>LR738714.1:623777867-623805770 GCA_902687465.1 Secale cereale
GGCCACTGGGTGAAATTCATAGGGGGTGGAGAAAAATTTAGAAAGGGCCCGTAAACCTCCTGTAAGAGCCCGTGTGTTTAGAATTTTTGTATTGAGATGATGCTCAGCTATATATATCCAGATCTGATTATCTGATGCCATCTCATGTAGTGGTATTGTCTAAAAAAAAATCTCATGTAGTGGTAGAAAATTAATACGACAATGATAAAAAAAAGTTGGCAAGGCTGCTATTTGGCGAAATCACTAATTGAGGAGTACTCGTTGTGAAGATCATCCCAAACCCCTATGTTGCGACAAATGGCGCGCTGCATGTGCGCTACTTGTCGCAACCTGAGCGTTTTCCCTTTTTTCGTGGATCCGTTTATTCAAAACGTTTTATCTCTTAAACCGTGCGTCCAAATCTCGAACCGTTTTCACCGTTGAATTCCTCGCGTCGAGATCTTCAAAACTAGATCCCATGTTGATAGGTTTTAACGACCTTTTTTTCACGAAAAAACCGGACGAAAAAAACTGGGCGCACTGGTTTCTTCCCTTTCCGAAAGAGGCACGGCCATGACTCTCGTGAAAGCACAACCGTGCCTCTCGCTGAAGCAAAACCGTGACTCTCGCGAAAGAAAAAAACGTGTTTTTCCTTTTCCGAAAGAGGCACGGGCGTGAATCTCGCGAAAGCACAACCGTGCCTCTTGCAGAAGCAAAACCGTGACTCTCGCGAAAGAAAAAAAACAGAAAACGCGTTTTTTCCCTTTCCGAGAGGCACGGCCGTGACTCTCGCGAAAGCACAACCGTGCCTCTCGCGGAAGCAAAACCGTGACTCTCGCGAAAGAAAAAAAAATAGAAAACGCGTTTTTCCCTTTCCGAAAGAGGCACGGCCGTGACTCTCGCGAAAGCACAACAGTGCCTCTCGCGAAAGCAAAACCGTGACTCTCGCGAAAAAAAACAGAAAACGCGTTTTTTTCCCTTTTCGAGAGGCACGGCCGTGACTCTCGCGAAAGCACAACCATGCCTCTCGCGGAAGCAAAACCGTGACTCTCGCGGGAAAAAACGTGTTTTTTCGCACAAAAAAATTGAACTTTTTTTCGTCGAAAAGCTAAGGAAGATCGGTGGAAAACCAAAACGTCAAAAAAACCCGGAGAAAAAACCGTCCAATAAGTCGAAAACGCGTGCGAAAAAAATTCCGGAGGAAGCGTCCAGAGCGCGACACGTGGCGAATGACTGAGAGCGCGCCAAGTGCCGCTGATCGCTGCGAGGCTCCCGAAGGGGCGCTCGTTAACTAGTTGCTCCCGCTATTTGGAGGGCTGCAAATAAATAGTTGTGATGGGCCACAAAACCCGGCCCATCACTGACCCCCACTAATCTATTTCTTTCAACGTGCACGCATATCATCTTAACATGCAAATATGCATGGAAAAGGCCCACACCATATGCAAATATGCATGAGAAAAGACTCATCTCGATAATTAAATATAGTAAATTGTATCTGTTTTAAATTTTTAGTTCTTATATTACTAATTTAAAATTCTCATTTATAAAACTAAATATAATCAAAATATATAGTGTTTATGAAAAAATTAGCTCTTATATTATTTATTTATTAGAATTCCTATTCCATACGAGTATCTAATCAAATTATATGTCAACCAATTCCTGCAGCAATGCATGAGTCAAGCTGGCAATGGTTAACCGTTACCCACGTCTCCATGGGTAATTACTCTATTAGGGGACGGGGATGTGCCGGATTTTTTGCCCACGGGGAAGCTGGTGGGTCAAATATATTACCCATCGCATAAGATGGGGATGGGGATGGGATAGCATTACCCATACCCGTTACCCATCTTACCCGTTAGTGCCTTACTTTTGGGACCTAAAATTGGTAGACCTAGGTAATTCCTGATCATACCCACCTAAATTCCCACTAATCCCATCCCTTGTGCCCAAAAAGACCAAAGAAATCGCTAACCTAGCCACAACATATTGTTTATTGTGTTGAAACATTGTTTTTTCTACTTAAACTCTACTGGAGGCGATTGTTCATTGCATGTATGGGTTTCCCCATGGGGATGAAAAACCCGACGGGGATGGGGATGGAAAACATTTGTTCCCCACGGACGGGTATGGGGACGGAGACGGGAATGGGGTGAATCTCGCAGGGACGGGGATGGGAGTCCAATACCCGCCTAGGTAATCCCCATTGCCAGCCTGATGCATGAGTATCATCTAGTCTTAACAACACTTAAGCAATGTGGTATTTTGCCATATGTCTATGGCCGTTGACCCAACTTGCATGGAAATCGACCTCTCCCATGCTAAGAGAGATAAGAAACTCGACAGTGAACGGGTAATCCATGGGAGCTGTTATAGAGCGTTTGTTGTGACTAGTAAGCTTGCACGTGCAACGCACGTCTGGAAAAAAATATTTTTAGTATATATGTATGTATAATTTAAATGGATACATAATGTTTGTGATATCATTTAGGATGTATTTCTAGGTAAATTGAACACCATGATGGTCACATTGCCTCATAAAATAATAATATATTGTTTGATTCATTCAGTCTCTATAGGTTGTAAATGATGAAACATTAAATCTATTAATTAATCCTCCAAACCCCCATTGTTAAATATATCGAATCACTGGGCTTAAATCTACTAACTAATCCTCCAAACCACCATTGCTAAACATATCGAGTCACTGAAGAAGCTAATTCTATGTTGATACTTCTTAGAACAACATGATTATAGTGTAGAACATGATTTCGGTATACAACATAAATTGGTCCGAAAAAGACTTGTTTGAAGAAGAAAATAGAACTGCAATTTACACTCTTCGGCATCGTATATCGGATTGTTCCCTCTTTTTTTGTGATGGCATGTAGATTTCTTCCACGGACTCTCGGTGAACTCTCCACTTCCTGTGATTCAGGTTGAAGGAAAATCCGCAAACATTTGCCTAGAAGCTAAAATTAGTATGTACTTCCATTTATAATTCTAAAAGAACCGGTTATTATAAGTTGCAATTATGTGGTGGCATCTAGGGTCAGCGTACAAAATAAAATCATATGCATTTTTTGGACCCTCATCGTGTGGCTGTAAATGATTCGCGTTGTTGTGTGTACGTAAGACAGGGTGCACTTAGCGATGAATATGTTTGCTTGTTTAATAGGGATGGCATGTAGATTTCTTGTGATGGCATGTAGATTTCTTCCACGGACTCTCGGTGAACTCTCCACTTCCGGTGATTCAGGTTGAAGGAAAATCCACAAACATTTGCCTAGATGCTAAAATAAGTATGTACTTCCATTTATAATTCTAAAAGAACCGGTTATTATAAGTTGCAATTGTGTGGTGGCATCTAGGGTGAGCGTACAAAATAAAATCATATGCATTTTTTGGACACGGACAATTCAACTATGCCGGACAGTAACGTGAGTACAAATCTATGGAATGGATCACATTATATTCAAATGAGATTACTCACACTTGTAACAAATTTACAAATCAAGTTATCTGCCCATGCTTTGCAACATATCATGCATATGCACCTCTTCACATCCCCAATCTAAGCTTGTCACCGCTGACAATTGGGGGTCTAGCTCACAATCCCCCCTTGAAGCCCCCTCACCCCCTAAGAACTCCAAACACATAACTGTGTATTCTTTCTTATATTGCACAAACAAGCTCTTCATGGCAATGTGTTCTTGTAGTTTTCAATTGTGTCACTATAAACTTCTCTACCCTCCCCTCCTCAAAAGGTCACCCACATAGGTGGGTTATAATCCCTCTGTCCCATATTAGTTGTCGCTGATGTATGTCAGCGCTAGATACATCCGTTTGAACGACAACTAATATGGGACGGTGGTAGTATTTTACAATGTGCAAGTCTTAGAAAATGGTGATTACGCGATGAACTACTCCCTCTCTCTCCCTCCCACACTGCATATATATGAGTAGAGGATGGATACATCAACAAGAGTTACCTCTACCAGCAAGTGGGCAACTATTAGGAAGAAGCAAAAAACAAACCTTGAACTCAAGAAATTCAACTCATTTTGCCCACGACAAGAAATTCATAAAAAGAGTTACCTCTACCAGGTGGGTAGCTATTAGGAGAAACACTCGAGTTTGAAGGGATATGAAACTACTTCCATAGCTTTAGCTGAGACTGAAATGAAAACTTAGTTCAGTTCATATTCTATTGCTAAAATTTCAAACTTATATGAAAATATTTTCTTAGTATTGTTTATGTTTTGTAAAAGAAATAATATATGGAGTATCAAGGCTGCCATACCAACTAACAAAATACCACAGGATCAATTGCACTTGCATAGCCTATTCTCCTGTGCAACTTCATAGTAGCACACCACTCCCCTAAAATTTAAACACTTTATTACCTTCTATTTGGTCATAGTAGTTTCCACAAAAAACACAAAACACAGAAACTTGACGTGCAAGAAGACAGCAAATGTTAGATGTGACGCCCGAAGACCGACGTCCCAGAAGATTCCAGAAGATTCCAGAAGTTCCAGATGTTCCGGGTTGCCCGTGTGTTTCAGTTCTGCTTGTGTTATTTATTTTTGCATTGCATCATGTCATCATGCCATCATCTCATTAATTTTTTGCAACTAAATAAATCGTGTGGGCCTTCGGTCCATTTAAATCGAGGGAAGATTGTCTTCTCTTTAAAACATATAAAAGTCTCTCAATATTTAGGGAGCTATATTAAAATATTTCATTGTTTGGAATTACCCGCAACACACGTGCAATATTTCCCCATGTCTTTTTCACTTCGAGTTTCTCCTTAAAACCCTCCCTGTAATTCTTTTCCCTTGTTTCGAGGTTCCTCCAAAAATTTGAACATTTTTGGACACTTCTTTAATCAAGTCTTAGTTCAAACCCATTGGAATTAAATTCAAATAAGTTTGAATTATTTCTTCCGATCTTGCCTTTTATATTTTTCTCGGACTTTGCTAATTTTATGATGCCCGAGAAAAATACTTCCATGTGTTATCTTTTTCCCTAACCTCCCTCCTCATTCTCTTTTTCTCTCTTTTGTTTTATCTGCTAAAATCTTTTAAAAAGAAAGGAGCCCAGCAGCCTTCCAATCTCTCTCGGCCTCCTTGGGCATCAGGCCCATCAGCCACTTTTGGCTCGGCCCAAACCCCCAGTCTAACCCTAGCGCTCCAAACCCTAACCCCCGAGCGCCGCACTCCCATCGCTCCTCTCCTCTCCCTCTGTCGCCGCACCCTTCTCCCCTCGGTCGCCCGATTCCCCCTCGCACCTTCCCCCTCGAGCGCCATCCCCCAGCGCGCCTTCCCTTCGCCTGGTCCCGAGGCCCCAGCGTCGATTCCTCTCGATCCTCCAGGCTCCCTCCTCTCGAGGGCCTCGACCAGGCCGGCCCTCAGCGCCCTTCCCTCCGACCCTCCTCGCGTCCTCACAGATGGCGCCTCCAGCAGCCCGACGTCGTTCGATCCTCTCCAGCAGCCGGTCGCAGCTCCCTCGAGCCCGGCGCCCCCGGCGCCCTTCCGCCCCGCCGGCCAGCGCCAGGAGGCCGGCCGCGCTCGTCCGTCCCGAGCGATGCCAGCAAGGCCGCGGCCTCCCGACGCCCTTCCTTCCAGCGGCCAAGGCCAGCGCCGGCGCCCTCCTCCAGGTCTCCTCGGTGGCCACGTCGTCCAGCGCCCGGAGCCGCGCCCTCCGTCTACAACTCCAGCGGCGACCCGCTCCCTTCTTCCTCCCAGCAGGCCGTGGCCTCCCTCCGTTCTCCTTCCAGCCGCGGCCAGGCTCCCTCCTTCGCGCGCCAGCAACAGCCCCGTGCACCTCGTCCAGGGCTCCAGCGCCGCCGCGACTACTTCCTCTGCTCCGAGTCGCCCTGCTGCCGCCATGGAGCCCCGCGGCCGCCGCAGCTCCAGCACCTCTGCAGCGCCCGTCCTCAACTGCGCCGCCTCACCAACTCCCTTGCCTTGCTGCGTTTTGTTGCCATGTACTGCTGCTGTTTTCTTTGTTGCTTTTCGTCAAGTGCACGAGGACCTCAAGTTCGGCAAGTACGACTACACGAGGAATCACCAAGAACCCCTTCGTCGCCAAGTCCGGACCGACGACAAGTAACTCGACGACGTGTACATCTACACCGAGTTTGGACCGACGAACGTTTTGAGTCCTCAAGTACCACGACGCCGTCGAACGCCAAGTACCTCTACATGACCGACAAGTACCACGGCGACCCGACCAAGTACCCCGACATCGATGACATGAACAACTACGAACGAGAACGACTACATGTACAAGTACCACTACTTCCACTACCGCCGCAAACGAGAACCCCAAGTACCACGACACCGACCCGAACATCTACGGGAAAACGAGCTCCGTGAACAACTACCGTCGCCGGAACAACTACTTCCCACTACGGAACGAGTTCCACTACCGTCGCCCGAGTACAACTACCGCTACGAGAACGACTACCTTCGGTGAAGAAATGAGAACGTCTACTTCCTCTCCGAACGGAACATCTACTTCCACTACACCCCGTGAACAACTACTTCCTCTTCGGAAACGTGAACCACTACTTCCTCTACGACTCGCGAGAACGACTCCTTCCACTACGAACTCGAACCGTCCCGAAACGCATGTTTCGAAGGTATAACCCCGAGACGTGACCCGTGTGATGCCTGTTGTGTTGTATGAGTTGCTCCCTTGTGTGCTCCGTGCCCGTTCCGACCTTTTGTCATGTTCCTCGGTTGCCTCGTCGCCGACTCGTGGGAACCCGGTAACGGGATCGCCCACCTTTCATCTCGTTTGACTCGCTCACGCCACCTTTCCTTTTGCACCGGACTCTCAACGAGTTACCGGCACCGATATGTTGCCGTGGCATCATTTCGGATCGTTGCCGTGGCACCCTTTTCTTTCCACCACGGTGACAAATGCTTCATGTCTCTTTTAAGTCAACCTTTTAATAAACTTGCATTAACTTGATCATGTCATCCGCATCATGTTAACAACACTAAAATGTTTAATTGTTGTTGCTTTATAATTATTAAACATGCTCATGGAGATTTTCCGGATATGTTGTTGTTATTTTTCCGGCCTCATTTAAAATGTCTTAATAGTGTAGTTTATTATGCTTCACCTCTTGCCATGTTAACCAACATTTAATCTTGTCTTGTAAATAACGAGAGACACCTAAATAATAAAATGTGGTGTTTCGTCAATATGCAACTCGTTGCATATTGAGCTCCACTTAACTTGTAGTATTGTTTGTGCACTTTGCCATGCCATGCATATTTAAACCGGACATGCATCATACTTGTTTGTGCATCGTATGCCATGTTTATGCTTGTGTGTTTACCGTGTTGTTTCTTTCTTTCCGGTTTGCTTCTCTTGATAGCTTCGGTTTCGTTCCGGAGTTGTGAGGATTCTCTCGTCTGTGTTGCTCCGTCTTCTTCTTGGATCCGTTCTTCTCCCTTGTGGAATCCCAGGCAAGATGACCGAACCCGGATACCATTACTATCTTTGCCTATTGCTAGTAGTTCCGCTCTATAGTTTTGCCTCGATGCCCATGTCTTCTTGTCAGCCTCCTACTTGTAACCAATTGCCATGTTTAACCAACCTACCTATGCAAACCGTTGCTTGGCTAAGTACGCTTCGCTCAGCCCCTCTTATAGCATTGTTAGTTGCAGGTGAAGATTGAAGATGCTTGCTTCATGTTGAAGTTTGGTTGGGTTATATCACACTATATAAATGCTTAAAAATGAAATCATCTATATATTGGCAAGGGTGGAAGGCTAAGCCTTTTGCTTGGTGTTTTGTTCCACTCATGCCGTTAGGAACCGTATAAACCGGTGTTATGTTCCTTGATTATGCGTTCCTAACAC
Source organism: Secale cereale (assembly GCA_902687465.1). NCBI lineage: Eukaryota > Viridiplantae > Streptophyta > Magnoliopsida > Poales > Poaceae > Secale > Secale cereale. Next base: position 623,785,733 of record LR738714.1, read on the forward strand.
GGTTGGGGTGTATGGGACCCCCTTGATAAACCGCTAAGTGCTAAGTCTTTTCCAGCAAGTCCCAACATTGGTACTATTTGCCTAATAACAAACCTAATAAAACTTGCATAAGGGCCTTGCAAACCCTCTTTTATTTTAATTCTACAACCCCGGGCCAGTGCTCCACATGAGTGTTGGTCCGAAACGGGGAGTCTGCGGGGCCACCTCGAGGAAACTCAAGGTTTGGTAAAAACCTGTAGAATCGCCCATCCGGTCGTGTCCTGAGACTAGATACGCGCGGCTACCTATCAGGGTGTCGACACGCCGGGAGGATTTGCTGGATTAGCCTTACCTTAGTTCGGTTTAACTTGAGCACGGGATTCCGAGAATACTCGGGTCTTCCCACCTATCGAGTTGCGACTCCGCGGATCGTGGGCTTGTAATGGGTCAAGTTGGAACACCCCTGCAGGGTTTGAACTTTCAAAAGCCGTGCCCGCGGTTATGTGGCAGATGGGAGCTTGTTAATATCCGGTTGTAGATAACTTGACACAATGTTTCTGATACACTACCAGCGTGTGTACCGTGACTGTCAATTTCCGAATAGGGATTCGGGAGTTGAACACGGTGGGGTTATGTTTGACCGGCTTTAGATAGGATCACTTCGTGATCATCTTTCGACCGATGCACTTCTCTTCTCGCTCTCTTTTACGTAAGTTAGTGCTAGTTGCTGCTGCAGACTCTTGTTGTTCCTTCACCTCTTGTTCTTTCTTCAGCCTTGTCCTCACCCAAGGCTTAAATAGTCATGTTACCCGGGAACGGGATTGCTGAGTCCTCTGTGGCTCACAGTTACTTCACCACACCAGATGCAGGTTCAGCCGTGTACGATGCAGGAGCTGGTTCAGTGCTTCACCAGGAGCTTGTTGAAGAGTTTGGCCGTATGCTTGTGACGTTTCGTCGATCAGTAGTGGTTTCTACTAGGATTCGATCCTGACCTGTGGCTTTATGTTGTTTTGGTATCTTTCTTTTGGTTCTTCGCCCGTAGTCGGGTTGTGATGTTTTGGATGATGATTGCTTATGTAATGTATTGTGTGAAGTGGCGAGTGTAAGCCAACTATCTCCTTTTGCAATTTAATCCCTCTTTTACATGAGTTGTGCAAAGATACCAAACTTGAGATCATTCTAGGATGGGCTTATACCTTTAAGTCGTGCCTCGACACGTAGGAGGTATAGTCCCATCCTGGGCATTATAAGTTGGTATTCAGAGCCTTCTCCGACCTAGAAGCCCCCACTGATTGATCGAATCGTTGACGGTTGAGTCTAGGCACACACTGAAAACTTTTTGAGTCCTATATTATATCGGAGAGTAGGATTTCTTTTGCTTCTCATCCCCTTTCTCTCTGGTGAGGACTCCTGACGACTACTCTTGTCTCTCCTATCTTCAAAAATTGCACCAAATTTTTTTTTAGGAATCCCGTGAGTACTCTGGGATTGTTTCGATGTTCTTGTGACAAGTATATTGTTCTCGATGCCTCCTGTTACCGAGGAGTTGAGCTTCGGGGTATTGTTGTCACAAGCATATCGCGGCAGTACTAAATACTTAAGACGGCCGACATCGAAAATCTCTCCTATACGGCCAGTGGCAAGATAACCCCGACATCACCCAGTACTGGGGAGGTAGTTCGAGAGTATTGCCATAGCTTGTTATAGTGGATGCTTTTCGAAGGTCCGAGGTAAATAGTTTCCGAGAAAGACTGGTTATGTGTTGAAGGATGGATACACCTAGATGTAGGTTTAGAGTTGATTGCGTGGTGCTTCCCGTGTATCCCCAACACCTGATTGCATAACTGGAAACTTTCGGAAATCTATAGGTGGGTTCATCTAGTAGTTCTAGGCATTCTTCCAACGGATGCTCGATATGAAGTTTGGGGTTCTACATTGAGTGAAGTGGTTTTATGGACTTGTTCTGATCGGGAGTTGCATCTTAAAGGGTCCTTGGCTATGCTGATCCGGGGATGACAAAACCCTTTTGTAACACGTTCCATGAGCTTTCAGCACGAAGATGTCGAATGAAGCTTCTATCTTGTGTTTGTTCTATCTGCTCTTTGTTCCTTTTATTTACCTTTTTGTTCTCCCAACTGGCTTCTCGCCAAGCTGATGTACCTACGGAATTCATTCGTTCAATCCTCTGTTCGAATGATATTGTGAAGATGATGCTGCAACACATCTATCCTTTGTTTTGTTTTGATTCTGGTATTCGAGTTGCTTCGATGTCAAATGTTGATTCCATACCTTTCTTAATCGATGTTCTCATATTTCTATGGGAGTGCTAGTCCTTCTTAACCATCGAGATCTTCATGTTAATTCTTTTTCAACCGGTGCCCTTTTTGTTCATCTCAAGTTGTCCTTGTTTTTCCCACCCTCCCACCCTTCTTCCTCTCGGAGCAAGAAATTCTCAAATCAAGTATCCATTTTATTCATGTGATATTTCTTCATTCTTTTCTTTCAATGTTCTTATCCGGTGATTTCTCGTGAAGATGCTCAAGAGCTTCAAGTTCATCATTCTTTTGTTCTCTAATTCTGCCGGTGGATGTAATTCAAGATTTCGGTGTTGATCTTATACTTTTCCTCTTTTCACAATGCTTTCTTATTCCGGTGCACCAAGTAATCATTCTCCTCTTGCTATTCATATCCGGAGTGCTGAAGATATCTCCGAAGATTCGTAATTCCATTCTTAGTCCATTCAAGCCTTTTGAGGATTGTTATCTTATTCAAGCCATTTAATTCAACCGGTGCTATATCTCTTAAGCAATCTTTTCCAACAGTGGTTTCTTTGAGTGGGCCCATAACCCACAGTTTTTTTTTCCCAGGATCTTACCTGACTCTTCTAATTTTCTGGAGTTATACTCAAATTCTTTTCAAAGTGTGACGTAAGTATGATTCCATCAGTCACATGCCTTTCCAAGACCGCTCTCAATTCTTTCATCGTTGGTTCAACCTTTTTAATTCTTCATTCCGGAGTGTTAAACAATTCTTCATGGCATTTCTCGTCTTCATTCTCCGCGTCTGCAGACCGGGGAAGTGTTTCTCTTAAATCTTGGCCCGTCTTCTTGATGAGTTGTAGTTCTAGCTTCATGCCATCCTCATTATTGTTCCGATTGTGAGGAATTCTTTCGTGCCATCCGAAGCATTTCATGAATTCTTTTCTTTGTGTTCCTCCGAAGGCCATCATTTCAGAATATTTCTTCGTTCTCTGTTTGCAACTTTGTCCTCCAAATATTCTTCATTGATGTCTCTTCGTTCGTCTCCATATTCTTACGGTGGTTCTTTCAAGGTTACCATTCCGTTGTTATCATTTTAATTCACTCGTTCTTTTCATAATCCTACCGGTGGTTTGTTGAAGATTTAACCAAGCTTGTGCTAGATCTCTCTTTAATTCTTTCCAACGAGAATAAGTAGTATGCCAAATCCTTTGGTTGTCATCAATTTAAATTGGTGAAGGATATGCATAACATAATTCTTATTCTTATTTCATCCAAGTGCTTTAATCCCTTTGTTAGAATTTATTCATGAGGAATAAATTCTAGGTTTCAAATTCTTCATCTTGTTTTCCGGAGATCCAAGTTATTTCAATTATATCATTTCAAACCTCCATCTATTCATCGCAGGCCTTACATCTTATTCTTTTCATCTTTCACTTCTCATGCTTTCATTACCGGAGTTTTCATGGTGGTTCATCATCATTTAATCCATCCTCGTAGTCTTCGTCAAGATTCTTGTTGGAGCTCAAGCATTCTTCATCATGCATTCCAATTGCAATCCGTTCTACCTTATCTTTTAAGATGGTGTTATGTCATTCTTGACAATTCCTTCATGTTTCATGATTCACGAGTTATCAAGAATGAGATATTTAAACCCATCATTTTCCTTGTTCAGGAGATCTTTCCAACCCTTCAATTTATTCGTTGGAGTTATCTTGGGTTGTATTTCACCTAAAAGCTTTCCCTGAGAATTGCTGATATTGTGGTGCTTATAAATGACCCAAGTTCTTCATTTATCCTTTCAGTGAGATAAGTTTTTCATCTCCTTGTTGACCTCAAACAAATCAATTGTTTCCGTCAGTGGCTGGTTGTCACCTCATAATTTTGAGATGTTTTCCATAAGCCCACATCAAACTTATTCTTTCGTTGTTGATTTTTCCAACAACTCCGTTCAACCCTTCTCCGTAAGGAGGATTTTCTAATTCATTCGTGGGAGAAGTTGTCATCTTCTTCTTCGATCTTTTCTTTCCAACGATCTAGCATCTATTCTTTCATTCCGGAGGCATTGTGATGTTCCTCTCTTTAACCATCATCTCGTTTTTATCAAGATCATGATCTTTCCTTGCTTATCATTTAACCGGAGTGTTGTATTCTTCATTCTAGTTCCGTCATCTTATCTAGTTTGCCTCTCTTTTCAACCGGAGTGCTGTCTGAATCTTTCTTAACCTTGTGCCATTCTTTTAATTGTTTCGGAGGCAATATGTTGCTGTTTTCATCAAGTATCATCCCAACTTGCCAAGTTTTTGTTCATTTCCTTCCATTTTCAGACGGAGTGCTGTCCAAATTCTGTCATTCTTATTCCTTGGCTATACCATTGCGGTTTCTTATTCTTTTGGTCTGTGAGCTCTTGTTTCATGTCTTTCAACCTACAAGGTTCTCTTAATGTTCCTTGTTCCTCCTGCTTACCGGAGTGCTCTTAACTTCGTTCATCTCTGTTGTATTCTTCTTTAATTTTTGGTCAACCTCTCAAGGTTCCTTGGTTTCACTCGTCTGTCAAAGAAGCAACTTTGTTTTACCTCCTCCTTTTCGTTTTTACCCGGGGATATCTCTAGGATCTCGGGTCGAGATCCTCTGTTAGTGTCGGAGAGTTGTGACGCCCGAAGACCGACGTCCCAGAAGATTCCAGAAGATTCCAGAAGTTCCAGATGTTCCGCGTTGCCCGTGTGTTTCAGTTCTGCTTGTGTTATTTATTTTTGCATTGCATCATGTCATCATGCCATCATCTCATTAATTTTTTGCAACTAAATAAATCGTGTGGGCCTTCGGTCCATTTAAATCGAGGGAAGATTGTCTTCTCTTTAAAACATATAAAAGCCTCTCAATATTTAGGGAGCTATATTAAAATATTCCATTGTTTGGAATTACCCGCAACACACGTGCAATATTTCCCCATGTCTTTTTCACTTCGAGTTTCTCCTTAAAACCCTCCCTGCAATTCTTTTCCGTTGTTTCGAGGTTCCTCCAAAAATTTGAACATTTTTGGACACTTCTTTAATCAAGTCTTAGTTCAAACCCATTGGAATTAAATTCAAATAAGTTTGAATTATTTCTTCCGGTCTTGCCTTTTATATTTTTCTCGGACTTTGCTAATTTTATGATGCCCGAGAAAAATACTTCCATGTGTTATCTTTTTCCCTAACTTCCCTCCTCATTCTCTTTTTCTCTCTTTTGTTTTATCTGCTAAAATCTTCTAAAAAGAAAGGAGCCCAGCAGCCTTCCAATCTCTCTCGGCCTCCTTGGGCATCAGGCCCATCAGCCACTTTTGGCTCAGCCCAAACCCCCAGTCTAACCCTAGCGCTCCAAACCCTAACCCCCGAGCGCCGCACTCCCATCCCTCCTCTCCTCTCCCTTTGTCGTCGCACCCTTCTCCCCTCGGTCGCCCGATTCCCCCTCGCACCTTCCCCCTCGAGCGCCATCCCCCAACGCGCCTTCCCTTCGCCTGGTCCCGAGGCCCCAGCGTCGATTCCTCTCGATCCTCCAGGCTCCCTCCTCTCGAGGGCCTCGACCAGGCCGGCCCTCAGCGCCCTTCCCTCCGACCCTCCTCGCGTCCTCACAGCTGGCGCCTCCAGCAGCCCGACGTCGTTCGATCCTCTCCAGCAGCCGGTCGCAGCTCCCTCGAGCCCGGCGCCCCCGGCGCCCTTCCGCCCCGCCGGCCAGCGCTAGGAGGCCGGCCGCGCTCATCCGTCCCGAGCGATGCCAGCAAGGCCGCGGCCTCCCGACGCCCTTCCTTCCAGCGGCCAAGGCCAGCGCCGGCGCCCTCCTCCAGGTCTCCTCGGTGGCCACGTCGTCCAGCGCCCGGAGCCGCGCCCTCCGTCTACAACTCCAGCGGCGACCCGCTCCCTTCTTCCTCCCAGCAGGCCGTGGCCTCCCTCCGTTCTCCTTCCAGCCGCGGCCAGGCTCCCTCCTTCGCGCGCCAGCAACAGCCCCGTGCACCTCGTCCAGGGCTCCAGCGCCGCCGCGACTACTTCCTCTGCTCCGAGTCGCCCTGCTGCCGCCATGGAGCCCCGCGGCCGCCGCAGCTCCAGCACCTCTGCAGCGCCCGTCCTCAACTGCGCCGCCTCACCAGCTCCCTCGCCTTGCTGCGTTTTGTTGCCATGTACTGCTGCTGTTTTCTTTGTTGCTTTTCGTCAAGTGCACGAGGACCTCAAGTTCGGCAAGTACGACTACACGAGGAATCACCAAGAACCCCTTCGTCGCCAAGTCCGGACCGACGACAAGTACCTCGACGACGTGTACATCTACACCGAGTTTGGACCGACGAACGTTTTGAGTCCTCAAGTACCACGACGTCGTCAAACGCCAAGTACCTCTACATGACCGACAAGTACCACGGCGACCCGACCAAGTACCCCGACATCGATGACATGAACAACTACGGACGAGAACGACTACATGTACAAGTACCACTACTTCCACTACCGCCGCAAACGAGAACCCCAAGTACCACGACACCGACCCGAACATCTATGGGAAAACGAGCTCCGTGAACAACTACCGTCGCCGGAACAACTACTTCCCACTACGGAACGAGTTCCACTACCGTCGCCCGAGTACAACTACCGCTACGAGAACGACTACCTTCGGTGAAGAAATGAGAACGTCTACTTCCTCTCCGAACGGAACATCTACTTCCACTACACCCCGTGAACAACTACTTCCTCTTCGGAAACGTGAACCACTACTTCCTCTACGACTCGCGAGAACGACTCCTTCCACTACGAACTTGAACCGTCCCGAAACGCATGTTTCGAAGGTATAACCCCGAGACGTGACCCGTGTGATGCCTGTTGTGTTGTATGAGTTGCTCCCTTGTGTGCTCCGTGCCCGTTCCGACCTTTTGTCATGTTCCTCGGTTGCCTCGTCGCCGACTCGTGGGAACCCGGTAACGGGATCGCCCACCTTTCATCTCGTTTGACTCGCTCACGCCACCTTTCCTTTTGCACCGGACTCTCAACGAGTTACCGGCACCGATATGTTGCCGTGGCATCATTTCGGATCGTTGCCGTGGCACCCTTTTCTTTCCACCACGGTGACAAATGCTTCATGTCTCTTTTAAGTCAACCTTTTAATAAACTTGCATTAACTTGATCATGTCATCCGCATCATGTTAACAACACTAAAATGTTTAATTGTTGTTGCTTTATAATTATTAAACATGCTCATGGAGATTTTCCGGATATGTTGTTGTTATTTTTCCGGCCTCATTTAAAATGTCTTAATAGTGTAGTTTATTATGCTTCACCTCTTGCCATGTTAACCAACATTTAATCTTGTCTTGTAAATAACGAGAGACACCTAAATAATAAAATGTGGTGTTTCGTCAATATGCAACTCGTTGCATATTGAGCTCCACTTAACTTGTAGTATTGTTTGTGCACTTTGCCATGCCATGCATATTTAAACCGGACATGCATCATACTTGTTTGTGCATCGTATGCCATGTTTATGCTTGTGTGTTTACCGTGTTGTTTCTTTCTTTCCGGTTTGCTTCTCTTGATAGCTTCGGTTTCATTCCGGAGTTGTGAGGATTCTCTCGTCTGTGTTGCTCCGTCTTCTTCTTGGATCCGTTCTTCTCCCTTGTGGAATCCCAGGCAAGATGACCGAACCCGGATACCATTACTATCTTTGCCTATTGCTAGTAGTTCCGCTCTATAGTTTTGCCTCGATGCCCATGTCTTCTTGTCAGCCTCCTACTTGTAACCAATTGCCATGTTTAACCAACCTACCTATGCAAACCGTTGCTTGGCTAAGTACGCTTCGCTCAGCCCCTCTTATAGCATTGTTAGTTGCAGGTGAAGATTGAAGATGCTTGCTTCATGTTGAAGTTTGGTTGGGTTATATCACACTATATAAATGCTTAAAAATGAAATCATCTATATATTGGCAAGGGTGGAAGGCTAAGCCTTTTGCTTGGTGTTTTGTTCCACTCATGCCGTTAGGAACCGTATAAACCGGTGTTATGTTCCTTGATTATGCGTTCCTAACACGGTTGGGGTGTATGGGACCCCCTTGATAAACCGCTAAGTGCTAAGTCTTTTCCAGCAAGTCCCAACATTGGTACTATTTGCCTAATAACAAACCTAATAAAACTTGCATAAGGGCCTTGCAAACCCTCTTTTATTTTAATTCTACAACCCCGCGCCAGTGCTCCACATGAGTGTTGGTCCGAAACGGGGAGTCTGCGGGGCCACCTCGAGGAAACTCAAGGTTTGGTAAAAACCTGTAGAATCGCCCATCCGGTCGTGTCCTGAGACTAGATACGCGCGGCTACCTATCAGGGTGTCGACACGCCGGGAGGATTTGCTGGATTAGCCTTACCTTAGTTCGGTTTAACTTGAGCACGGGATTCCGAGAATACTCGGGTCTTCCCACCTATGGAGTTGCGACTCCGCGGATCGTGGGCTTGTAATGGGTCAAGTTGGAACACCCCTGCAGGGTTTGAACTTTCGAAAGCCGTGCCCGTGGTTATGTGGCAGATGGGAGCTTGTTAATATCCGATTGTAGATAACTTGACACAATGTTTCTGATACACTACCAGCGTGTGTACCGTGACTGTCAATTTCCGAATAGGGATTCGGGAGTTGAACACGATGGGGTTATGTTTGACCGGCTTTAGATAGGATCACTTCGTGATCATCTTTCGACCGATGCACTTCTCTTCTCGCTCTCTTTTACGTAAGTTAGTGCTAGTTGCTGCTGCAGACTCTTGTTGTTCCTTCACCTCTTGTTCTTTCTTCAGCCTTGTCCTCACCCAAGGCTTAAATAGTCATGTTACCCGGGAACGGGATTGCTGAGTCCTCTGTGGCTCACAGTTACTTCACCACACCAGATGCAGGTTCAGCCGTGTACGATGCAGGAGCTGGTTCAGTGCTTCACCAGGAGCTTGTTGAAGAGTTTGGCCGTATGCTTGTGACGTTTCGTCGATCAGTAGTGGTTTCTACTAGGATTCGATCCTGACCTGTGGCTTTATGTTGTTTTGGTATCTTTCTTTTGGTTCTTCGCCCGTAGTCGGGTTGTGATGTTTTGGATGATGATTGCTTATGTAATGTATTGTGTGAAGTGGTGAGTGTAAGCCAACTATCTCCTTTTGCAATTTAATCCCTCTTTTACATGAGTTGTGCAAAGATACCAAACTTGAGATCATTCTAGGATGGGCTTATACCTTTAAGTCGTGCCTCGACACGTAGGAGGTATAGTCCCATCCTGGGCATTATATCAGACCTGGTATCAATAGATAGTAGTATCACGAAGATGTAGGGTACTGTCATGCAAAAAGGTTCAAGAAAATTAGAACCAACAGAAAAATTAGAATAGTAATACAAAGAGCAACCAGGGGACACACCCGTGCGCTATGGCATGCCCTTTTCCTCACATCATAGATCACACTGGCTAAAGTAATTGTAGTTCATGCCTCAAACATGGCTATCTGGTTGAGATTCAAATAATATAAGAGGGGGTTGAGTTGGCAAACTACATACATATTGTAGGGATTCTTCTCATCAGACATGGAGGCGGGATCGCTGGGGACACGTGAGATTCCAATGCAATGAAGGTGGTGAACATGAAGAGGAAGAGTATAGCCTGAAGGTGCTATATCCGGCTTGAAGACATCGACATGCAGACATGCCGCATGGCCGACCTAACAAGCCTCCCACCCTTGAGGAAAAATTCCGCGTGCCCTCGAAGGAGCCATACTCACGTACGTTTATGGTGATTCCGGCAGTGGTCTGAGTTTGCCTGACCATCCAAGTTCCTCTGCATGTGCGCCGGCAGAGACCTACTCTTCTTTTCACTGGGTGGCGCGATCGGAACCAATCCTACAGGATCGGAGACAGCGGCGGCGGCGCAGGGGCTGGAGGAGAAGGCATCGCACACATGACCGAGCAGTTTGAAGACACCCTCAGGAGCGGCAGAGAGGTTCTTATCCGATTGGATGAAGATATCACTTTTGACGGCATCGGCCGTGGAATACCATGTCCTAAAGGCGTGCCAGTCACCCGCAAAAAGAAAAAAGAAAAAGGCATGCCAGTAGCCCAAGCGACCCGAGCTCCCGCCACGGCAACGTCGACGTCGGCGGCAAGCACGTTCACCGCGCAGGTGAGCGGCGTGAAGAGCCGCTGGGCCAAGCCTTTGTTCGTATTAATGCGTCGTATTTGCGGATTTTTTGGAGGAATATCCAAAATGATTTTGCTCTATTTCCTTTTTCTACCTTGATTAGTGGGAGCATTAACTACCTGATGCATGCGACGTAAGCTTCCAGCGATTGCTCCTCTGCATGCATGGTAGATAGTTATTTACTTTCTCCTTTTGAAACGCCTAATTTATTCTTGACGTGGTGTTTGTTTCCTAGTTTATAGGATATACAAACGGATGCGGGGCGGGGATGCGTTTCCAGCAGAGTTTTCGTCCGTCCAGACAAATTGCTAAACGCAGTTTTGAAGGGGTTAGTATATAATCTTAACGGTTAGATTAAATTAGGTGACCCTAATCGTGTGGCTGTAAATGCTCCGCGTTGTTGTGTGTACGTAAGATTGGGTGTACTTAGCGATGAATATGTTTGCTTGTTTAATAGTAGTATAGATATAGATATAGATATGTATCACTTGTCGCGAGCAATACAACCACCGTCACCCACTTCGCTTTGTTGGTAGGTTGGCCCCTGAAACTTTTGCTCGGTCGCCAGGCTCCCTCCTTGCTTGTTCGTGTCCACTTTATTTCAATCTTTTGTTTCTTTTTTTGTCGCTCCACTACTACTCCCTCTGTTCCGATTTACTCGTCGTGATTTTAGTTCAAAATTTGAACTAAAATCACGACGAGTAAATCGGAACAGAGGGAGTAGTTGCTAAGGAAAAAAGTGCCGAGATAGAGATCTCAATCCCTACGTCGGAGGACGAGAAATTTCATGTCCCCTCACTTCCGGCTGCCATCCTGGTGATGACAGATGATGGGGCTCGGATCGTCAGTAAATTAATAGTCCTCGTCAACATCTAGTGACGGTTATGGTGTTTTCGGATAAAATTACTCCACGTTCTGTGTGGCCATGGAGCTAGACAGGTATGTGTCTTCGCGGATCCGATTATTCTTACTTGATGAGTTTATGCATCATTTAGCTTTCGTTGATTTGTTTTTTTAGTTAAAATCTTTCCTGGTGTTATGCTGAAGATTTATGGTTCGACTACCTGCACTTCTAGGAGATCATTCCCAAGCCAAGTTCATCGCTGACGACTTACCATCTTTTCGAATCGACGACTCAAGGGCTTCCAAAAACCTCTATCGATAATCAAGTTATTACAGGTGAACAAGGGGTAGTATGGTTACTCCAGTCCAGTTGTAGTTTCTTTACTAAAGTATTGGCAATTTTCTGTCTTGCAAAAATTGATACTACGCAGAAGATGTCGCAAAGATATTTCATTATAATTCTAAGTTGTCTGGATTACTATGTACTACTTTGGATTGTGGATCCAAAGCCCTGTACCCATAATGATTTCAAGTATGAATAAAGTTGAATGTGCTCCCTAGAAAAGGAATGGTAAAATAGGCTATCACTTTTTAAGTAGATGAAATTAAAAAAGTCATAGATTAAAAAAAGTTTGTGGAAAACGTTGATGAATTACAAAAGTTTGGCAAAAAAATTAAAAATGCTCACGAACTTTGCAACAATGTTGAGTTTCAAACAATGTTCACTAAAAATAGAAATTGTTCATTATGTAAAAATGGTCCCAATTTTTAAAACTGTTCGTGAACTAACATAATGGTCAAAAAAAAACATGATTTGAAAGAATGGTCACAAATTTAACTTCTTTTCATGAATTTCAAAAATAGATGGCAAGTCGAAAAATGTTTCAGTTCAAAAATATACTCCCTCCGTCCCAAAATAAGTGTCTCAACTTTGTACCGGCTTTAGTACAAAGTTATACTAAGGTTAAGACACTTACTTTGGGACGGAGGGAGTATTCATTAATTTGGAGAATATCTATGAATTTGAAAAAAAGTTTACGAATCCAAATACTGTTTGTGAATTTCGAAATTTTAGAAATGATCAAAATTTGAAAACTACTTCCAAATTAAAAACAGTTCACGAATACCCACAAATGTCCGTGAACTTAGAATTAAAAAACATTCATGAATTTGGAAAATGTTGAAGCATTTGAAAAAAATCACAAATTTGAAAAATTATTATGAATTTCGAAAGAAAAGAGAAATAAGAAATAAAAAGGAAAAAGGAAAAGAAATAAAAACGTAACAAAAGAATGAATGATGAAAAAACAAAAAAAGAATAAAACCAGAATTGGGACATGAAGAAAAATACCAGTCCTTCCTAACACCGGTTGAGAAGCATCCTCAAATGGCAAGGGCTATTTCTTGCCCCGTGCAAGACATAATCTGCTTCACTTCTGGCGCGCCAGTGTTGGGCCGACACAATATTGTAGCGTGCCAAAGTTTTTTTCTTCATCTGTGTTTTTCCTTAGATTTTTTAATTGTTTGCATTGGTTTTCTTTGGGGTTTTCTCTGATTTGTGTGGTTTTTATTTCTTTCCTTTTCCGTTTCCTTTATTCTTCACTCTTTGGTTTTCTTTGTTTCTTCTTCAATATTATTATTTTTACCTTTTTTTAAATTTTATTAACACATGTCTACATTTTCCCTACACTTTGTACAATTTTCATATACATCAGTAACACTTTTTATAAATAGTCATCAAACATGCTCGAACTCCATAGTAACCGCCAATATGGAGTTTGGGTCAAAAAAATGGGTCTAGCAGGTTCAGCAAACATGCCTCAACCTTCGCGACTTGCAGAAATTTATGGAGGGTGCTTCTGGCTGATCAATGTTGTGCATCATTTGGCACACGGTTGGTATGGGCAGTACTGCAATACACGTTGAAATACAAGCTTTAATGGACCTTATTCACTCCGGAGGGCCGAAAATGGCATATGTAGTGGGATGACAAAGTTGCAACGGCGTATCTACAGCTTGGATTTTTAGTGGCATTTCTTTAATTCGTGAAAGTTGTAGTGCCATGAATCTAAATACTGCTATATACTCCCTCTGTTCCGATTTACTTGTCGTGGTTTTAGTTCAACTAAAACCACGACAAGTAAATCGGAACGGAGGGAGTATGATTTTGGTGAACTCTTTTATTTATGCTGACTGCACTATTTGTCTACCTTCGTTGCATAGAAGCTAAGTGCAACCGGTAGGTTGCTTTCTTCTATATGTTATCATCCTCTTAACAGAACTCTCACTTGCACCACTGCATTACAGTTTATGACCCGCACGTTGGACAACCCAACATAACCCAGTGCGCAACTCCTTCAGAGGAAATAGGATTATAATATGGTAGCAAACCAGACATCTTTGCCCATCAGTATATACGCAGACAGAGTTATAGAAGTGCAACAATTCTAAACAAATTACACTATAAACTTCTTGCAATGTTACACTCTATATATATGTGTGTACTTTTGAAGTATGTAGAGAAAGATCATGCGCGCCGCTTCTCGTTCCATATTGTGCAACAACTCTTAATAACTGGACATGAGCTCTTGCTCAGTTGAGGTTGTTGCTGTTGTTGTTGTTGTCGTCATGAAGAGAGTACTTGACGTCAGGCTGCGCCTGGATGACGTTAGGGTTCTCTAGAAAAGGTGGAGAGAAGTTAAACAACAGGCAAAAATGTATTGTGTGGCGGCACTAACAAGCACATGCACCAATGGAAAGACGAGGTGATAATGGTAGCATATAGCTAAACTGGATTTGTTAATTTAACGACCGACCTGGACGGCAAAAGTTTACTTCACTTGGATAGCAGGTGTTGGACAGGGACCGAAAGTGAAGCAGCTAATTTTCTTCTCGGTAAAGGAAAATATACATACCGAAAGTGTGCTAAAATTATTTGCAGGGCTGTACTATACAGTATACATTTATAATGTCGGTCCTTGCTGATGTTGTACACTTTTCTTGGTCATGGCGAAAAAATTAGCATATTAACCATGTGATGTGATGTGAGTAGGCCTTGCATTGACCTCGGTATCGGCAACATGTCTGACTAAAACTACCCACTTGATCTTAAAGAACACTGTATATACTGTGGGGTTTGCCTCAGTTGACCATCAGCTGTGCATCATGCAATTAAAGAAATCTCTTGTAGCTGTAGTTTTACTGCTAACTAAGGAATTCAGTTGACTATGAGAGCAGAGCAGAGCAGCAAGAGGGGAACTCACTCCGGAGGACGGCGACCTGCCCGGGCGTGAGCCTCGCCGCGAACCCGCTCATGGCGTTCTTGTAGCTGTAGACCAACGCCTCCCTGGCCTTCTCCTTGCTTGAAGATTCAGCCCACGAAAAATGAAAAGTCGGCGTGAAATCTCTAGGCCATTCGACAGTCGACACCAAAGACAGGAAAGTATAGTGCTCTGTACCTGCCGACCACGGCGGCGAGGATGCCTATGTGGTACTCCGCGCTGTCGGCGGCGACGGCCGGGGGCTTCACCATCACGATGTACACGCTGCAGCCGGAAGCGGGGCCGGGAGCGCGCTGCTGCTTCCCCCTGCCGGCGGCGGTGGTGACCGTGGACGCCGCGGCGGTGACTGCGAGGACGGCGAATGCAACGGCGACCGCCGCCGCGATGCTTGCGTGCCTCATCGTCGGCTCCCGGAGTTGAGGACGGCTGACCGTGTTTTGGCGGCAGTGGGTGTGTTCGGGTTTTTCTTGGTTTGTGGCGGGAAGGAGGCCATGGGAAGGTGCTTGCTTATATAACCGCGGGCAGGGGGGAGGGTGTGCTCAGCTCTCAGTGACTGACAGATATGATAGTTTAAACTTTTAAAAACTACTAGTACCGCCATTACTTCGATGGCACAGTTGGGTGCTTGCTTGTCTGTTACCTCTGCCTAACTTCAATTAAACCAAGATTCGTCCATCCGTTGAGATGAATTTAAATTTTTACACCATTTGTTGGGTCTTGCTACGGGCATAGGCCGGGCATGCTCTGATCATCCTTTGCCTCACGCGGCCAGACCCTTTTAGCAGTGTTCGGCAGGCCTCTGCCCGATTATTAATCGACGCACGATCCATTTTTACATGGAATGGAGTTGAGGTTCGGCAGAGGTCCCTTGCTTGCCCCAATCGCAGCACATGCCCTTGCGTTTTTCAGGGATATTGTTGAGAAATAAAAACATGTGATCAATTGTATGGGAGGGATGCCTCCCAGGAGGTGTCTGTTGGGGAAGAGGTGTCTCCCCAACACACCCCTTCACCATGTATATAAGTGGGTCTCCCACATTGCAATGGAATGAGTGGATCATTTGGACTCTTCATGTGTCTCTTTTACTTTTACTCTATAATACGTTATCAGCACATAGTCTCTGCCTAGAGAGTAATTCGGCCAAGAAAACAGCGGTTACACGCAATGGAGAAGCGCACTTCCGTGCGAGACAAAGCAGCGACCATCACGACGATGAGGCACGAGATGCAGATGGCCATCGCGGCGGCGGCAACAGTACGCGATGTAACAGTTGGCTGCGCAAGCACATGCAGCGGCAGCACCATGGAGCATGCATGCATCCGTGTACAGGAGATTAATCAGAGTGTTAATTTCGTTTGTCTTCTTGTGATTAAGAAACATGGAGTAAGAAGAATCTGATCAATTGCCTTTTCCTGCGAGAATTGCCTTACCGAATCGTCCAAGAAGAGGCCGGCCCGAGAGCATTTGGCGCAGTCGGAAAATCGATTGCCTTGGCAACATGAACATCACGAGCAAGTCATTCGTTGACATGCATGCATAGATGCATTGTTCACGACAAAAACCGATCAGGACATTGTCTACTTCATTTTGCCTTCTCATGATCAATAAATGATCTATATCAATCGACTCTGTTTCCTGTACGTACATGCAGATTACTTCTTCCGAGCGCATGCACAAGAAGAAGTGGATGGATCGAACACCAAAGAGAAAGAGGGAGAACTCGAAATGAGCGCTGTTCTTGGGAAAGTACTAGGAGTTCTAGTCCTCGACGACGCCTCTAAAAGCGGTGAGATTTCGTCCTTGATTCCGCGGCGCGCTTCTACAGCACGGAGGCAGTGCCCAACATGCGCAGCGGCCTCGACCCCATTGCTGGTGTTTCCAGCGACGGCGGTCCAAAAGATTGGCGAAGCGACGTGCCTCTCCAGACGAGGGACGGTGGTACACCAGGGAACCATCCCCTAATGTACCGACACGCTCCGGCGCGTCAACGTGCAGCCATGCCGCGCGGCAGCACGCAGCCGTCAAAGCTTGGTAGAGGCGGTGTCCCGGGTGTGCACGCGGCCGCAACCCCCGCGGGCGATGTCCAGTCGGACTCGGCGCAATGGTGACCAGCATGTGGTCCCGGCGAATGGCATGGCCTGGCACCGGCGACGAAGGGTCTCCGCTCCCGTCTCCGAGAGGTGTTGCCGCCAATGGCGGCAGCGGCCACCAGCCCTATGCGCGGGACTGTCTGGCCCTTGGCCCAGAGGCGGCGTAGGCGTCGCGTGAATCTCGACCGGCGACGACCCCCGACCACGGCGGCGCACGGGAACCAGCGGCTGCAGACGGCGGTTAATTCCCTAAGGGAATTAGTAACCGCACGAGAAAGAGAAGGGAGAAAATCCTATCTCTTTGGTGATTTTGTAAATCAGCCATTGGATTATTTGTTAATCCTGGAAAAGTCCCTGCTTTCTCTGATTTAAGGCATATATGCTTATCAGATCTTGCGTTTTAGCCCCTTGGCTTTAGCATTTTGACAATAAGATTATTGTTATTTGCATGTTAAGCCATGGGCTTCGGAGCAAATATGCAGGGCAGACCATTGGTAAATTGCATAATAATGATTATGCATAATTTTATGTCATGTAAAATGGCCGTTTGAGGCCCCCAAGTCCTCATATGTGTTGCATAAGTATGTTTATACTTCTGCATTTATTTGTATTACATGGGTAATACTGTTGCAAAGTAATATGTTGATTCCATTATTCACATAGAATATGGAATTTGCTTGCAAGTTTGGAAACATGAGGTAGTGAAGTGCCTGACTATGTCAAATTTACATTTGTCACAAAAAAATCGACAAATGGTACCTACTACTTAATTGCAGGTTATCCAATGTTATTGTGAGGTCTATATTATGTCATTCCGACATAATGACTGCCTTCAATTTTCCACACAACTTATGGACTGCATTATGGCAACGAATTAATTTCGTTCACAACTGTGAGGTCTACATCATCATGTGATGACTACTTTCAATGTGTTTTTAATTAACATAAGGTTCATGTGCTACGAGGCCTGCATGAAGATACTGGTTCAGACCTTGAACCCGAGGAGTAGGATGAAGCACGCAATATATTAAAAAAGAAAATTGGCTGGTGAACATCGTCGGAAAATCGGAGTATCTGTTAGTAGATGAAGATTTGGCTTCTATTGGTTCTGTGTTCGAGTTGAATCCATAAAGGAAGTAGTTATGTCTCAACTTTAATACAACATTCTACTAAAGTTGATGTACTAAATTCGAGATGATATTTTGGGACGAAAGGAGTACCACTTTGTTTCTGTGCTAGCCATGTCGAACGACTGCAGTGCAGAGCTCAATGGATATTAGATAAATTTATGTAATACTGTATATGCTACAAGGGCTGAAGTACTCAGCATCTGTTTACGTATAATGTGCATGTATGCCTTTTCATTTGATTTCTGTTTTTTTTTTTGCTAAAAACAAATTGATTTATGTTTCTGTTTCTGTTTTCTGATAGGCTGGTTCATATAGACATTGTGGGCTGAAATTACCGAACCAAATCACAGGTGATGGAACCTCCCACTGTCTTATGTGTCTCCCTCCATTCCAATAAATATGGCGCACACGTTTCTCAAAATCTAACTTTGACTGTAAATTAGAACAATACTCATACATCTGTATCTACACAAAATCTGAGACAAGTAATATGAATCGGATGGAGTAATATATATTTGTTCAACACGAATGCAATGACACATATAACCCGTATTCGGTTGGTCTAATTTGTGGTTAAAGTGGAATTTTGAAAAGCATGCACACCTTACTCATTGGAATGGAGGAAATATGAAGGGTGTAGGTGCGCGTGTGCGAGACTGAGGTGAATGGCTTTGCCTCGCTTCGCACGAGACCCAAGGAGGTCTTGCCTCAACGGGCACCCTCCCGTCGGTAATATTGGGTCGGCCAAAGTAGCATCCTACATGTTCGTTCATTTTTCTTCTCTGCTTCTTCATTCCTTCGTTTTTCTTGTTTCATTTTTAATTTTGTTTATATTTTCGTAAATACTCTAAATACATATATTTTAAAACTTTATTTTAATTAAAAAATAAAATGTTCACCGTGCATTAGACAAATATTAATACAATGTGAATTTTTTGTTCGCGCAACTTATACAAAATGTTGACATCATTCAAAAGCAATGTTTGTGACATTTCAAAAGAAAAATCACGTGTTTCAAAAACTGTTTGTGCCATTTTAAAAACATATTAATACAGTTCTCAAAATAAATTCGTGTAATTCAAAACTGTTTTGTAGCATTCAAAAGATGTACGTGACTATGAAAAATTGTTGACACCATAACAAATATGTACATGACATTTGAAACAATGTTTATACAATGTAAAAAACTATTCATGTAGTTAAAAAAACATATCATATCATTCAAAACTATGTTCAATGTATAATTTAAAAATATTTAACACATATTTAAACATACTCAAAACATTTATTTAAAAATGTTCAATGTGTAGAAAAAACATTCCCGGTGTATACAAAAAATGTTGAATGTGTATTTTAAAAAGTATACATGTATCATAAAAGGAAAACGGCATAAAAAGGAAAAATAAAATAAAAACGGGCAAAGGAACATAGAAAGCCGAAAAAGCAAAATAAAAAACGATAAACCAACATAAAAAAACCGGGCGAAGCTTCTAGACCACTCTGAACCGGTCATAAAAGCTTCCCAAAACCCACTCCCCAGGAATCCATATTGGCGGGCCCATCTAGCGATAGCCTACTAACGAGATATAGCTCCCACGGAAACCGAGTTCCTTCTCGCAACTAGTAAGTGTGCACGTGCAACGCACGTCTACATAAATATTATGATCAGATGTGAGCCTATTTGTGGAGGTCCATGCTCTAGAAAGATAAGGCACTTGTGTCAGTCATGGAAGTCCGTCCTCAAGAAATAAAGGCCCCCATGTCGCTTGCTCGAGTGACACCAATGGCGACCCCATCGCCTCCATTGCTTCCCTCCTATATTGCTGTCATTGGTGGAAATTGTTGGGTAAATTGGTGTATGTTGTGACTTTGATATGTCGTAAAATATAGTAACGAAGAACATGTAATGTGGCTCAACATTTTACAATGTGTGGTACAATCTCTCTTTTTCATATAACAACACATGTCACCTGATAATTTGCAGCATCTGTTCGGTTGTAAACATGGAGATGTTTACAAGATACTCTCCATTGGCTCCATTTTCTTCAAATGCTTGGCGATAACCAGCAAGGTTTATCCCTTCCAACTGTAAGCCCACATCCTGCAAGTAAGCAACTACTTTATCAAGACAACAAAGAGTATTTTGAATTATAAGCAGCAATCTAAAGCTTGCACGATTATAATTCTCTTACTGGAAAATGATTTGTGCTTATCTAAGTGAAGAAAGGATAAGTTTGATTAAAAATTGCATAGCACAATTGTTGTTGTTGTTCTTTTTTTTT
>LR738714.1:623805846-623938659 GCA_902687465.1 Secale cereale
TTTTTGCAATTCCAGAGTGTTATTTCTTGCAATCTTGAAAATGCGTATATTGCAAATTAACAACATTGAACAATTTGTCATAAAAACTGCAATATTCAAAAGAGAATCATTCATTTCCGTACAATCATATACTGAAAAAATGCACTCTTTCGAGTCGTTTCCAAAACATACAGGGTAACATGAACATTTCAATTAAAGAGTTACCACACCTTTCTCATTTGAAAATTTATCTCTTGAATCAGTATCACCACCGAGGCACCCACACTTCATACCGATTTTTTTAGTACCTATGAATAATGTAAACATAATATTGCCAGAGAGTTGGAGGGCTTAATGCGATATCTCAAATGCCGCAATACCTAGCCCTGAACCTAGTAAAGAGGGTACAAAGTAGGCATTTCAATTAAAGAGTGACTACACCTTTCTCATTTAAAAATATATCTCTTGATTCAGTATCACCACCGAGGCACCCATCATTTGTACCAAAAATATTGTAGTACCTACGAATAATGTAAACATAATGTTTCAGAGAGTTGGAGAGCTTAATGTGATATCTCAAATGCCACAATACCTAGCCCGGGCCTAGTAAAGAGGGGAGACGCATGGTACACACAGAACCTCCTCCCTTACACCACATGTACATTTTTAAAGAAACTCATGCATCTGAAATATAGGAGTGAGTAAGTTTCAAACTTGGGAAACAATAAAATTTAGCCTACATGGGACACGATCAAACAATTTCCTGAAATGACAGTTAAACTTGGTTTTCATCTTCATTATTTATAGGAAAAATGATTCCGAACTGAGGAGGTGGACGGAGAGGGATTTGCATTACCATAATGTAAAGCCTAGGGCGGTGTGGTAGAGGAATAATTCAAAGTCATGGATCGAGGATAATCCTAATCCACTTTCAGTAGAATGTAGTCGATTGTAGAAAGCCCAAACTTACCGAGGCAAATCGCCTAATGGCAAATGAAACTCACCATGGGATGGACGTTCCTCACCATCTGTCGACCTACGGCGAGGGAGGAGTGAGCAGAGGTTGCGTGTTCATACATGTGGTGCATCCGATTCTGTGGTGAGCAGTTCCGTTTGGCACGGTGATGAATGGCACTGACTGTGGTGGTGGCCATCCGGCTAGGTCCGCGAACGCCAGTCCAAGACATTGAAGCCCTCGTCCACTTGATCAGTTCAGTTGAAGCTATAACAACAAACAAATAAATATTTTCAGTTCATTTGTTGATCTCGACAGGTACGTATGACACTTGTATTAACATTTGAACGGTAGCTATTTATTTAATGTAAGGATAAACACACTTTGCTTCTCCAACCATATATAGTGTACCACAAGAACAGAAAAAGCAAAAAGTACAGTACACTTAGTAGAAAGTAGTGAAAAAAAACTGATAGAAAACTGTGTAAATTACAGTAACTTCACAGCCATAGACATAAGAGAACGGAGGGAGTACATGATCACACGGATGAGAAAACAACAAACACCAGAAGCACTACATCACAAATCTGAGCCTGACCAGGCTCCCTGAGGGCCATACGGCAAGAGATAACCTATGAGATAAACACAAGGCTTGACAAATATGCATGTTGGTAATCAAAATCACGACATGGCATCAGGCAAGTCAATGCATATACATTGGTCATCTTGCTTCCATAATGATGTTTGACTATACCTATAAATGGAGAACTACAATTCATTGAGGTGTACATATCAAGCTATAGCATGATTTTATTTAAATCGAAGACGACATAATTTTTCCTCACCTGGACAAGCATCCATAGTAGCATACTCATAATAGATGCCACCACATAGCCCAGCTGACAAAGTACGGCAAGATGGAAAAATAATGGATTAGTTACGATACTCAACAGTCCTCGACTCAAATAAAATATATAGTTCACGCCTTGTTATCAATTGCTCCATAAATCAGGTTAAGCACAATTTCAGTTTACGCAAACCCATATACATCAAGGGATTAATCAAAATTCACTTACCAACATTTGCTAAATAAATCATGATATGCAGAATATCTAAATAGCAAGGTATTGTGTCTGAACCAAAGCACACATCCTGTAGGATCTAACCATAGCAATTCAATCTTTAAAGATGCACCAAATCAGTCTAAATTTTTTGGTAGACAGCCTTTTAGAATTTCAGTTCTAATATCATCTACATTTGTTCATGAGGAGAACACATCGAAAGCAGTTTATAAGTACCTATCAGATCTACACCAGGTGGTTAAGTGGATATAACAAAATTCGGAATTCTATAAGTTGTTACCTGCCACTTGCATTGCAAACTTTATGCTGACATCCAAAATGTACAAGCATCAGCTAGTGCAAGAACTTACAAGAAGCAGGTACAGCAAGCAGCGCCTATAGAAATAGAGCAAGCAACGTTGCCTAGCCACCTCGCCGCCTCCAGGCTAGACTTGAAGCTAGTGTACACACGTGAACTGCATCCGCCGACTGCCGTCGGCAGTGGCAAAACAACGCACGGCCCAGAATCACACTGACCACCGGCCTTGAAACGGGAACCTGACGTAGTAGGCGGCCGGACGCCAGTGAGAAGGGCGGATAAGCGGTGCCCGGGATGTCACAGCCGGCGGGGAGGGAGGCACGGAGGTGGGGGTTGGGTCATGAAGAGGTGGGCATGGTGCACGGCAATTGAGCTGCGGCCCATGTTGAATGAGGGCGTTGAGGGACGACACGGTGCCGCAGGTCTCTTACCCGCCCACCGAGATCCCCTCGATGGCGTACCCCTCCGCCTCCACGCCCTTGCGATGCACCTAGTTGCGCGCGGTGGTACTTCTCGTCAGTGGGTACCTGGCCGAGCACCGAGAGCATCCCGCTCCCCATGCCCCCGTCGGGCCCGAGGATGGTGGATGCGGCCACCTTCTTCGAGGCCAGCGTCGGGAAGCGGGAAGCCGTGCCGCGGCTGGGGGGGGGGAGGTGGCGGATGGTGTGCGTCGCGTGGGGCGAGAGAAGAAGATGGTGTGCGTCGCGTGCGGCGGCGGCGAAGAACTGACGGGCAGCAGGGACGGGATCCGTGGGGATTGGGGAGAGACGTGCGGGTGAGGGAGCCTTTCCATTTTTTCTGGAAAAAAAAGATATAGATAGAATCAGAGAGAGAAATCAGGAAAAGCTTTAATTGCTTCCCATAATTAAGGGCTAGTGGGAAGGAAGATAGCGGGGTCGTTATCTCCGGTCGCGTGGACGCGGGCGGCAGAGTTTTCGTCCGCCAAAGAAATTGGTAGACCCACACTTAGAAAGGGTTTTTTTTAGCATCAGTACAGACACAAGCGCTCATATATACGCGCATACACTCACCCCTATGAACGTACACACGCACACCCTACCCCTATGAGCACCTCCGAGAGACTGAGACGGCATATCATCTTGAGATTTACGAAGTCACCGTAGGCGCCTCGTCGTCGACGGGAACGTCTCCTCCCACTGAAAGCACATCGCCGGAAATCCTGAAATAAATCCAGGAATAATGCGAGCACCAGGATTTGAACCCTGGTGGGTTGGGGATACCACTGTCCACCTAACCATCTCAACCACAGGTTGGTTCGCCACACTTAGAAAGGGTTAGTTGTTATTTTAATGGTTAGATTAAAATGAGTGGATTCGATCGTGTGGCTTTCGTTGACCCGGACTGTTATGTGTACGTTATGCGGGGTGCGTTTAAGAATGAATATGTTCTCTTGTTTAATAGTAGTATAGATAGGCCAGCGATAGGATGGAATCGGTTTTCATATATTTTTATATATTTTTGAATTGTTTTCCCTTTTATTTTATTTTTTGAATACATGTGAACTTTTTTAAATACATTTTCTTATATATCTTTTTATACACATTGAACATTGGTCAAACGCATGATGAATACTTTTCAAATATATATGAAACATTTTCCAAATACACATTGAACATTCTAATAAACATTAACATTTTATTAATACACGTGAAAGATTTTTAAGATACACTTTGAACATTTTTGCGAAACACACGATGAACAATTTTCCAAATACACGTTTATCATATATTTTTTCGACACATTGTAATTTTCTCGTAGACACGTGAATATGCTTTTCGTACATGATGAGAATTATTTCAAAATTGAATGAACATAATGTTTTAAAAGGTTGAACATTTAAAATGGCGCGAACATTTTTTTAAACGTATGCGAACAATTGTTTTACAATACATGAGCAGTTTTTAAATGTGTGAACATTTTTAATGACATGATTTCATTTCGAAATGTACAAACATTATTTTAAACCGAGAGAACTAAACTTACATTTCCCAAACATTTTCATAGCTTTTTAGTTGATATTTTTACAGTATTTTTTAGGAAGATATTTTTACAGTTAGAACCTCAGATATGTACATTTAGTATCTAAAATGCTACGAGGGCAATGTTATTCAGCGGGGCCTCCTAATCGGTGCCTTCTACGCCGGTTAAGTTTTTCTTTTGTCTTTTTTGACGGAAGCCGGTTAGGAGTTCTGACGACCATGTGCATGCAGATATGGGCCAGCCCATAGAAGCGACGTGATGGATCGCTCACGACGCAATAATTCGCTTTCGATCCGACAACTGGATCCCGAAGGAAACTACGCCAACACCGGTCACTTCTTTGGTGGCGAATCCACCAAGAATGGTTTCAGAACTATTGTCACCAGCAACAGCAAGGTGGGACGAAGCTTTGGTGCGTTCGGTCTTCTTATCCATAGATGCGAATGCAATACTAAACATACCCACATGCACTAATAATACTGAGGACTTCTGGGCTTGATACACGGACAAGAAAGGGAAATTCTCAGTGTCTTCGGCATATAAGTTTCTACTCAACACGAAACTGCAGCAAGAGGATTGGTTAAACGGACGTGGTGGATCATCTAACACTCACAGGGATGAAAAATCTTGGAGTTCTTTGTGGAAATTGAAGGTACCGTCCAAAGTTCGTATATTTTTATGGCGACTTGCACACCACTCACTCCCCACCACAGATGTCTTGAAGAAGCGCAATATGTCAGTACAAGATGTTTGTCCGCTTTGTGGATGTCAGGATTCTTGGAGGCACGCCCTTGTCTCTTGCACTATGTCCAGGTGCATATGGGCGCTGACCGACGACGATCTTGTCTCTCGCATGACAGCTAATGCAGAACCTAATGCAAGACTCTGGCTTTTCGAGCTCAGCGACGAACTTGATCAGGCGAGTTTCACAAGGATGGCTGTCACTATGTGGTCAATCTGGTATGCTAGACACAAGGCAGTGTATGAGTCGTTATTCCAGAGCCCTCAGCAAACCGTCCGCTTTGTAGACAATTTTATTTCTGAACTGGGACAACTTGAAAGTGGACAGGGATGTAGGGAGGAAAGAACACCACCAACGGCTCAGCCTAAACGTTGGCTACCTCCACCCAATGGTTCTGTGAAGATTAATATAGATGCTGCTATTGTAAGATCACAACGTGGAGGAGCTGTCGCGACATTGTGCAGAGATCAAACGGGCGAATACCTAGGATCATCGGCTGTGGTCTTCAAATGGATCACTGACCCTTTAATCCTGGAGACCTTTGCATGTCATGAAGCATTATCGCTAGCAAATGATCTGGCCGCTCAAAATATTTGTGTTGCATCCGATTGCCAAGAAGCGGTGAATGATATTACAAAGGGGACAGGAGGTCCAAATGCGGCTATAGTACATGAAATATTAAGCCGTTGTAATAGTTTCAATTCTAGTTCTTTTATTTTTGAGCATAGGAACTTTAATTTTGAGGCTCACAATCTTGCCAAGTTTGCTTGGAACCTAGGCGTGGGTAGGCATGTGTGGTTGGGAAATCCTAATGACCCAAACCTTGTACCTATGACTATGGTTTTGGATGAATAAATATGGCGAGATTTCTCAAAAAAAATTCAACGGGTGCTCAATGTTTTTTAAAAATCATGAATTTAAAAAGGTTCATGGATTTTAATAAGTTTCGTAAATTCAAAAAAACTCCTGATTTTTAAAAATGTGAATTTGAAAAAATCATCAATTTGGAAAAAAACTAGAACTGAAAAAAGTTTGCGAAAAATCACGAATTTGAAAAAATTTCATTGATTTGATAAGAATAGTTCATCAATTTGAAAAAAGTTCACGAATTTGAGAAAGTTCATCAATTATGAAAAAAAAGTGAACGACCGAGTAAATATAACGGTCGGGGCAGCCGACGATTGACATGTTTACTCCTCTAACTGCAATGAGGGATTGGCTAGAGACTCTCTTGGAAACTATTACTTGTAACCACATTAGTTATGCCTACTAGCAAACAGAGAAATGATTATGCTCGTCCGTCGTAGAATTACCCTTAAAGTTTCCACCAATTACACTCAATGCCATCGATGAGTGAAAAAACTATTTGACCATCACCTTTGGTTCTATATAGCAATCTGGGCCGAACCACAACCGTGTTGGCACTCAACTTGCTAACTGACCTGGGTTTGATCCTAGGTTCTGCCCTTATTGGTTTCCCTTTTCTTTTCTCTATGAATTCATAGCATATGGGCCTACCTATGTTTTTTCCTTTTACTTTTCTGTCTGAATTCTTAGTAGATGGGTTGCACAATGTTGCAATTTCGGCCCAACAACTCTGTGTTTTACCTTTTTTTTCTGGACAGGTTTAAATGCTTTTCAAAATATTCATATCTTTCAAACCTTGACTCGAAATCTAACATGTTATATATGGAAATCCCTCGGAAAAATATGTGGATTGTAAATATGCTATTATCTTGCATGTTAATCATATATAAAATTACATTTATGGTGGAATTTTAATTAGTACCTTCTCTATATGCGATATTTGGAAATGCATATTATATATGTTTCCTACCCCAATAAAATTAAGTGGATGTGATAGTTTGATGCTCTCACAGAAGATATTATTAGCACCATAGGGGATATTGATCCCTACGAGCTACCATACGCTAAAGGTTGCAATACGTACATAATCATATTCTCTATTTCGCATAGTGCATACTAATCAACCCGTATACGATGATGTACACTAAACTACCGATATGAGTTTTACGTAAACAAGTGGCTTAGCACTTATTTCCATATTGTTTGAAATTCTGCCCATAAAGATTTTTGAAAACACCTTGAGTACACTCAAAAATCATCTCACCTATATGTTTTTGCGTAACACTACTTATCATGTTGTTTGTTATGTGGCATCGTGAAAGATTTTAATTGATTTGCTTATGTCGTCGAGTGTGTGTATGAGGGATGATTTTTCTCCTGTTCCAAAGAACATGCATGTCTGCTAATAAACTATATAAGAGCATCTACAATCGGACCCCCACCCATGCCCGTCCCAACCGCCCGGACGGGCTGCCCGGTCACTGTCTGGACAAAAAATGCCACCCAACCGGACGATCCATATCCGGCTGAAACGCCCAGACTAACCGGCACTTCCCATACCCGACCCATATTTGGGACAGATATGGGGATGCCCGAACACGCCCTCCACGTCGGACTGACCGCTAGGACCCATGCCAATTTGCCCATATCCACCCATTGCCCTTGCAGCCACTCCTCTTCTCTGTTGGCCCTCGTCCCCACAGCCGCCGCCGGAGTTTCGCCCCCGACCAGGCCTCAACCGGTCAAGGTCACCGCCACCAGATGCCACCCAGGTATGCCCAACTCCCCATATATACACCACGCACTTTAGGTGTTTGATGAAATGTCGAAGCCAGATTTTTGTTCTTTAGATTACTATTTCTAGGTCACCGATGGATTCATCGTGGAATGATGGCTATGGACTGCCGGGAAAAGGACGATGACAACTTCAAGCTAAGAAGGATTGTTTGTTGGAAATATGCCCTAGAGGCAATAATAAATTGGTTATTATTATATTTCCTTGTTCATGATAATTGTTTATTATCCATGCTAGAATTGTATTGATAGGAAACTCAGATACATGTGTGGATACATAGACAAACACCATGTCCCTAGTAAGCCTCTAGTTGACTAGCTCGTTGATCAACAGATGGTCACAGTTTCCTGACCATGGACATTGGATGTCGTTGATAACGGGATCACATCATTAGGAGAATGATGTGATGGACAAGACCCAATCCTAAGCCTAGCACAGATCGTGTAGTTCGTATGCTAAAGCTTTTCTAAATGTGAAGTATCTTTTCCTTAGACCATGAGATTGTGCAACTCCCGGATACCGTAGGAATGCTTTGGGTGTACCAAACGTCACAACGTAACTGGGTGGCTATAAAGGTGCACTACAGGTATCTCCGAAAGTGTCTGTTGGGTTGGCACGAATCGAGACTGGAATTTGTTACTCCGTATGACGGAGAGGTATCTCTGGGCCCACTCGGTAGGACATCATCATCATGTGCACAATATGTGATCAAGGAGTTGATCACGGGATGATGTGTTACGGAACGAGTAAAGAGACTTGCCGGTAACGAGATTGAGCAAGGTATCGGTATACCGACGATCGAATCTCGGGCAAGTGCTATACCGATAGACAAAGGGAATCGTATACGGGATTGATTGAATCCTTGACATCGTGGTTCATCCGATGAGATCATCGTGGAACATGTGGGAGCCAACATGGGTATCCTGATCCCGCTGTTGGTTATTGGCCGGAGAGTTGTCTCGGTCATGTCTGCATGGTTCCCGAGCCCGTAGGGTCTACACACTTAAGGTTCGATGACGCTAGGGTTATAGGGAAAGTATGTACGCGGTTACCGAATGTTGTTCGGAGTCCCGGATGAGATCCCGGACATCACGAGGAGTTCCGGAATGGTCCGGAGGTAAAGATTCATATATGGGAAGTCCCGTTTTGGTCACCGGAAAAGTTTCGGGCGCTATCGGTAGCGTACCGGGACCACCGGGAGGGTCCCGGGGGTCCACCGGGAGGGGCCACCGGCCCCAGAGGGCTGCATGGGACAAGTGTGGGAGGGGACCAGCCCCAGGTGGGCTGGTGCGCCCCGCCACCAGGGCCCAAGGCGTCTCCTAGAGGGGAAGGGGGCAAACCCTAGGGCAGATGGGCCCTAGGGCCCAATCTGGTGCGCCCCCTCTCCCTCTCCCCCTCTGGCTGCCACCCCTAGATGGGATCTAGGGTGGCCGTACCCCTAGGGGTGGGAAACCCTAAAGGGGGCGCAGCCCCTCCCTTCCCCCTATATATATGTGAGGTTTGGGGCTGCCCACAACACGGTTTGACCTCTCTCGCTTGGTGCAGCCCTACCTCTCTCCCTCATCGTCTCTCGTAGTGCTTGGCGAAGCCCTGCTGGAGTCCCGCGCTCCTCCACCACCACCACGCCGTCGTGCTGCTGTTGGATGGAGTCTTCCCCAACCTCTCCCTCTCTCCTTGCTGGATCAAGGCGTGGGAGACGTCATCGGGCAGCACGTGTGTTGAACGCGGAGGCGCCGTTGTTCGGCGCTTAGATTGGAATCAACCGCGATCTGAATCGCTACGAGTACGACTCCTTCATCCGCGTTCTTGCAACGCTTCCGCATCGCGATCTACAAGGGTATGTAGATGCACTCCCCTCCCCCTCGTTGCTAGAGTACTCCATAGATAGATCTTGGTGATTCGTAGGAAAATTTTTGATTTTCTGCTACGATCCCCAACAGTGGCTTCATGAGCTAGGTCTATGCGTAGTATCTTGCACGAGTAGAACACAAAGTAGTTGTGGGCGTGGATTTGTCAATTTACTTGCCGTTACTAGTCTTATCTTGATTCGGCGGCATCGTGGGATGAAGCGGCTCGGACCGACCTTACACGTACTCTTACGTGAGACAGGTTCCACCGACTGACATGCACTATTTGCATAAGGTGGCTAGCGGGTGTCTGTCTCTCCCACTTTAGTCGGATCGGATTCGATGAAAAGGGTCCTTATGAAGGGTAAATAGAAATTGGCATATCACGTTGTGGTTTTTTGCATAGGTAAGAAACGTTCTTGCTAGAAACCTATAGCAACCACGTAAAAACTTGCAACAACAATTAGAGGACGTCTAACTTGTTCTTGCAGCATGTGCCGTGTGATGTGATATGGCCAAAAGGATATGATGAATGATATGAAGGAAATATGCCCTAGAGGCAATAATAAAGTTGTTATTTATATTTCCTTATATCATGATAAATGTTTATTATTCATGCTTGAATTGTATTAACCGGAAACTTAGTACATGTGTGAATACATAGACAAAACTGTATGTCCCTAGTATGCCTCTACTAGACTAGCTCATTGATCAAAGATGGTTATGTTTCCTAGCCATAGACATGAGTTGTCATTTGATCAACGGGATCACATCATTAGGAGAATGATGTGATGGACAAGACCCATCCGTTAGCATAGCACTATGATCGTTTAGTTTTACTGCTATTGCTTTCTTCATGACTTATACATGTTCCTATGACTATGAGATTATGCAACTCCCGAATACCGTAGGAACACCTTGTGTGCTATCAAACGTCACAACGTAACTGGGTGATCATAAAGATGCTCTACAGGTGTCTCCGAAAGTATTCGTGGTGTTGGCATAGATCAAGATTAGGATTTGTCACTCCGAGTGTCGGAGAGGTATCTCTGGGCCCTCTCGGTAACACACATCACAATAAGCCTTGCAAGCAAAAGACTAATGAGTTAGTCACGAGATGATGTGTTACGGAACGAGTAAAGAGACTTTCCGGTAACGAGATTGAACTAGGTATGGAGATACCGACGATCAAATCTCGGGCAAGTAACATACCGATGACAAAAGGAACAACGTATGTTGTTATGCGGTTCTGACCGATAAAAGATCTTCGTAGAATATGTAGGAGCCAATATGAACATCCAGGTTCCGCTATTGGTTATTGACCGGAGATGAGTCTCGGTCATGTCTACATAGTTCTCGAACCCGTAGGGTCCGCACGCTTAACGTTTGATGACGATCGGTATTATGAGTTTATGAGTTTTGATGTACCGAAGGTAGTTCGGAGTCCCGTATGAGATCACGGACATGACGAGGAGTCTCGGAATGTCCGAGACATAAAGATTGATATATTGGACGACTATATTCGGACACCGGAAGTGTTCCGGAAAAGTTTCGGATTTAACGGGATTGCCGGAGGGGGTTACCGGAACCCCCTATGAAGGGGGATGGTCCATAGTGGGCCTTATGGAAAAGAGAGAGGCAGCCCATAGGGCTGGCCGGCGCCCCACCTAGGGTTCCTAGTTGGACTAGGATTTGGGGGGGGCACCTCTCCCTTTTTCCTTTCCCTCTCTTCCTTCTTTGGTGGTTCCTACTAGGAATAGGATTGCAATCCTATTCCTAGTAGGATTGCACCCCTAGCCGCACCAAACAAGGGCCGGCCGGCCTCCCCCCTTGCTCCTTTATATACGGGGGCAGGGGGGCACCCAAAGACACACAATTTGAATTGTTTTAGCCGTGTGCGGTGCCCCCCTCCACAGAAACACACCTCGGTCATACCGTTGCAGTGCTTAGGCGAAGCCCTGCGCCGGTAGATACATCATATCCGTCACCATGCCGTCGTGCTGACGTAACTCTCCCGTGAAGCTCAACTGGATCAAGAGCTCGTGGGACGTCATCAAGCTGAACGTGTGCTGAACGCGGAGGTGCTGTACGTTCGGTGCTTGATCGGTTGGATCGCGAAGAAGTTCGACAACATCAACCGCATCACTTGATGCTTCCGCTCTCGGTCTACGAGGGTACGTAGACACACTCTTCCCTCTCGTTGCTATGCATCTGGTAGATAGATCTTGCGTGATCGTAGGAAAATTTTAAAATACTACGTTCCCCAACAGTGGCATCATGAGCCAGGTCTATGCGTAGATGATATGCACGAGTAGAACACAATGAGTTTTGGGCGATACTAGTCATACTGCTTACCAGCATGTCATACTTTGCTTCGGCGGTATTGTGAGTTGAAGCGGCCCGGACCGACATTACGCGTACGCTTACGCGAGACTGGTTTCACCGTTACGAGCACTCGTTGCTTAAAGGTGACTGGCGGGTGTCTGTCTCTCTCACTTTAGCTGAATCAAGTGTGGCTACGCCCGGTCCTTGTGAAGGTTAAAACAGCACATACTTGACGAAACATCATTGTGGTTTTGTATGCGTAGGTAAGAACGGTTCTTGCTAAGCCCGTAGCAGCCACGTAAAACTTGCAACAACAAAGTAGAGGACGTCTAACTTGTTTTTGCAGGGCATGTTGTGATGTGATATGGTCAAGACATGATGAGTTATACGGTTTTGTATGAGATGATCATGTTTTGTAATGTTATCGGCAACTGGCAGGAGCCATATGGTTGTCGCTTTATTGTATGAAATGCAATCGCCATGTAATTGCTTTACTTTATCACTAAGCGGTAGCGATAGTCGTAGAAGCAATAGTTGGCGAGACGACAACGATGCTACGATGGAGATCAAGGTGTCGCGCCGGTGACGAAGGTAATCATGACGGTGCTTTGGAGATGGAGATCAAAAGCACAAGATGATGATGGCCATATCATGTCACATATTTTGATTGCATGTGATGTTTATCTTATTATTCTTCTTATTTTGCTTAGAACGACGGTAGCATTATAAGATAATCCCTTACTAAATTTCAAGGTATAAGTGTTCTCCCTGAGTATGCACCGTTGCGAAAGTTTGTCGTGCCGAGACACCATGTGATGATCGGGTGTGATAAGCTCTACGTTCAAATACAACGGGTGTAAGCCAGTTTTGCACACGCAGAATACTCGGGTTAAACTTGACGAGCCTAGCATATGCAGATATGGCCTCGGAACACTAGAGACCGAAAGGTCGAGCGTGAATCATATAGTAGATATGATCAACATAAGATGTTCACCATTGAAACTACTCCATCTCACGTGATGATCGGACATGGTTTAGTTGATTTGGATCACGTGATCATTTAGATGACCGGAGGGATGTCTATCTAAGTGGGAGTTCTTAAGTAATATGATTAATTGAACTTTAATTTATCATGAACTTAGTCCTGGTAGTATTAGCATATCTATGTTGTAGATCAATAGCTCGCGATGTTGCTCCACGTTTATTTTTTATATGTTCCTAGAGAAAACCAAGTTGAAAGATGTTAGTAGCAATGATGCGGAATTGTTCCGTGATCTGAGGATTATCCTCATTGCTGCACAGAAGAATTATGTCCTTGATGCACCGCTAGGTGACAGACCTATTGCAGGAGCAGATGTAGACGTTATGAACGTTTTGACAAAAGCTCGATATGATGACTACTTGATAGTTTAGTGCACCATACTTTACGGCTCATAACCGGGACTTCAAAAACGTTTTGAAACGCCACGGAGCATATGAGATGTTCCAAGAGTTAAAATTAGTATTTCATACTCATGCCCGTGTCAAGAGGTATAAGACCTCTGACAGTACTTTGCCTACAAGATGGAGGAGAATAGCTCAACCAGTGAGCATGTGCTCAGATTGTATGGGTAGTACAATTGCTTGAATCAAGTGGGAGTTAATCTTCCAGATAAGATAGTAATTGACAAAGTTCTCTAGACACTATCACCAAGTTAGTAGAACTTCGTGATGAACTATAATATGCAAGGGATGACGAAAGTAATTCCCGAGCTCTTCACGATGCTGAAATCGGCGAAGGTAGAAATCAAGAAAGAGCATCAAGTGTTGATGGTTAACCAGACCACTTGTTTCAAGTAAAGGGCAAAGGGATAGAAGGGGAACTTCAAAAGGAATGACAAGCAAGTTGTCACTCCCGTGAAGAAACCCAAAGCTAAACTCAAGCCTGAAACTAAGTGCTTCTACTGCAAAGGAAATGGTCACTAGAAGTGGAACTGCCCTAGATATTTGGCGGATAAGAAGGATGGCAAAGTGAACAAAGGTATTTTTGATATACAGATTATTGATGTGTATTTTACTAGTGTTCATAGCAACCCCTCGGTATTTGATATTGGTTCAGTTGCTAAAGAGTAGTAACTCGAAATGGGAGTTGCATAATGAACAGAAACTAGTTAAAGGATGAAGTGACGATGTGTATTGGAAATAGTTCCAAGATTGATATGATCATTATCGCACACTCCCTATACTTTCGGGATTAGTATTGAACCTAAATAAGTGTTATTTGGTGTTTGTGTTGAGCATGTATATGATTTGATCATGTTCATTGCAATACGGTTATTCATGTAAGTTAGAGAATAATTGTTGTTCTGTTTACATGAATAAAACCTTCTATGGTCATACACCCAATGAAAATGGTTTGTTGGATCTCGATCGTGTGATACACATATTCATAATATTGAAGCCAAAAGATGCAAGGTTAATAATGATAGTGCAACTTATTTGTGGCACTGCCGTTTAGGTCATATTGGTGTAAAACGCATGAAGAAACTCCATAGTGATGGACTTTTGGAATCACTTGATTATGAATCACTTGGTGCTTGCGAACCATGCCTCATGGGCAAGATGACTAAAACTCCGTTATCCGGAACTATGGAGCGAGCAACAGATTTGTTGGAAATCATACATACTGATGTATGTGGGCCAATGAGTGTTGAAGCTCGCGGCGGGTATCGTTATTTTCTGACCTTCACTGATGATTTGAGCACATATGGGTATATCTACTTAATGAAGCACAAGTCTGAAACATTTGAAAAGTTCAAAGAATTTCAGAGTGAAGTAGAGAATCATCGTAACAAGAAAATAAAGTTTCTACGATCTGATCGTAGAGGTAAAATATTCGAGTTAGCGAGTTTTGCCTTCAATAAAAACAATGTGAAATAGTTTCACTACTCACGCCACCTGGAACACCATAGTGTAATGGTGTGTCCGAACGTCATAACCGTACTTTATTAGATATGGTGCGATCGATGATGTCTCTTACCGATCTACCACTATCGCTTTTGGGGTTATGCATTAGAGACAGCTACATTCACGTTAAATAGGGCACCATCTAACTCCGTGGAGATGACACCGTATGAACTGTGGTATGACGAGAAACCTAAGCTGTCATTTCTTTAAGTTTGGGACTGCGATGCTTATGTGAAAAAGTTTCAACATGATAAGCTCGAACCCAATTCGGAAAAGTAAATCTTCATAGGATACCCAAAAAGAAACTATTGGGTACACCTTCTATCACAGATCCTAAGGCAAGGTCTTTGTTGCTAAGAGTGGATCCTTTCTAGAGAAGGAGTTTCTCTCGAAAGAAGTGAGTGGGAGGAAAGTAGAACTTGATGAGGTAATTGTACCTTCTCCCGAATTGAAAGTGGAACATCACAGAAACTAGTTCCAGTGATTCCTACACCAACTAGTGAGGAAGCTAATGATGATGATCATGAAACTTCAGATCAAGTTTCTGCTGAACGTCGTAGATCAACCAGAGTACGTTCCGCACCAGAGTGGTACGGCAACCCAGTTCTGGAAGTCATGTTACTAGACCATGATGAACCTGCGAACTATGAGGAAGCGATGATGAGCCCAGATTCCGCAAAATGGCTTGAGGCCATGAAATCTGAGATGGGATCCATGTATGAGAACAAAGTGTGGACTTTGGTTGACTTGCCCGATGATCGGCAAGCCATCGAAAATAAATGGATCTTCAAGAGGAAGACCGACGCTGACAGTAATGTTACTGTTTACAAAGCTCGACTTGTTGCGAAAGGTTTTCGACAAGTTCAAGGAGTTGACTACGATGAGACTTTCTCACCCGTAGCGATGCTTAAGTCTGTCAGAATCATGTTAGCAATTGCCGCATTTTATGAAATCTGGCAAATGGATAACAAAACTGCATTCTTTAATGGATTTATTAAAGAAAAATTGTATATGATGCAACCCGAAGGTTTTGTCAATCCTAAAGGTGCTAACAAAATGTGCAAGCTCCAGCGATCCATCTATGGACTGGTGCAAGCATCTCAGAGTTGGAATATACGCTTTGATAAGTTGATCAAAGCATATAGATTTATACAGACTTACGGTGAAGCCTGTATTTACAAGAAGTGAGTGGGAGCACTACAACCTTTCTGATAAGTATATGTGAATGACATATTGTCGATCGGAAATGATGTAGAATTTTCTGGAAAGCATAAAGGAGTGTTTGAAAGGAGTTTTTCAAAGAAAAACCTTAGTGAAGCTGCTTACATATTGGGCATCAAGATCTATAGAGATAGATCATGACGCTTGATAAAGACTTTCGATGAGTACATACCTTGATAAGATTTTGAAGTAGTTCAAAATGGATCAGTCAAAGAAGGAGTTCTTACCTGACTTGTAAGGTCTGAAGTTGAGTAAGACTCAAAGCCAGACCACGGCAGAAAAATATAGAGAGAATGAAAGTCATTTCCTATGCCTCAGCCATAGGTTCTATAAAGTATGCCATGCTGTGTACCAAACATGTTGTGTACCTTGCCATGAGTTTGTCAAGGGGGTACAATAGTGATCCAGGAGTAGATCACTGTACAGCGGTCAAAATTATCCTTAGTAAACTGGATGACTAAGGAAATGTTTCTCGATTATGGAGGTGATAAAGAGTTCGTCGTAAAGGGTTACGCCGATGCAAGCTTTGACACTAAATCCAGATGACTCTAAGTATCAATCTGGATGCGTATTGAAAGTGGGAGCAATTAGCTAGAGTAGCTCTATGCAGAGCATTGTAGACATAGAAATTTGCGAAATATATACGGATCTGAATGTAACAGACCCGTTGACTAAACTTCTCTCACAAGCAAAACATGATCACACCTTATTACTCTCTGGTATTAATCACATAGCGATGTGAACTAGATTATTGACTCTAGTAAACCCTTTGGGTGTTGGTCACATGGCGATGTGAACTATGGGTGTTATTCACATAACGATGTGAACTATCGGTATTAAATCACATGGCGATGTGAGCTAGATTATTGACTCTAGTGCAAGTGGGAGACTGAAGGAAATATGCCCTAGAGGCAATAATAAAGTTGTTATTTATATTTCCTTATATCATGATAAATGTTTATTATTCATGCTTGAATTGTATTAACCGGAAACTTAGTACATGTGTGAATACATAGACAAAACTGTATGTCCCTAGTATGCCTCTACTAGACTAGCTCATTGATCAAAGATGGTTATGTTTCCTAGCCATAGACATGAGTTGTCATTTGATCAATGGGATCACATCATTAGGAGAATGATGTGATGGACAAGACCCATCCGTTAGCATAGCACTATGATTGTTTAGTTTTACTGCTATTGCTTTCTTCATGACTTATTCATGTTCCTATGACTATGAGATTATGCAACTCCCGAATACCGTAGGAACACCTTGTGTGCTATCAAACGTCACAACGTAACTGGGTGATCATAAAGATGCTCTACAGGTGTCTCCGAAAGTATTCGTGGTGTTGGCATAGATCAAGATTAGGATTTGTCACTCCGAGTGTCGGAGAGGTATCTCTGGGCCCTCTCGGTAACACACATCACAATAAGCCTTGCAAGCAAAAGACTAATGAGTTAGTCACGAGATGATGTGTTACGGAACGAGTAAAGAGACTTGCCGGTAACGAGATTGAACTAGGTATGGAGATACCGACGATCGAATCTCGGGCAAGTAACATACCGATGACAAAAGGAACAACGTATGTTGTTATGCGGTTCTGACCGATAAAAGATCTTCGTAGAATATGTAGGAGCCAATATGAACATCCAGGTTCCGCTATTGGTTATTGACCGGAGATGAGTCTCGGTCATGTCTACATAGTTCTCGAACCCGTAGGGTCCGCACGCTTAACGTTTGATGACGATCGGTATTATGAGTTTATGAGTTTTGATGTACCGAAGGTAGTTCGGAGTCCCGTATGAGATCACGGACATGACGAGGAGTCTTGGAATGTCCGAGACATAAAGATTGATATATTGGACGACTATATTCGGGCACCGGAAGTGTTCCGGAAAAGTTTCGGATTTAACGGGATTGCCGGAGGGGGTTACCGGAACCCCCTACGAAGGGGGATGGTCCATAGTGGGCCTTATGGAAAAGAGAGAGGCAGCCCATAGGGCTGGCCGGCGCCCCACCTAGGGTTCCTAGTTGGACTAGGATTGGGGGGGGGGCACCTCTCCCTTTTTCCTTTCCCTCTCTTCCTTCTTTGGTGGTTCCTACTAGGAATAGGATTGCAATCCTATTCCTAGTAGGATTGCACCCCTAGCCGCACCAAACAAGGGCCGGCCGGCCTCCCCCCTTGCTCCTTTATATACGGGGGCAGGGGGCACCCAAAGACACACAATTTGAATTGTTTTAGCCGTGTGCGGTGCCCCCCTCCACAGAAACACACTCGGTCATACCGTTGCAGTGCTTAGGCGAAGCCCTGCGCCGGTAGATACATCATATCCGTCACCACGCCGTCGTGCTGACGTAACTCTCCCGTGAAGCTCAACTGGATCAAGAGCTCGTGGGACGTCATCAAGCTGAACGTGTGCTGAACGCGGAGGTGTCGTACGTTCGGTGCTTGATCGGTTGGATCGCGAAGAAGTTCGACAACATCAACCGCATCACTTGATGCTTCCGCTCCCGGTCTACGAGGGTACGTAGACACACTCTTCCCTCTCGTTGCTATGCATCTGGTAGATAGATCTTGCGTGATCGTAGGAAAATTTTAAAATACTACGTTCCCCAACATGATATATATGTAATGTATGAGATTGATCATGTTCATGTAATAGGAATCACGACTTGCATGTCGATGAGTATGACAACCGGCAGGAGCCATAGGAGTTGTCTTATTTTATTGTATGACCTGCGTGTCACTGATAACACCATGTAATTACTTTACTTTATTGCTAAACGTTAGCCATAGTGAAAGCACATTTGCTCCCTGGGTGGTTTTGGTAATTAATGACAACATACTTTGTGGTTGGACTAATGCTTTTATCAAGTATGTTTCAGGAAATTCAATCACATTGGCATGGCAAAAGGACTAAAGAAGTGGACCCCTCAAAATGCTAAGGCAAGCATTGGCAAAAGCTCAAGACTCCATTTTTGGTTTAGTGATCCAAGATCACATTGAGTCCATAGGAAAAGCCAATACTATTAAAAGGGGATGAGGTTATGATGATGATCTGGTTGCTCAAGTGCTTAGTGATACATCTCCTAAACTATCAGCAACTTTCACTACCATATACACTCATAAGTAATCCCGGTCCCACCGATAATCCAAACTCAGTCACACCGAGATGAACCACCTCAGCCATAAGCCAAACCCTAGTAATTTCGGATATTCCGATTCTGAACTCGGTTTCACCGAAACATGAGTTGCCAAGCTTCTGTAACCTTCTGTCATCAAATCGGTGTCACCGAGATGATGAAGTCGGTCTCACCGAAACTGGCAAGCTCTTGTCTTTTGCACGAATCGGACTAACCGAGATGGTATTTTCGGTCCCACCGAAAACCCCAACGTTCACATTATTTGAACTTTCGGTCTCACCGAGTTGTCCACTTCGGTCCCACCGAGTTTGCTCAAATGTATGTGTAACGGTTGGATTTTGTGTGGAGGCTATTTATACCCCTCCACCCCTCTTCATTCGTGGAGAGAGCCATCAGAAAGAACTACCACTCCTACCTTACATTTTTGAGAAGAGAACCACCTACCCTTGTGTTGAGATCAAGTTGCTCCACTCCCACCATATGAAACTTGATCTCTAACCTTCCCAAGTTGCTTTCCACTCAATCCTTTCTTCCACCACAGCCAAATCAGTGAGGAGAGTTGAGTGTTGGGGAGATTATCATTTGAAGCACAAGAGCAAGGGTTCATCATCATCTACAACATCTATTACCTTTTGGAGGGTGGTGCCTCCTAGATTGGTTAGGTGTCGCTTGGGAGCCTCCGTCATCGAGATGTGGAGTTGAACCAAGAAGTTTGTAAGGGCAAGGAGATCGCCTACTTCGTGAAGATCTACCCCGAGTAAGGCTAGCCCTCCGTGGGCGTAGGCCATGATGGAATAGACAAGGTTGCTTCTTCGTGGACCCTTCGTGGGTGGAGCCCTCCGTGGACTCGCGCAGCCGTTACCCTCCGTGGGTTGAAGTCTCCATCAACGTGGATGTACGATAGCACCACCTATCGGAACCACGGGAAAAATCATTGCGTCTCCAAATTGCGTTTGATCTTCTCCACTTCTCTTTACTACTTGTGCAATTTACTTTCCGCTGCCCATACTCTAGAATTGCATGTGTAGTGTGCTACTTGACTTGTGTGTTATGCAAAATCTGCCAAAATCTGTCCTTGAT
Source organism: Secale cereale (assembly GCA_902687465.1). Lineage (NCBI taxonomy): Eukaryota > Viridiplantae > Streptophyta > Magnoliopsida > Poales > Poaceae > Secale > Secale cereale. The sequence continues at coordinate 623,826,130 of LR738714.1, forward strand.
AAAAGACAGAATTTTTATCTTGTCGAGTAGTCTAATCACCCCCCCCCCTCTAGACACTCTCACCTTCTTCGATCCCTCAATTGGTATTAGAGCCTTGGTCTCCATTGCTTTGGTTTACACACCATTGGAGGAAGATGGACGTGTCTACGTTTGGGAGTGTTAGCCATAGAGTGCCTATTCTTAATGGAGTGTCCTATAACTCGTGGAGGTCTGAAATGCTTAGTATCTTTAAGACGTACAATTTGTGCAAATATGTTGAGACCCCCTATGTGCCTCCTTTTGACCCCTTGCAAACAACCATGGATGAAGAGCTTGATTTGCTTCGTAACCTTAGGACTGTAAATCTTATCATTAGAGGGTTACCCGATAACTTGCTTAAGCTCGTTACAAACTTTGAGTGCGCCTATGCTATGTGGAAGTTCTTGGAAGAACTTTATCCGGACTACTCTTTGAGAGGTCTTGATGAAATTCTACACAAGACTATTGAATTTGATAAGATGCGCCCCAATGATCCCAACTTTGATAAATGCTTCTTTGAGCTTCATGATCTTATGAAAAAGAAGGGTGATCCCGGTCTTGTCAATGTTTTAATTAGAAATGCTCTTGTATTGCATTCCGAAGATTATTGTCACATTGACAAAACTAATGCAAGTAGTTATCAAATTGACCTAGGTGTTGATGATGAACAATCTATGGGTCAATATGATGATGAGCATGAGCATGATGATGATTACTCCGATTCGGACACCGAGCTAGACAGGATCATGAAGAGTCTCAATCTTATGGCAAATCTGAGAGACTACATGTCCGGCGGAAAAGAGTGGATTCTTGATAGTGGATGCACCGACCACATGACCGGAGACAAAGACATGTTTCGAGAGCTTGCAAAGAACGATGGTCCACGCAAGTATGTGACTTTTGGAGACAACTCCAAGGGTAAGGTACTTGGCCTTGGTAAGGTGGCCATATCTCATGATAGCTCTATTCAAAATGTCATGCTTGTAGAATCTCTTGGATACAATTTACTTTCCGTGTCTAGATTAGCTGACTTTGGATTCAATGTGTTATTCACCGAAGTAGATTGCCAAGTCTTTCGTCGTGACAATCATAACATGGCGTTTACCGGTATCCGTAGAGGTGATCTATATATTGTTGATTTCACTAAGAAATCCCAACCTAGAGCTTGCTTCATTGCTAAATCTTCTAAAGGTTGGTTATGGCATAGAAGGCTTGGACATGTTGGTATGCGTAACCTAGACAAGCTGATCAAAGGTGATCATATTCTTGGTGTTAAAGATGTTTTCTTTGACAAAGATAGACTTTGTAGTGCCTGTCAAGCAGGAAAACAAGTAGGTGGAAGTCATCCTGTGAAGAACATCATGACCACAAGGAGACCGCTTGAGCTTCTTCATATGGATCTCTTCGGTCCCAATGCTTACAAAAGCCTTGGTGGTAACTCCTTTGGTCTAGTTATAGTTGATGATTATTCCAGATTTACGTGGGTATTTTTCCTTGATGACAAATCGCAGGTTCAGAGAATCTTCAAAACGTTTGCCAGAAAGGCCCAAAATCAATTTGAGGTGAAGATCAAGAAAGTTCGGAGTGACAATGGAACGGAGTTCAAGAACGCCAATGTAGACTCTTTTCTCGATGAGGAAGGGATTCTACATGAGTTCTCGGCTACGTACACTCCTCAACAAAATGGAGTTGTTGAGAGGAAGAACCGAACGCTCATAGAGATGGCGAGAACGATGCTTGATGAATACAAGACACCGAAGCATTTTTGGGGGGAAGCGGTCGAGACAGCTTGTCATGCTATCAACAGACTTTATCTTCATAAGCTCCTCGGCAAGACATCATACGAGCTCCTCACCGGTAACAAACCCCAAGTGGGATACTTTCGCGTCTTTGGTTCGAAATGCTATATCCTTGATAAGCATCGTCGGTCTAAATTTGCTCCTAAATCTCATGAAGGCTTTCTTCTTGGTTATGGATCAAACTCCCACACCTACCGTGTCTACAATAATTTCACCCGAAAGGTTGAAGAGACGGTAGACGTGAAGTTTGATGAATCTAATGGCTCGCAAGTAGAGCAAATGCCTATCGATGTAGGAGACAAGGACCCATCGGAAGCTATCCAAGATTTATCTATTGGAAAGATCCGTCCCATGGAAGTGAAGGAGAGTACCTCATCTACATATGTGGAGCCCCCTACCTCACGGAGAGATGAACCTCAAGGCAACATGGAGGCCTCCACAAGTGGAACTCACCAAGATGAGGAAGTGCAACAAGAAGATCCACCACAACCTCCTTCTCCACCGCCTCAAGACAACACCAACAACAATGAAGAAGAAGAAGAGGAAGATGAAGATGATGAGGAAGCTCAGCCACAACCTCAACAAAAGCTATCCCGAGTCCGAGCAAGAGTCAAGAAAAATCATCCCGTGGAACAAATGATGAACGACATCAACTCCGGGAGAATTACTCGCTCTAAAACTCGCTTAGCTAACTTTTGTGAGCATTACTCATTTATCTCTAGTATTGAACCTATGAAGGTAGAAGAAGCACTTGAAGACCCGGATTGGGTAAACGCTATGCACGAAGAACTACACAACTTCGAGAGGAACAAGGTATGGACTTTGGTAGAGAAGCCCAAGGATGATCAAAACATCATTGGAACCAAATGGGTGTTTCGGAACAAGCAAGATGAAGATGGACAAGTCATCCGCAACAAGGCTCGTCTCGTAGCTCAATGTTACACACAAGTCGAAGGTATGGACTATGGTGAGACCTATGCCCCCGTTGCTAGACTTGAGTCCATTCGCATTCTTCTTGCTTATGCCAATCACCATGATATTACTCTCTATCAAATGGATATCAAAAGTGCTTTCCTAAATGGTGAAATTGAGGAGGAAGTATTTGTGAAACAACCTCCCGGATTTGTGAATCCCAAAAAGCCTAATCATGTTTACAAGTTACACAAAGCTCTTTATGGTCTTAAACAAGCTCCTAGAGCTTGGTACAAATGCTTGACTAGCTTTCTTCTTGAAAAAGGCTTTGAGATTGGAAAGATAGACTCAACGCTGTTCACGAAAAGGGTTAATGGTGAACTATTTGTATGCCAAATATATGTTGATGATATTATCTTTGGTTCAACTAACCCTCATTTTAGCAAGAAGTTTGGAAAGCTCATGTCGGAGAAGTATGAGATGTCCATGATGAGTGAACTCAAATTCTTCCTTGGGTTGCAAATCAAGCAATCTAAGGAGGGTACCTTTGTCTCACAAACAAAGTACACCAAGGATCTCTTCAAGAAGTTCAACATGCAAGAAAGCAAAGGTATGAGTACCCCCATGCCTACAAGTGGGCATAATGACTTGACAAAAGATGGAGAACCCGTTGATCAAAGGGTTTACCGATCTATGATTGGTTCTCTACTATATCTTTGTGCTTCTCGTCCTGACATAATGTTGAGTGTATGCATGTGTGCGCGATATCAAGCAGCCCCTAAAGAATGTCATCTTAAAGCTGTTAAAAGAATTGTGAGATATTTGATTCACACACCAAACTTTGGCATTTGGTATCCTAAGAGGGCCTCTTTCGACCTTGTTGGCTATTCCGACTCGGACTATGCCGGTGACAAGGTTGATAGAAAGTCAACTTCGGGTACATGTCAATTCCTTGGTCGATCCCTTGTATCTTGGTCCTCCAAGAAACAAAATTCGGTATCATTATCCACTGCCGAAGCGGAATATATTGCTGCTGGTTCGTGTTGTGCTCAATTGCTATGGATGACACAAACGCTTAAGGATTATGGGATACATGTGAGACATGTTCCCTTGCTTTGTGACAATGAGAGTGCGATTAAAATTGGACACAATCCCGTGCAACACTCTCGAACGAAGCATATTGAAGTTCGTCACCATTTCATTCGTGATCATATTGCCAAGGGTGACATCAATCTTAAGCATGTTCGTACTGACAAACAACTCGCTGATATCTTTACAAAACCTCTTGATGAGAAGGTGTTTTGTCGCTTGAGGAGTGAGTTGAACATCATTTATGTTTCAAACTTGGAGTGAGAACTCCATTGATGCATGCAAGGCATGAGCCCACTTGACTAATCCTTGATATTTCTCTTATGATGATGATCATATGTCTTGGACACATTTGCCTCCTTGTATTGCATCTAACTCCTTGCAGATACTTGGATGATCTACATTCCACAAGATTACCACACACTCAAATCATGAGTAATCTTGTCATTGACCAAGTATCTAGCCCTTTGGGTTGTTGAGCTCAAGGAACAAAATTCCGCATATCCTTTTTTGACATCTTATACATCTAGTATTTCACTCTTGTCATCTTGGATATCCTTGAGTATTTCCTTGCTTGCCTAACCCATGTAGGAAGATGAACTACACAAGTGGAAATGGCGCTCCAACTTCACATTCAATGAGCACCTACATCAAGTTTACCTACATGAGCAAAGCAACAACAAGCCCGAGGTATGTTCTTCACATCTTTAAGGAGCTTTGCTCAAAGTCATGAGTACAAGCAGCTTCATAAGATGTGATCACATCGAATGCTTAATCGAAAAATGGCAACCCCATTTTGAGCTTAAATGATGAGTATGACCTATGATCAAATGTCCTCATTTGACTCCTAAGTCAATATACTCAAACATAGGTGACCTTGTCGCCGACCTTTATCTAGATGAAGTACATATGTTTTGGAGTCTTTCTATTTTCTCTTATGCTCTCACATTGAGTTTTCATTAAAAAAAACTTCATCTAGGAATCTTTTTTCATTTCTATTCTTCTGTCTTTGTGAATATCCTTCTGGCTCTGATCAATTCCTCGAAAATCTTTCACAAATTCATTGCAAATCCTTTGAAACATTCCTCACAAAGTGAGCTGAATTATTTCTGTATTTCCTTGGAATTAAACTCGGCGTCACCGATTTAAATATTTCGGTCTAACCGAAAAGGATCTACCCTAAGTCCCTGACTATCGGACCCACCGATCCATCTCAATTCGGTGTAACCGATTTATTTCTTCCAGGATATCATCTTCTGCAGCTCCACTTAATGTTTCTCTCTGCATGTTCCTATTTGCCCTGTTGTGATTCTTAAGGATCCCACTTCTTTCTTTCCATCTTCCCTGACCTTCCTAGTTTGCTGTCCTTTTCGGCACTTGATGTCAAAGGGGGAGAAGACTTAGGGGGAGAAGAGAAGATTTAGGGGGAGAAGAAGAGCAATCTCACTTTAAGGGGGAGAGAATCACATCAAAGCTTTGCCGTGTTGAGAATTTCTTTGCCGTGTTTCACATTGGACATTACAATTGGCGTCATTCTCATTTGGCATCATTCTTTTGATTTTGCTCTTTCCATCAAACCCCTTGATCTGAGAGAACTCAAAGGGAGAGGAATCTTCACAATTGATATCTTATGGAAAGCAAAATCTCTCAGAGTTCATTGAAAATCTTTCAGTTTCGGAGACATGTTTGCTGATTCAAGCTTGTGCTCAATATGAGACACTCTTTATACATGTCATCCCTGGCTTGGTAATCTTGATGTTCTTGCAGTTGGTTGAAGAAATACTCTTGTGTTATCTAACCTTGTTTTCCCAAGTTTATCTCTTCAGGTACAATGCCAAGGAACCTCAAGGTAAGTATATGCACTTTGCAGAATGTGCATGATGGTGACTTGCTTGTGAATATTTGTTTGCAAGAAATCACCATGCACATATGCATTATCACTCACTTCTTTTCAGCTGCTCTGATGCATATAGCCAAGCTGCATGTAGCACATCTTGCTTATCTCTCTTGTGTGCTTGTGGTAGTCCAAAACCATAATTTATGAAAATCTTGCACACTTGTAGGGGGAACCTGTGTACTACATGCTTGTCAAAGCTTTCGTGATAATTCTGTCTTTCTTTCAATAAGCTTTGATGTCTTGTTTAGTGTGATTTTAGTGTGTTGCCATCAATTACCAAAAAGGGGGAGATTGAAAGCACATTTGCTCCCTGGGTGGTTATGGTAATTAATGACAACATACTTTGTGGTTGGACTAATGCTTTTATCAAGTATGTTTCAGGAAATTCAATCACATTGGCATGGCAAAAGGACTAAAGAAGTGGACCCCTCAAAATGCTAAGGCAAGCATTGGCAAAAGCTCAAGACTCCATTTTTGGTTTAGTGATCCAAGATCACATTGAGTCCATAGGAAAAGCTAATACTATTAAAAGGGGATGAGGTTATGATGATGATCTGGTTGCTCAAGTGCTTAGTGATACATCTCCTAAACTATCAGCAACTTTCACTACCATATACACTCATAAGTAATCTCGGTCCCACCGATAATCCAAACTCAGTCACACCGAGATGAACCACCTCAGCCATAAGCCAAACCCTAGTAATTTCGGATATTCCGATTCTGAACTCGGTTCACCGAAACATGAGTTGCCAAGCTTCTGTAACCTTCTGTCATCAAATCGGTGTCACCGAGATGATGAAGTCGGTCTCACCGAAACTGGCAAGCTCTTGTCTTTTGCACGAATCGGACTAACCGAGATGGTATTTTCGGTCCCACCGAAAACCCCAACGTTCACATTATTTGAACTTTCGGTCTCACCGAGTTGTCCACTTCGGTCCCACCGAGTTTGCTCAAATGTATGTGTAACGGTTGGATTTTGTGTGGAGGCTATTTATACCCCTCCACCCCCTCTTCATTCGTGGAGAGAGCCATCAGAAAGAACTACCACTCCTACCTTACATTTCTGAGAAGAGAACCACCTACCCTTGTGTTGAGATCAAGTTGCTCCACTCCCACCATATGAAACTTGATCTCTAACCTTCCCAAGTTGCTTTCCACTCAATCCTTTCTTCCACCACAGCCAAATCAGTGAGGAGAGTTGAGTGTTGGGGAGATTATCATTTGAAGCACAAGAGCAAGGAGTTCATCATCATCTACAACATCTATTACCTTTTGGAGGGTGGTGCCTCCTAGATTGGTTGGGTGTCGCTTGGGAGCCTCCGTCATCGAGATGTGGAGTTGAACCAAGAAGTTTGTAAGGGCAAGGAGATCGCCTACTTCGTGAAGATCTACCCCGAGTAAGGCTAGCCCTCCGTGGGCGTAGGCCATGATGGAATAGACAAGGTTGCTTCTTCGTGGACCCTTCGTGGGTGGAGCCCTCCGTGGACTCGCGCAGCCGTTACCCTCCGTGGGTTGAAGTCTCCATCAACGTGGATGTACGATAGCACCACCTATCGGAACCACGGGAAAAATCATTGCGTCTCCAAATTGCGTTTGATCTTCTCCACTTCTCTTTACTACTTGTGCAATTTACTTTCCGCTGCCCATACTCTAGAATTGCATGTGTAGTGTGCTACTTGACTTGTGTGTTATGCAAAATCTGCCAAAATCTGTCCTTGATAAAAGACAGAATTTTTATCTTGTCGAGTAGTCTAATCACCCCCCCTCTAGACACTCTCACCTTCTTCGATCCCTCACATAGTAGTAGAAGTAATGTTTGGCGAGACAACTTCATGAAGACACGATGATGGAGATCATGGTGTCATGCCGGTGACGATGATGATCATGGAGTCCCGAAGATGAAGATCAAAGGAGCAAGATGATATTGGCCATATCATGTCACTATTTGATTGCATGTGATGTTTATCATGTTTTACATCTTATTTGCTTAGAACGACGGTAGTGAATAAGATGATATCTCACTAAAATTTCAAGAATTGTGTTCCCCCTAACTGTGCACCGTTGCTAAGGTTTGTTGTTCCGAAGCACCACGTGATGATCGGGTGTGATAGGTTCTAACGTTCGCATACAACGGGTGTAAGCCAGATTTACACACGCGATACAGTTAGGGTTGACTTGACGAGCCTAGCATGTACAGACATGGCCTCGGAACACGAAAGACCGAAAGGTCAAACATGAGTCGTATAGAAGATACGATCAACATGAAGATGTTCACCATTGATGACTAGTCCGTCTCACGTGATGATCGGACACGGCCTAGTCGATTCGGATCATGTATCACTTAGATGACTAGAGAGATGTCTATCTGAGTGGGAGTTCATTAGATGAACTTAATTGTCATGAACAATAGTCTAAGTTGTCTTTGCAAATTATGTTGTAGACCAATAACTGCGTTGTAGCTCCCTGTTTAATACGATCCTAGAGAAATACTAAGTTGGAAGATAATGTAAGCAATAATACGGACTAGGTTCATAGTCCGAGGAGTGTCCTCACTGCTGCATAGAAAGCTTACGTCTTTGATGCACCGCTCGATGTGCAAACCCCTACAACATTGTCTGTGGATGTTGTGAACACCTGACAGACACGTCCTGATGACTACTTGATAGTTTAGTGCACCATACTTTACGGCTTAGAATCGGGATTCCAATGACGTTTTGAACGCCATAGAACATATGAGATGTTCTAAGAGCTGAAATTGGGATTTCAGGCTCATGCCCGTGTTGAGAGGTATGAGACCTCTGACAAGTTATTTTTCCTAAAAGATGGAGAATAATAGCTCAACTAGTGAGCATGTGCTCAGAATGTCTGGGGTGCTAAAATCACTTGAACCAAGTGGGAGTTAATCTTCCAGGTGAAATAGTGGTTGACGGAATTCTCTAGACACTATCACCAAGCTACTAGAACTTCGTGATGAACTATGACATGCAAAGGATGGAGATGATCCCGGAGCTATTAGCGATGCTTAAGACCGCAAAAGTAGAAATTAAGAAGGAGCATCAAGTGTTGATGGTTTGACAAGACCACTGGTTTCAAAGGGGGCAAGGGCTAGAAGGGAAACTTCATGAATGGCAAACCAGTTGTCGCTCTGATGAAGGAACCCAAGGTTGAACCCAAACCTCGAGACTAAGTGCTTCTATTGTAAGGGGAACGGTCGCATGGTAGAGGAACAACCCCAAATACATGGTAGATAAGAAAAGCTGGCAACTTCAACAAAGTATATTTGATATAGGTGTTATTGATGTGTACCTTACTAGTACTCCTTGTAGCACATGGGTATTGGATACCGGTTCAGTTGCTATTATTTGTGACTTGAAGCAAAAGCTACGGACTGAACGGAGACTAGCTAAGGGTGAGGTGACGATGTGTGTTGGAAGTGTTTCCAAGGTTGATAAGATCACCATCGCACGCTCCCTCTATTTTCGAGATTAGTGTTGAACCTAGATAAATGTTATCAGGTGTCTACGTTGAGCATGAATATGATTAGATCATGTTCATTGCAATACGGTTATTCATTTAAGTCAGAGAATAATGGTTATTCTGTTTACATGAATAATACCTTTATGGTCATGCACCCAATGGTTTGTTGAATCTCGATCATAGTAATACACATGAGGATAATATTAATGCCAAAAGATGTAGAGTTAATAATGATAGTACCACTTTCTTGTGGCACTGCCGCTTAGGCCATTTTGGCATAAAATGCATGAAGAAACTCCATGCTGATGGATGTTTGGAGTCACTTGATTTTGAATCGCTTGACACATGCGAGCCATGCCTCATGGGCAGGATGACTAAGATCCCGTTTTCAGGTACAATGAAACGGGCAAGTGACTTGTTGGAAATCATACATGCTGATGTGTGTGATCCAATGAGAATTAAGGCGTGTGGTGGATATCGTTATTTTCTCATCTTCACCGACGATTTGAGTAGATATGGGTATATTTACTCAATGAAGCAAAAGTCTGAAGCGTTTGAAAAGTTCAAGCAATTTCAGAGTGAAGTTAAGAATCATCATAACAAGAAGATCATGTTCCTTCGATCTGATCAAGGGGAGATTTTCTGAGTTGTGAGTTTGGCAATCACTTAAGACATTGTGGAATTGTTTCGCAGTTGAATCCACCTGGAACACCACAGCGTAATGGTGAGTCCGGACGTCGTAGTCGAACCTTATGAGATATGGTACGATCTATGAGGTCTCTTACCGATCTATTGCTATTATTTTGATGTTATGCATTAGAGACAGTTGCACTCACTTTAGATAGGGAACCATCTAAGTCGTTGAGACGACGCCGTATGAACTATGGTTTGGCAAGAAACCAAAGTTGTCGTTTCTCAATGTTTGGGGCTGCGATGCTTATGGCTTCAGCCGGAAAAGGCTCGAACCCAAGGCGGACAAATACATCTTCATAGGATACCCAAAGGTAACAGTTGGGTATACCTTCAATCTCAGATCCAAGGACAAAAATGTTTGTCGCTAAGAACGGGTCCTTTCTCGAGAAGGAGTTTCTCTCAAAAGAATTGAGTGGGAGGAAGATAGAACTTGATAAGGTTTTCGAACCCTCACTTCAACCGGAGAGTAGTGCAACACAGAAAGAGGTTTCTGTGGAACCTACGACTGTTGAAGAGGAAACTAATGATAGTGATCATGAAGCTTCGAATCAAGTTGCTATCGAACCTCGTAGGTCGACAAGGATATTTACTACTCCTTAGTGGTACGATAATCCTGTCTTAGATGTCATGTTGTTGGACAACAATGAACCTACGAAGTATGGAGAAGTGATGGTGGGCCCGTATTCTGACAAATGGTTAGAAGCCGAGAAATCCGAGATAGGATCCATGTATCAAAACAAAGTATGGACTTTGGTGGACTTGCTCGATAATCAGCAAGCCATTGAGATAAATGGATCTTTAAGAAGAAGACGGACGTGGACGGTAATGTCACTGTCTATGAAGCTCGACTTGTGGCAAAGAGTTTTTCACAAGTTCAAGGAGTTGACTACGATGAGATTTTCTCACCCGTAGCGATGCTTAAGTCCGTCAGAATCATGTTAGCATTAGCTGCATTTATGAAATCTGGCAGATGGATGACAAAACAAGTTTCCTTAGCAGTTTTCGTAAGGAAAGGTTGTATGTGATACAATCAGAAAGGTTTTGTCGATCCTAAGGATGCTAAAAGGTATGCTAGCTCCAGCGAGCCTTCCATGGACTGGAGCAAGCATCTCGAAGTCGGAATATATGCTTTGATGGAGTGATCAAAGTTTTTGGGTATACAAAGTTTGTTAGAAACTTGTATTTGCAATAAAGTGAGTGGGAGCACTACAACATTTCTGATAAGTATATGTGAATGACATATTGTTGATCCAAAATGATGTAGAATTTCTGGAAAGTGTAAAGGGTTGTTTGAAAGGAGTTTTTCAAAGGAATACCTGGATAAAGTTGCTTACATATTGGGCATCAAGATCTATAGAGATAGATCAAGACGCTTGATGATAGTTTCAAAAGGAACACACACCTTTGACATGATTTTGAAGGAGTTCAAAATAGATCAGTCAAAGAAGGAGTTCTTACCTGAGTTGTAAGGTGTGAAGTTGAGTAAGACTCAAAGCTTGACCACGGCAGAAGAAAGAGGAAGGACGATGGTCGTCCCCTATGCTCTTGTCTTAGGCTCTATACGGTATGCCATGCTGAGTACCGCACCTGATGTGTGACTTGCCACATGTCTGGCAAGAGGGTACAAAGGTGATCCAGGAGTGGATCACTAGATAGTGGTCAAAATTATCCTTAGAGGAATAAGGAAAAGTTTCTCGGTTATGGAGGTGATAAAGAGTTCGATGTAAAGAGTTACGTCGATGCAAGCTTAACACCTATCCGGATAACTCTAACTAGAGATACCAGATACGTATAATGGAACAACAGTTTGGAATAGCTCCAAGTGGAACGTGGTAGCAGCATCTACGATATGACATAAAGTTTTGCGAAGTACATAGGGATCTTAATGTTGCAGAACCGTTGACTACAACCTCTCTCACAAGCATAATGTTGGGGAACGTAGCAGAATTCAAAAAATTTCCTACGCTTCACCACGATCAATCTAAGGAGTCATCTAGCAATGAGCTGATGGCTTCTTGCCCCTCGTTGGTTACCCCAAGTGGAAGGTTTGAGATGCAGTGTAGCGGTAGTTTTCCCTTGGCAAAGATACCAAGGATCGAATTTCCCCTGAGACTCCAAGGTTCAACAAGAAGGTGTCAACTGCTAGCGGCGCAACCAGCGATTGACCGGACCTGCACACAGATACAAATAACTTTGCTCCCAACGAGTACAGAGAGGTTGTCAATCCCTCCGGCCTTGTCGTTTACAAAGGATCAAACACAAGAGGTAATAGTGATATATATGACTGCAACTAGTAAGTAAGAACTGAAAGTAAATAGCGGATGTGATCAGTGATGGTAATATGGACCGGGGTCCCATGATGTTCACTAGTGATGTCTCTCTCCCAAAAGACGATAGAACAGCTAAGCAAGGTAAACAAATTACAGCTGGGCAATTGACAGGATTATGTGCGCAAACCAATGCTAACTATGCTGCAAGAAAGGTAGAGGCGCAAAAGCATGGGCGGTACGCCAAGGCAAGTAGACCGAAATCCATCTGCATCTACTACTAATCATCCACCTTGAGATATCTATCCAGAACATCTCGCTGGTATTAAGTTGCGAGTCCCACCCAAAGTGTAAACTCAAAGCAACAGACAACTGCATTAAAAGAACTTTGCGTAAAGTAAACAATCCTTGCACCCGCAAGTACAAGCACCGTTGTTTTCCCCCTTGTGGCAATAGCACACCCCCTAGACTCATGTTTCTGTCACTCAAGCTAGTCATCGAGGGGTATGAACCCACAATCAAGCATAACGTTCCCTCTTGGAGTTACTACCTACTACTTGGCCAAAGCAATAAACAACAACAGAGAACCTGCAAGAATTACTCAAGAACATAAATATAAAAGAGGTGAATCAAATATATTACTCAAACACAATCTGAACATAATCTCATAATCCATCGGATCCCAGCAAACTCATCATAGCAACAGCATAAGGATTACATATGTGCCTCGATCATGTAGGGCAGCTCACGAGGTCTAATCAGTGAAGGACAAAGAGGGGAGGAGAACATCACATAGCTACTGGTCATGGACCCATGGTCCAAGGGAGACTACTCACAACTCATCCGGGAGGCGTCCATGGTGGTGGAGAAGCTCCCGGTGGTGATCCTCCCCTCCGGCAGGGTGCCGGGAAGAGTTCTCCTGGTGCTCCCGATCTTGGAAGCGCAGCGGCGGCGGAACAGAGATGAGATCGCGAAAAAGGGTTCCGTCCTCGAGGGTTTCGGGACGCGGTGTAAATATATGCCAAAGGGGGGCGTCAAAGGAGGCCTGGGGGGGCCAGGCGCCCTGGCGGCGCGGCCAGGAGGGGGGGCGCGCCCTCTGGCCGCCTGGAGCCCTGGTGGCCCCCCTCCGGCCCTACTTTGGCCGCATGGAAGCTTCCGGAACGCTGATTTTTTATATATTTTTCCCGGAATTTTTCTGGCAGTTTACGTAATGGGAAAACCTGAAATACAAAAACAGCAGAAAACAGAAACTGGCACTGGGGTGCACTGAGTTAATAGGTTAGTCCAAATATGATCAAAAGTGTATGGAAGTGCATAAATATCATAGCAATATCACACAAAAGAGGCATGGAGCAAGCAGAAATTATAGATACGTTTTGGACGTATCAACATCCCCAAGCTTAATTCCTGCTCGTCCTCGAGTAGGTAAATGATAACAAGCATAATTTCTGTGGTGACATGCTATTAACCATATAAGAACTTTTCACAGTCACATGACAAAAGCTTACTGAGATAATGAATCTATAGTAATTAAGTTGCCTCATGAGAAAATCACAAAGAACTGAAAGTTTTACAATATGATACTGAAATATCAAATAGATTTGTAGTGAGCATGGTGTGCAAATATGATAAAGTGGTACCTCGCTTGCCCCCTTTAGTGAAGCAAAACATAAATGCAGGGGCACCTCCAAGGTTTAAGTGACGACTAGATACAATGATTTCAGAATAAACGATATCATAATCATGCAAAAGACAATGGTACTTTGGGACAATGCACATTACACTCAGAATGACAATCATGCTCTCAATAGTTGGTGATTTAAAGAAGGTGGAGACTCTTGAACCGTGGCTTCTGATGGCAAGGTTGAAAACCCGTGGTCGGAAACAAAAACTAAACATGTACCAGAGCTCTTGGTTTTTAAAAACAGAAGTAAAATTATTTTTGGGATATGCATATTTCGTCAACGAATGCTAGCAGATAACTCAATTACTTCTCGAGCTGGACAAGTTTCAAGGAACGGCTCCCGCACGAGAACGATCACATCCACTTAATCTCCTTTGTTTATCACTGCCAAAGTTTTCTGATTTCTCATGAACAAAGCGTGAAGGAGGGTTTGTTTGTTGTATTATTTTTTAATGAGCTGGGCGCACTCTATGCCAGTTCCTTCTCGTATAAGGGGTTTGCATATTAGACATGCAATCCCGGGGTGAAGCTTGTCCAACTTAAAAAGATCATGAATTAACTACTACTTCCTCATGAGCTAAAACAGAGGCACAAAAGAGAAATGCTTTTTTTTGATTAATTTCGTGATGGTACATGAAAGTCTTCGTTAGGAATGGCATGTAAATACCATGTATAGGAAGGTATGGTGGACTCATATGGCATAACTGGTTTAAAGGATTTTGGATGCACAAGCAGTCAGTCCGCTTAGTACAGGCGAAGGTTAGCAAAAGACTGGGAGCGACCAACTAAGAGAGCAATGACGGTCATAATCATGCAGAGCAACAAAGCAACATTGAATCGGGCATGGAAGTTATATCGCTACTCAGAAATTAAAGATCATCAAGGCTTGATAGACTTTCTTTACAGTCTTAAATATGCGTGAGCATATGCCAAGTCAATCAAAATAAACTCTTGGAGGAAGATATCACTAAACCATACCACATCATAGGCAAACAAATCATGTTGGTACTCCAATAACACATTGAGAACCCCCCAGCTATTTGAGACTAACCATAAGAAAACATGAACTACTAAGCACCATTATGCACATAGCATTTTTATCATAGACATATCAACCAGTGCAACAGAAGCCAACTCTCTTAACAAGATAAGCATGATAACTAAAGAGAGTTCCAGCGACCAACTAAACAAAAGCTCTTTAAAAAGAAAAGCATGAAAACTAATAGCTAAGCATGACAATAGCTATTGAAAGACCAAGAACATACACATCAAAGATAACCATGAAAATTCTATGTTGTGTTCTAGGTTGAAGTGGAGCGTGTTTCTCTCCCACACAAAGAAAGCTGAGTTCCAACTCGTTATGAAAAGCAAGCAAAGCTAAAGAAAACTAAAAAGGAAACTAAAAGCAAGACGCTCCAAGCATAGCACATAACACATGAAGTGATAAAAATATAGTGGAACGAAAGACGAACTGATAATTGTTGATGGAGAAGGGGATGCATGGGGGCATCCCCAAGCTTAGACGCTTGAGTCTTCTTGAATATTTCTTGGGGGTGCATGGGGGCATCCCCAAGCTTGAGCGTTTGACACTCCTGAATCTTTTTATCATCTTCCCTCGCACACTTGAAAACTCCCTTCATACATAACTCATCATAATCTGATTAGCGATGTTAGTACCCATAATAAAATAATTTTTAGTTGCTGGAAATAAGGATATTCTTGAAGGTCTACTGTTTCTCAAGATTGCCAAAAGGTTTTTGCAAAGAAAAAGCAAGCTCAAGGTTTGCAAAATGAAGGAAAGGCAAAACAGGACAGAATCTGTGAAAAACAGGCCAGCAGGTAGTAAATAATTTTTACGGGGCACTTCTGCAACTCAAATCAAAAAACTCAGAACAGACGCCCGAAAGCCAATTGTATAGAGCACGCTGTCGAAAAAATTCAGACCAAAAAGATGATCTGGTGATTTTATACGAATTTTTCTATCCAAGGACAGAATCTGTTTCCTGGACAGCATGTCACAACTTTTGAACTTTCTTGCAATCAGAGGCTACACTTGGCACAAAGCTGAAAAGTAAAGATACAATGATGATGCTACTGTAGTAACAAACATCAAGACACAACAAAAGCAAAATAAAATTTTATTCATTGTGGGCTGCCTCCCAAAAGCGCTTTCTTTTATGCCTTTAAGCTAGGCATAATGCAAAAAGATCAAGTCTTATCAAGAGTAAAAGAATAGCTAGCCCGTATAACGGACTCAAAAGGTAACTTAATCTTCTTTCTAGGGAAGTGTTCCATCCCTTTCTTGAGAGAAAATTGGAATCTTATATTCCCCTCTTTCATGTCAATGATAGCACCAACGGTGCGAAGAAAAGGTCGTCCCAAAATAATTGGACAAGAAGGTTCACATTCAATATCCATAATAGTAAAATCAACGGGAACATAATTGTCATTGACAATGATAAGAACATCGTCGATCCTCCCCAAAGGTTTCTTTATGGAAGAATCAACAAGACGAACACCAAAAGAACAAGAATCAAAAGGTTTCAATTCAAGCATATCATATATTCTTTTGGGCATAACGGAAGTACTAGCTCCAACATCACATAAAGCATAGCAAGAGAAGTTATTCAACTTAATTTTAATCATAGGATCCCAACCATCTTCTAGCTTTCTAGGTATGGAGGCTTCTACCCTAAGTTTCTCCTCCCTAGCTTTGATGAGAGCATTAGTGATATGCTCTGTGAAGGCAAGATTAAGTGTGCTAGTGCGGGGATCTCTAGACATCTTGTGAAGGAAATCAATAACTTCGGTAAGGGTGCAATTATCAAAATCAAGGTCACTACTATCAAGTAAAGTGGTAGTGGTGTCCTTTAGGCTCACTTGTTTGGTAGTTTCTATGGTCATAGCATCACCATTAATAGGTCCAATGGGACCAGGAGTGCATTGGGTGCTAAGAGTTTGGATATCCTCAACAACTTGGATAGTAGCAACAGTGTGGTGGGTAGGAAGGTTCTTAATTCTATCTTCTTCCTCCTTTTCTCTAGCCCATCTCTCTTTAAGTTTAGCCAACATCCTAATGTTTTCATTAATTTGCACTTGAATAGCATTCATAGGAGTGGTCTTCCTCTCCTCAAGAGGGGAAGTTCTAATTTTAAGCAATTCTACCTCATGGGCTAAATTGTCTACCTTCGAAGAGAGATCATCTAGTTTGGCTAGTTTTTCTTCTACACTCTTATTGAAGGCTTTTTGGGTAGTGATGAAATCTTTAAGCATAGTCTCTAGTTCAGAAGTGGAGTTCTTGGTGCTAGGATAAGCATTGTTGTTCCCATAGGAATTAGAGGGGACCGGTCTAGGATTGCTACCAAAATTACTCCTATAAGCATTGTTATTGAAATTGTTTCTAGAGATAAAGTTCACATCTACTTGATCTTGAGCAATCAAATAATTTAAAGGAACATCACGAGGATCAATAGAAGATTGCTTGGAAAGTAGAGACATGATCAAGTCAACTTTTTCATTTAGGGAGGAAATCTCCTCGACAGAGTTTACCTTCCTACCTGTTGGAGCGCGTTCGGTGTGCCATTGGGAATAATTGGTCATCATCTCATCGAGAAGCTTCGTGGCAGCACCAAGTGTAGTTGACATAAAGGTTCCTCCCGCGGCCGCATCTAACAAGTTCCGGGAGGTAAAGTTCAAGCCTGCATAAAAAGTTTGGATAACCATCCAAGTAGTCAAACCATGAGTAGGGCAGTTCTTGACAAGAGATTTCATGCGTTCCCAAGCTTGGGCAACGTGTTCATTATCCAATTGTTTGAAATTCATTATGTTACTCCTTAGTTGGATAATTTTAGCAGGTGGATAGTACTTTCCAATAAAGGCATCCTTGCACTTGTCCCAAGAATCTATGCTATTTCTAGGCAAAGATTGAAACCAAATTTTAGCTCCTCCTCTCAAGGAGAAAGGAAAAAGCTTAAGCTTAACAATATTACCATCTATTTCTTGGTACTTTTGCATATCACAGAGTTCAACAAAATTGTTTAAGTGTAAAGCACCATCATCTCCAGCACCGAAGAATTGATCTTTCATAACTAGGTTCAGTAAAGCAGGTTTAATTTCATAAGAAGGTGCTGAAGTGGCAGGTGTAGTAATAGGCGTGCAGATAAAGTCATCGTTGTTATGACTAGTGAAGTCACACAACTTGGTGTTCTCGATGGAACCCATAGCAGCAAGCAAGCAAGATAACTATTTTTGTGATTTTCGATAAAGGATACTAAAGCAAAAGACTGAAAGGTAAACTAACAAGACTAAAAAGCAAAGGTAAAAGATAGCGTGCAACACCCCTATCTTGAAGAGTGGAGTCCCCGGTGAAGGAAATATGCCCTAGAGGAAATAATAAAGTTATTATTTATTTCCTTATATCATGATAAATGTTTATTATTCATGCTAGAATTGTATTAACCGGAAACTTAATACATGTGTGAATACATAGACAAAACAGAGTGTCCCTAGTATGCCTCTACTAGACTAGCTCATTGATCAAAGATGGTTATGTTTCCTAGCCATAGACATGAGTTGTCATTTGATCAATGGGATCACATCATTAGGAGAATGATCTGATGGACAAGACCCATCCGTTAGCTTAGCACTATGATCGTTTAAGTTTTACTGCTATTGCTTTCTTCATGACTTATACATGTTCCTATGACTATGAGATTATGCAACTCCCGAATACCGGAGGAACACTTTGTGTGCTACCAAACGTCACAACGTAACTGGGTGATTATAAAGGTACTCTACAGGTGTCTCCGAAGGTACTTGTTGGGTTAGCGTATTTCGAGATTAGGATTTGTCACTCCGATTGTCGGAGAGGTATCTCTGGGCCCACTCGGTAATGCACATCACTATAAGCCTTGCAAGCATTGCAGCTAATGAGTTAGTTGCGGGATGATGTATTACGGAACGAGTAAAGAGACTTGCTGGTAACGAGATTGAACTAGGTATTGAGATAGCGACGATCGAATCTCGGGCATGTAACATACCGATGACAAAGGGAACAATGTATGTTGTTATGCGGTTTGACCGATAAAGATCTTCGTAGAATATGTGGGAGCCAATATGAGCATCCAGGTTCCGCTATTGGTTATTGACCGGAGACGTGTCTCAGTCATGTCTACATAGTTCTCGAACCCGTAGGGTCCGCACGCTTAAGGTTTCGATGATAGTTTTATTATGAGTTTATGAGTTTTGATGTACCGAAGGAGTTCGGAGTCCCGGATGAGATCGGGGACATGACGAGGAGTCTCAAAATGGTCGAGACGTAAAAATCGATATATTGGACGACTATATTCGGACATCGGAAAGGTTCCGAGTGATTCGGGTATTTTCGGAGTACCGGGGAGTTACGGGAATAGAGGAGAGAGGCCAAAAGGAAGGAGGCGTGCACTCCCCTTCTGGTCCGAATTGGACAAGGGGTGCAGCCCCCTTTTCCTTCTCCCTCTCCCCCTCTTTCCTTCTCTCCTACTCCGGAAAGGAAAGGGGAATCCTACTAGGACTTGGGAGTCCTAGTAGGACTCCCCACACTTGGCGCGCCCCCTCTAGGGCCGGCCTCTCCCTCCCTCCTTTATATACGAGGGTAGAGGGGCACCTCTAGACACAACAATTGATCTCTTGATCTCTTAGCCGTGTGCGGTGCCCCCCTCCACCATAGTTCTCCTCGATAAATATTGTAGCGGTGCTTAGGCGAAGCCCTGCGATGGTAGAACATCAAGATCGTCACCACGCCGTCGTGCTGACGGAACTCTCCCTCGACACTCGGCTGGATCAGAGTTCGAGGGACGTCATCGAGCTGAACGTGTGCTAGAACTCGGAGGTGCCGTAGTTTCGGTGCTTGATCGGTCGGGCCGTGAAGACGTACGACTACATCAACCGCGTTGTTCTAACGCTTCCGCTTTCGGTCTACGAGGGTACGTAGACACACTCTCCCCTCTCGTTGCTATGCATCTAGTAGATAGATCTTGCGTGATCGTAGAATTTTTTTGAAAATACTACGTTCCCCAACAGTGGTATCAGAGCCA
Organism: Secale cereale; assembly: GCA_902687465.1. Classification (NCBI taxonomy): domain Eukaryota; kingdom Viridiplantae; phylum Streptophyta; class Magnoliopsida; order Poales; family Poaceae; genus Secale; species Secale cereale. Next base: position 623,846,040 of record LR738714.1, read on the forward strand.
GGTTTATGCGTAGATGATATGCACGAGTAGAACACAAGTGAGTTGTGGACGATACTAGTCATACTGCTTACCAGCATGTCATACTTTGATTCGGCGGTATTGTTGGATGAAGCGGCCCGGACCGACATTACGCGTACGCTTACGCGAGACTGGTTCTACCGACGTGCTTCGCACACAGGTGGCTGGCGGGTGTCAGTTTCTCCAACTTTAGTTGAATTAAGTGTGGCTACGCCCGATCCTTGTGAAGGTTAAAACAGCACATACTTGACGAAACATCGTTGTGGTTTTGTATGCGTAGGTAAGAACGGTTCTTGCTAAGCCCGTAGCAGCCACGTAAAACTTGCAACAACAAAGTAGAGGACGTCTAACTTGTTTTTGCAGGGCATGTTGTGATGTGATATGGTCTAGACATGATGAGTTATACGGTGTTGTATGAGATGATCATGTTTTGTAATGTTATCGGCAACTGGCAGGAGCCATATGGTTGTCGCTTTATTGTATGAAATGCAATCGCCATGTAATTGCTTTACTTTATCACTAAGCGGTAGCGATAGTCGTAGAAGCAATAGTTGGCGAGACGACAACGATGCTACGATGGAGATCAAGGTGTCGCGCCGGTGACGAAGGTGATCATGACGGTGCTTTGGAGATGGAGATCAAAAGCACAAGATGATGATGGCCATATCATGTCACATATTTTGATTGCATGTGATGTTTATCTTATTATGCTTCTTATTTTGCTTAGAACGACGGTAGCATTATAAGATGATCCCTCACTAAATTTCAAGGTATAAGTGTTCTCCCTGAGTATGCATCGTTGCGAAAGGTCGTCGTGCCGAGACACCACGTGATGATCGGGTGTGATAAGCTCTACGTTCAAATACAACGGGTGTAAGCCAGTTTTGCACACGCAGAATACTCGGGTTAAACTTGACGAGCCTAGCATATGCAGATATGGCCTCGGAACACTGGAGACCGAAAGGTCGAGCGTGAATCATATAGTAGATATGATCAACATAAGATGTTCACCATTGAAACTACTCCGTCTCACGTGATGATCGGACATGGTTTAGTTGATTTGGATCACGTGATCATTTAGATGACTAGAGGGATGTCTATCTAAGTGGGAGTTCTTAAGTAATATGATTAAATTGAACTTTAATTTATCATGAACTTAGTCCTCGTAGTATTAGCATATCTATGTTGTAGATCAATAGCTCGCGATGTTGCTCGCCGTTTATTTTTTATATGTTCCTAGAGAAAACTAAGTTGAAAGATGTTAGTAGCAATGATGCGGAATTGTTCCGTGATCTGAGGATTATCCTCATTGCTGCACAGAGAATTATGTCCTTGATGCACCGCTAGGTGACATACCTATTGCAGGAGCAGATGTAGACGTTATGAACGTTTTGACAAAAGCTCGGTATGATGACTACTTGATAGTTTAAGTGCACCATGCTTTATGGCTTAGAGCCGGGACTTCAAAAACGTTTTGAACGCCACGGAGCATATAAGATGTTCCAAGAGTTGAAATTAGTATTTCATACTCATGCCCGTGTCGAGAGGTATACGACTTCTGACAGTACTTTGCCTACAAGATGGAGGAGAATAGCTCAACCAGTGAGCATGTGCTCAGATTGTCTGGGTACTACAATTACTTGAATCAAGTGGGAGTTAATCTTCCAGATAAGATAGTAATTGACAAAGTTCGCTAGTCACTATCACCAAGTTAGTAGAACTTCGTGATGAACTATAATATGCAAGGGATGACGATAGTAATTCCCGAGCTCTTCTCGATGCTGAAATCGGCGAAGGTAGAAATCAAGAAAGAGCATCAAGTGTTGATGGTTAACAAGGCCACTTGTTTCAAATAAATTGCAAAGGGATAGAAGGGGAACTTCAAGAAGAATGACAAGCAAGTTGTCACTCCCATGAAGAAACCCAAAGCTAAACTCAAGCCTGAAACTAAGTGCTTCTACTACAAAGGAAATGGTCACTGGAAGTGGAACTGCCCTAGATACTTGGTGGATAAGAAGGATGGCAAAGTGAACAAAGGTATATTTGATGTACAGATTATTGATGTGTATTTTACTAGTGTTCATAACAACCCCTCGGTATTTGATACTGGTTTAGTTGCTAAAGAGTAGTAACTCGAAATGGGAGTTGCATAATGAACAGAAACTAGTTAAAAGATGAAGTGACGATGTGTATTGGAAGTAGTTCCAAGATTGATATGATCATCATCGCACACTCCTTATACTTTTGGGATTAGCATTGAAACTAAATAAGTGTTATTTGGTGTTTGTGTTGAACATGAATATGATTTGATCATGTTTATTGCAATACGGTTATTCATGTAAGTTAGAGAATAATTGTTGTTCTGTTTACATGAATAAAACCTTCTATGGTCATACACCCAATGAAAATGGTTTGTTGGATCTCGATCGTGTGATACACATATTCATAATATTGAAGCCAAAAAGATGCAAGGTTAATAATGATAGTGCAAATTATTTGTGGCACTGCCGTTTAGGTCATATTGGTGTAAAGCGCATGAAGAAACTCCATAGTGATGGACTTTTGGAATCACTTGATTATGAATCACTTGGTGCTCGCGAACCATGCCTCATGGGCAAGATAACTAAAACTCCGTTCTTCGGAACTGTGGAGCGAGCAACAGAGTTGTTGGAAATCATACATACTGATGTATGCGGACCAATAAGTGTTGAAGCTTGCGGCGGGTATCGTTATTTTCTGACCTTCACTGATGATTTGAGCAGATATGGGTATATCTACTTAATGAAGCACAAGTCTGAAACATTTGAAAAGTTCAAAGAATTTCAGAGTGAAGTGGAGAATCATCGTAGCAAGAAAATAAGAGTTTCTACGATATGATCGTAGAGGTAAAATATTTGAGTTAGCGAGTTTGGCCTTCAGTAAAAACAATGTGAAATGGTTTTCACTACTCACGCCACCTGGAACACCACAGTGTAATGGTGTGTCCGAACGTCGTAACCGTACTTTATTGGATATGGTGCGATCTATGATGTCTCTTACCGATCTACCACTATCGCTTTTGGGGTTATGCATTAGAGACAGCTACATTCACGTTAAATAGGGCACCATCTAAATCCGTTGATACGACACCTTATGAACTGTGGTTTGGCAAGAAACCAAAGTTGTCGTTTCTTTAAGTTTGGGACTGCGATGCTTATGTGAAAAAGTTTCGACATGATAAGCTCGAACCCAAATCGGAGAAGTAAATCTTCATAGGATACCCAAAAGAAAATGTTGGGTACACCTTCTATCACAGATCCGAAGGCAAGGTGTTTGTTACTAAGAGTGGATCCTTTCTAGAGAAGGAGTTTCTCTCGAAAGAAGTGAGTGGGAGGAAAGTAGAACTTGATGAGGTAATTGTACCTTCTCCCGAATTGGAAAGTGGAACATCACAGAAACTAGTTCCAGTGATTCCTACACCAATTAGTGAGGAAGCTAATGATGATGATCATGAAACTTCAGATCAAGTTTCTGCTGAACGTCGTAGATCAACCAGAGTACGTTCCGCACCAGAGTGGTACGGCAACCCAGTTCTGGAAGTCATGTTACTAGACCATGATGAACCTGCGAACTATGAGGAAGCGATGATGAGCCCAGATTCCGCAAAATGGCTTGAGGCCATGAAATCTGAGATGGGATCCATGTATGAGAACAAAGTGTGGACTTTGGTTGACTTGCCCGATGATCGGCAAGCCATCGAAAATAAATGGATCTTTAAGAGGAAGACCGACGCTGACGGTAATGTTACTGTTTACAAACCTCGACTTGTTGCGAAAGTTTTTCAACAAGTTCAAGGAGTTGACTACGATGAGACTTTCTCACCCGTAGCGATGCTTAAGTCTGTCCGAATCATGTTAGCAATTGTCGCATTTTATGAAATCTGGCAAATGGATAACAAAACTGCATTCTTTAATGGATTTATTAAAGAAGACTTGTATATGATGCAACCAGAAGGTTTTGTCAATCCTAAAGGTGCTAACAAAATGTGCAAGCTCCAGCGATCCATCTATGGACTGGTGCAAGCATCTCGGAGTTGGAATATACGCTTTGATAAGTTGATCAAAGCATATAGATTTAAACAGACTTGCGGTGAAGCCTGTATTTACAAGAAGTGAGTGGGAGCACTACAACCTTTCTGATAAGTATATGTGAATGACATATTGTCGATCGGAAATGATGTAGAATTTTCTGGAAAGCATAAAGGAGTGTTTGAAAGGAGTTTTTCAAAGAAAGACCTTGGTGAAGCTGCTTACATATTGGGCAACAAGATCTATAGAGATAGATCAAGACGCTTGATAAGACTTTCGATGAGTACATACCTTGATATGATTTTGAAGTAGTTCAAAATGGATCAGTCAAAGAAGGAGTTCTTACCTGACTTGTAAGGTGTGAAGTTGAGTAAGACTCAAAGCCAGACCACGGCAGAAAAATATAGAGAGAATGAAAGTCATTCCCTATGCCTCAGCCATAGGTTCTATAAAGTATGCCATGCTGTGTACCAAACATGCTGTGTACCTTGCCATGAGTTTGTCAAGAGGGTACAATAGTGATCCAGGAGTAGATCACTTTACAGCGGTCAAAATTATCCTTAGTAACTGGATGACTAAGGAAATGTTTCTCGATTATGGAGGTGATAAAGAGTTCGTCGTAAAGGGTTACGCCGATGCAAGCTTTGACACTAAATCCAGCTGACTCTAAGTATCAATCTGGATACGTATTGAAAGTGGGAGCAATTAGCTAGAGTAGCTCCATGCAGAGCATTGTAGACACATAGACATTTGCGAAATACATACGGATCTGAATGTGACAGACCCGTTGACTAAACTTCTCTCACGAAGCAAAACATGATCACACCTTAGTACTCTTTGGGTGTTAATCACATAGCGATGTGAACTAGATTATTGACTCTAGTAAACCCTTTGGGTGTTAATCACATGACGATGTGAACTATCGGTGTTAAATCACATGGCGATGTGAACTAGATTATTGACTCTAGTGCAAGTGGGAGACTGAAGGAAATATGCCCTAGAGGCAATAATAAAGTTATTATTTATTTCCTTATATCATGATAAATGTTTATTATTCATGCTAGAATTGTATTAACCGGAAACTTAATACATGTGTGAATACATAGACAAAACAGAGTGTCCCTAGTATGCCTCTACTAGACTAGCTCATTGATCAAAGATGGTTATGTTTCCTAGCCATAGACATGAGTTGTCATTTGATCAATGGGATCACATCATTAGGAGAATGATCTGATGGACAAGACCCATCCGTTAGCTTAGCACTATGATCGTTTAAGTTTTACTGCTATTGCTTTCTTCATGACTTATACATGTTCCTATGACTATGAGATTATGCAACTCCCGAATACCGGAGGAACACTTTGTGTGCTACCAAACGTCACAACGAAACTGGGTGATTATAAAGGTACTCTACAGGTGTCTCCGAAGGTACTTGTTGGGTTAGCGTATTTCGAGATTAGGATTTGTCACTCCGATTGTCGGAGAGTTATCTCTGGGCCCACTCGGTAATGCACATCACTATAAGCCTTGCAAGCATTGCAGCTAATGAGTTAGTTGCGGGATGATGTATTACGGAAGGAGTAAAGAGACTTGTTGGTAACGAGATTGAACTAGGTATTGAGATACCGACGATCGAATCTCGGGCATGTAACATACCGATGACAAAGGGAACAATGTATGTTGTTATGCGGTTTGACCGATAAAGATCTTCGTAGAATATGTGGGAGCCAATATGAGCATCCAGGTTCCGCTATTGGTTATTGACCGGAGACATGTCTCGGTCATGTCTACATAGTTCTCGAACCCGTAGGGTCCGCACGCTTAAGGTTTCGATGATAGTTTTATTATGAGTTTTGATGTACCGAAGGAGTTCGGAGTCCCGGATGAGATCGGGGACATGACGAGGAGTCTCAAAATGGTCGAGACGTAAAAATCGATATAATGGACGACTATATTCGGACATCGGAAAGGTTCCGAGTGATTCGGGTATTTTTGGAGTACCGGGGAGTTACGGGAATAGAGGAGAGAGGCCAAAAGGAAGGAGGCGTGCACTCCCCTTCTGGTCCGAATTGGACAAGGGGTGCAGCCCCCTTTTCCTTCTCCCTCTCCCCCTCTTTCCTTCTCTCCTACTCCGGAAAGGAAAGGGGAATCCTACTAGGACTTGGGAGTCCTAGTAGGACTCCCCACACTTGGCGCGCCCCCTCTAGGGCCGGCCTCTCCCTCCCTCCTTTATATACGGGGGTAGAGGGGCACCTCTAGACACAACAATTGATCTCTTGATCTCTTAGCCGTGTGCGGTGCCCCCCTCCACCATAGTTCTCCTCGATAAATATTGTAGCGGTGCTTAGGCGAAGCCCTGCGACGGTAGAACATCAAGATCGTCACCACGCCGTCGTGCTGACGGAACTCTCCCTCGACACTCGGCTGGATCGGAGTTCGAGGGACGTCATCGAGATGAACGTGTGCTAGAACTCAGAGGTGCCGTAGTTTCGGTGCTTGATCGGTCGGGCCGTGAAGACGTACGACTACATCAACCGCGTTGTTCTAACGCTTCCGCTTTCGGTCTACGAGGGTACGTAGACACACTCTCCCCTCTCGTTGCTATGCATCTAGTAGATAGATCTTGCGTGATCGTAGAAATTTTTTGAAAATACTACGTTCCCCAACACCCGGCGACGGCGCCAGAAAACTTTGCTTGATGGCTTCTCGCCCCTCGTTGGTTACCCCAAGTGGAAGGTTTGAGATGCAGTGTAGCGGTAGTTTTCCCTTGGCAAAGATACCAAGGATCGAATTTCCCCTGAGACTCCAAGGTTCAACAAGAAGGTGTCAACTGCTAGCGGCGCAACCAGCGATTGACCGGACCTGCACACAGATACAAATAACTTTGCTCCCAACGAGTACAGAGAGGTTGTCAATCCCTCCGGCCTTGTCGTATACAAAGGATCAAACGCAAGAGGTAATAGTGATAGATATGACTGCAACTAGTAAGTAAGAACTGAAAGTAAATAGCGGATGTGATCAGTGATGGTAATATGGACCGGGGTCCCATGATGTTCACTAGTGATGTCTCTCTCCCAAAAGACGATAGAACAGCTAAGCGAGGTAAACAAATTACAGCTGGGCAATTGACAGGATTATGTGCGCAAACCAATGCTAACTATGCTGCAAGAAAGGTAGAGGCTCAAAAGCATAGGCGGTACGCCAAGGCAAGTAGACCGAAATCCATCTGCATCTACTACTAATCATCCACCTTGAGATATCTATCCAGAACATCTCGCTGGTATTAAGTTGCGAGTCCCACCCAAAGTGTAAACTCAAAGCAACAAACAACTGCATTAAAAGAACTTTGCGTAAAGTAAACAATCCTTGCACCCGCAAGTACAAGCACCGTTGTTTTCCCCCTTGTGGCAACAGCACATCCCCTAGACTCATGCTTCTGTCACTCAAGCTAGTCATCGAGGGGCATGAACCCACAATCAAGCATAACGTTCCCTCTTGGAGTTACTACCTACTACTTGGCCAAAGCAATAAACATCAACGGAGAACATGCAAGAATTACTCAAGAACATAAATATAAAAGAGGTGAATCAAATATATTACTCAAACACAATCTAAACATAATCTCATCGGATCCCGACAAACTCATCATAGCAACAGCATAAGGATTACATATGTGCCTCGATCATGTAGGGCAGCTCACGAGGTCTAATCGGTGAAGGACAAAGAGGGGAGGAGAACATCACATAGCTACTGGTCATGGACCCATGGTCCAAGGGAGACTACTCACAACTCATCCGGGAGGCGTCCATGGTGGTGGAGAAGCTCCCGGTGGTGATCCTCCCCTCCGGCAGGGTGCCGGGAAGAGTTCTCCTGGTGCTCCCGATCTTGGAAGCGCGGCGGCGGCGGAACAGAGATGAGATCGCGAAAAAGGGTTCCGTCCTCGAGGGTTTCGGGACGCGGTGTAAATATATGCCAAAGGGGGGCGTCAGAGGAGGCATGGGGGGCCCAGGCGCCCTGGCGGCCCGGCCAGGAGGGGGGCGCGCCCTCTGGCCGCCTCGAGCCCTGGTGGCCCCCATCCGGCCCTACTTTGGCCGCATGGAAGCTTCCGGAACGCTGATTTTTTATATATTTTTCCCGGAATTTTTCTGGCAGTTTACATAATGGGAAAACCTGAAATACAAAAACAGCAGAAAACAGAAACTGGCACTGGGGTGCACTGAGTTAATAGGTTAGTCCAAATATGATCAAAAGTGTATGGAAGTGCATAAATATCATAGCAATATCACACAAAAGAGGCATGGAGCAAGCAGAAATTATAGATACGTTTTGGACGTATCACGAGCATACTAGAGTGCATCTACATACCCTTTTGTAGATCGCGTGCGGAAGCGTTCGAAGGAACGTGGATGAAGTAGTCGTACTCTTCGCGTTCTTCGTCATCGATGATCCTAGCGCCGAACGGATGGCACCTCCGCGTTCAACACACGTACGGTACAGCAACGTCTCCTCCTTCTTGATCCAGCAAGGGCGGAGGAGAGGTCGTCGGAGATCCAGCAGCACGATGGTGTGGTGGTGGATGCAACAGGAAAACCTGCAGGGCTTCGCCGGCGCCCTGCGGAGGAGTAGGAAGTGTGACGGGAGGGGGGAGAGGCGCCAGAGGCTTGGGGTGCGGCTGCCCTCTCCCCCCCACTATATATAGGGGCCAGGGGGAGGGCGCCGGCCCTGGGAGACCAGATTTCCAGGGGGGCGGCGGCCAAGGGGGGAAACTTGCCCCCCAAGGCATAGGGGGCGCCCCCTCCCCCTAGGGTTTCAACCCTAGGCGCATGGAGGGGCCCATATGGGTGCGCCAGTCCACCAGGGGCCGGCCCCCTTCCCCTTGCGGCCTAGGGGACCCACCGGGATAGGTGGCCCCACCCGGTGGACCCCCGGGACCCCTCCGGTGGTCCCGGGACACTCCCGGTGACCCCCGGAGTTCACCCGATGGCCGAAACTGGACTTCCTATATATCATTCTTCACCTCCGGACCATTCCGGAACTCCTCGTGACGTCCGGGATCTCATCCGGGACTCCGAACAACATTCAGGTTTCCATGTGCATGTATCTCTACAACCCTAGCGTCACCGAACCTTAAGTGTGTAGACCCTACGGGTTCGGGAGACATGTAGACATGACCGAGACGACTCTCCGATCAATAACCAACAGCGGGATCTGGATACCCATGTTGGTTCCTACGTGTTCCTCGATGATCTTCATCGGTTGAACCACTATGTCGAGGATTCACTCAATCCCGTATGTTATTCCCTTTGTCTATCGGTACGGTACTTGCCCGAGATTCGATCGTCGGTATACCCGATACCTTGTTCAATCTCGTCATGGCAAGTCTCTTTACTCGTTCCGTAATCCATCATCTCGTGACTAACTCCTTAGTCACCTTGAGCTCATGATGATGTCTTACCGAGAGGGCCCAGAGGTACCTCTCCGTCATACGGAGTGACAATACCCCAGTCTCGGTTCGCACCAACTCAACAGACACTTTCGGAGATACCCGTAGCGTACCTTTATAGCCACCCAGTTACGTTGTGACGTTTGGCACACCCAAAGTATTCCTATGGCATCCAGGAGTTGCACAACCTCATGGTCTAAGGAATAAATACTTGACACCGGAAAAGCTTAGGCATTACGAACTATACGATCTCGTGCTAGGCTCAGGATTGGGTCTTATCCATCACATCATTCTCCTAATGATGTGATCCCGTTATCACTGACATCCTATGTCCATGGTCAGGAAACCGTGACCATCTGTTGATCAACGAGCTGGTAACTAGAGGCTTACCAGGGACACATTGTGGTCTATATATTCACACATGTATCGCTGTTTCCGTACAATACAATTCAAGCATGAATAACAGACAATTATCATGAACAAGGAAATATAATAATAATACTTTTATTATTGCCTCTAGGGCATATTTCCAACAGTCTCCCACTTGCACTAGAGTCAATAATCTAGTTACATTGTGATGAATCGAACACCCATAGAGTTCTGGTGTTGATCATGTTTTGCCCGTGGAAGAGGTTTAGTCAACGGGTCTGCAACATTCAGATCCGTATGCACTTTACAAATATCTATGTCTCCATCTTGAACATAATTCCGGATGGAGTTGAAACGGCGCTTGATGTGCTTGGTCTTCTTGTGAAACCTGGGCTCCTTGGTAATGGCAATAGCTCCAGTGTTGTCACAGAAGAGAGTCATCGGGCTTGACACGCTTGGAATGACTCCTAGGTCGGTGATGAACTCCTTCATCCAGACTCCTTCTTGTGCTGCTTCGCAAGCAGATATGTACTCCGCTTCACATGTAGAATGCGCCACGACGCTCTGCTTGCAACTGCACCAGCTGACTGCTCCACCATTCAAAATATACACGTATCCGGTTTGTGACTTCGAGTCATCCAGATCTGTGTCGAAGCTAGCATCGACGTAACCCTTTACGACGAGCTCTTCGTCACCTCCATAGACGAGAAACATATCCTTAGTCCTCTTCAGGTACTTTAGGATGTTCTTGACCGATGTCCAGTGTTCCATACCGGGATCACTTTGGTACCTCCCTACCAAACTTATGGCAAGGTTCACATCAGGTCTGGTACACAGCATGGCATACATGATAGAACCTATGGCTGAGGCATAGGGGGTGACACTCATCTTTTCTCTATCTTCTGCCGTGGTCGGGGACTGAGCCTTGCTCAATCTCATACCTTGCAAAACAGCCAAGAACCCCTTCTTGGACTGATCCATATTGAACTTCTTCAATATCTTGTCAAGGTATGTACTTTGTGAAAGACCAATGAGGCGTCTTGATCTATCTCTATAGATTTTGATGCCTAATATATAAGCAGCTTCTCCAAGGTCCTTCATTGAAAAACTCTTATTCAAGTAGGCCTTTACACTTTCCAAGAATTCTATATCATTTCCCATCAGCAATATGTCATCTACATATAATATGAGAAATGCTACAGAGCTCCCACTCACTTTCTTGTAGATACAGGCTTCTCCATAAGTCTGTATAAAGCCAAACGCTTTGATCACATCATTAAAGCGAATATTCCAACTCCGAGATGCTTGCACCAGCCTGTAGATCGAGCGTTGGAGCTTGCATACCTTGTTAGCATTTTCTGGATCGACAAAACCTTCCGGCTGCATCATATACAGCTCTTCCTTGAGGAAGCCATTAAGGAATGCCGTTTTGACGTCCATTTGCCATATCTCATAATCATAGAATGCGGCAATTGCTAACATAATTCGGACGGACTTTAGCATCGCTACGGGAGAGAAAGTCTCGTCGTAGTCAATCCCTTGAACTTGTCGATAACCCTTAGCGACAAGCCGAGCCTTATAGATGGTCACATTACCATCCGCGTCTGTCTTCTTCTTAAATATCCATTTGTTTTCTATGGCGTGCCTATCATCAGGCAAGTCCACCAAAGTCCATACTTTGTTTACATACATGGATTCTATCTCGGATTTCATGGCTCCAAGCCATTTATTGGAATCCGGGCCCGCCATCGCTTCTTCATAGTTTGAAGGTTCACCGTTGTCTAACAACATGATTTCCATGACAGGGTTGCCGTACCACTCTGGTGCGGAACGTGCCCTTGTGGACCTTCGAAGTTCAGTAGTAACTTGATATGTTTCTTCATGATCATCATCATTAACTTCCTCCCTTGTCGGTGCAGGCACTTCAGGAACAATTTCCTGCGCTGCGCTACTTTCCGGTTCGGGAGGAGTGACTGTCACCTCATCAAGTTCTACTTTCCTCCTACTCACTTCTTTCGAGAGAAACTCTTTCTCCAGAAAGGATCCATTCTTGGCAACAAAGACTTTGCCTTCAGATCTATGGTAGAAGGTGTACCCAATTGTTTCCTTTGGGTATCCTATGAAGACGCATTTTTCCGATTTGGGTTCGAGCTTCTCAGGTTGAAGTTTCTTGACATAAGCATCGCAACCCCAAACTTTCAGAAACGACAGCTTCGATTTCTTGCCAAACCAAAGTTCATACGGTGTCATCTCAACGGATTTCGACGGAGCCCTATTTAAAGTGAATGCGGCAGTCTCTAAAGCATAACCCCAAAAAGATAGCGGTAAGTCGGTGAGAGACATCATAGATTGCACCATGTCCAACAGAGTACGATTTCGACGTTCGGACACACCGTTACGCTGAGGTGTTCTGGGCGGTGTCAATTGTGAAACAATTCCACAGTTCCTAAGGTGCGTGCCAAATTCATGACTTAAATATTCACCCCCACATTCCGATCGCAAGAACTTTATTTTTCTGTCACGTTGATTCTCAACCTCATTCTGAAATTCCTTGAACTTTTCAAAGGTCTCAGACTTGTGCTTCATCAAGTAGATATACCCATATCTACTCAAGTCATCTGTGAGGGTGAGAACATAACGATAGCCTCCGCGAGCCTCAACACTCATTGGACCGCACACATCGGTATGTATGATTTCCAATAAGTTGGTTGCTCGCTCCATTGTTCCGGAGAACGGAGTCTTGGTCATCTTGCCCAAGAGGCATGGTTCGCACGTGTCAAATGATTCATAATCAAGAGACTCCAGAAGTCCATCAGCATGAAGCTTCTTCATACGTTTGACACCAATATGACCAAGGCGGCAATGCCACAAGTATGTGGGACTATCATTGTCAACTTTACATCTTTTGGCATTCACACTATGAACATGTGTATCATCACGATCGAGATTCATCAAAAATAAACCATTGACCAGCCGGGCATGACCATAAAACATATCTCTCAAATAAATAGAACAACCATTATTCTCAGATTCAAATGAGTAGCCATCTCGCATAAGACGAGATCCAGATACAATGTTCATGCTCAAAGCTGGTACTAAATAACAATTATTAAGGTTTAAAACTAACCCCGAGGGTAGATGTAGATGCAGCGTGCCGACGGCGATCACATCGACCTTGGAACCATTCCCGACGCGCATCGTCACCTCGTCCTTCGCCAGTCTCCGCTTATTCCGCAACTCCTGCTTAGAGTTACAAATATGAGCAACTGCACCGGTATCAAATACCCAGGAGCTACAACGAGCGCTGGTAAGGTACACATCAATAACATGTATATCACATATACCTTTGACGTTGCCGGCCTTCTTGTCCGCTAAGTACTTGGGGCAGTTCCGCTTCCAGTGGCCCGTTCCCTTGCAATAAAAGCACTCAGTCTCAGGCTTGGGTCCATACTTTGGCTTCTTCCCGGCAACTGGCTTACCGGGCGCGGCAATTCCCTTGCCGTCCTTCTTGAAGTTCTTCTTACCCTTGCCCTTCTTGAACTTAGTGGTTTTATTGACCATCAACACTTGATGCTCTTTCTTGATCTCCACCTCCGCTGATTTCAGCATTGAATACACCTCGGGAATGGACTTCTCCATCCCCTGCATATTGAAGTTCAACACGAAGCTCTTGTAGCTTGGTGGGAGCGACTGGAGGATTCTGTCAACGACCGCTTCGTCCGGGAGATTCATTCCCAACTGAGACAAGCGGTTGTGCAACCCAGAAATCTTGAGGATGTGCTCACTAACAAAACTGTTTTCCTCCATCTTACAGCTGTAGAATGCGTTGGAGACATCATATCTGTCAACTCGGGCATGAGCCTGGAAAACCATTTTCAGCTCTTGGAACATCTCATATGCCCCGTGGTGCTCAAAACGCTTTTGGAGCCCCGATTCTAAACTGTAGAGCATGCCGCACTGAACCAGGGAGTAATCATCACAACACGACTGCCAAGCGTTCATAACGTCTTGGTTTGCCGGGGCGGGAGCGTCACCTAGCGGTGCTTCTAGGACATAAGTTTTCTTGGCAGCTATGAGGATGATCCTCAGGTTACGGACCCAGTCCGTGTAGTTGCTACCATCGTCTTTCATCTTGGATTTCTCTAGGAACGCGTTGAAGTTGAGGGTGACATGAGCGTGGGCCATTTGATCTACAAGACACATTGTAAAGAATTTAGACTAAGTTCATGATAATTAAGTTCATCTTAATCAAATTTAATGAACTCCCACTCAGATTGACATCTCTCTAGTCATCTAAGTGATACATGATCCGAATCGACTAGCCCGTGTCCGATCATCACGTGAGACGGACTAGTCATCAACGGTGAACATCTTCATGTTGATCGTATCTTCTATACGACTCATGTTCGACCTTTCGGTCTTCTGTGTTCCGAGGCCATGTCTGTACATGCTAGGCTCGTCAAGTGAACCATAAGTGTATTGCTTGTGTAAATCTGGCTTACACCCGTTGTATGCGAAAGTTAGAACCTATCACACACGATCATCACGTGGTGCTTCGGAACAACGATCCTTAGCAATGGTGCACAGTTAGGGGGAACACAATTCTTGAAATTTTAGTGAGAGATCATCTTATTTACTACCGTCGTTCTAAGTAAACAAGATGCATAAACATGATAAACATCACATGCAATCAATTAAAGTGACATGATATGGCCAATATCATCTTGCTCCTTCGATCTCCATCTTCGGGGCACCATGATCATCTTTGTCACAGGCTCGACACCATGATCTCCATCATCATGATCTCCATCATCGTGTCTTCATGAAGTCGTCACGCCAACTATTACTTCTACTACTATGGCTAACGTTTAGCAATAAAGTAAAGTAATTACATGGCGTTATTCAGTGACACGCAGGTCATACAATAATTAAGACAACTCCTATGGCTCCTGTCGGTTGTCAAATTCATCGACATGCAAGTCGTGATTTCCTATTACAAGAACATGATCAATCTCATACATCACATATATCATTCATCACATCTTCTTGGCCATACCATATCACATAGCACATGCTGCAAGAACAAGTTAGACGACCTCTAATTGTTGTTGCAAGTTTTACGTGGCTTATATAGGTTTTCTAGCAAGAACGTTTCTTACCTACGCCAAAACCACACCGTGATTTGTCAATTTCTATTTACCCTTCATAAGGACCCTGTTCATCAAATCCGATCCGACTAAAGTGGGAGAGACAGACACCCGCCAGCCACCTTATGCATCTAGTGCATGTCTGTCGGTGGAACCAGTCTCACGTAAGCGTACGTGTAAGGTCGGTCCGGGCCGCTTCATCCCACAATGACGCCGAATCAAGATTGGACTAGTGACGGCAAGAAAATTGAGCAAACTCAACGCCCACAACTTGTTTGTGTTCTACTCGTGCAAGATGCTACGCAAAGACCTAGCTCAGATGCCACTGTTGGGGAACGTAGCAGAATTCAAAAAATTTCCTACGCTTCACCAAGATCAATCTAAGGAGTCATCTAGCAACGAGCATACTGGAGTGCATCTACATACCCTTTTGTAGATCGCGTGCGGAAGCGTTCGAAGGAACGTGGATGAAGTAGTCGTACTCTTCGCGTTCTTCGTCACCGATGATCCTAGCGCCGAACGGACGGCACCTCCGCGTTCAACACACGTACGGTACAACAACGTCTCCTCCTTCTTGATCCAGCAAGGGCGGAGGAGAGGTCGTCGGAGATCCAGCAGCACGACGGCGTGGTGGTGGATGCAACAGGAAAACCTGCAGGGCTTCGCCGGCGCCCTGCGGAGGAATAGGAAGTGTGACGGGAGGGGGGAGAGGCGCCAGAGGCTTGGGGTGCAGCTGCCCTCTCCCCCCACACTATATATAGGGGCCAGGGAGGCGCCGGCCCTGGGAGATCAGATCTCCAGGGGGGCGGCGGCCAAGGGGGGGAAACTTGCCCCCCCAAGGCATAGGGGGCGCCCCCTTCCCCTAGGGTTTCAACCCTAGGCGCATGGAGGGGGGCCCATATGGGTGCGCCAGCCCACCAGGGGCTGGCCCCCTTCCCCTTGCGGCCTAGGGGACCCACCGGGATAGGTGGCCCCACCCGGTGGACCCCCGGGACCCCTCCGGTGGTCCCGGGACACTCCCAGTGACCCCCGGAGTTCACCCGATGGCCGAAACTGGACTTCCTATATATCATTCTTTACCTCCGGACCGTTCCGGAACTCCTCGTGACGTCCGGGATCTCATCCGGGACTCCGAACAACATTCGTGTTTCCATGTGCATGTATCTCTACAACCCTAGCGTCACCAAACCTTAAGTGTGTAGACCCTACGGGTTCGGGAGACACGTAGACATGACCGAGACGACTCTCCGGTCAATAACCAACATCGGGATCTGGATACCCATGTTGGTTCCTACGTGTTCCTCGATGATCTTCATCGGATGAACCACTGTGTCGAGGATTCACTCAATCCCGTATGTTATTCCATTTGTCTATCGGTACGGTACTTGCCCGAGATTCGATCGTCGGTATACCCGATACCTTGTTCAATCTCGTCATGGCATGTCTCTTTACTCGTTCCGTAATCCATCATCTCGTGACTAACTCCTTAGTCACCTTGAGCTCATGATGATGTCTTACCGAGAGGGCCCAGAGGTACCTCTCCGTCATACGGAGTGACAATATCCCCGTCTCAGTTCGCACCAACTCAACAGACACTTTCGGAGATACCCGTAGCGTACCTTTATAGCCACCCAGTTACGTTGTGACGTTTGGCACACCCAAAGTATTCCTACAACATCCGGGAGTTGCACAACCTCATGGTCTAAGGAATAAATACTTGACACCGGAAAAGCTTAGGCATTACGAACTATACGATCTCGTGCTAGGCTCAGGATTGGGTCTTGTCCATCACATCATTCTCCTAATGATGTGATCCCGTTATCACTGACATCCTATGTCCATGGTCAGGAAACCGTGACCATCTGTTGATCAACGAGCTGGTAACTAGAGGCTTACCAGGGACACATTGTGGTCTATATATTCACACATGTATCGCTATTTCCGTACAATACAATTCAAGCATGAATAACAGACAATTATCATGAACAAGGAAATATAATAATAATACTTTTATTATTGCCTCTAGGGAATATTTCCAACACATAACATGATCAAACCCAGAACTCATTGAGTGTTCATCACATATTGATGTGAACTAGATTATTTACTCTAGTAAACTCTTTGATGTTGGTCACATGGCGATGTGACATGTGAGTGTTAATCACATGGCGATGTGAACTAGATTATTGACTCTAGTGCAAGTGGGAGACTGTTGGAAATATGCCCTAGAGGCAATAATAAATTGGTTATTATTATATTTACTTGTTCATGATAATTGTTTATTATCCATGCTAGAATTATATTGATAGGAAACTCAGATACATGTGTGGATACATAGACAAACACCATGTCCCTAGTAAGCCTCTAGTTGACTAGCTCGTTGATCAACAGATGGTCACAGTTTCCTGACCATGGACATTGGATGTCGTTGATAATGGGATCACATCATTAGGAGAATGATGTGATGGACAAGACCCAATCCTAAGCCTAGCACAGATCGTGTAGTTCGTATGCTAAAGCTTTTCTAAATGTGAAGTATCTTTTCCTTAGACCATGAGATTGTGCAACTCTCGAATACCGTAGGAATGCTTTGGGTGTACCAAACGTCACAACGTAACTGGGTGGCTCTAAAGGTGCACTACAGGTATCTCCGAAAGTGTCTGTTGGGTTGGCACGAATCGAGACTGGGATTTGTTACTCCGTATGACGGAGAGGTATCTCTGGGCCCACTCGGTAGGACATCATCATAATGTGCACAATATGTGATCAAGGAGTTGATCACGGGATGATGTGTTACGGAACGAGTAAAGAGACTTGCCGGTAACGAGATTGAGCAAGGTATCGGTGTACCGACGATCGAATCTCGGGCAAGTGCTATACCGATAGACAAAGGGAATCGTATACGGGATTGATTGAATCCTTGACATCGTGGTTCATCCGATGAGATCATCGTGGAAGATGTGGGAGCCAACATGGGTATCCAGATCCTGCTGTTGGTTATTGGCCTGAGAGTTGTCTTGGTCATGTCTGCATGGTTCCCGAGCCCGTAGGGTCTACACACTTAAGGTTCGATGACGCTGGGGTTATAGGGAAAGTATGTACGCGGTTACCGAATGTTTTTCGGAGTCTCGGATGAGATCCCGGACGTCACGAGGAGTTCCAGAATGGTCTGGAGGTAAAGATTCATATATGGGAAGTCCTGTTTTGGTCACCGGAAAAGTTTCGGGCGCTATCGGTAGCGTACCGGGACCACCTGGAGGGTCCCGGGGGTCCACCGGGAGGGGCCACCGGCCCCAGAGGGCTGCATGGGCCAAGTGTGGGAGGGGACCAGCCCCAGGTGGGCTGGTGCACCCCCCACCAGGGCCCAAGGCGCCTCCTAGAGGGGAAGGGGCAAACCCTAGGGCAGATGGGCCCTAGGGCCCAATCTGGTGTGCCCCCCTCTCCCTCTCCCCCTCTGGCCGCCACCCCTAGATGGGATCTAGGGTGGCCGCACCCCTAGGGATGGGAAACCCTAAAGGGGGCACATCCCCTCCCTCCCCACTATATATATGTGAGGTTTGGGGCTGCCCACAACACGGTTTGACCTCTCTCGCTTGGTGCAGCCCTACCTCTCTCCCTCCTCGTCTCTCGCAGTGCTTGGCGAAGCCCTGCTGGAGTCCCACGCTCCTCCACCACCACCACGCCGTCGTGCTGCTGTTGGATGGAGTCTTCCCCAACCTCTCCCTCTCTCCTTGCTGGATCAAGGCGTGGGAGACGTCATCGGGCAGCACGTGTGTTGAACGCGGAGGCGCCGTTGTTCGGCGCTTAGATTGGAATCAACCGCGATCTGAATCGCTACGAGTACGACTCCTTCATCCGCGTTCTTGCAACGCTTCCGCATTGCGATCTACAAGGGTATGTAGATGCACTCCCCTCCCCCTCGTTGCTAGATTACTCCATAGATAGATCTTGGTGATGCGTAGGAAATTTTTTGATTTTCTGCTACGATCCCCAACATTGTTGTGGGCAACTTTCTTTCTCTCCTCTGCAGAAATGCACGGTTGCTCTTAGGAGGCGTGCTTATGGGAAGGTCGCAGTTACAATTGATACTGAAATCCGGGTGGGGAAAGCCTGGTCTTTGCAACCACGGTGCATTTTTGAAGCACTATGGTGAATGTGTTTGGAGCAGTGTACCTGAGAGAGCCAACTGGGGAGGATACTGAAAAATTGTCGACAATTGGAGCAGCAAGAGGATTTCCATGTATGTTAGGTTAAGTTGATTGCATGCACTGACAATGGAAGAACTGCCCAGAAAGGTCTGTATGGGCAATACCAATGTCAGGTCAAAGAAGCCACCATCATACTTGAAGAAGTGGCATCGAAGGACTTGTGGACTTGGCATGCTTTCTTTGACATGCCAGATTCGTGCAGTGACATCAATGTGCTCCAACGATCTCCTTTGTTCAAGAGAATTGTGATGCGTAGCTCCACCGACCATGGTGCAATTACACCATCAACAGACACAACTACACCTTGTCGATGGTATCTATCCTCAGTAGACGGCGTTTGTGAAAACCATATCTGATCCCAAAGGCAACAAAAAAGCCGCTTTGCAACAATGCATGATGCAACTAGGAATGATGTGGAGAGGGCATTTGGAGTGGTCCAAACTCGTTGGGGGTATTGTTCGTGGAGCTACAATGATGTGGGAAGCAAAGACACATTGATAGCTCTATGACATGTTGTGTCATCTTGCACAACATGATTATCGGGGATGAGGGTGAAGGGGCAGCGCACACGGATGATCGTGAGAAGACTGGAACTCATGTCCGTCTGCGGGAACAAGAGGCATAGATCATTGCCAACTTTCTAAAGATGCATCAATAACTACGAGATCAACAGGTGTATATGCCACTACCGAATGATCTTGTGGGGCATATGTAGGTTCACACCGGAAATCAGTAATCTTTGCTTCTAATTTATCAATATGCACTATGAACAATTTTATGTTTGAACTATATCTTGATTATTTGTATTCTTAAGCACGAACAATTTGTATTATTGTGCATTAAACTATGTTTGGGCAAGATGATCGACATGTATGTGTTTGCATGCATTTGGATGTTTTGAAAATAAAAACTTGTGGTTGCAAATAGCAATATTTGAGGCATGCCTGGTCCTTGTCCGCGGACGTGTCCGGACTGTTGACATATAATATGATGCATAATCTCTTCCATAAGATCGGTTTTTTGGTTGCATTGGTTAGAGTATGCACTTCTACATGGTATCAGAGCCAAGAGGTCTCGAGTTCAAGACCAGGCTGGCACAATTAAAATTATAGCCCACTTTCGGTCCACGTTTAGGGCTGAGAGAGCCACAGTAAGGACGAGTGTTGACGTATAATGTGCTGCCTGTTTCTTCCATAAGACCGGTCTTTTGATTGCATTGGTTAGAGCATGCTTACACGGACACACCTGTGGACGTATAGGAACCCGGATTAACTAATTGCAGTTATAGATGCTCTAAATGACTCGCCTTGTGTTCTTCTTACTTCTTTTGCTTCCTCCGTCTCATAATACAAAAGTTTTTTACACGGTACGATTCAATCAAACAAATATTCGCCCTGTTTGGATACTCTAACTTGGTTAGAGGTTAGAGTTAGTTTCTAACTCTGGACTAACCTTGAACTAACTCTAGCCTTTGGTGATGTTTGGATGAGAGGGTTAGTTTGCAATAAATGCATATTTTTCAATCATTTGACTCTTTTAACCAGGATTTGCTGTGGCCGGATCTTGTGTGGCCTCAGCCGGCTCACAAATGACATAAAAAAAATCATCTTTGCAAATCAAGTATCCAAACACCGAGCATCGACAACGGGATTGATGATTGATGACTTGACGTGCCGACGGCTCCTGCCTCGTGCCAAGTTGGATACAAACACAAGCTGTCGTACCAACCCATCGTGGGAAAAAAACGAACCGACGACGACCTCGCGTTCCCTAGCCGAACGCGCACGCGACACATCGGACTACTCGCTCGCTCGCTCCTCGTCACCATGGAGAACGGCGGCGAGGCGAAATGGCGTTTCGGGGCGGCGAACCCGGCGATCCAGGCGAGTGGCCAGCAGAGCCTCCGCGCCCTCGTCACCCGCGTCTTTGACTGCGTCGACAGGAGCGACCCGCGGCCCGTCGCGCCGCTCGGCCACGGCGACCCCTCCGCGTTCGCGTGCTTCCGCACGGCGGCCGCCGCCGAGGAGGCCGTCTCCGCCGCCGTCCTCTCGGGCAAGCACAACAGATACTCCAGCGCCGGCGGCGTGCTGGAGGCGCGCAGGTATGTACTACTGCAGCCTTAATCTCTTCTCTGTTTCTTCAGCTAGTCAGTTTTGGTAATTAAGCACATGGATATGTGCTGATGCAGCGCCGTCGCCGCGTACCTGTCCCGGGAGCTCCCCTACGAGCTCTCGACGGCAGACGTGGTCGTCACGGCCGGCTGCAACCACGCCATCGAGATCATGATGGCCGTCCTGGCGTCGCCGGGCGCCAACGTGCTGCTGCCGCGGCCGGGGTACCCCATGTACGGGGCGCGCTCCGCCCTGTCCGGCCTCGAGTTCCGGCACTTCGACCTCCTGCCGGAGAAGGAGTGGGAGGTCGACCTTGACGGCGTGGAGGCCCTCGCCGACGAGAACACCGTCGCCATGGTCATCGTCAACCCCAACAACCCCTGCGGGTGCGTCTACTCCTACGACCACTTGGCCAAGGTACTATCCAGCATCTACGCACGTGTCCATGCATACTTCTTCTTCCTCGGATTAATACGGAATTTTTTTACAGATAGCAGAGACGGCGAGGAAGCTCGGGATCCTGGTGATCAGCGACGAGGTGTACGACCACTGCGCGTTCGGGAGCAAGCCGTTCGTGCCGATGGGCGTGTTCGGGGGGATAGCTCCGGTGGTGACCATCGGCGGCATCTCCAAGCGGTGGATGGTGCCCGGCTGGCGCCTTGGCTGGATCGCGGCCACCGATCCCAAGGGGGTCCTCAGGGACAAGAACGTACATAGTACCTTTGTCCTTTACCTCAACCAACCTCCAAAATGCGGTCACGGGGGTGCAATCCTCAGGGCTCAGACTGACAGACAGCCTCCTGGTAATTTTCTTCAGGTCCTAGAGTCGATCATGAGCTACTGCGCCATCTCGGTGGACGCCGTGACGTTCGTGCAGGGAGCTCTGCCGCAGATCATCGCCAACACGGACAAGGCCTTCTTCGAGAACGCCATGGACGTGATGAGGGAGGCGGCGGAGATATGCTACCGGAAGATCGACGGCATCGAGTGCATCACCTGCCCGCACAAGCCGGAGGGGTCCATGTTCGTCATGGTGAAGCTGGACCTCTCCTGCTTGGACGGCATCGCCGACGACGTCGACTTCAGCACCCAGGTCGCCCGGGAGGAGTCCGTGGTCATTTGCCCAGGTACCGTAGTACATTTTATCAACCAAATCAATCAATTATGGATTGCACTTATGGACTGCTAACTATAGCTTGTATAGTATTATTGTTGGGCTTACTGTTGGTCACATAGCTATCGATGCCGCATCGATCCAAGCAACCTACTTGAAAACCAAATCAGAAGCAGAAATCCATGTCTAATTGTTTTTTTTGCCTCCACCAGCATTCGTTGCTCGGTGGCCGTACGAATCTGATTATTATAATTGTACTAGTAGATTAAGTTATGCATCGATCGATCACAGAGAAGTTGAATGAACGTACACCAACTCTTGATCTCTCTTGTCTTTTGCAGCTGTTGCAAGCTAATAAGTTTATTTCGCCTTTTGTCTTTTATAATTTTGTGCTTAAACTACCAACATAGGGCTGATATATAAATGTTCAATGTTTTCCACGTTTCTTGTAGCTATATTGAGCAAATTGCATCCAAAGCACATCACTAGCGGTTGGAGTAGCAAAAGATACTCCCTCTGTAAACAAATATACGAAGAGTACAACTTTAGGGGATTTTAACGCATATAATTCAGAATCTAGGGGTAATGGCTAGCGGAAAAAAAGACGTAACAACAACAATTCACCAGCTGACTCAAAATCAACAGCGCCTCGGCTTTACGGCCTGTTTATTTGAGCTTTGGCAGTTTTCTCACTTTGACAAAAAAGCCAAAAAAGTTTTTAAATAGGTGTTTTTTTTTCTTCGGCTTTTGACTTATACCATCATATAACAATATTGATTTGTAAGCCAAAAGTCGACGTAAAAAGCCCCTATTTATCGGAGCTTTTATAGTTTTTCTTTTGGCAAAGTGAAAAGGTTGCAAAAGTAGAAGGAAAAGCTCAAACAAACAAGGACTTAGCTCAAACTGAGCCTCCTTATTTACCAATCTATTTAATTTACCTGTTTTTTTCTAAAGACTTTGAATTTTTACTTGAAATCTGGCCAAACTTAAAAGAAAACACCTAAATGGCTGGACAAATGAGCTCCAAATTTCCAAAATACTAAGAAAAATAATTACATTTACTATAATGTCTTCAATTTACATCTTTTTTATTCCACTTCATTTTTTAAAGTTTAAAAAAACAGTCCAAATTCCTAAATGGCTTGGCAAAATTGGGTCAAAATTTGATCCACTATAACTTTTCCAATATTTTATGAAACTTTCAATCTTTAGTTCGAATATGAATCTCATCGTTTAAATATCTTATGACTAAATTTTAAAAAATAACTGTTAGAAACAAAGCTCTCCACCACATTCTAAAAAAATAGTCTTGCTACAACTCACGGCGGAGGGATGCCTGCTGGTTCAGTTTACAACTTTACATTAAGTAGCATTCTGCAGTTGAAAACTAACACATGCTCATTACAGGGAGTGGGCTAGGAATGAAGAACTGGCTCCGAATTACGTTTGCTGTCGATCCAGGCCTTCTCGAGGATGGCATGGAGAGGGTCAAGTCTTTCTGTCAAAGGCATGGCAAAGCCAAGGAGTTGAAGTGATATATGCATGGAGTGGGTTCTCCAAAATAAATGTTTGATTGTGCGTGTGCAGCTCGCGTTGCATATGGGAGAAATCAAAGTCAGAAGAATGTACTAGTGAAATTGAAGCACATTATGTATCTTAATTATGGGAAACATTAGAACTTGAGTTCAATGCTGGTTCAACTAGCTTGCAGACTATAAAAACCCGGCCCCGAAGATTTTCCCAGGCCTATAAACCAAAGACAACGTAGTATTTGCAGATTAATATCTTACCAAGCCATGCAAGTTACAAAAGAGAAAGAAAAAAAAGCTAAGCTGAGTTGTTAAGAAAGAAAAATAAATGGAAATTTAAGCTTATTGCTAGATATGTAACTGAGCTGGTTTATCTAAAAACTCGTGTGGTCTACGAAAGAAGATGTAAAATATGGTAAATGCCCCCAAAACAAGCTCCGACAGATGATGTACTTTTGGGCAACCCTATATTTTGGCCCCCAGAGGTGCATATTTACAGCACACCAACCGACTACCACAAAATACTCCGCGGCTCCGCGCAGCCCATCCGCCAACCGGAAGTTTCCCACTAACTGCCAGACAGCCTCCCGCGACCGTCGTTGGCCGTTGAATAGAACCTCGTCCCCGACCTTTTTATCCTGTCTTGTCTTCCCTCGTCCACAACAAAGCGGCCCACATGTTTTTACGACCATGGGTGAAGGGCGGATCTGGCTATGGCATAGTCCATTGGTGGGAGGCTGGAGGAGTTGGCGAGCCTCGTTGAGGTAGTGACCGATACCATTGGGGTGCTCACATGAGGCTTGGGAAAGAAGGGGCGACCGAGGCTCGATGTACCCGACGAATTTGTCCAGATGGTAGTTGTGCAGAAGCGATGAAAACAACGGCGAGGTGACGTATCGGGGTTGTTTTCGCCCAATTAATCACGCGTGGAGGATGTGGACGATGATGTGGATCCCACGGACAAGAGCGGGACGTGTGGGGCGGCCATTGGCCACGAGGGCGCTCGGATGTGGCCATGGCGGGGCTCTTGTTTTGTGTGGGAGAAATAAAACAAGGAATCCAATAACTCCCGAACGTTCGGATTTTAAGCATTTCATCCCGAACATTTTTACATGGCAACTTTAGTTCATAGGGGATGACAACTTTGTCTTTTTTCGTTTTTTTGTCAGAAAATTGCCATGTTTCTCTAATCGCACGCAAACTAAAGTTGCCATCTAAAATGTTCGGGTTGCCATGCTTAAATCCCGAACGTTCGGGAGTTATCATTACCGTAAAACAAAGGAAGAGAGAGAGAGAGGGTGCCCTATTTATATCATGTGGTACGACATAAATTTTTTGGTGCCCTAAAACTTTCTTTCTCATGCCCTCAATTTTTTGTTGCCCTATTTTGCATCATCTGTTTAAGATGTTCTTAGTGTTATGCATTGACCTCCCCTCTCCACGCCCTCCGCTTGCCGTCGTCGTGTAAGCTTGCAAGCAGCAGATGGCCATTTAATATCCCAAAGTTATGAAACATGTAATTAGGAGTGTTGTTTTGCATCATGTTAAATTTCAAGTTGAAAATTAGGTCAATTTAAAACCTTAAATAAACTTTGGAGAAAACTACATTTCACAACGTAACTTAAATATCCTTCAAAAATCCATAAACGTATGTGGGAGCTTTTTCTATGTGCTGGGAAGGCCCCCATTATATTTCATGTATTCTGAATGACTTAAACCTTTCCAACTATAATTCTTGAAGCTAAATTTCCCAAGTAGTTCAACCCCCGGAAATATTCAAATCTGTTTTGAAATTTTTGGAGGAGAATTACTGAACTAAAGTTGCCTAGGAAGAATTTTATAATGTTGCGGAATTAAACGCATAAAAAAGTGTAGGTAGTTTCAATTTGATTTGGACAATTAAAATTCTATTTAATTTAATAAAAACAGAAAACATATGCTTTTAATCCTAAGTCGTTTGAATTTTCCTTGTTGAAGGGGAAAAATAAATATATAATGTGAGATCTAGAGTTACGAAAAAGAAAGAATGTGAACTTATAATATGCAACCGTTCGGTTGCACATGGTAAACAACTAAATGATATATATATATATATATATATATATATATATATATATATATATATATATTTTGAGGTAAAATGACATATAATTTTTGAATACAACCTACTTGGAAAAATAGAAATGGGTACTCCAAAGTAGAAAAACATACTATCAATCAGTACACTCAGTAGGAAAAATAGAGGTTATCTGTGATAGTAGGGCCAACCACGCGATACAGGAGTAGCACGCGCGGCACGTTGTTGTCTCTTGCAATATATAGTACTCCTACTAGTATAGTAGTGCAAAAGTATAAAAAATACTACGTACAACGGTAATGGAGACCATCTCCATGTGCAACTACCCATGCCATGCCGTCTGCGTGTTGCCACCCGTGGCGTCCGGCGCTCCTCCGCTGACTCGCCTGCTTTCTCGCGCCCCCTACCCGACCTCGCAGCGCTCCACACAGTCCACAGTGCGCGGCGGAGGCATCGGCACTGCATCGCGCCATGGAACTGACCAGACCCCTGTGCCTCCTGCTCGCCGTCACCGCCGGGGCGATGGCGGCCATGGCCGCGGCGGAGGACCTCGAGATGGAGGCCGTGTCCTCCTACATCGTGCACGTCGCGCCGCCGCACGCGCCCCGGCTGCCGCGGCGCGGCCTGCTGGCCACCCGGCCGTACGCGGCCTTCCTGCGCAACCGCATCCCGGTGGAGATGTCGCGCCCGGCGCCGCGGGTGCTCTACTCCTACGCGCACGCCGCCACGGGCTTCGCGGCGCGGCTCACGGCCCGCCAGGCCGCGCGCCTCGCGTCCTCGGGCTCCGTGCTCGCCGTCGTGCCCGACGAGGTGCAGGAGCTGCACACCACCCTCACGCCGTCCTTCCTCCGGCTCTCGGAGTCGTCCGGGCTGCTCCCGGCGTCCAGCGGCGCCGCCGACGTCGTCATCGGCGTCATCGACACCGGGGTGTACCCGGAGGGGCGCAGGTCCTTCGCCGCGGACCCGTCGCTGCCGCCGCCGCCCCGCAGGTTCCGCGGCGGCTGCGTGTCGGCCCCGGAGTTCAACGCCTCCGCCTACTGCAACGGCAAGATCGTCGGCGCCAAGTTCTTCCGCCGGGGACACGAGGCCGCGCGTGGCCGGCGTGCGGTCGGTGAGACGGTGTCCATGTCGCCGCTCGACACCGAAGGCCACGGCACGCACGTCGCCTCCACCGCCGCCGGCTCTGCCGTGCCGGACGCGTCCTTGTACGGCTACGGCGAAGGAAGGGCCGTCGGCGCGGCCCCGGGCGCGCGCATCGCCGTCTACAAGGCGTGCTGGAAAGGGTGCGCCAGCTCCGACACCCTCGCCGCGTTCGACGAGGCCATAGCCGACGGCGTCGACGTCATCTCTGCTTCGCTCGGCACCATGAAGGCACGCAAGTTCTACAAAGATACCACGGCCGTGGGCGCGTTCCACGCTGTTAGCAAGGGCATCGTCGTCTCCGCCTCCGCAGGGAACTCCGGCCCCGGCGAATCCACCGTCGTCAACGTCGCGCCATGGTTCTTGACCGTTGGCGCATCCACCATCAACCGCGAATTCCCGGCCGACGTGGCTCTTGGCAACGGCGAGACCTTCACGGGCACCTCATTGTACGCCGGCAAACCGCTTGGCCGGACAAAGGTTCCACTGGTGTACGGAGGAGACGTGGGCTCGAACATCTGTGAAGCCGGGAAGCTCAATCCCAACATGGTTGCCGGTACGATTGTCTTGTGCGACCCCGGAGTGAATGGACGAACAGAGAAAGGACATGCCGTCAAACTCGCCGGTGGCGCCGGAGCAATCCTCGGTGGCGACGAAGCACAGGGCGAGCAGGCCAGAACCAGCGCTCACATCCTCCCCGCCAGTGCCGTCACATTTGCCGCGGCCGAGAAGATCAAGAAGTACTTGCGCACAGAGGCATCCCCCGTCGCGACCATCGTGTTCCACGGCACCGTCGTCGGACGGTCACCCCCTTCGCCTAGAATGGCATCCTTCTCCAGCCGCGGCCCGAGCCGGCTCGTCCCGGAGATACTCAAGCCGGACGTCACGGCCCCCGGCGTGGACATACTGGCCGCCTGGACAGGCGTCGCCTCGCCCTCGCTGCTCGACGGCGACGCGAGGCGCGTGCAGTACAATATCATGTCGGGCACCTCGATATCGTGCCCACAGGTGAGCGGCATCGCGGCGCTGCTCCGGCAGGCGAGGCCGGAGTGGAGCCCGGCGGCGATCAAGTCCGCCCTGATGACCACCGCGTACAACGTGGACAGCACCGGCGCCGTCATCGGGGACATGTCCACCGGCAGGGCGTCCACGCCGTTCGCGCGAGGGGCAGGCCACGTGGACCCCAACCGCGCCGCGGATCCAGGCCTGGTGTACGACGCCAGCACGGAGGACTACATCGCCTTCCTCTGCGCGCTCGGCTACACCGCCGAGCAGATGGCCGTGTTCAGCCCGGCGACCAACTGCTCGACGCGCGCGGGCGCCGGCGTTGGGGACCTCAACTACCCGGCCTTCTCGGCGGTGTTCGGCCCGGAGAAACGCGCGGTCACGCAGCGCCGCGTCGTGCGGAACGTCGGCAGCAACGCCAGGGCGACGTACCGGGCCCAGATCGCCAGCCCCGCCGGCGTGGTCGTGACGGTGCGGCCGCAGAAGCTGCGGTTCAGCGCGACGCAGGGGACGCAGGAGTACGCGATCACCTTCGCGCCCAGAATGTTCGGGAACGTCACGGAGAAGCACACGTTCGGGTCGATCGAGTGGAGCGACGGCGAGCACACGGTGACGAGCCCCATCGCCATCACCTGGCCGGCGAGCCAGGTTGCAGACATGTGATCCATCCATGTGGTTTAGGCATCTTTATAAAAGTAGGCATCTTTCGCGAGCTTGTCCCAGTGCAGCAGTTCACGTGGACGGCATTGAAGTGGCGATGCATGCAGCGCGCCGTCTCGTCGCCATCAATGGCCACACTGCAACACCGTGGCGCCGCTCGCCGTCCCTGCTCGTCGGCTCCGTCCGCCGGCTCACGGTCGCAGCATCAGTGTTCCGTGTGGTCCGCCCTTTGCAGCAAAACTCACTGTCGGTCCTAGCAAATTTATCCTGCGGCTGTTGTCGAAGACAGATGCAGCAATGGTGGGTGCCCGTTCCAGCATTCAGACACCATGGTTGCAGCATCCCGTCGGGTCGTGATCACCACGGGCGGAAAGGTTTCCGGTGGCCGCGTTCTAGCATCGGGTGGTCACGGTTTCAGCTTCTGCCCCGTGGTTGCAGCACTTGCCAGTCGTCATTGTCGGGCGGGGCCGCCGTTGCCGGGCATTGGTGGTCTTCGTCGTCGTCGGTCACCCCGTGACGCACCCCCGCCACCAGGTTGCAGCATATGGTCACCGTCGTGGTAGCATCCGTCGCCGCGGTGCACCCTTGGGCACCATATCGTCGTGGCGCTAGTGGCTTCGTCGTCGCTGGAGGACCTCCTTGGCATCGAATCCGGCGGCGTCAGTTTTGAGAGAAAGAGAGAGGAACATGAGGTGGGGACGAATGGGTTGTTTCTCACGTGTGAAAAAGGAAGGTTGGGTTGGTGCGAGAGTAGTGGGCGAGCGTTTGCTGGGTCCCACGTGGTACACGTCGCGCAACCGGTCAAACTTTCAACAGGCTGGCTGATCTCTACTCCTAATGTTTGAGTTGGTGAATAGCCTCCACGGTTTATTTTCGTTTGGTTAATTTTCGTCCGGTTTATTTCGTCTCACCTTTTCCGTTAATTTTTTCTTTTTCGCACATAAAACTGAATCGTGCTTGATACTCCTTCCATTTATTCGTGCTTGCTTTGGTAGGTGTCGATTCAATTCAATCATGTAAATATTTCGTAATTAAGAATTTAGAAATAATAACATACAAACAGATCACCTCCCTCTCCGATTTATTTCTTTCGCCGATCCATCAACGATCAAGTCCAACCTTCCATCAACGAGTGATCCCTCGCCTTCGTTCGCCCATAATAAAAGGAAACACAATCAAGCATTGAGAAAAAATCAGGCCCAAGAATCAGGTACGAGAAATGCTTTCTCTCATAGATTATCTGGACGAAGGCGAGGTGAGGCGCCGGTCACCTTCCCCATCGACGGGTGTGCCCGCCACCTGACGCTCCAGCAGCAGTTGTCGTCCTTCCGGGGTTGTGCTCGCCAAGTTCCTCCAGCACGCGGCCGACAGCGACCTGCCGCGGGAGCGCGGCGCACGCAGTGGACCTCGGTGCTGGGTGCGGGCTCGTGGCCGTCGTGGCGGCGCTGCTCGGCGCACGCGTCGTGGCCACCGACCTGCCTGACCGCGTCCGGCTGCTCCGGAAGAACCTTGAGGAGAACGTCAGAGGTGGTAGGAATGTGGGCGGCGGGTCGGCAACTGTGGCGGAGCTGGTATGGGGCGACGAGTACGAGCTCGACCCGAGCTGCTGGACCCACCGATGGAGCTCGTGCTGGGGTCGGACGTGGTGTACAGCGAGAAGTGTGAGATGAATTGGGAAGCGTAGAACCCTTCGTCTAGGCCGCATTGTATTATATGGAGAACATGCCGTGGCTTACAAGAGAGGGATCGATCAAGAGGAGAAGAGATCGACCCGTTCGGTTACAGGAGGGTTTAACAGAAGAGGAGATAAGAGAGAGAGAAAGATTACAAGTTTAAACTACTCTCCTATCTCTATACAATGTATTCTAACATTCCCCCTCAATCTGAACCGAGTGAACTTTACCAAGGTTAAGATTGTTCTTGAATTCATTCAATCTTCCTGTAGTAAGAGTTTTTGTGAAGCCATCAGCAAGTTGATCACCAGTTGGTGTAAAACGAATATCAAGTAGCTTGCGAGCTACTCTTTCTCTGACAAAGTGAAAATCGACTTCAATATGTTTGGTTCGTGCATGGAAAACATGATTAGCTGAGAGATAGGTTGCACCAATATTATCACACCATAACCTCGCAGCTTGTGGAGCCTTGATCCCAAGCTCATATAATAGAGTCTGTATCCACATTACCTAAGCTGTAGCATTAGCCAGAGCTTTATACTCAGCCTCTGTACTTGATCTAGAAACAGTAGCATGTTTTCTTCCACTCCATGACACAAGATTTGTTCCCAGAAACACAGCAAAACCACATGTGGACCTTTTGTCATCAACACACCCTGCCCAGTCTGCATCAGAGTAGGCAGTAACAAGCATAGACATTGACTTGGTAATCTGAAGTCCAAGACCTTCTGAATATTTAAGATACCTTAAAATCCTTTTTACTGCAGTCTAGTGAGTTGTTCTAGGTGCATGCAAATATTGACATACCTTATTGACAGAATAAGAAATATCAGGACGGGTAAGAGTCAAATACTGTAAAGCACCAACAACACTTCTGTATTTTGTTGCATCTTCTGATCCAAGCGCCTCTCCACTTGCAATTGTAAGTTTATCTGAAGGTGAAATTGGTGTACTCACAGGTTTGCAATTTTCCAATCCTACTCTCTTGAGTATGTCAGTGGTGTATTTTTCTTGTGTGAGAAGTATTCCATCCTTTATCTGATTAACTTCTATGCCAAGAAAATAATGAAGATCACCTAAGTCTTTGAGAGCAAATTCCAACTTCATATCTTTAAGCAAACAAGTGGTAGCATGTGCACTTGAGCTAGCAACAATTATATCATCAACATAAACGAGCACAAGTATAGTGATCTTATCTCTATGATAAAAGAACAATGAGGTATCTGCTTTAGATGGTGTAAACCCAAGTTGTTGTAGTTGCATGTTCAACCTTGAGTACCAAGCTCTTTGGGCCTGTTTCAAACCATATAAAGCCTTATGCAACTTACAACAAAGTGTGGTGCACTTTGGTCCTCATATCCTGGTGGTTGCCGCATGAACACTTCTTCCTCAAGAACACCATGAAGAAACGCGTTCTGAACATCTAGCTGTTGTAAGCTGATACGTCTCCAACGTATCTATAATTTTTTATTGTTCCATGCTATTATTTATGATGTTTTGGATGTTTAATGGGCTTTGTTATACACTTTTATATTATTTTTGGGACTAACCTATTAACCCAAAGGCCCAGTCCAGATTGCTGTTTTTTTGCCTATTTCAGGGTTTTACAGAAAAGGAATATCAAACGGAGTCCAAACGGAATGAAACTTCGGGAGAAACATTTTTGGAGCAAAATACGCACGGGAGACTTGAGAACCACGGAGTAGGGCTGGCGTGGCATCCACGAGGGTGGGGGCGCCCTCCTATAGGGCGCGTCCCCCTGCCTCATGGGCACCCGTCTGGCC
Source organism: Secale cereale (assembly GCA_902687465.1). NCBI lineage: Eukaryota > Viridiplantae > Streptophyta > Magnoliopsida > Poales > Poaceae > Secale > Secale cereale. Next base: position 623,878,385 of record LR738714.1, read on the forward strand.
CTCGGTGCCCTCCTTCCTTCTATATATACCTAGTACCCCGAAACCATCAGAACAGCAGAGAAAACCCTAGTTCCACCGCCGCAACCTTCTGTTCCCGTGAGATCCCATCTTGGGGCCTGTTCCGGAGCTCCACCGGAGGGGGGATCTTCCACGGAGTGCTTCTACATCATCATCATCGCCTCACCATGAGTTGTGAGTAGTTTACCACAGACCTTCGGGTCCATAGCTAGTATCTAGATGGCTTCTTCTCTCTCTTTGGATCTCAATACCAAGTTCTCCTCGGTCTTCGAGGAGATCTATTCGATGTAATTTCTTTTTGTGGTGTGTTTGTCGAGATCCGATGAATTGTGGGTTTATGATCAAGATTATCTATGAGAAATATTTTGTTCTTTTCTGAACTCTTTATGTATGATTATAATATCCTTGCAAGTCTCTTCGAATTATTGGTTTGGTTTGGCCTACTAGATCTATAGTTCTTGCAATGGGAGAAGTGCTTGGCTTTGGGTTCAATCTTGCGGTGTCCTTTCCCAGTGATAGTAGGGGCAGCAAGGCACGTATTGTATTGTTTCCATCGAGGATAAAAAGATGGGGTTCATATCACTAAGTTTGAGATTATTCCTCTACATCATGTCATCTTGCTTAAGGCGTTACTCTGTTCTTATGAACTTAATACTCTAGATGCATGCTGGAAAGCGGTCGATGTGTGGAGTAATAGTAGTAGATGCAGAATCGTTTCGGTCTACTTGTCTCAGACGTGATAGTCTCATAATTATTCGATTTTCTATCAATTGCTCGATAGTAATTTGTTTACCCGCCGTAGAATACCACTATCATGAGAGAAGCCACTATAGAAAACTATGGCCCCCGGGTCTATTCTCAACATATCAATCTACAATCTACTTTACTTTTCCGCTTTTACTTTCTGTACTTATATCCAAAAATACCAAAAATATCAAACTATCATCTCTACCAAATCCCACTTTCGTAAGTGACCGTAAAGGGATTGACAACCCCTTATCGCGTTGGCTGCGAAGTTCTTATTTGTTTGTGCAGGTGCGAGGGACTCGCGCGTGGTCTCCTACTGGATTGATACCCTGGTTCTAAAAAACTGAGGGAAATAGTTATGCTACTGTGCTGCATCACCCTTTCCTCTTCGAGGGAATACAACGCAAGCTCGAGAAGTAGCAAGAAGAATTTCTGGCGCCGTTGCCGGGGAGGCTTACACAAAAGTCATATACCAAGTACCTATCACAAACCCTTATCCTTCGCATTACATTTATTTGCCTCTCGTTTTCCTCTCCCCCACTTCACCCTTGCCGTTTTATTTGCCTTTCTTTTGTTGTGTGTTTATCGTTCACTTGCTTCTTGTTTGCTTGTGTGTTGGATTGCTTGATTGTCATCATGTCTAGCACACCTATCATTATCAATACTCCCGAGAGTGAGGTTCTCAATTTTAAACAAAGGGAGGAAGAAAACTTAAAAGATGCCTGGTATAGAATTTGTAATGCTCAAAATAGATCTACTAGGAAGCTTTCCACTTCCGTACTTCTTCGCAATTTTTATGTTGGCATAACTCCATGGAATAGATTTATTTTAGATACAATTACCGGAGGGAATTTCTTAGGTAGCCATACTTTTGATTCTTATAATGCAATGACTGAATTATTTGGCTCACCACCTCTTATGGTTAATGGGACCGTTTTAACTTTGGAGCATGTCATGCAAAGGCTAGAAATCATTGAAAACAAAGTTGCTACGGTAGAGTTGGTAGAGAACTTGGATAGAAAGATCCACAATGAAATGACCCAATACGGATCCAAGGTAGGAGTTGTTCTGAAAAACCTTAAGGAAAAGGAGCTCATAGTTAAAGAAAAATTAGATCAATATTCTACTAGGATCAATAATCTTGAGGATATTATTACTAATGTGGGTTCTGCTCTTTCTGCTATAGAAACTACTTCAAATCCTTCTACCACTAAATTATCTAAGTTCATGTATGTTCCTAAGAACAAGGGTGAAACATCTAGTAAAGGAATCGCGGATCTTAAATCCATAAGTGTTCATCCTAATTTTCTTACTTTTGCAAGAGAACCTTTTGACACAATTGAATTTCTTGATTTCTTGCCCAAAATTTTGACTACCAATAGGGATAAATAAGACCCTAAGAATCACAAGTGCATAATTAAAGAATTGCCTGCCAAAGATGGCAATACCTAGATCTATTCATGTATCGTGCCTAGCTAGGGGCGTAAAACGATAGCGCTTGTTGGGAGGCAACCCAATTTTATATTTTTTGTTTTTGCTTCTGTTTAGGAATAGAAATTGCATCTAGCTTCTGTTTAGATGTGGTTTTGTGTTTTAATTAGTGTTTGTGCCAAGTAGAACCTTTGGGAAGACTTGTGTGAAGTTTATATGATCTTGCTGTGAAAAAACAGAATCATTAGCGTCGCTAGAATGGTCACCAGATTTTACTGGAGCGTGCTATTTAGTTGATTCTTTTTGCAGATGATTAATAGACAAATTCCTCACGTTTACCAATTTATTTCAATTTTTTTGGAGTTACAGAAGTATGCGAAAGTTACAGATTGCTACAGACTGTTCTGTTTTTTACATATTCTGTTTTTTGTGTGTTGTTTGCTTATTTCAATGCATCTATGAGTAATATTGGGAAGTATGAATCATAGGGAAGTTGGAATATAGTAGGTTTAACACCAATTTAAACAAAGAATGAGTTCATTGCAGTACCTTTGAGTAGTGGTTTGTTTTCTTATACTAACGGAGCTCACGAGATTTTTGTCTAAGTTTTGTGTTGTGAAGTTTTCAAGTTTTGAGTATTGCTTTGATGGACTATGGAACAAAAGGTGGTAAGAGCCTAAGCTTGGGGATGCCCAAGGCACCCCAAGGTAAAATTCAAGGATAACCAAAAGCCTAAGCTTGGGGATGCCCATGGAAGGCATCCCCTCTTTTGTCTTCATCCATCGGTAACTATACTCGGAGCTATATTTTTATTCACCACATGATATGTGTTTTACTTGGAGCGTCGTGTATCGTTTGAGTCTTTTATTGTTAGTTTGCCACAATTATCCTTGCTGGAAACACCTATTTGAGAGAGTTAAATATGGCCTAGGAATTGTTAGAACACTCTATGTGCTTCACTTACATCTTTTGAGTAGAATAGTTTTTGCTCTAGTGCTTCACTTATATCTTTTAGAGCACAATGGTGATTATATTTTGTAGAAATTGTTGACCTCTCATACTTCACTTATACCCTTTTGAGAGTCTATTAAAACAACATGGTAATGTGCTTTGACTATAAAACTAGCCTTCACATGATAGGCATCCAAGATCAATGTGGTAAAAACCTTCATACTAAGTGCATTGAATATGACGAGAAGTTGGATGCTTGATAATTGTTTTGAGATATGAGGATAGTGATATTAGAGTCATGCTTGTGGAGTTATTATGAAATTGAGAAATACTTGTGTTAAGGTTAGTGATTCCCGTAGCATGCACGTATGGTGAACCGCTATGTGATGAAGTTAGAGCATGAGGTATTTGTAGAGTGTCATCCTTTGTGTGGAGGTCTGGGGCGCGCGATGGTTAACTCCTACCAACCTCCCCCTAGGAGCATGAGTTGATTGCTTTGTTTTGATGGCTCGTAAATTTTTGCAATAAGTATATGAGTTCTTATGACTAATGTTGAGTCCATGGATTATACGCACTCTCACCCTTCCACCATTGCAAGCCTCTCTTGTACCGCGCAACTTTCGCCGGTACCATACACCCACTATATATCCTTCCTCAAAATAGCCACCATATATCTTCCTCAAAACAGCCACCATACCTACCTATCATGGCATTTCCATAGCCATTCCGAGATATATTACCATGCAACTTTCCACTGTTCCGTTCATATGACACGCTTCATATTGTCATATTGCCATGCATGATCATGTAGTTGACATAGTATTTGTGGCAAAGCCACCATGCATAATTTTTCATACATGTCACTCTTGATTCATTGCACATCCCGGTACACCGCCGGAGGCATTCATATAGGTCATACTTTGTTCGAGTATCGAGTTGTAATTCAATGAAAGTGTGATGATCATCATTATTAGAGCATTGTCCCATGTGAGGAAAGCTAAATCAAGAATGCCCCTCCAAAAAAAAGAAAGGCCAAAGAAAAAAAGAAAGGCCCAAAAAAGGGACAATTGCTACTATCTTTTTCCACACTTGTGCTTCAAAGTAGCACCATGTTCTTCATGATAGAGAGTCTCATGTTTAGTCACTTTCATATACTAGTGGGAATTTTCATTATAGAACTTGGCTTTTATATTCCAACGATGGGCTTCCTCAAACGCCCTAGGTCTTCGTGAGCAAGCAAGTTGGATGCACACCCACTTAGTTTGTTTTGTTGAGCTTTCATACATTTTTAGTTCTAGTGCATCCGTTGCATGGCAATCCCTACTCACTCACATTGATATCTATTGATGGGCATCTCCATAGCCCGTTGATACGCCTAGTTGATGTGAGACTACATCCGTCCTTTTTGCCTTCTCCACAACCACCCCTCTATTCCACCCTTAGTGCTATGTCCATGGCTCACGCTCATGTATTGCGTGAAATTTGAAAGGTTTGAAAGAATAGAGTATGAAAACAAGTGCTTGGCTGAAACCGGGGTTGTGCATGATATGAGTATTTTGTGTGATGAGAAGGGAGCATAGCTAGAATATATGATTTTGTAGGGATAACTTTCTTTAGCCATAGTATTTCGAGAAGACAAGATTGCTTTGTTAGTATGCTTGAAGTATTATTATTTCTTATGTCAATATAGACTTTTGTCTTGAATCTTTCAGATCTGAACATTCATGCCACAATTAAGAGAATTACATTGAAAATTATGTTGGTTAGCATTCCACATCAAAAATTCTATTTTTATCAATTACCTACTCGAGGACGAGCAGGAATTAAGCTTGGGGATGCTTTATACGTCTCCAACGTATCTATAATTTTTTATTGTTCCATGCTATTATTTATGATGTTTTGGATGTTTAATGGGCTTTGTTATACACTTTTATATTATTTTTGGGACTAACCTATTAACCTAAAGGCCCAGTCCAGATTGCTGTTTTTTTTGCCTATTCCAGGGTTTTACAGAATAGGAATATCAAACGGAGTCCAAACGGAATGAGCCTTCGGGAGATATATTTTTGGAGCAAAATACGCACGGGAGACTTGAGAACCATGGAGTAGGGTTGACGTGGCGTCCACGAGGGTGAGGGGCATGCCCCCCCCTATAGGGCGCGCCCCCTGCCTCGTGGGCACCCCATCTGGCCCCCGGTGCCCTCCTTCCTCCTATATATACCTACGTACCTCGAAACCATCAGAACAACAGAGAAAACCCTAGTTCCACCACCGCAACCTTTTGTTCCCATGAGATCCCATCTTGGGGCCTGTTCCGGAGCTCCGCCGGAGGGGGAATCTTCCACGGAGTGCTTCTACATCATCATCATCGCCTCACCATGAGTTGTGAGTAGTTTACCACAGACCTTCGGGCCCATAGCTAGTATCTAGATGGCTTCTTCTCTCTCTTTGGATCTCAATACCAAGTTCTCCTCGGTCTTCGAGGAGATCTATTCGATGTCATTTCTTTTTTGCGGTGTGTTTGTCGAGATCCGATGAATTGTGGGTTTATGATCAAGATTATCTATGAGAAATATTTGGTTCTTTTCTGAACTCTTTATGGATGATTATAATATCCTTGCAAGTCTCTTCGGATTATTGGTTTGGTTTGGCCTACTAGATCTATAGTTCTTGCAATGGGAGAAGTGCTTGGCTTTGGGTTCAATCTTGTGGTGTCCTTTCCCAGTGACAGTAGGGGCAGCAAGGCACGTATTGTATTGTTGCCATCGAGGATAAAAAGATGGGGTTTATGTCACTAAGTTTGAGTTTATCTCTCTACATCATGTCATCTTGCTTAAGGCGTTACTCTCTTCTTATAAACTTAATACTCTAGATGCATGCTGCATAGCGGTCGATGTGTGGATTAATAGTAGTAGATGCAGAATTGTTTCGGTCTATTTGTCTTGGACGTGATGCCTATATATAATGATCATGCCTAGATAGTCTCATAATTATTCGCTTTTCTATCAATTGCTTGCCAGTAATTTGTTTACCCATCGTAGAATAGCGCTATCATGAGAGAAGCCACTAGAGAAAACTATGGCCCCCGGGTCTATTCTCAACATATTAATCTACAATCTACTTTACTTTTCCGCTTTTACTTTGTGTACTTATATCCAAAAATACCGAAAATACCAAACTATCATCTCTATCAGATCTCACTTTCGTAAGTGTCCGTAAAGGGATTTTCAACCCCTTATCGCGTTGGCTGTGAAGTTCTTATTTGTTTGTGCAGGTGCGAGGGACTCGCACGTGGTCTCCTACTGGATTGATACCTTGGTTCTAAAAAACTGAGGGAAATACTTACGCTACTGTGCCGCATCACCCTTTCCTCTTCGAGGGAATACAATGATACGTCTCCAACGTATCTATAATTTTTGATTGTTCCATGCTATTATTTATGAAGTCTTGGATGTTTAATGGGATTTATCATTCACTTTTATATCATTTTTGGGACTAACCTACTAACCCAAAGGCCCAGTCCAGATTGCTGTTTTTTTCCTATTTCAGGGTTTTGCAGAAAAGGAATATCAAACGGAGTCCAAACGGAATGAAACCTTCGCGAGAGATAATTTTGGAGGAAATCACGCTCGAGAAACGTCAGGACCAAGTCAGGGGGCAAGGGGCCTGCCCTCGAGGGTGGGGGGCGCCCCCCATGCCCAGGGCGCGCCCCCTGCCTCGAGGCTGGCCCACACGGCCCCCGGTGCCCTCCTTCTTCCTATATATACCTACGTACCCCAGAAACTCAATGCGCAGAGAGAAAACCCTAATTCTACCGCCGTAGCTTCTGTTCCCGTGGAGATCCCCTCTTGGATCCTGTTCCGGGAGGGGGATCCATCACGGAGGCCTTCATCATCATCATCATCATCGCCCTCACCATGAGTTGTCAATAGTTTACCACAGACCTTCGGGTCCATAGCTAGTATCTAGATGGCTTCTTCTCTCTCTCTGGATCTCAATACAAAGTTCTCCTCGGTCTTCGAGGAGATCTATTCGATGTAATCTCTTTTTGCAGTGTGTTTGTCGAGATCCGATGAATTGTGATTTTATGATCAAGGTTATCTATGAAAGATATTTGGTTCTTCTCTGAACTTTTTATGTGTGCTCATAATATCCTTGCAAGTCTCTACCAATTATTGGTTTGGTTTGGTTTGGCCTACTAGATCTATAGTTCTTGCAATGGGATAAGTGCTTGGCTTTGGGTTCAATCTTGCAGTGTCCTTTCCTAGTGACAGTAGGGGCAGCAAGGCACGTATTGTATTGTTGCCATCGAGGATAAAAAGATGGGGTTTTCATCATATTGCTTGAGTTTATCCCTCTACATCATGTCATCTTGCTTAAGGCGTTACTCTGTTCGTATGAACTCAATACACTAGATGCATGCTGGATAGCGGTCGATGTGTGGAGTAATAGTAGTAGATGCAGAATCGTTTCGGTCTACTTGTCTCGGACGTGATGCCTATATACAATGATCATGCCTAGATAGTCTCATAATTATTCACTTTTCTATCAATTGCTCGACAGTAATTTGTTTACCCGCCGTAGAATATCGCTATCATGAGAGAAGCCACTAGAGAAAACTATGGCCCCCGGGTCTATTATCAACATATCAATCAACATCTACTTTATTTTTCTTGCTTTTATTTGCTGTTTTATTAAACCAAAAATACCAAAAATATAATTATCATCTCTATCAGATCTCACTTTCGTAAGTGGCCGTAAAGGGATTGACAACCCCTTATCGCGTTGGTTGCGAAGTTCTTATTTGTTTGTGCAGGTGCGAGGGACTGGCGCGTGGTCTCCTACTGGATTGATACATTGGTTCTCAAAAACTGAGGGAAATACTTATGCTGCTGTGCTGCATCTTCCTTTCCTCTTCGAGGGAATACAACGCAAGCTCAAGAGGTAGCATACAACGCAAGCTCGAGAAGTAGCATAAGCTCTACCCTCTGGAAACAACAATAGACAGTACAAGTCGAATAGTAGCTGACTTAATAACATGACTAAAAGTATCTTCGTAATCAATACCAAAGCTCTGTTTGAAACTTTTGGCAACTAGTCTAGCCTTGTATTTGTCTATGCTTCCATCAGATTTTCTCTTTATCTTATACACCCATTTACAATCTATGACATTGTGACCTTGCCTTGGTGGCACTAATGCCATGTTTTATTTTTCATGAGTGCATCATATTCATGATCCATAACTTCTTTCCAATCTTTATGTGCAAGAGCATCATGCAAATGGGTTGGTTCTCCAATATTACTGAGAAAAGCACGCTTAACTTTGTCATATCTGACTGTACCATCAGTGTATTTTTTCCTTGATAATACCTGACTGTGATCTGGTGTGCCGACGCAGAACTGTTGGTGCTGTGGACGCATGCGCAGAAGATCCTGGTTCAGGAGATGGCGTAAGAGATCCTGTTGCCGAAGGTGGTGTAGGATTCGGCGCAGAAGATCCCGGCTCCTGGTCCGAGAGGGATACTCGCGCAGAGTCTGCAGAGGATCTCGACGCGTGATCCAAGGGTGATCCTGTAATGCCCCGGATGTAATACTTTCCCTTTTGGGTATATAATATATCCGTCTTCATCTATTTCCATTTCGGGTTCCTTGTCTTTCGGGCTTTCGTCGTTTTGTTGTGTGAGTGTGTGGCATTCATTCATATCATGTAGACATGTGCATTGCATTGCATTTGTGTTGTGGGTTGCATCCGGTTCGTGGCGTTCCTTCCCGTTGTCCGTTTCGTGTTCCGGAGCTCCCTCACGTGTCCGTGACGTCCCGTAGGCCTACTTTGTTGTTCGGGCGTTTTACGTTACCGGTGTGCCGCGAGGTTGTGTTGTGTGTTGTTGTTTTGTTGTGTGCAACCCGCCTCTCAAATCTCGTCTCGTTTGGACTCCGTTGACTTTTCCATCCGTTGTCCGTGTGGGTCTGAAGTGCCTTCGCTTCGTGTCCCGGAAACACCCCTGTTGCATTCTTTTATCTCCGTCTAGGCCCTTTAAAACTATCCCCGCGATCGGATCCGTCGGATCGCGATCGGAGGGCTCCTAGCGCCCCTAAACTCTCCCTAACCCTAAAATTCTGCTACATATAGACCCCCCTAGTCTATTTTTGGGCATCCCTATCCCTTCTTCTTCCTCCTCTAGATCCCCTCCCCTTTTTTTTCATTTTTCTTTCAGATCCAAGAAATCATCTCAGATCCCGAGGGGATCCATCAGATCCTTCGATCCAGCCACCGCCGCCGGGATTCCTCGATCTGGTCGCGCGAGTCAACGCGCTCGATCCCCAGCACCGCAGCGTCGCCGCTTGGCTGGGCCCTCCGATCGACCGACCGCTTCGCTGGTCGGGCTCCGATCGCTCCGCATCGGCCTGGTAAGGGCGGGACCAGTTCCCCGTCGGCCCGTACACCGTGCACCAGGCGCCACCCGAGCCGTACCGGGCCTCCGCCTCAGCGCCCCGCCCAGCCGGGCCTCGCCAGGCCGCCGCGCGCGCTCGCCAGCCCGCGAGCTGGGCCGGCCGCCTGCTCCTTCTCCGCGGTGGGCCGCCGCCGCGCCACCGCATCGCCACCGCACGCCGCGGGCCTCCCGCACCGCGCGCCTGGGCCGCCTCGCCCCGCCTCTCCGCACCAGATCTGGGCCGGATCCGCAGCCCCCGGCCCGTTACTGTTCATCCGGATCCAGATCTGCTAGGTTGTTTCCCCACTCTAAGTCTCTGTTTACTGTTCTGAAATGCAAACTTTGAACTGCTCTAACTTTGTGCCTGTTGCTCCGTTTTGCGCGTGTAGCATGTCCAGATGTTCGTGGAGATGTCCTCTACGTTTTACCTGTTGTAGTCATGCATGTTAGATGTCATCTTGACACTTGTTTGGCTGTTGCAAGAGTGCATCATGATATAAACTGCTGTTATGTGTTATTTTCATGCCACCTTTGCCATGTGTTAACTTTTAGCTCGTTTGTCCAAACGATGCAAATGACATGTCCACGTGTTCGTCTTGCCACGAACTACGTGTTGCTTGTGATAGGTTGCATGGTAGATTTATTATTGCCTTGTTATCATCGTTGCAAAGTGCCATGTTCATATGTTGTGTTTTCACTTGTTATGAAATGCCATCTTGTTGAGCTCGTTGCAATCGTTGTGTTCACCTCTTTGATGCATGCTTGTGTGTTTCGGGATCACCTTCATATGCACTTTGATGAGGTGCTTACCCTTTGCCATGTTTAGTTTCGAAGTGACTTAAACATGCTCTTTTGTGTGCTATGATGATGTTGCTGTTTTAGGACTTAGTGATTTTTCACTAAGTCTGAAATCTGTAACGTTCCGATGCCATGTTCGTGTGATGTTGTAGGACAAAGCATGATAGTTTTGGGGTGGATTTTGCTTGTTCCTTGAAGTATATATTGTTGTATTTCCATCCATGTCCTCACATGTCCATTTGAGTGGCTGTAGCATGGTTATCTTTTGCTCTAAAGTTTCAATAAAATTCTGCTGCCAGAATTTTATTGTAAAGTTCAATATGTCCAAGATCATTGCTATTGATCCGTGACTCCGTTGGGGGTGCACTTTGGACCTAGTTGCTGTAATATATGTCTAGTTTGTGTTCATGTCCTTTGCCATGCTTTTTGGGTGCTGTAGCTTAATTATTTTGAGCTCCACAGATGCTATGTTGCTGTAATTTTCAGCTTTCGCTCAAATCTTGTTTCGGGCATAACTTTTAGCCCGTAACTCCGATTTCAGCGAATCTTATATCAAACTTGGGTGTTTTTCTGTGTAGATTAATAATATCAGATTGTTATCTTGTTTTGAGGTGTTTTGCTTGAGTGATGTTTTACGTGCTCCATGTGCATCCTTAGCGCATCCATCATGCATTCATGTTTTTCGAGTGCGCATTGCATCTTGTTGATTGGTGCTTGGTGTGTTTGTCTTGTTTAGAGCCGGAAGCTGAGAACGAGTACGAGGTCGAGCACGAGGTTTCCAACGAGGTTGAGCACGAGGACCCTTCTTACGATCCGAACGACTTCTCTTCAGGCAAGATGACCGAACCCCGATAACATTACTATCTTTGCCTATTGCTAGTAGTCTCGATCTATAGTTTTGCCTCGATGCCCATGCTCTTCTTGTCAGCCTCCTACTTGTAACCAATTGCCATGTTTAACCACCCTACCTATGCAAACCGTTGCTTGGCTAAGTACGCTTCGCTCAGCCCTTCTTATAGCGTTGCTAGTTGCAGGTGAAGTGAAGATGCTTGCTCTATGTTGAAGTTTGGTTGGGTTATATCACACTATATAAATGCTTAAACTGAAATCATCTATATATTGGCAAGGGTGGAAGGCTAAGCCTTTTGCTTGGTGATTTGTTCCACTCATGCCGTTAGGATCCGTATAAGCCGGTATTATGTCCTTGATTATGCGTTCCTAACACGGTTGGGGTGTATGGGACCCCCTCGATAAACCGCTAAGTGCTAAGTCTTTTCCAGCAAGTCCCAACATTGGTACTATTTGCCTAATAACAAACTAAACATGCATAGGGAGTAATTAACCCTCTTTCTTAATCAACAACCCCGGGCCAGTGCTCCACATGAGTGTTGGTCCGAAACGGGGAGCCTGCGGGGCCACCTCGAGGAAACTCAAGGTCTGGTAAAAACCCGTAGCTTCGCCCATCCGGTCGTGTCCTGAGACCTAGATACGCGCGGCTACGATCAGGGTGTCGACACGCCGGGAGGATTTGCTGGATTAGCCTTACCTTAGCTCGGTATATCTTGAGCACGGGATTCCGAGGATACTCGGGTCTTCCCACTTTGGAGTTGCGACTCCGCGGATCGTGGGCTTGTAATGGGTCAAGTTGGAACACCCCTGCAGGGTTTGAACTTTCGAAAGCCGTGCCCGCGGTTATGTGGCAGATGGGAGCTTGTTAATTCCGGTTGTAGATAACTTGACACAATGTTACTAATACACTACCAGCGTGTGTTCCGTGACTGTCAATTTCCGAATAGGGATTCGGGAGTTGAACACGGAGGGGTTATGATTGTGAGCTTGTAGCTAGGATCACTTCGTGATCACTTCTCGCCGATGCCATCTCTTCTCGCTCTCACTTGCGTAAGCTAGATGCTAGTTGCTGCTGCAGACTTGTTCTTTTCTTCAGCCTTTCCCTCACCTAAAGGCTTAGATAGTTCTGTTACCCGGGAACGGGATTGCTGAGTCCTCTGTGGCTCACAGTTACTTCACACACCAGATGCAGGTCCAGCTGTGAGCTATCCAGGTGATGGCACCGAGCTGGATTGGGAGTACGACGAGGAGCGTAGTCGGTACTACGTGCGCTACCCGGACGATCAGTAGTGGAGTCTCTTACTAGGATTCGATCTGCCTGTGGTTTATTTATCTGAGTTTGGTACTTTGACTTTTGGCTTTTGCCCTTAGAGGGTTGTAGTGTTCTTAATGTATGATGTTTGAGACTTGTACTGTAATTTCTGTGACGTGGCGAGTGTAAGCCAACTATTTTTCAGTTTACTATCCCTCTTTTACATGAGTTGTGCAAAGATTACCAAACTTGAGATCATTCTAGGATGGACTTATGCCTTTAAGTCGTGCCTCGACACGTAGGAGGTATAACTCCATCCTGGGCATTACAAGTTGGTATCCAGAGCCTTCTCCGACCTAGGAGCCCCCACTGTTTGATCGAACCGTTGACGGTTGAGTCTAGGCACACACTGAAAACTTTTTGAGTCCTATATTATATCGGAGAGTAGGATTTTTTTGCTTCTCATCCCCTTTCTCTCTGGTGAGGACTCCTGACGTCTACTCTTGTCTCTCCTATCTTCAAAATTTGCACAAAATTTTTTTTTTAGGAATCCCGCGAGTATTCTGGGATTGTTTCGATGTTCTTGTGACAAGGATATTGTTCCCGATGCCTCCTGTTACCGAGGAGTTGAGCTTCGGGGTATCATTGTAACAAGCATATCGCGGCAGTACTAAATACTTAAGACGGCCGACATCGAAAATGTCCCCTATACGGCCAGTGGCAAGATAACCCCGACATCACCCAGTACTGGGGAGGTAGTTCGGGAGTATTGCCATAGCTTGTTATAGTGGATGCTTTTCGAAGGTCCGAGGTACACAGTTTCCGAGAAAGACTGGTTATGTGTTGAAGGATGGATACACCTGGATGTAGGTTAGAGTTGATTGCGCGGTGCTTCCCGTGTATCCCCAACACCTGATTGCATAACTGGAATCTTTCGGAAATCTATAGGTGGGTTTTATCCAGTAGATCGTAGGCATTCTTCCAACGAATGCAGGTTAGTGAGTTCGGGGTTCGACATTGAGTGAAGGGGTTATATGACCGAGGTTACTATCAGGAGTTGCATCTTAAAGGGTCCTTGGCTATGCTGATCCGGGGATTGCAAAACCTTTTCGTAACGCGTTCATATGCTTTCAGCACAAAGATGTTAGAACGAAACTCCTCTCTTGTGTTTGTTCCTGTCCGTACCTTGTTGTTTTTCTTATGTTATCCTTTTGATCCCTATGTGGCTTCTCGTGAAGACTGATGTTATCAATTAACTGAGAAATTCATTCGTTCCTCTTGTTCGGATGATTTCATTCGTTCTTATTGTTCGAATGATTATTGTGAAGACTTGTTGCAATTCATTCCATTGATTCAGCTTATTCCTTTTGTCAATCAATTGCTGATTTGTGGTCATCTCTTACAGGATGGCTCCGAAAAGGGTTCCGAATGCCAACCCAGAGGGTGAAGAGGTTCCAGAATGTCCTCCTTCTCCTCCTCCTCCGCCTGAGGCTTGGAGAGCAATTATGCAGACTACTGCTCAGAACACTCAGTTGATGATGTAGATGATGCAGATGATGCAAGCTAATCAAGCTAATCAAGCTAATCAGGGTGTTCCAATGAACCAAGGCAACTTCTTCCAGCAGCACCATGCTACCCTCAACCAGTTCCTGGCTAACAATCCTAAAGCTTTCAGTTACTGTGTCGACCCTCTTGATGCTGAGGATTGGTTGACCGACATAAAGAAGCATTTTGAGTGCAGTAACGTGAAAGAAGATGACTATGTGAAGTTTGCAGCCTTCCAACTGAAAGATCAAGCAGCTGACTGGTGGCAGCAGTACAAAGACTCAAGGCCGGGTCAAGTGATCTCTTGGGAGAATTTCTGCAAGGATTTCCGCTCGCATCACATTCCTACAAGTGTTATCGAGGGTATGCGTGAGCAATTCCGCAACCTCAAGTAGGGCTCCATGACAGTCTATCAGTATAATGTCAAGTTTCAAAACCTCGCTCGCTATGCAAAGCAAGACATTCCTGATGCAAAGAGTAAAATCTATCAGTTCCGTGGAGGTCTCAAAGATGAACTTCAGCTTGCTCTCACTTTGTTCGAGCCAGACGAATTCGATAAGTTCTATAACATGGCTTTGAAACAAGAAGCAGCTCAGCTTAAGATGGAGGCTTCTAAGAAGAGAATTCGAGATGCTGTTCACTCTTCCTCATCGTCTCAGTTGGCTGCGAAACAACAGAAATTCTGGCTTCCTCCTCCTCCAGTGATTCGAGCTCCTTACAACAACTCCAGCAACTTCAACAACTCCAACAACAAGAACTCTAGTGGTCGTGGTTTCTCCCACCCACCCAACCCAAGCAACCAGTCGAAGAAGCAGTTTCAGTCTCAAGGCTCCAAGTCCAGTGGCTCTCAGTTCCATCCTCTCTCAGAAGTGACTTGCAACAAATGCACTCAGAAAGGTCACTATGCCAACAGATGTACGAATCCGAAGCGTCTTCCTCCTCCACCACCTGTGAGTTCAGCTATTGTCAGGCATGATCCAAAGGCAGCAAGGGTCAATCTGATGAATGCAGCACAAGCAGAGGCTTCTTCTGATGTCATTTTGGGTAACCTTCCAGTAAACTCTTTTCCAGCTAAAGTGTTATTTGATTCGGGTGCATCATGCTCTTTCATGTCTCAACCTTTTGCATCCAAGCACAATATTGCCACTTCAAATTTGCCTCAGAGGTTGGAAGTTATTTCTCCAGGGAGACGTATGTCTTCTACTGTCTATGCTCCGGATGTTTCTATTCGCATGGGAGATTATCGTTTTATGGCTAAACCGGTGGTTCTTGGTCATTCTGATATTGACCTCATTCTCGGAATGGATTGGCTTTCTCAGCACGATGCTCACATTGATTGTGCCCAGAAGGAAGTCAAGATGACTCATTCTGATGATGATGTGATTATCTTCGCCTCCAGGGATAATACTATTCGGCTTTTCTCTCTTAATGATAAGGGCGAAATTAATGCCATAGAGCAAATTCCAGTGGTGAACGAATATCAAGACGTCTTTCCAGAAGATCTTCCAGGCATGCCTCCACACCGTCAGGTGGAGTTTGTCATTGAACTCGAGCCGGGCACCGAACCTGCTTGCCGGCGTCCATACAAGCTCTCTCCGGATGAATTGAAGGAATTGAAGAAGCAGCTTGATAAGCAGGAGAGTATGGGTCTCATCAGACCGAGTACATCTCCGTGGGGCTGTGGCGTCTTATTTGTCAAGAAGATAGATGGCACGGAGCGTCTCTGTGTTGACTACCGGCCATTGAACAAGAAGACGATTAAGAACAAGTATCCGCTCCCCAACATCAACGAACTCTTTGAGCAGCTCAAAGGAGCTAAAGTGTTCTCTAAGCTTGACCTCCGAATGGGCTATCATCAAATTCGCATTCGCGAGGAAGACATTCCCAAGACGGCCTTCAGAACGAGCTACGGTTCATACGAGTATACCGTCATGTCCTTCGGTCTCGCCAATGCTCCTCCTACCTTTTCAAGGATGATGCATTACATCTTCAACCCCTATACTGGCGAATTCGTGCTTGTGTATCTGGATGATATTCTGGTGTTTTCCAAGAATGAAGAAGATCACGAAAAGCACTTGCGTCTGGTTCTTGATCGACTCCGAGAGCATAAATTCTATGCCAAGTTCTCAAAGTGCGAGTTTTGGCTCGATAAGGTTTTGTACCTGGGCCACATCATCTCAGCTGACGGTATTGCGGTTAATCCCGAGAAAGTTGAAGCAATTGTCAACTGGGAAGCTCCTCAGAACGTCAAACAGCTCCGCAGTTTTCTGGGTCTTGCCAGCTATTGCAGAAGGTTTGTGGAGAACTTCTCCAAGATTGCCAAGCCTCTTTCCAACCTGCTTCAGAAGAATGTCAAATACTTTTGGTCTCCCGAGTGTGAAGTGGCTTTCAAAACCCTCAAAGAGAAGCTTGTCTCTGCTCCAGTTCTGACTCCTCCGGATGAAACCAAGCCCTATGAAGTGTTCTGTGACGCTTCTCTTCAAGGTCTTGGTGGTGTGCTTATGCAAGATAAGAAAATTGTGGCATATACTTCTCGGCAGCTCAAGCCCAGTGAGAAGAACTATCCCACACATGATCTCGAGCTAGCAGCTGTGGTACATGCTCTGATTACGTGGAGACATCTGTTGTTGGGCAGAAAGGTCGACATCTTCACTGATCACAAGAGCTTGAAGTACATCTTCACACAACCGCATCTGAACCTCCGCCAGACTCGTTGGGTCGAGATGATCCAAGAGTACAACCCCAGCATTGAATACACTCCAGGCAAGGCGAATGTGATTGCAGATGCTTTGAGCAGAAAGGCATATTGCAACAGCCTTCTTATCAAGCCATATCAGCCTGAGCTTTGTGAAGCTTTCAGGAAGCTCAACCTCCAAGTTGTTCCGCAGGGTTTTCTTGCAAATCTCCAAATTGCTCCTACCTTGGAAGATCAAGTCTGTGAGGCCCAGCTCAGTGATACCATGGTGAAGAAGGTGAAACATGGGATTGCAAAGGGCACTCCAAAATACAAGTGCTTCCGTGTTGATGAGAGAGATACCTTGTTCTTCGAGGATAGACTCGTTGTTCCCAAAGGTGATCTCAGGAAGCTCATAATGGAAGAAGCTCATGATTCTCTCCTTTCCATTCATCCTGGCAGTTCCAAGATGTATCAAGACCTCAAGCAATCTTACTGGTGGACACGCATGAAAAGGGAAATTGCCCAATTCGTGAACGAATGTGATGTATGCAGAAGAGTGAAAGCAGAACATCAACGTCCAGCCGGTCTTCTCCAACCTCTTCCTATTCCCGAGTGGAAGTTCTACCACATTGAAATGGACTTCGTCACTGGTTTTTCCTAAATCCAAGCGAGGCAATGATGCTATCTTTGTGGTGATTGACAAGCTTACCAAAGTCGCTCACTTTCTTCCAGTCAAAGAATCAATCAACGCAGCTCAACTTGCAGAGCTGTACACTTCCAGAATTGTGTCCCTACATGGCATTCCTCAAGTGATATCCTCAGACTGTGGCAGCTTGTTCACATCAAGGTTCTGGGACTCCTTTCAGTCCGCCATGGGCACGAAGATCAGGTTCAACACTGCCTTTCACCCTCAGACTAGTGGTCAAGTCGAGCGTGTGAATCAGATCCTAGAAGATATGCTCAGAGCCTGTGTCATCTCCTTCGGTATGAAATGGGAGGACTGTCTTCCATTTGCCGAGTTCTCTTACAACAACAGCTTTCAAGCTAGTGCAGGCAAAGCACCGTTTGAAATTCTCTATGGCAGAAAGTGCCGTACCCCTCTCAACTGGTCTGAAACGGGCGAACGCCAACTTCTTGGCAATGACTTGATCTCTGAAGCCGAAGAAATGTGCAAAGTCATACGTGAGAATCTCAAGGCCGCTCAGTCGCGTCAGAAGAGCTACTATGATGGAAAGCATCGTGATTTGGCTTTCGACATCGGTGATCATGTCTATCTCCGAGTTTCTCCGATGAAAGGAACCCAAAGGTTCGGTATCAAAGGAAAACTTGCTCCTAGATACGTCGGGCCTTTCAAGATTCTTGGCAAAAGAGGCGATCTAGCCTATCAGCTCGAGCTCCCTTCCAACTTTGCAAATGTTCATGATGTCTTCCATGTGTCTCAACTTCGCAAATGCTTCAAGGCACCTGAGCGCATGATTCCGTTTGAGGAGATTGATCTTCAACAAGACCTTTCCTACCGAGAGCATCCAGTTGCAATTCTCGAAGAAACCGAACGCAAGACTCGCAACAAGTCCATCAAGTTTCTGAAAGTCAAGTGGTCACATCACACAGACCGAGAAGCTACCTGGGAACGAGAAGATCATCTTCGTTCCGAGTACCCTTCCTTTTTCCAGTCCTAGATCTCGGGACGAGATCTTTTTTTGTAGTAGAGGAGAGTTTGTAATGCCCCGGATGTAATACTTTCCCTTTTGGGTATATAATATATCCGTCTTCATCTATTTCCATTTCGGGTTCCTTGTCTTTCGGGCTTTCGTCGTTTTGTTGTGTGAGTGTGTGGCATTCATTCATATCATGTAGACATGTGCATTGCATTGCATTTGTGTTGTGGGTTGCATCCGGTTCGTGGCGTTCCTTCCCGTTGTCCGTTTCGTGTTCCGGAGCTCCCTCACGTGTCCGTGACGTCCCGTAGGCCTACTTTGTTGTTCGGGCGTTTTACGTTACCGGTGTGCCGCGAGGTTGTGTTGTGTGCAACCCGCCTCTCAAATCTCGTCTCGTTTGGACTCCGTTGACTTTTCCATCCGTTGTCCGTGTGGGTCCGAAGTGCCTTCGCTTCGTGTCCCGGAAACACCCCTGTTGCATTCTTTTATCTCTGTCTAGGCCCTTTAAAACTATCCCCGCGATCGGATCCGTCGGATCGCGATCGGAGGGCTCCTAGCGCCCCTAAACTCTCCCTAACCCTAAAATTCTGCTACATATAGACCCCCCTAGTCTATTTTTGGGCATCCCTATCCCTTCTTCTTCCTCCTCTAGATCCCCTCCCCTTTTTTTTCCTTTTTCTTTCAGATCCAAGAAATCATCTCAGATCCCGAGGGGATCCATCAGATCCTTCGATCCAGCCACCGCCGTCGGGATTCCTCGATCTGGTCGCGCGAGTCAACGCGCTCGATCCCCAGCACCGCAGCGTCGCCGCTTGGCTGGGCCCTCCGATCGACCGACCGCTTCGCTGGTCGGGCTCCGATCGCTCCGCATCGGCCTGGTAAGGGCGGGACCAGTTCCCCGTCGGCCCGTACACCGTGCACCAGGCGCCACCCGAGCCGCACCGGGCCTCCGCCTCAGCGCCCCGCCCAGCCGGGCCTCGCCAGGCCGCCGCGCGCGCTCGCCAGCCCGCGAGCTGGGCCGGCCGCCTGCTCCTTCTCCGCGGTGGGCCGCCGCCGCGCCACCGCATCGCCACCACACGCCGCGGGCCTCCCGCACCGCGCGCCTGGGCCGCCTCGCCCCGCCTCTCCGCACCAGATCTGGGCCGGATCCGCAGCCCCCGGCCCGTTACTGTTCATCCGGATCCAGATCTGCCAGGTTGTTTCCCCACTCTAAGTCTCTGTTTACTGTTCTGAAATGCAAACTTTGAACTGCTCTAACTTTGTGCCTGTTGCTCCGTTTTGCGCGTGTAGCATGTCCAGATGATCGTGGAGATGTCCTCTACGTTTTACTTGTTGTAGTCATGCATGTTAGATGTCATCTGGACACTTGTTTGGCTGTTGCAAGAGTGCATCATGATATAAACTGCTGTTATGTGTTATTTTCATGCCACCTTTGCCATGTGTTAACTTTTAGCTCGTTTGTCCAAACGATGCAAATGACATGTCCACGTGTTCGTCTTGCCACGAACTACGTGTTGCTTGTGATAGGTTGCATGGTAGATTTATTATTGCCTTGTTATCATCGTTGCAAAGTGCCATGTTCATATGTTGTGTTTTCACTTGTTATGAAATGCCATCTTGTTGAGCTCGTTGCAATCGTTGTGTTCACCTCTTTGATGCATGCTTGTGTGTTTCGGGATCACCTTCATATGCACTTTGATGAGGTGCTTACCCATTGCCATGTTTAGTTTCGAAGTGACTTAAACATGCTCTTTTGTGTGCTATGATGATGTTGCTGTTTTAGGACTTAGTGATTTTTCACTAAGTCTGAAATCTGTAATGTTCCGATGCCATGTTCGTGTGATGTTGTAGGACAAAGCATGATAGTTTTGGGGTGGATTTTGCTTGTTCCTTGAAGTATATATTGTTGTATTTCCATACATGTCCTCACATGTCCATTTGAGTGGCTGTAGCATGGTTATCTTTTGCTCTAAAGTTTCAATAAAATTCTGCTGCCAGAATTTTATTGTAAAGTTCAATATGTCCAAGATCATTGCTATTGATCCGTGACTCCGTTGGGGGTGCACTTTGGACCTAGTTGCTGTACTATATGTCTAGTTTGTGTTCATGTCCTTTGCCATGCTTTTTGGGTGCTGTAGCTTAATTATTTTGAGCTCCAAAGATGCTATGTTGCTGTAATTTTCAGCTTTCGCTCAAATCTTGTTTCGGGCATAACTTTTAGCCCGTAACTCCGATTTCAGCGAATCTTATATCAAACTTGGGTGTTTTTCTGTGTAGATTAATAATATCAGATTGTTATCTTGTTTTGAGGTGTTTTGCTTGAGTGATGTTTTACGTGCTCCATGTGCATCCTTAGCGCATCCATCATGCATTCATGTTTTTCGAGTGCGCATTGCATCTTGTTGATTGGTGCTTGGTGTGTTTGTCTTGTTTAGAGCCGGAAGCTGAGAACGAGTACGAGGTCGAGCACGAGGTTTCCAACGAGGTTGAGCACGAGGACCCTTCTTACGATCCGAACGACTTCTCTTCAGGCAAGATGACCGAACCCCGATAACATTACTATCTTTGCCTATTGCTAGTAGTCTCGATCTATAGTTTTGCCTCGATGCCCATGCTCTTCTTGTCAGCCTCCTACTTGTAACCAATTGCCATGTTTAACCACCCTACCTATGCAAACCGTTGCTTGGCTAAGTACGCTTCGCTCAGCCCTTCTTATAGCGTTGCTAGTTGCAGGTGAAGTGAAGATGCTTGCTCCATGTTGAAGTTTGGTTGGGTTATATCACACTATATAAATGCTTAAACTGAAATCATCTATATATTGGCAAGGGTGGAAGGCTAAGCCTTTTGCTTGGTGATTTGTTCCACTCATGCCGTTAGGATCCGTATAAGCCGGTATTATGTCCTTGATTATGCGTTCCTAACACGGTTGGGGTGTATGGGACCCCCTCGATAAACCGCTAAGTGCTAAGTCTTTTCCAGCAAGTCCCAACATTGGTACTATTTGCCTAATAACAAACTAAACATGCATAGGGAGTAATTAACCCTCTTTCTTAATCAACAACCCTGGGCCAGTGCTCCACATGAGTGTTGGTCCGAAACGGGGAGCCTGCGGGGCCACCTCGAGGAAACTCAAGGTCTGGTAAAAACCCGTAGCTTCGCCCATCCGGTCGTGTCCTGAGACCTAGATACGCGCGGCTACGATCAGGGTGTCGACACGCCGGGAGGATTTGCTGGATTAGCCTTACCTTAGCTCGGTATATCTTGAGCACGGGATTCCGAGGATACTCGGGTCTTCCCACTTTGGAGTTGCGACTCCGCGGATCGTGGGCTTGTAATGGGTCAAGTTGGAACACCCCTGCAGGGTTTGAACTTTCGAAAGCCGTGCCCGCGGTTATGTGGCAGATGGGAGCTTGTTAATTCCGGTTGTAGATAACTTGACACAATGTTACTAATACACTACCAGCGTGTGTTCCGTGACTGTCAATTTCCGAATAGGGATTCGGGAGTTGAACACGGAGGGGTTATGATTGTGAGCTTGTAGCTAGGATCACTTCGTGATCACTTCTCGCCGATGCCATCTCTTCTCGCTCTCACTTGCGTAAGCTAGATGCTAGTTGCTGCTGCAGACTTGTTCTTTTCTTCAGCCTTTCCCTCACCTAAAGGCTTAGATAGTTCTGTTACCCGGGAACGGGATTGCTGAGTCCTCTGTGGCTCACAGTTACTTCACACACCAGATGCAGGTCCAGCTGTGAGCTATCCAGGTGATGGCACCGAGCTGGATTGGGAGTACGACGAGGAGCGTAGTCGGTACTACGTGCGCTACCCGGACGATCAGTAGTGGAGTCTCTTACTAGGATTCGATCTGCCTGTGGTTTATTTATCTGAGTTTGGTACTTTGACTTTTGGCTTTTGCCCTTAGAGGGTTGTAGTGTTCTTAATGTATGATGTTTGAGACTTGTACTGTAATTTCTGTGACGTGGCGAGTGTAAGCCAACTATTTTTCAGTTTACTATCCCTCTTTTACATGAGTTGTGCAAAGATTACCAAACTTGAGATAATTCTAGGATGGACTTATGCCTTTAAGTCGTGCCTCGACACGTAGGAGGTATAACTCCATCCTGGGCATTACAGATCCATACCCGCAAGCGTCCCGCTGTCGGCTGGCTCGATCCTCGGCGCGTGAAGGGTGATCTAGACCCCGTAGGCGTCCCGCTGTCGGCTAGCTCGATCCGCGGACTCCCAGCGCTCGGCACGCCGCGTTGAGACGTGGTTTCCCCCGCGCGGAGGCAGGCGCGTGGGCTGGCGGGGTCCACCAGATGCAGTCGGTCAGCCACGTCCGCCTCAGGAGCGTCGGCAGCCACCAGATTGGCTGCATGGGAATCGACCTCGACGGGCGCAGACCCGACGCTTAGATCAGCGCTGGATCGCGCGCCGCTGCTGTCAGGGAACTCCACCCCGTGTTCTGTGCCAAGCTTGTCTTTTCGTGCACACATAAAATCACAGCCTGGGCCTGCACAAAGACCATGAGAAGCACCGTTTTGAACGGAATTTTTCACACAGTCAGCTTTATGTAATTCACCCCCGTGATCGGAGAGAAGTGCTATCTCAGCACGAAGAAGGGCTCCGGCGTTTGGACGAAGTTTGGCAAATGGAAAAAGGGTTTCATCAAACAGGACATCTCGAGAAATATAAATTCATCCAGTTGCAACATCTAGGCATTTGTAACCTTTATGAAGATTTCTATAGCCAATAAAAACACATTGGGTAGAACGAAACTCGAGTTTATGACGATTGTATGGACGCAAGTTGGGATAGCAAGCACACCCAAATATTTTAAGAAAGTTGTAGTCGGGTTTTTGATGATAGAGGCGCTCCAATGGAGTGACATTGCCAATAACTTTGCTAGGGAGACAATTTATAAGATATGTGGCAGTGATAAAAGCTTCACCCCAATATTTGAGAGGCATGGATGCATGGGAAAGAAGAGATATACCAACTTCAACAATGTGGTGATGTTTCCGCTCTGCGGAGCCATTTTGTTGGTGAGCATGAGGACACGAAACATGATGTTCAATGCCTATGCTACGAAAAAAAAGAGTTGAGTTTTTCATACTCCCCTTCCCAGTCACTTTGGACTGTCAAAATTTTCCGATCAAAGTGTCGTTCAACAAGTTTTTGAAACTCTTGAAACATAGAGAAAACTTCATATTTGTACTTGAGCAAATAAATCCATGTAAATTTTCTATAATAATCAATGAATCTGACATAATATTTCTTTCTTCCAAAGGAATCTCTTGCATGACCCCAAACATCACTGAAAATAAGTTCTAAAGGAGCATGAGATATACTATTCGACTTGGGATAAGGGAGTTGGTGACTCTTGGCACATTGACAAGCTTCACAAACAGACTCACTAATTGGACTATGTGACAATGAGAGATTGCCTTTATTGACTACTTGTTTAACAATGATTGAAGATGGATGTCCTAATCTTTGATGCCACCTTGCAAAAGAAGGCTTGATGACGGAGAAAACTTGACGACGCTTGCGACTAAGTGCTCCGGATGTGATGGGGTAGAGACCTCCAATGCATCTACCATGATAAAGGAGTTCCCTCGTTGCCCGATCCTTGATAAAAAAGTAACGAGGGTGAGTTTCAAAGAAGACATTATTGTCATGAGCTAAACGAGACATGGATGCAAGGTTTTTGTCAGCTTGAGGCACATGAAGGACATCTTTTAAGACTAGATCACGTTTAAGTGTAGGGGAATTAATAAGAGCTTGACCAATGTGTTGAATATCCATACCTCCACCGCTTACGGTGTGAATTTGATTGTTGCCTTGGTACTGTTCATGGAGGGCAAGTTGTTCTAGATCGCTTGTGACATGATCCGTGGCACCAGAGTCCACGTACCAAACCCCTTCTCCTCCTTGTTCATGCATGGCCACAGCAACATGGCGAGCATTGGGAACAATGTTCTCATCAAATCGATGCCAGCAGTCCATGACTTCATGGCCCCCCTTCTTGCAGAGCTGGCAGCAAGGACGCGCTCGGGAAGAAGAAGGCCGGCGGCTGTTGTTGGTGTTGAAGCCGCCACCCCCTGCCCTGTTGTTGTAGCCGCCGCTGCCGCCGGTGTTGGTGTAGCCAGTGTTGTTGTTGTTATGTTGTTGTTGTTGTTGTTGTTGTTGTTGTTGTTGTTGGAGTAGTCGGTGTTGCCGCGCCCACGCCCATCGCCGCCACTGCGTTGCCCCTGGTGACCGCGCCCACGGCCGCGGCCACGGGCGACAGAGTTGGCGGAGGACTGTCAGATGTTGGCGCCGTGGAGAAGGCTGAGGCGGGCATCAAATCTCAAGAGCTGGCTGTACAGCTCCTGCATGGTGATCGGTTCCACCCGAGCAGCGAGGGCAAATACCACAGGGTTGTATTCCATGTCGAGGCCGGCAAGGATCTTGGACACGATCTCCGGATCAAAGAGCGCGGCGGCGGTGCAGGCTACTTCATCGGTGAGGATTTTAATTTTGCCAAGATATTCTGCCATAGACATGTTACCTTTCTGAAGATTCGTGAGCTCAATGCGGGTATTGATTGCTTGAGCTTGGCTTTGGGCAGCAAACATGGCATGGATAGCACGCCATACTTTAGCCGGCGTCGAGAGCGTCGCGACCTATGCGAGGATATCACGGGATAGGGATCCCATCAAGAATCCTTGGAGATGCTGCTGCTGTGCATGCCAGAGGGATCGTGCGAAGTTGACTACCTGTTCGTCCATGCCGTCCTTGGTGATGGTGAGCGTGGTCGGCGGTGGCTGGCTCTGCGCGTCGAGGTGGTGTTCCATCTAGGCCCCCTTGATCTGGGGCAGCACGATGGCCTTCCAGAGCAGGAAGTTGCCCCTCGTGAGCTTCTCTTCGGGTGGCGATTCGAGCAGGGAGGCGTTGGTGTTGGTGGAGGTCTAGGAGGAGGAGGCAAAAGCGGAGGATGAGGATGTGGTGAGCGCACCCATGGTGCTGGCCGTCATGGAGGTGGTGGTGGACATGTTGCTCGGTCACAGCGGTAGCTAGATGTGATTGATAACCCTCAACCGTAAGGGATCGAGATAGTCTTCGCGGGTAAGAATAACCCAATTTATAGATTCGACTCACGGGGAGCCAAAGAGTATTTATAAGCTTTGACAGTTGAGTTGTCAATTCAACCGCACCTGAAATATACTTACTTGCAACAAAAGATAAGTGGTAACGGTGATATGATAGTGATGGTGGTGACAGCAAAAGTGAACAGCAAAAGTAACAACTAATAACCAGCAGGATTGAAACACTGTAGGCTAGGGAGATGGATGGTTGGGCGCTGCATGGATGAGATACATCATGAATCTAACTTGGGGCAAGGCACACAGAAAAGTAATGATCATCTAGGCAAATATCAAACATTAGGCATGTATCCCACAGGTAGTTGTACGTGCTTGCAATAAGAACTTGCACAACATCTTTTGTCCTACCATCCCGCTACGAAAGGGGCCAAAAGGAACTTATGGAGATTAAGGTACTCCTGTCAAAGAGTACCGGAACAAAGCAATAAACTCAATGGATACATGGAATCCTCAAATTATGGACCATCCCCTTTGGTGTCCCAAGCTGTCACCTTTGGGATCGCCGGTTCCGGACCATAATAGGTGCAGACAACTCATAGATAGGATCAAGAACACAAATATATTCATGCAAACACATAGGGTTCAGATCTGAAAACATGGCACTCGGGCCCAAAGTGACAAGCATTAAGAGCAACAAGTTGAAGCAAAGATGATAAACACCAAAGTAGATGATAGGCAACATGCCCCCAACAATCTGATAAACTATTACATGATCTAGCTCATCCAATCCCTACCACCTCCTTTGCCTACAGCAGGGAATTACTAACACATGGAAGGAGAAGTCATGGAGGGAGGATGGAGTGGTGATGATGATGACGATGGCGATGATCTCCCCTCTCCGGAGGTCAAATCAGCCTCCAGATTAGCCCTCCCGAAGAAGAACAGAGAGTGGCGGCGGCTCCGCGACGGAAACTAGAAAAACGACTTCTGTTCTGGGGTTTCCTCGCCACGGGAATAAATAGGAGCCAAGGTAGGGCACCAGAGGGGGGAGGACCCTCCCGGGCAGCCTCCTGGCGCGGCCAGGGGTGGGGTCGCGCCAGCCGGGCGCCTGGGCCCCCCCTGGCTGCCCTCTGGCCCCACTTCTGGCACAATGGCCCTTCGCGTGCGTGGATTTTCTGTGATTTTTCTTGGAATTTTCTGAGACACCTAAAAATCCATTTTCCTACACACAATAAAACCATACAGGCAGCTCTGCTGAAAACAGCGTCACTCCGGGTTAGTTTAGTTTAAATCATGCAAGAATGAGGGCAAAACAATAGCAAAAGTGTTTGGAAAAGTAGATACGTTTGAGACGTATCAACTCCCCCAAGCTTATCATATTGCTTGTCCTCAAGCAATTCAGTTCAACGAACTGGACGCGACAAAGAAAACTTTGACAAACTTTTTTGCTTCATTAGATGTATATAAGCATGTACTACGAAAAGAGTCTAGCAAGTATTGAAACAATGCTATGAGGACAATGCACGAAGCAATCCTTCTTTCAAGTGACCAATCACAAATAACTAAAAGTAAATAATATGCTACTGAAAATCAAGACAAGATTACATTGCACATAGCTTGAACATACTAGAGTGGTATCTCGCTAGCCTCCATGAGTAAAGCAAAACATAAATGCAGAAACTCCTCCAGAGTTTTAAAGGAGACTAGAACTAAGAATTTCAGAATAAATAATACCACAAGCATGCAGAAGACAATGTAATACTTTGGGACAATGCACATTACACTCAGAATGACAATTATGCTCTCCTAGTTGGTGCTTTGAAGAAAGAAGGTGGAGACTCTCGAACCGTGGAATTTGATGGCGAGGTTGAAAACCCGTGGTTGGAAGCAAAGACTAAACATGTACCAGAGCTCTTGGTTTTGAAAACAGAGGTAAAAATGATTTTGGGAGGTGCATATTTCGTCAACGAATGCTAGTAGACAACCCAATCACTTCTTATGCTAGATATGTTTCAAGGAGCGGCTCCCAAGATGGGGTCGATCACATCCCCTTAATCTCCTTTGTTTATCACTACCAAAGTTTTCTGATTTCTCATAAACAAAGCGTGAAGGAGGGTTTGTTGGTTGTGATTATCTTTTGTGAGCTAGGCGCACTGATAACCCTCAACCGTAAGGGATCGAGATAGTCTTCACGGGTAAGAATAGCCCAATTTATAGATTCGACACACGGGGAGCCAAAGAGTATTTATAAGCTTTGACAGTTGAGTTGTCAATTCAACCGCACCTGAAATATACTTACTTGCAACAAAAGATAAGTGGTAACGGTGATATAATAGTGATGGCGGTGACAGCAAAAGTAAACAACAAAAGTAACAACTAATAACCAGCAGGATTGAAACACTGTAGGCTAGGGAGATGGATGATTGGGCGCTGCATGGATGAGATACATCATGAATCTTACTTGGGGCAAGGCACACAGAAAAGTAATGATCATCTAGGCAAATATCAAACATTCGGCATGTATCCCACAGGTAGTTGTACGTGCTTGCAATAAGAACTTGCACAACATCTTTTGTCCTACCATCCCGCTACGAACGGGGCCAAAAGGAACTTATGGAGATTAAGGTGCTCCTGTCAAAGAGCACCGGAACAAAGCAGTAAACTCAATGGATACATGTAATCCTCAAATTATGGACCATCCCCTTTGGTGTCCCAAGCTGTC
The DNA here is from genome assembly GCA_902687465.1 of Secale cereale. Classification (NCBI taxonomy): domain Eukaryota; kingdom Viridiplantae; phylum Streptophyta; class Magnoliopsida; order Poales; family Poaceae; genus Secale; species Secale cereale. The sequence continues at coordinate 623,906,549 of LR738714.1, forward strand.
ACCTTTGGGATCGCCTGTTCCGGAACATAATAGGTGCAAACAACTCATAGATAGGATCAAGAACACAAATATATTCATGCAAACACATATGGTTCAGATCTGAAATCATGGCACTCGGGCCCTAAGTGACAAGCATTAAGAGCAACAAGTTGAAGCAAAGATGATAAACACCAAAGTAGATGATAGGCAACATGCCCCCAACAATCTGATAAACTATTACATGATTTAACTCATCCAATCCCTACCATCCCCTTTGCCTACAGCAGGGAATTACTCACACATGGAAGGAGAAGTCATGGAGGGAGGATGGAGTGGTGATGATGATGACGATGGCGAGAATCTCCCCTCTCCGGAGGCCAAATCAGCCTCCAGATTAGCCCTCCCGAAGAAGAATAGAGGGTGGCGGCGGCTCCGCGACGGAAACTGGGAAAACGACTTCTGTTCTGGGGTTTTCTCGTCACGGGGATAAATACGAGTCAAAGTAGGGCACCAGAGGGGGGAGGACCCTCCCAGGAGGCCTCCCGGCGCGGCCAGGGGTGGGGCCGCGCCACCAGGGCGCCTGGGGCCCCCCTGGCTGCCCTCTGGCCCCACTTCTGGCATAATGGCCCTTCGGGTGGGTGGATTTTCTGTGATTTTTCTTGGAATTTTCTGAGACACCTAAAAATCCGTTTTCCTGCACACAATAAAACCATACAGGCAGCTCTGCTGAAAACAGCGTCAGTCCGGGTTAGTTTAGTTCAAATCATGCAAGAATGAGGTCAAAACAATAGCAAAAGTGTTTGGAAAAGTAGATACGTTTGAGACGTATCAACTCCCCCAAGCTTAGCATATTGCTTGTCCTCAAGCAATTCAGTTCAACGAACTGGACGCGACAAAGAAAACTTTGACAAACTCTTTTGCTTCATTAGATGTATATAAGCATGTACTACGAAAAGAGTCTAGCAAGTATTGAAACAATGCTATGAGGACAATGCACGAAGCAATCCTTCTTTCAAGTGACCAATCACAAATACCTAAAAGTAAATAATATACTACTGAAAATCAAGACAAGATTACTTTGCACATAGCTTGAACATACTAGAGTGGTATCTCGCTAGCCTCCATGAGTGAAGCAAAACATAAATGCAGAAACTCCTCCAGAGTTTTAAAGGAGACTAGAACTAAGAATTTCAGAATAAATAATATCACAAGCATGCAGAAGACAATGTAATACTTTGGGACAATGCACATTACACTCAGAATGACAATTATGCTCTCCTAGTTGGTGCTTTGAAGAAAGAAGGTGGAGACTCTCGAACCGTGGAATTTGATGGCGAGGTTGAAAACCCATGGTTGGAAGCAAAGACTAAACATGTACCAGAGCTCTTGGTTTTGAAAACAGAGGTAAAAATGATTTTGGGAGGTGCATATTTCGTCAACGAATGTTAGTAGACAACCCAATCACTTCCTGAACTAGACAAGTTTCGAGGAACGGCTCCCGCACGGGGACGATCACATCCCCTTAATCTCCTTTGTTTATCACTGCCAAAAGTTTTCTGATTTCTCATGAACAAAGCGTGAAGGACGGTTTGTTTGTTGTATTATCTTTATGAGCCGGGCGCACTCATGCCAGTTCCTCCTCGTATTAGGGTTTTGCAGATTAGACATGCAATCCCGGGATAAAACTTGTCCAACATAAAAAAGATCATGGATTAACTACTACTTCCTCATGAGCTAAAACAGGGGCACAAAATAGAAGATTTTGAACAATTTCGAGATGGTACAAGAAAGTCTTCGTTAGGGTGGCAGGTAAACACCACATAGGAAGGTATGGTGGACTCATATGGAATAACTGGTTTGAAAGGATTTGGATGCACAAGCAGAATTCCACTTAGTGCGAGCGAAGGCTAGCAAGAGACTGGGAAGCGACCAACTAAAGAGCAATAACGGTCATAATCATGCAGAGCGACAAAGCAACATTGAATTGGGCATGAAAGTGATATAACTATTCTAAAACCCAAAGATCATCAAGGCAAAGCAGACTTTTTAGCCGTAAACATGTGTAAACATGTGCCAAGTCAATCCAAGAATTCTCCAAAAGGAAATACCACCTTAGTATACCAACTATGAACAATGCAATGCATGTAAATCATTTCAATAACACAATATATACTCTAGCTATTTGAGACTAGCCACAAGGAAAGCATGAACCACTGGGAAAGCATTGTAAACATAGCACTATGTCGCTACAAGCTGGTCTCTAGGTCATAAGTACAGGCATATGTACAAAAGTAGAAACAAGAAGAGTTCATACCGGTTTTCCTTGTTGCTTCCCTTCCGTCGATCTTCGTCATTACTGCCTTGTCACTTGGACGATTATGGCTTCTCGCCCCTCGTTGGTTACCCCAAGTGGAAGGTTTGAGATGCAGTGTAGCGGAAGTTTTCCCTTGGCAAAGATACCAAGGATCGATTTCCCTGAGACTCCCAGTTTCAACAAGAAGGTGTCAACTGCTAACGGCGCCAGATATTAGCAATCAACGTGGACCTGCACACAGATACAAATAACTTTGCTCCCAACGAGTACAGAGAGGTTGTCAATCTCTCCGGCCTTGTAGTTTACAAAGGAACAAACGCAAGTGATAATAGTGATAGGTATTGCTGCAATAGTAAGTAAAAGCGGAAAGTAAATAGCGGATGTGATCAATGATGGTAATATGGACCGGGGTCCCATGATGTTCACTAGTGATGTCTCTCTCCCAAAAGATGATAAAACAGCTATGTGAGGTAAACAAATTACAGCTGGGCAATTGTGATAGCCTGGCTTATTAGGGATGATAGACTACTCATATCAATAAGGAATTCCTTCTTTTCCGGGAGCCCATTCGGATAGAACTCCAAAGTTAAGTGTGCTCAGCTTGGAGTAGTTTCAGGATGGGTGACCGACCGGGAAGTTGCTCCCGGGTGCGTACGAGTGAGGACAAAGTGCGCAGAAAAGACTAGTATTGATATGTGAGGCCAGTCTAGATCCCGCCAGGAGTAACGACCACCGGCGGGTGTGTCCGGGGCGTTACAGCAATTGACAGAATTATGTGCGCAAACCAATGCTAACTATGTTACAAGAAAGGTAGAGGTTCAAAGCATGGGCGGTACGCCAAGGCAAGTAGACCGAAATCCATCTGCATCTACTACTAATCATCCACCTTGAGATATCTATCCAGAACATCTCGCTGGTATTAAGTTGCGAGTCCCACCCATAGTGTAAACTCAAAGCAACAGACAACTGCATTAAAAGAACTTTGCGTAAAGTAAACAATCCTTGCACCCGCGGGCACAAGCACCGTTGTTTTCCCCCTTGTGGCAACATCACATCCCCTAGACTCATGTTTCTGTCACTCAAGCTAGTCATCGAGGGGCATGAACCCACAATCAAGCATAACGTTCCCTCTTGGAGTCACTACCTACTACTTGGCCAAAGCAATAAATAACAATGGAGAACACGCAAGAATTACTTACAAACATAAATATAAAAGAGGTAGATCAAATATATTACTCAAACACAATCTGAACATAATCTCACAATCCATCGGATCCCAGCAAACTCAACATAGCAACAGCATAAGGATTACATATGTGCCTCGATCATGTAGGGCAGCTCACGAGGACTAATTAGTGAAGCACAAGAACGGGAGGAGAACATCACATAGCTACTGGTCATGGACCCATGGTCCAAGGGAGACTACACACAACTCATCCGGGAGGCGTCCATGGTGGTGGAGAGGATCCCGGTGGTGATCCTCCCCTCCGGCAGGGTGCCGGGAAGAGTTCTCCTGGTGCTCCCGATCTTGGAAGCGCGGCGGCGGCGGAACAGATATGAGATCGCGAAAAAGGGTTCCCGTCTCGAGGGTTTCGGGACACGATATAAATATATGCCAAAGGGGGGCATCAGCGGAGGCTCGGGGGGCCCAGGCGCCCCCCCGGCGCGGCCAGGAGGGGGGCCGCGCCACCAGGGCGCCTGGAGCCCTGGTGGCCCCCCTCCGGCTGTACTTTGGCTGCTGGGAAGCTTCTGGAACGCTGATTTTTATATAATTTTTCCGGGATTTTTCTGGCAGTTTACGTGACGGGAAAACCTGAAATACAAAAACAGCAGAAAACAGAAACTGGCACTGGGGTGCACTGAGTTAATAGGTTAGTCCAAATATGATCAAAAGTGTATGGAAGTGTATAAATATCATAGCAATATCACCCAAAAGAGGCATGGAGCAAGCAGAAATTATAGATACGTTTTGGACGTATCAACATCCCCAAGCTTAATTCCCGCTCGTCCTCGAGTAGGTAAATGATAACAAGAATAATTTCTGTGGTGACATGCTATTAACCATATAGGACTTTTTCATAGTCATATGACAAAAGCTTACTGAGACAATGAATCTGTAGTAATTAAGTTGCCTCATGACAAAATAACAAAGAACTGAAAGTTTTACAATATGATACTGAAACATCAAATAGATTTGTAATGAGCATGGTGTGCAAATATGATAAAGTGATATCTCGCTTGCCCCCTTTAGTGAAGCAAAACATAAATGCAGGGGCACCTCTAAGGTTTAAGTGATGACTAGATACAATGATTTCAATATAAACGATATCATAATCATGCAAAAGACAATGCTACTTTGGGACAATGCACATTACACTCAGAATGACAATCATGCTCTCAGTAGTTGGTGCTTTAAAAGAAGGTGGAGACTCTCGAACCGTGGCTTTTGTTGGCAAGGTTGAAAACACGTGGTCAGAAACAAAGACAAAACATGTACTAGAGCTCTTGGTTTTAAAACAGAAGTAATAATTATTTTTTTGATTATGCATGTTTCGTCAATGAATGCTAGCAGACAACTCAATCACTTCTTGAGATGGACAAGTTTCGAGGAACGGCTCCCGAATGAGGACGATCACATCCTCTTAATCTCCTTTGTTTATCACTGCCAAAGTTTTCTGATTTCTCATGAACAAAGCATGAAGGAGGGTTTGTTTGTTATATTAATTTTGAGCCGGGCGCACTCAATGCTAGTTCCTTCTCGTATTATGGGTTTGCACATTAGACATGCAATCCCGGGGTGAAGCTTGTCCAACTTAAAAAGATCATGAATTAACTACTACTTCCTCATGAACTTAAAACAGAGGCACAAAACAGAAATGCATTTTTTTTGAATAATTTCGAGATGGTACATGCAAGTCTCCGTTAGGAATGGCAGGTAAATACCATGTAGGAAGGTATGGTGGACTCATATGGCATAACTGGTTTAAAAGAATTTGGATGCACAAACAGTCAGTCCGCTTAGTACAGGCGAAGGTTAGCAAAAGACTGGGAGTGACCAACTAAGAGAGCAATGATGGTCATAATCATGCAGAGCGACAAAGCAACATTGAATCAGGCATGGTAGTTATATCGCTACTCAGAAATAAAAGATCATCAGGGCTTGACAAACTTTCTTTACAGTCTTAAATATGCGTGAGCATACGCCAAGTCAATCAAAATAAATTCTTAAAGGAAGATATTACTAAACCATACCACATCATAGGCAAACAAATCATGTTGGTACTCCAATAACACATTGGGAACCCCCCAGCTATTTGAGACTAACCATAAGAAAACATGAACTACTAAGCACCATTATGCACGTAGCATCTTTATCATAGACATACCAACCAATGCAACGGAAGCAAATTCTCTTAATATAATAAGCATGATAACTAAAGAGAGTTCAAGCAACCAACTAAACAAAAGCTCTTTAAAAAGATAAGCATGAATACTAAGAGCTGAACATGATAGTAGCTATTAAAAGACAAAGAACACACACAACAAAGATAGACATGAAAATTCTATGTTATGTTCTAGGTAGAAGTGGAGCGTGTTTCTCTCCCACATAAAGAAAGCTGAGTTCCGACTCGTTATGAAAAGCTAAAGAAAACTAAAAAAGAAAAACTAAAAGCAAGACGCTCCAAGCATAGCACATAACACATGAAGTGATAAAAATATAGTGGAACGAAAGACGAACTGATAATGTTGATGGAGAAGGGGATGCACGGGGGCATCCCCAAGCTTAGACGCTTGAGTCTCCTTGAATATTTCTTGGGGGTGCATGGGGGCATCCCCAAGCTTGAACGCTTGACACTCCTGAATCTTTTTATCATCTTCCCTCGCACACTTGAAAACTCCCTTCATACATAACTCATCATAATCTGATTAGCGAGGTTAGTACCCATAATAAAATAATTGTTCCTTGCTGGAAATAAAGATATTCTTGAAGGTCTACTGTTTCTCAAGATTGCCAAAAGGTTTTTTGCAAAGAAAAAGCAAGCTCTAGGTTTGCAAAATGAAGGAAAGGCAAAACATGACAGAATCTGTGAAAAACAGAACAGCAGGTAGTAAATGATTTTTTCGGGGCACTTCTGCAACTCTAATAAAAAAACTCAAAACAGACGCACGAAAGACAATTGTATAGAGCATGCTGTCGAAAAAATTCAGACCAAAAAGATGATCTGGTGATTTTATACGAATTGTTCTATCCAAGGACAAAATCTGTTTCCTGGACAACACGTCACAACTTTTGAACTTTCTTGCAATCAGAGGCTACACTTGGCACATGGTTGAAAAGCAAAGATACAATGATGATGCTACTGTAGTAACAACATCAAGACACAACAAAAGCAAAAATAATTTTTTTATTCATGTGGGCTGCCTCCCAAAAGCGCTTTCTTTTATGCCTTTAAGCTAGGCATAATGCATAGAGATCAAGTTTTATCAAGAGTAAAAGAATAGCTAGCCCGTACAACGGACTCAAAAGGTAACTTAATCTTTTTTCGAGGGAAGTGTTCCATCCCTTTCTTGAGAGGAAATTGGAATTTTATATTCCCCTCTTTCATGTCAATGATAGCACCAACGGTGCGTAGAAATGGACGTCCCAAAATAATTGGACAAGAAGGTTCACATTCAATATCCATAATAGTAAAATCAACGGGAACATAATTGTCATTGACAACGATAAGAACATCGTCGATCCTCCCCAAAGGTTTCTTTATGGAAGAATCAACGAGACGAACACCAAAAGAACAAGAATCAAAAGGTTTCAATTTAAGCATATCATATATTCTTTTGGGCATAACGGAGGTACTAGCTCCAACATCACACAAAGCATAGCAAGAGAAGTTATTCAACTTAATTTTTATCATAGGATCCCAACCATCTTCTAGCTTTCTAGGTATGGAGGCTTCTACTCTAAGTTTCTCCTCTCTAGCTTTGATGAGAGCATTAGTGATATGCTCTGTGAAGGCAAGGTTAAGCGTGCTAGTGCGGGGATCTCTAGACATCTTGTGAAGGAAATCAATAACTTCGGTAAGAGTGCAATTATCAAAATCAAGGTCACTACTATCAAGTAAGGTGGTAGTGGTGTCCTTTAGGTTCACTTGTTTGGTAGTTTCTATAGTCATAGCATCACCATTGATAGGTCCAATGGGACCAGGAGTGCATTGGGTGCTAAGAGTTTGGATATCCTCAACAACTTGGATAGTAGCAACAGTGTGGTGGGTAGGAAGGTTCTTAATTCTATCTTCTTCCTCCCTTTCTCTAGCCCATCTCTCTTTAAGTTTAGCCAACATCCTAATGTTTTCATTAATTTGCACTTGAATAGAATTCATAGGAGTGACCTTCCTCTCCTCAAGAGGAGAAGTTCTAATTTTAAGCAATTCTACCTCATTGGCTAAATTGTCTACCTTCGAAGAGAGATCATCTAGTTTGTTTAGTTTTCCTTCTACACTCTTATTAAAGGCTTTTTGGGTAGTGATGAAATCTTTTAGCATAATCTCTAGTTCAGTAGTGGAGTTCTTGGTGATAGGATAAGCATTGTTGTTCCCATAAGAATTAGAGGGGAACGGTCTAGGATTGTTACCAAAGTTACTCCTATAAGCATTATTGTTGAAATTGTTTCTAGAGATAAAGTTCACATCTACTTGTTCTTGAGCAATCAAAGAATTTAAAGGAACATCACGAGGATCAATAGAAGATTGCTTCGAAAGTAGAGACATGATCAAGTCAACTTTTTCATTTAGGGAGGAAATCTCCTCGACAGAGTTTACCTTCCTACCTGTTGGAGCGCGTTCGGTGTGCCATTGAGAAGAATTGGTTATCATCTCATCAAGAAGCTTTGTGGCAGCACCAAGTGTAGTTGACATAAAGGTTCCTCCCGCGGCCGAATCTAACAAGTTCCGCGAGGTAAATTTCAAGCCTGCATAAAAAGTTTGGATAACCATCCAAGTAGTCAAACCATGAGTAGGGCAGTTCTTGACAAGAGATTTCATACGTTCCCAAGCTTGGGCAACGTGTTCATTATCCAATTGTTTAAAATTCATTATGTTACTTCTTAGTTGGATAATTTTAGCAGGTGGATAGTATTTTCCAACAAAAGCATCTTTGCACTTGTCCCATGAATCTATGCTATTTCTAGGCAAAGACTGAAACCAAATTTTAGCTCCTCCTCTCAAGGAGAAAGGAAAAAGCTTAAGCTTAACAATATTACCATCTATTTCTTGGTACTTTTGCATATCACAAAGTTCAACAAAATTGTTTAAGTGTAAAGCAGCATCATCTCCAGCACCGGAGAATTGATCTTTCATAACTAAGTTCAGTAAAGCAGGTTTAATTTCATACGAAGGTGCTGAAGTAGCAGGTGTAGTGATAGGTGTGCAGATAAACTCATCGTTGTTGTGACTAGTGAAGTCACACAACTTGGTGTTCTCGGTGGAACCCATAGTAGCAAGCAAGCAAGATAACTATTTTTGTGATTTTCGATAAAAGATACTAAAGCAAAAACTGAGAGGTAAACTAACAAGACTAAAAAGCAAAGGTAAAAGATAGCGTGCAACTCCCCTATCTTGAAGAGTGGAGTCCCCAGCAACGGCGCCAGAAAACTTTGCTTGATGGCTTCTCGCCCCTCGTTGGTTACCCCAAGTGGAAGGTTTGAGATGCAGCGTAGCGGAAGTTTTCCCTTGGCAAAGATACCAAGGATCGATTTCCCTGAGACTCCCAGTTTCAACAAGAAGGTGTCAACTGCTAACGGCGCCAGATATTAGCAATCAACGTGGACCTGCACACAGATACAAATAACTTTGCTCCCAACGAGTACAGAGAGGTTGTCAATCTCTCCGGCCTTGTAGTTTACAAAGGATCAAACGCAAGTGATAATAGTGATAGGTATTGCTGCAATAGTAAGTAAAAGCGGAAAGTAAATAGCGGATGTGATCAATGATGGTAATATGGACCGGAGTCCCATGATGTTCACTAGTGATGTCTCTCTCCCAAAAGACGATAAAACAACTATGTGAGGTAAACAAATTATAGCTGGGCAATTGACAGAATTATGTGCGCAAACCAATGCTAACTATGTTACAAGAAAGGTAGAGGTTAAAAGCATGGGCGGTACGCCAAGGCAAGTAGACCGAAATCCATCTGCATCTACTACTAATCATCCACCTTGAGATATCTATCCAGAACATCTCGCTGGTATTAAGTTGCGAGTCCCACCCATAGTGTAAACTCAAAGCAACAGACAACTGCATTAAAAGAACTTTGCGTAAAGTAAACAATCCTTGCACCCGCGGGCACAAGCACCGTTGTTTTCCCCCTTGTGGCAACAGCACATCCCCTAGACTCATGTTTCTGTCACTCAAGCTAGTCATCGACGGGCATGAACCCACAATCAAGCATAACGTTCCCTCTTGGAGTCACTACCTACTACTTGGCCAAAGCAATAAATAACAACGGAGAACATGCAAGAATTACTTACGAACATAAATATAAAAGAGGTAGATCAAATATATTACTCAAACACAATCTGAACATAATCTCACAATCCATCGGATCCCAGCAAACTCAACATAGCAACAGCATAAGGATTACATATGTGCCTCGATCATGTAGGGCAGCTCACGAGGACTAATTAGTGAAGCACAAGAACGGGAGGAGAACATCACATAGCTACTGGTCATGGACCCATGGTCCAAGGGAGACTACTCACAACTCATCCGGGAGGCGTCCATGGTGGTGGAGAGGCTCCTGGTGGTGATCCTCCCCTCCGGCAGGGTGCCGGGAAGAGTTCTCCTGGTGCTCCCGATCTTGGAAGCGCGGCGGCGGTGGAACAGAGATGAGATCGCGAAAAAGGGTTCCCGTCTCGAGGGTTTCGGGACACGATATAAATATATGCCAAAGGGGGGGCATCAGCGGAGGCCCGGGGGGCCCAGGTGCCCCCCCGGTGCGGCCAGGAGGGTGGCCGCGCCACCAGGGCACCTGGAGCCCTGGTGGCCCCCCTCCGGCTGTACTTTGGCTGCTGGGAAGCTTCTGGAACGCTGATTTTTTATATAATTTTTCCGGGATTTTTCTGGCAGTTTACGTGACGAGAAAACCTGAAATACAAAAACAGTAGAAAATAGAAACTGACACTGGGGTGCACTTAGTTAATAGGTTAGTCCAAATATGATCAAAAGTGTATGGAAGTGTATAAATATCATAGCAATATCACCTAAAAGAGGCATGGAACAAGCAGAAATTATAGATACGTTTTGGACGTATCACACGATCGAACGTAGGAAATATAATTAAATGCCATCACGAACTCGAGGTGAACTCTGAAAACAAAGCAAACTAAAGAGAGAAAGGAAATCTTTTTGTTTTTTTTAAAGGTTGAACGAAAGCAAAAGAAAGAGAAAATCTTTTTGTTGTTTTTGCAAAGAAAGAACAAAGAAGAATGGGCAAAAACTTCGAAAAGATCAAAGCGAACAAAAATAAAACGGATAATACAATGGAAAAGTGAGAAGGGCACGTACTCCCCCAAGCTTAGGCTTTTGGCCTAAGTTGGTAGTAGCTACTGCCCCCAGGAGCCTCCTGCTCCGGGGGGTGCTGGTGAGTCCAAGGGTCGTAAAAGGATTCCGGCGCGTACACCGAACTCCTCGGATCCTCCCGCGAAGAAGGGTCCGCACTCCAAGCAGAGGAAGACCCTTCACCAAACTGGGTGACGGTCTCCTCCTGAAAAGGTGGTAACTCACCGTGCTCCTCCTCGTCGGGCACAACCCCCTCCATGGGGTTATGAAACTGATGCTGGACCATGAACTCATCGAACTGGATAACATCAAAGGACCATCCGTTCCTGCGAGAAAAATCAAACAAAAGAGGTGCAGGTAGACGGATCTTGCGTTCCGCGGTAGTTCCGAAACGCAAGATATAAACAAGGTTACCAAACTCAGAAGTCATGGTAACAAACTTATGCCTTGTCATAGCAGCAAGATCAAAACTTAAATAAGTAAAAGGCTCATAGCAAGGCGCCTTTAAGATACTCTAAGATAAGTGTGGCATAAATCCCACCAAATAAATCTCCCCTGTTACCGTTCATAGCAAGGCGCCGAGCAATTAAGGCACCCACATTATAATCAAACCTCCCTGAGAGGGCGGTTGCCAGGATAGAAATATCCGGCGTAGAAATGTTGCTCGTGTTGTCACGAGCTAATACCCCTCTAGCAACATAATACGCAAAATACCTGAGGTGAGGGAATAAGATGCTGGAGATTTTTGACCGATGAATATCCCTCGTACCCATGCTGCAGAGAGAGTTGAAGACGGTTTTCAGCTCGGAGGGCTGAGAGGTCATCTTCGCCGTCCGCCGTACGTTTGGCACACCTATTATTTCACAAAACTTTTCCAAGGGCATGGTCAAAAGATCATTGTAAATTTTAAACTCAATAGAACCAGTATCAAGGTTATATCTAAAACTGTTAATGAAACTGGAGGTGAGTTTTTGATACTGAGTAACTCGGCATGTGACGAGCCGTGTCAGACCTGCATTAGCACAAAGATTATAAAACTCATCCTTAATTCCTGCAGCTTCAAGGAATTCATCACATGGGAACATCATCGCACGTGCTGGATTTGTGTCTTCTAACAACTCTAGGGGCACATGATCTTCATTGTAGCTCTCCCTAGCAGTTGAGGGTGAAGCTGCGGCTCTAGTAACTCGATCGGAGCGCGCGGGCCTCTTCTTCTCAAGCCACCCTTTTGCCCTTCCTAACAAACTCATTTCTGAATTTTTTGACAAATTACAAAAACAAGGATTTAAACAAAGTGGATTAAGGCAAACTACTCAACTCACTTACCTAAGGCATAAACTTGCATCAAAACTTGGAAAATAAATTTCTACACATGCATGCAAGCTCATCTACAAAGCACCAAGAACTACTAAATACTCACAAATGAAGCCACCAACCAAAAATCTAATTGGAGGGGTGGAGGAGTTACATACCAGGGAGTATTTGTTCAAAATCTCAGCTCGAATGATAGGCTGTAGAGAGAGATCGAAAATTGCCTCCAAGAACAGCAAGAACGCAAGAACAGGTGCAGAACTCGTGTTCTTGGAGAGAAAGAGAGAGAGAGAGGAAGAAGACTCACCTGGAGGCGGGACCTGTGGGCCCCAGGCGCCCTATGGGCGCGGCCAGGGGGCAGGCCGCGCCAGCTGGCTGGTCAGCCCCAGGTGCCTCTGGGTCACTCCCGGCATGGAAATTTTTATTTTTATTTTTCTGGAATTTTTCTGAAAACTTCACTCTTGAAATTTTTTCGAAGTTCAAAAAGCTGCAAAACTTTCTGAAAACTTAAAGCAGTGATTAGTATTGTGAAGCTTCAAAAACATAAACACTTGGTACAGCAAGGAGAACAAAAGCTAAAACAAATAAAAACATAACAAGCTCAACTTTTACCTATATAAAACATGCTCACTAGTAAGGTTGATCAAGTCTTACCAACAAACCGGCGATACATAGAGCAAAAAGTCCCACCTCTTACGAAGTGATCATTGCACCTTTACTTTAATGGACATTGTCCCCACCATAATAGTTTTGTATTTGTGGTGCACATGTAGTGGACAGTCCCATTCTCCAATCTTCACGGTCTCGATATCTTCTATAGAGTTGAGGCCATGCCTCTTGTCGGTCTTCTTTGGAAAATACACCGTGTGTTCTTTATCATTCACATTGAAGGTAACCTTTCCTTTATTGCAATCAATAATAGCACCTGCGTTGTTAAGAAAAGGTCTACCAAGAATAATGGACACGCTCCCATCCTCGGGCATGTCAAGCACGACAAAATCAGTAAGGATCAAACAATTAGCAACTTCTACGGGAACATCCTCACAAATACCTATCGGAACGGCGGTTGACTTGTCAGCCATCAGAAGAGAGATATCAGTAGGGGTTAGCTTCTCTAAACAAAGCCTCTTGTAAAGAGAGAGAGGCATAACACTCACTCCTGCTCCAAGATCACATAAAGCAGTTTTGACATAATTATTCTTTATGGAGCAAGGAATGGTGGGTATACCTGGATCACCAAGCTTCTCAGGAGTCTTGCCACTGAAAGAGTAGTTAGCAAGCATAGTTGATATTGCTTCATTAGGAACTTTTCTTTTATTAGTAACAATATCTTTCATATATTTTGAATAGGGAGGTAACTTAATGGCATCAGTCAAAGGGATTTGAAGAAAAAGAGGTTTCATCCACTCACAAAACTTATTGTAATTCTCTTCTTCTTTAGATTTGAGAGACTTACCTGGAAAGGGCATGGGTTTCTGTATCCATGGTTCTCTTTCCTTCCCATGTCTTCTTGCGACGAAGTCTTCTCTAGTGTACTTCTTGCGTTTGTCAGGTGCTTCTTCTTCTCGAACTTCAGGCGGATCATTCTTCTCCTTATCCTTATCTTCAGGTTCGGCACCGTCTTCAGTCTCAGCATCGGAGATAGATATACTGTTGGGATCAACAGGTGGCTCTTCACTTGTAATAGGATCATTGGAATTGTCAGCCTCCTTGTGTTTCTTCTTCTTCTTCTTTGGAGAGCCAACAATTTCTTCTTCCTGCATTTGAGAATCTTGCTCGATTCTCCTCGGATGCCCCTCTGGATAGAGAGGATCTTGAGTGCTAGTTCCTCCTCGGGTCTTAATCCCGAAGGCCTGTAAATCATCCTGTTTGGCATTGTTAGCAAGCAAATCTTTTTGCACATTAGAAATTTGTTCAAGCTGAGTTTGAACCATATGAAAATGCTTCACAAGACATTTAACATCATTAACTGTTCTACCTAGAACATCAAGCAAACTTTTGATAGCAAGTGAATTATCATGCAATTGACTTTGTATCCTCTCATTAAAATGATTTTGTTTCATAATAAAATTATCAAGCTCATCTAAACATTGATCAGGAGGCTTACCATGAGGGATGTCACTTGCGTTGAAATCTAAAAGAGAGTGTACCTCTACCATAGAAGGGTGAGTGGTAGGCTCACACAACTTCTCAATAGGGGGTAGATTCTTCACGTCTTCAGTTTTAATACCCATCTCTTTAATAGACTTCTTTGCTTCTCGCATATCTTCGGGGCTTAGAAGAAACATGCCCCTCTTCTTTGGTGGTGGAGGTGGTTCAGGTACGGACCAATCTTCATGGTTTTTGGCAATCCTGCCCATCAATTCTTCTGCATCGTCCGGTGTTTTTTTCCTCAAAACACAACCAGCACAACTATCCAAATAGGACCTGGATTCATCAGTTAGACCAGCATAAAATATATCGATTAATTCATTCTTAGGGACTCCATGTCCTGGTCTAGCCTGGATCAGACTACAGTACCTCCCCCAACCTTTAGGGATGTGCTCATCCTGCAACTGTTTGAAGTTATAAATTCTTTGTAAAGCAGCATGTTGCATATGAGCAGGAAAGTACTTATCAACAAAAGAGTGAGCTAAGTCTTGAGGACTCTTAATGGAACCACATGGTAGTGCATCATACCATGTTTTAGCACCTTCCTTCAAAGAGAAAGGAAGAAGCTTAGTCACATAAAAGTTTCGTATCTTTTCATTCGTGGTAAACAAGCAACCCAACTCAGTGAGTTTGGTCAGGTGTGCAATAGCATCATCATTTTCTCTGCCATAAAAGGGGTCAGCTTCAACCATAGATATAAGTGAAAGATCAACAGAGAAATCATAATCAGGATCATTGATGCATATAGGAGATGTAGCAAATTCAGGATCAGGAACTGTCTTGTTCTTCAAGGAGTGTTTTTCAAGCAGCTTCTTAATAGCTTCAGGGTCAGAGTCGGCAAACTCTGTCAGTTCCCTGCATAAATCATCATCAAGCATAATGTAATCATCATCAAGAAGTCTCTCCTTGAGTTTACTCAAATCAGGATAATCATAAGTTCCAGCAATAGGGTAGCGAGTAACAGGAATTTCAATTCCAGATTTTTTTTGCAGCAGCAGCGATCAGTTTCTCAAGAGCATAACCAAGTGAATCAATATCATCAAGAGTAGTAGAAGCATCATCAAAAGTATCGGACATAGTAACAGATTCAGTAGAAGCATCATGTGGTGGTGGTGAGGCAAACTTACTCATAACAGAAGGTGAATCAAGTGTAGCACTAGTGTTCAGAACAGTACCTCTTCTTGTAGTGGATAGTAAGATCGGAACCTTGGGGTCTCCCTTCTTACCCATAGCGGATGAAGTGCAGCAGGTAGGATACTTCAAGTAGACTTGTAAATATTGCTATGCTCCCCGGCAACGGCGCCAGAAAACGGTACTTGATAACCCTCAACCGTAAGGGATCGAGATAGTCTTCGCGGGTAAGAATAACCCAATTTATAGATTCGACACACGGGGAGCCAAAGAGTATTTATAAGCTTTGACAGTTGAGTTGTCAATTCAACCGCACCTGAAATATACTTACTTGCAACAAAAGATAAGTGGTAACGGTGATATGATAGTGATGGTGGTGACAACAAAAGTAAACAGCAAAAGTAACAACTAATAACCACCAGGATTGAAACACTGTAGGCTAGGTAGATGGATGGTTGGGCGCTGCATGGATGAGATACATCATGAATCTAACTTGGGGCAAGGCACACAGAAAAGTAATGATCATCTAGGCAAATATCAAACATTAGGCATGTATCCCACAGGTAGTTGTACGTGCTTGCAATAAGAACTTGCACAACATCTTTTGTCCTACCATCCCGCTATGAACGGGGCCAAAAGGAACTTATGGAGATTAAGGTGCTCCTGTCAAAGAGCACCGGAACAAAGCAATAAACTCAATGGATACATGTAATCCTCAAATTATGGACCACCCCCTTTGGTGTCCCAAGCTGTCACCTTTGGGATCGCCGGTTCCGGACCATAATAGGTGCAAACAACTCATAGATAGGATCAAGAACACAAATATATTCATGCAAACACATATGGTTCAGATCTGAAATCATGGCACTCGGGCCCTAAGTGACAAGCATTAAGAGCAACAAGTTGAAGCAAAGATGATAAACACCAAAGTAGATGATAGGAAATATGCCCCCAACAATCTGATAAACTATTACATGATCTAACTCATCCAATCCCTACCATCCCCTTTGCCTACAGCAGGGAATTACTCACACATGGAAGGAGAAGTCATGGAGCGAGGATGGAGTGGTGATGATGATGACGATGGCGACGATCTCCCCTCTCCGGAGGCCAAATCAGCCTCCAGATTAGCCCTCCCGAAGAAGAACAGAGGGTGGCGGCGGCTCCGCGACGGAAACTGGGAAAACGACTTCTGTTCTGGGGTTTTCTCGTCACGGGGATAAATACGAGTCAAAGTAGGGCCCCAGAGGGGGGAGGACCCTCCCAGAGGTCCTCCCGGTGCGGCCAGGGGTGGGGCCGCGCCACCAGGGCGCCTGGGGCCCCCCTGGCTGCCCTCTGGCCCCACTTCTGGCACAATGGCCATTCGGGTGCGTGGATTTTCTATGATTTTTCTTGGAATTTTCTGAGACACCTAAAATTCATTTTCCTGCACACAATAAAACCATACAGGGAGCTCTGCTGAAAACAACGTCAGTCCGGGTTAGTTTAGTTCAAATCATGCAAGAATGAGGTCAAAACAATAGCAAAAGTGTTTGGAAAAGTAGATACGTTTGAGACGTATCACGCACTCATGCCAGTCCCTCCTCGTATTAGGGGTTTGCAGATTAGACATGCAATCCCGGGATAAAACATGTCCAACATAAGAAGATCATGAATTACCTACTACTTCCTCATGAGCTAAAACAGAGGCACAAAACAGGAGTAAATTTGAATAATTTCGAGATGGTACAAGAAAGTCTTCGTTAGGATGGCCGGTAAATGCCACATAGGAAGGTATGGTGGACTCATATGGAATAACTGGTTTGAAAGGATTTGGATGCACAAGCAGAATTCCGCTTAGTGCGAGCGCATGCTAGCAAGAGACTGGGAAGCGACCAACTAGAGAGCAATAACGGTCATAATCATGGAGAGTGACAAAGCAACATTGAATTGGGCATGAAAGTGATATAACTATTCTGAAACTCAAAGATCATCAAGGCAAAGCAGACTTTTTAGTCTTAAACATGTGTAAACATGTGCCAAGTCAATCCAAGAATTCTCCAAAGGGAAATACCACCTTAGTATACCAAACTATGAACAATGCAATGCATGTAAATCATTTCAATAACACATTATATACTCTAGCTATTTGAGATTAGCCACAAGGAAAGCATGAACCACTGGGAAAGCATTGTAAACATAGCGCTATGTCGCTACAAGCTGGTCTCTAGATCATAAGTACAGGCATATGTACAAAAGTAGAAACAAGAAGAGTTCATACCGGTTTTCCTTGTTGCTTCCTTTCCGTCGATCTTTGTCATTACTGCCTTGTCACTTGCACGATCGAACATAGGAAATATAATTAAATGCCATCACGGACTCGAGCTGAACTCTGAAAACAAAGCAAACTAAAGAGAGAAAGGAAATCTTTTTGGGTTTTTTCAAAGGTTGAACGAAAGCAAAAGAAAGGGAAAATCTTTTTGTTGTTTTTGCAAAGAAAGAAACAAAGAAGAACGGGCAAAAACTTCGAAAAGATCAAAGCGAACAAAAATAAAACGGATAATACAATGGAAAAGTGAGAAGGGCACGTACTCCCCCAAGCTTAGGCTTTTGGCCTAAGTTGGTACTAGCTACTACCCCCAGGAGCCTCCTGCTCCGGGGTGGTACTGGTGAGTCCAAAGGTCGTATAAGGATCCGGCGCGTACACCGAAGTCCTCGGATCCTCCCACGAAGAAGGGTCCGCACTCCAAGCAGAGGAAGACCCTTCACCAAACTGGGTGACGGTCTCCCCCTGAAAAGGTGGTAACTCACCGTGCTCCTCCTCGTCGGGCACAACCCTCTCCATGGGGTTATGAAACTGATGCTGGACCATGAACTCATCGAACTGGATAACATCAAAGGACCATCCGTTCCTGCGAGAAAAATCAAACAAAAGAGGTGCAGGTAGACGGATCTTGCGTTCCGCGGTAGTTCCGAAACGCAAGATATAAACAAGGTTACCAAACTCAAAAGTCATGGTAACAAACTTATGCCTTTTCATAGCAGCAAGATCAAAACTTGAATAAATAAAAAGCTCATCATTAGGGTGTGGGGTGCCTTTAAGATACTCTAAGATAAGTGTGGCATAAATGCCACCAAATAAGTCTCCCTTGTTACCGTTCATAGCAAGGCGTCGAGCAATTAAGGCACCGACATTATAATCAAACCTCCCTGAGAGGGCGGTTGCCAGGATAGCTATATCCGGCGCAGAAATGCTACTCGTGTTGTCACGAGCTAACACCCCTCTAGCAACATAATACGCAAAATACCTGAGGTGAGGGAATAAGATGCTGGAGATTTTTGACCGATGAATATCCCTCGTATCCATGCTGCAGAGAGAGTTGAAGACGGTTCTCATCTCGGAGGGCTGAGAGGTCATCTTCGCCGTCCGCCCAACGTTTGGCACACCTATTATTTCACAAAACTTTTCCAAGGGCATGGTCAAAAGATTATTGTAAATTTTAAACTCAATAGAACCAGTATCAAGGTTATATCTAAAACTGTTAATGAAACCGGAGGTGAGTTTTTGATACTGAGCAACACGGCACGTGATGAGCCATGTCAGACCTGCATTAGCACAAAGATTATAAAACTCATCCTTAATTCCTGTAGCTTCAAGGAATTCATCACATGGGAACATCATCGCACGTGCTGGATTTGTGTCTTCCAACAACTCTAGGGGCACATGATCTTCATTGTAGCTCACCCTAGCAGTCGAGGGTGAAGCTGCGGCTCTAGTAACTCGATCGGAGCACGCGGGCTTCTTCTTCTCAAGCCACCCCTTTGTCCTTCCTAACAAAACTCATT
Organism: Secale cereale; assembly: GCA_902687465.1. Lineage (NCBI taxonomy): Eukaryota > Viridiplantae > Streptophyta > Magnoliopsida > Poales > Poaceae > Secale > Secale cereale. The sequence continues at coordinate 623,925,812 of LR738714.1, forward strand.
TCTGAAAATTTTGGCAAATTACAAAAACAAGGATTTAAACAAAGTGGGTTAAGGCAAACTACTCAACTCACTTACCTAAGGCATAAACTTGCATCAAAACTTGGAAAATAAATTTCTACACAAACATGCAAGCTCATCTACACAGCACCAAGAACTACTAAATACTCACAAATGAAGCCACCAACCAAAAATCTAATTGGAGGGGTGAAGGAGTTACATACGAGGGAGTATTTGTTCAAAATCTCAGCTCGAATGATAGGCTGTAGAGAGAGATTGAAAATTGCCTCCAAGAACAGCAAGAACGCAAGAACAGGTGCAGAACTCGTGTTTTCGGAGAGAAAGAGAGAGAGAGGAAGAAGACTCACCTGGAGGCGGGACCTGTGGGCCCCAGGCGCCCACTAGTAGAAAACAGGGCATTGGTCCAGGCCTGTCCAGCCCATTAGCCCCGGTTCAATCTAGAACCGGGTCCAATGGGGGCACTGGACCCGGTTCGTGAGCCCAGGGGGCCGGCCGGGCCACATGGGCCATTGGTCCCGGTTCGTCTGGACCTTTTGGTCCCGGTTGGAGCGACAAACCGGGACCAATGGCTCTTGGTCCTGGCCCACCACCATTGGTCCCGGTTACTGATATGAACCGGGACCAAAGGCTCCCCTTTAGCCCCGGTTCATAGCACCAACCGGGACCAATGAGGTGCCTATATATAACCCCTCACTCAAGAGCAGAGCTCACTGCTCTGTTTTTTTTCTGGCCGAGGGGCAGAGGGGTTAGTGGTGCTCTAGCTCACCTCCTATGCACACAACGTGTTCGGTGGAATGCCCAAGCCACACTAGTTAAGCTTTTCTCCTCTCGAAGCTCTATTTTCTCCGAGATTTGTCTAGGTTTAGCGGTCCGTCACGTCCCGTCCCCGTCTTCGCCGCCGTCGATCGCCCCCGCCGATCTCGTCACCGGCACCACCGTGGTGAGCCTCTTGTTATGTCCATGCTTTTCTTACTTTTATTATTGCTTGTTATTATTGCTTTAGATAGATATTTGTCTAATTTTCTTACGTTTATTATTGCTTGTTATTATATAGTGCGATGGTTTTGATATCCGCCCACGTGGGCCCTCGTCCTGTCTACGATTCGGATGTGGTATATTATCTTTAATTTATAACTATTTGTTTTAGTGTTTATGATAGTTATGCCGACCAACCTGACATGCATAGATGTTTTATTATGTCTAGGAGGTAGTTGAACCGGAAATTCCAACCGACCCTCTTGTGGAAAGGTTACATTTAGTTGAAGAGGAAAACATTTCCTTAAAGAAAAAATTGGAAAAAATGGAGGAGGAGAAGATGGGATTGGAGTTGCATGTTGCGGAAGTCATCGATGATCACAAGATCAAGATGGACCCTATTGTCGAGAGGTTAAATTTAGTTGAAGAATAAAACAATTTCTTGAAGGAAAAAATAAAAAAAATTATGGACGAGAAGATGATATTGGAGTTGCATGTTGCGGATGTCGTCGATGATCACAAGATCAAGATGGATGCAATGCGGTTGAAGATTAAAAAGATTAGAAAATATGCCATTCATACCGAGGCTTGGTATCATTATGCCGTTGGATCAATTGTTACCTTGGTTGCGATTATGATCCCATTTGTTTTCGCATTGAAAAGTTTTACATAGTTTCGATGTGTATGGAGAGCTATATGTTGTTAGATGAGAACTATATATGTATGTACTTTGGTTTTAATGTGATGATGAAATTTTATCCATTTGGTCACTTAATTATCTATTTATGATGTTCTGTAATGGTTTTTGACACACTTAATTATATATAATGCACGCAGATGAACCGACAATGGATGTACGGTGACAGACACACCTCCGAGTACATTAAGGGCGTGCATGAGTTTATAAATGCGGCTGAGGCAAACAAGCAGAATGGTTTTATGTGTTGTCCATGAACTAAATGTGTGAATACGATGTCTTACTCTAACCGGAAAATCCTTCACTCCCACCTGCTTTACAAGGGTTTCATGCCACACTATAATGTTTGGACGAGGCACGGAGAAATAGGGGTTATGATGGAAGACGGCGAAGAAGAAGAGTACGATGACAACTATGTGCCCGCTGAATACGGTGATGCTGCAATGGGGGGAGCTGGTGAAGATCAAGAGGAACCAGACGATGTGCCCAATGATGCTGCAACGGGTGAAGCTGCTGAAGATCAAGAGGAACCAAATGATGATCTCCACCGGGTCATTGTCGATGCAAGGACACAATCCAAAAGTCAAAAGGAGAAGCTGAAGTTCGATCGCATGTTAGAGGATCACAAAAAAGGGTTGTACCCCAATTGCGAAGATGGCAACACAAAGCTCGGTACCGTACTGGAATTGCTGCAGTGGAAGGCAGAGAATGCTGTGGCTGACAAAGGATTTGAGAAGCTACTGAAAATATTGAAGAAGAAGCTTCCGAAGGATAACGAATTGCCCAACAGTACATACGCAGCAAAGAAGGTCGTATGCCCTCTAGGATTGGAGGTGCAGAAGATACATGCATGCCCTAATGACTGCATCCTCTACCGTGGTGCATACAAGGATCCGAACGCATGCCCGGTATGCGGTGCATTGCGGTATAAGATCAGACGAGATGACCCTGGTGATGTTGATGGCGAGCCCGCCAGGAAGAGGGTTCCTGCGAAGGTGATGTGGTATGCTCCTATAATACCATGGTTGAAACGTTTGTTTAGAAACAGAGAGCATGCCAAGTTGATGCGATGGCACAGTGAGGACCGTAAGAAAGACGGGAAGTTGAGAGCACCCGCTGACGGGTCGCAGTGGAGAAAAATCGAGAGAAAGTACTAGGAGGAGTTTGCAAAGGACGCAAGGAACGTATGGTTTGCTTTAAGCGCGGATGGCATTAATCCTTTCGGGGAGCAGAGCAGCAATCACATCACCTGGCCCGTGACTCTATGTATGTATAACCTTCCTCCTTGGATGTGCATGAAGCGGAAGTTCATTATGATGCCAGTTCTCATCCAAGGCCCTAAGCAACCCGGCAACGACATTGATGTGTACCTAAGGCCATTAGTTGAAGAACTTTTACAGCTGTGGAATGGAAACGGTGTACGTGCGTGGGATGAGCACAAACAGGAGGAATTTGACCTAAAGGCGTTGCTGTTCGTGACCATCAACGATTGGCCCGCTCTCAGTAACCTTTCAGGACAGACAAACAAAGGATACCACGCATGCATGCACTGTTTAGATGACACTGAAAGTATATACCTGGACAAGTGCAGGAAGAATGTGTACCTGGGCCATCGTCGATTTCTTCCGACCAACCATCAATGTCGAAAGAAAGGCAAGCATTTCAAAGGCGAGGCAGATCACCGGAAGAAGCCCGCCATGCGTACCGGTGATCACGTACTTGCTATGGTCAATGATTTACACGTAATCTTTGGAAAGGGCCCTGGCGCACTAGCTGTTCCGAATGACGCTGAGGGACACGCACCCATGTGGAAGAAGAAATCTATATTTTGGGACCTACCCTACTGGAAAGACCTAGAGGTCCGCTCTTCAATCGACGTGATGCACGTGACGAAGAACCTTTGCGTGAACCTGCTAGGCTTCTTGGGCGTGTATGGAAAGACAAAAGATACAGCTGAGGCACGGGAGGACCTGCAACGTTTGCACGAAAAAGACGACATCCCTCCGAAGCAGTATGAAGGTCCTGCCAGCTATGCTCTTACGAAAGAAGAGAAAGAAATCTTCTTTGAATGCCTGCTCAGTATGAAGGTCCCGACTGGCTTCTCGTCGAATATAAAGGGAATAATAAATATGGCAGAGAAAAAGTTCCAGAACCTAAAGTCTCATGACTGCCATGTGATTATGATGCAACTGCTTCCGGTTGCATTGAGGGGGCTTCTACCGGAAAACGTCCGATTAGCCATTGTGAAGCTATGTGCATTCCTCAATGCAATCTCTCAGAAGGTGATCGATCCAGAAATCGTACCAAGGCTAAGGAGTGATGTGGCGCAATGTCTTATCAGTTTCGAGCTTGTGTTCCCACCATCCTTCTTCAATATCATGACACACGTCCTAGTTCATCTAGTCGACGAGATTGTCATTCTGGGGCCCGTATTTCTACACAATATGTTCCCCTTTGAGAGGTTCATGGGAGTCCTAAAGAAATATGTCCATAACCGCGCCAGGCCAGAAGGAAGCATTTCCATGGGCCATCAAACAGAGGATGTCATCGGGTTTTGTGTTGACTTCATTCCTGGCCTTAATAAGATAGGTCTCCCTAAATCGCGGTACGAGGGGAGACTGACTGGAAAAGGCACGCTTGGAAGGGACTCAATAATATGCAGGGACGGATATTCTTGGTCTCAAGCACACTACACAGTTCTACAGAACTCTACATTAGTGACCCCGTATGTCGATGAACACAAGAAAAGTCTGCGCTCCAAACACCCGGAGCAGTGCGACGACTGGATTACATGTGAACACATCAGGACTTTCAGCAGTTGGTTGGAAACACGTCTCAGAGGTGAAAACACTGTTTGTGATGAGTTTTACTTGTTGTCCAGGGGACCATCTTCGACTGTATTGATTTACAAAGGATACGAGATAAATGGGAATACATTTTACATGATTGTCCACGATCAAAAGAGCACCAACCAAAACAGCGGTGTCCGCTTTGATGCAACAACCGGGAGGGGAAAGGACACATATTATGGTTACATAGTGGACATATGGGAACTTGACTACGGACATGATTTTAAGGTCCCTTTGTTTAAGTGCAAATGGGTCAATCTGTCAGGAGGCGGGGTACAGGTAGACCCACAGTACGGAATGACAACAGTGGATCTGAAAAATCTTGGATACACTGACGAACCGTTCGTCCTAGCCAATGATGTGGCACAGGTTATCTATGTGAAGGACATGTCTACCAGACCGAGAAAAAGAAAAGATAAGGAAGCGAATACATCATACGATGAGCCAAAGCGCCACATAGTTCTTTCAGGAAAAAAGGGACATCCTGGGAGTGGAGGGCAAGACAGACATGTCTGAAGATTATGAAAAGTTTCATGAAATTCCTCCCTTCAAAGTCAAGGCTGACCCAAGCATCCTGATAAACGATGAAGATTATCCATGGTTACGGCGCAATAAGCAAATGACACAAGCGAAGAAAAAGTGAAGACTTTTTTCGGCAACTATTATGATGATACCATGCCAACTTTGTAACAAACGAGTATGATACCATTGTCCATTTGTACTATTCAAATTTGCACTAACAGAAAGTTCGTAATTGGTTTTACTAGAAAGAATTAAAAAATAAAGCAAAAAACAAAAGAAAATAAATAATGCAGAAAACAAAAAAAACTTGCAAAAAAATAAAAAATAGCAACAATAAGTATTTCATTGTAAGTAGAAACAAAATAAAATAAATAAAGCAACAAAGAAAACAAATAATTTCAAATTTAAACTATTCAAATTTGAATACTACTTGCACTAACAGAAAGTTTGTAATTGGTTTTACCAGAAAGAATTAAAAAATAAAGCAAAAAACAAAAGAAAATAAATAATGCAGAATATAAAACAAAAAACTTGCAAAAAAAATAGCAACAATAAGTATTTTGTTGTAAGTAGAAACAAAATAAAATAAATAAAGCAACAAAGAAAATAATGAAAGTTTATAATTTTTGTGACCTAAAATGAAAAAGAAATCACTAAAACACTATAAGTATTTAGTTCTAAGTAGAAATGAAAAAATAAATAGAAAAAAAGAAAAAAAGTGCCACCTACTGGGCCATCACGGCCTGAATACGACTAGAAACCCAACCATGGGCCAGGATTCAGGCCCGCAGCAGGCCCAGTAGGCCCACAGGCATTGCACTGTCGAATTAGGCCCGTAAGCCTCCACTTCAGATGAGTTCGAGAGGAGAGAGGCAGCGCAGCTTATAAACTGGTGCTGGCCTCTCTCAACTAGCGAGGTGGGACTAAACTTCCCACCGCACCGCGCCAGCAAGGCCTTTGGTCCCGGTTGGTGGCACCAACCGGGACTAAAGGGTGGTATTAGTCCCGGTTTGTGCCACCAACCGGGACTAATACCCCCCTTTAGTCCCGGTTGGTGGCACCAACCGGGACTAAAGGCCCCTCCTTCCCGCCCTTTGGGCTGCTGAAAAGGGACCTTTAGTCCCGGTTGGTGGCTAGTCCCGGTTTGTGGCACCAACCAGGACTAATACGCCTCCTATATAACCAACACTTGCGAAAATTTCTCCTTCCCCGCCCCGACGCCTCCTCACTCTGCTTCGTCCCCGCCCCCGTCGCCCCGTCGCCCCGTCGCCGTCGCCGTCGCCCCGTCGCCGTCGCCGTCGCCCTGTCGCCGTCGCCCCGTCGCGCCGTCGCCGTCGCCCCCAACGCCGCCCCGTCGCCGTCGCGTCGTCGCCCCGCCCCGCCCCGCGCCGTCGCGCCGCCCCGTCGTCGTCGCCCCGTCGCCGCCGTGCCGCCCCGCCCCGCCGCGCGATGTGAGGTTTTTTTTGTTTATATATAGTTGGTGTATATATATAGTTGTTGTTTTTATATATATATATGTATATATGTGTGTATATGTGTTATGTGTATATAGTTGCTGTATATATATTTTGTATGTGTATATATATATATTTTTATTTTTCTTAGGAATTTGCTAAATATATATGTTAAAAATGTTTTTTTTTCATAGAATGTTTTTTGTTTATATATAGATAGTTACAATTGTGATGTATAGTTGCTGTATGTGATGTGTATGTGATGTATATATATGTGTATGTGGCTATATAGTTTTTTGTTTATATATGCTAAATATGTATAGAAAGTTTTATATATGCAAAAGTTACAAATTTAGAAAAAGAAGGATAGGAAAGAAGAAAATAAGAAAGAGGAAAGAAAGAAGAAGAGGAGAGGAAGAAGAGGAGAAATAAATAAGAAGAAGAAAAAAGAAGAAAAAAAAGAGGAGAAGAAGAAAGGAATAGAGGAGAAGAAGAGAAATAGAATTTCTCTTCTTCTCCTCTATTCCTTTCTTCTTCTCCTTTTTTTTCGTCGATCTTCTCCTCTAGCGATTCCTTTTTTCTTCTTCTTCCTCTTTTTTTATCGGATATGTCGTTGTCGATATACACCCTCCCCGATAACTTCGACATTTAGATACCCGAAAAAGCTCCGGGACTGCCGAAGAAGCTAGAATTTAGATACCCGAAAATAAGTACTATATAGTAGCATGTTCCGCGCGCACATCTCCTATATCTTGATTCAAGCGCTAGTTTCATCAATACCATTTGGCATTCTTGCTTATCAGTTTGATTGACCTCTATTTCTTGTAAAGTGGTTGTGGCAGGAACCCGGGAATGATTACTGTGGATACTACATTTGCGAGTCCATCCGCCACACGACCTGTGAGCGGGGCTACTCTGAAGCACAATTTGAAGTGCATAAGCAATTACTAATATTCACAAATTTATAGCATCATTTCATGTATTGACCCCCTACTTCAAATTAGATGTTTCGGATGCGGGATGAACTCCTAACACCAGATCGTCTGTTAGCAATTCAAGAGGAACTGGCGGCATTCTTCCTTGAACACGTGATCGCGCCAGACGGAGAATACTATGTGGACCATGCGTCCATCCTATATGAGATTATATTTGTAAGAGATAATTATTGTATATATGTACCCGGTAGTGTCGGATAGATATACGAGAACTTGTTGTTCGACCAATCTCTCGGAGAAGGAGAGGTGGTCGATATTACTTCTCTCTGTATATATATATATATATATATATATATATATATATATATATATATATATATATATATATATATATATGTTGATTATACGATCTTCTGTTTCCTTCGTTTGCTTTACTAGCTAGCTAGCTAGCTAGCGTGTCTAGTCCTCTCTATACGTATGTGTAGTACGTAGCGTCGACCAAGCACGGACATAAGAGAGGACACTTCTCTCTATTAATTAGCTAGCTAACACAATATGAAACACCTAAATTAACCCCCCAAAACCTCCAAGCCCCCTCCCCTTTCAAAAAAAAAACAAAAGCCACAGCCACAGAAATGCTGACACGTGGATGCCTTTTGGTCCCGGTTGGTGCCACCAACCGGGACCAAAGCCCCTCCTGCCTGGGCTCGGCGCATAGGCCACGTGGACACCCATCGGCCCCGGTTCTGGATTGAACCGGGACTAAAGGGTCAGAGCATTAGTACCGACACTTTTGTCCCGGTTCAGGAACCGGGGCTAAAGGCCCAAATGAACCGGGTCTGATGACCCTTTATCTACTAGTGGCCCTATGGACGCGGCCAGGGGGCAGGCCGCGCCAGCTGGCCGCCTGGGCCACTGGTGGCCCCCCTGGTCAGTCCCAGGTGCCTCTGGGTCACTCCCGGCATGGAAATTTTAATTTTTATTTTTCTGGAATTTTTCTGAAAACTTCACTGTTGAAATTTTTTCGAAGTTCAAAAAGCTGCAAAACTTTCTGAAAACTTAAAGCAGTGATTAGTATTGTGAAGCTTCAAAAACACAAACACTTGGTACAGCAAGGAGAACAAAAGCTAAAACAAATGAAAACATAACAGGCTCAACTTTTTACCTATATAAAACATGCTCACTAGTAAGGTTGATCAAGTCTTACCAACAAACCGGCGATATATAGAGCAAAAAGTCCCACCTCTTACGAAGTGATCATTGCACCTTTACTTTAATGGACATTGTCCCCACCATAATAGTTTTGTATTTGTGGTGCACATGTAGTGCACAGTCCCATTCTCCAATCTTCACGGTCTCGATATTTTCTATAGAGTTGAGGCCATGCCTCTTGTCGGTCTTCTTTGGAAAATACATCGTGTGTTCTTTATCATTCACATTGAAGGTAACCTTTCCTTTATTGCAATCAATAATAGCACCTGCGGTGTTAAGAAAAGGTCTACCAAGAATAATGGACATGCTCCCATCCTCGGGCATGTCAAGCACGACAAAATCAGTAAGGATCAAACAATTAGCAACTTCTACGGGAACATCCTCACAAATACCTATCGGGACGGCTGTTGACTTGTCAGCCATCTGAAGAGAGATATCTGTAGGAATTAGTTTCTCTAAACAAAGCCTCTTGTAAAGAGAGAAAGGCATAACACTCACTCCTGCTCCAAGATCACATAAAGCAGTTTTGACATAATTATTCTTTATGGAGCAAGGAACGGTGGGTATACCTGGATCACCAAGCTTCTCAGGAATCTTGCCACTGAAAGAGTACTTAGCAAGCATAGTAGATATTGCTTCATTAGGAACTTTTCTTTTATTAGTAACAATATGTTTCATATATTTTGAATAGGGAGGTAACTTAATAGCATAAGTCAAAGGGATTTGAAGAAAAAGAGGTTTCATCCACTCACAAAACTTATTGTAATGCTCTTCTTCTTCAGATTTGAGAGACTTACCTGGAAAGGGCATGGGTTTCTGTATCCATGGTTCTTTTTCCTTCCCATGTCTTCTTGCGACGAAGTCTTCTCTAGTGTACTTCTTGCGTTTGTCAGGTGCTTCTTCTTCTCGAACTTCAGGCGGATCATTCTTCTCCTTATCCTTATCTTCAGGTTCGGCACCGTCTTCTGTCTCAGCATCGGAGGTAGATATACTGTTGGGATCAACAGCTGGTTCTTCACTTGTAATAGGATCATTGGAATGGTCAGCCTCCTTGTGTTTCTTCTTCTTCTTCTTTGGAGAGCCAACAATTTCTTCTTCCTGTATTTGAGAATCTTGCTCGATTCTCCTCGGACGCCCCTCTGGATAGAGAGGATCTTGAGTGCTAGTTCCTCCTCGGGTCTTAATCCCGAAGGCCTGTAAATCATCTTGTTTGGTATTGTTAGCAAGCAAATCTTTTTGCACATTAGAAATTTGTTCAAGCTGAGTTTGAACCATATGAAAATGCTTCACAAGACATTTAACATCATTAACTGTTCTACCTAGAACATCAAGCAAACTCTTGATAACAAGGGAATTATCATGCAATTGACTTTGTATCGTCTCATTAAAATGACTTTGCTTCATAATAAAATTATCAAGCTCATCTAAACATTGATAAGGAGGCTTACCATGAGGGATGTCACTTGCGATGAAATCTAAAAGAGAGTGTACCTCTACCATAGGAGGGTCAGTGGTAGGCTCACGCAACTTCTCAATAGGGGGTAGATTCTTCACGTCTTCAGTTTTAATACCCTTCTCTTTAATATACTTCTTTGCTTCTTGCATATCTTCGGAGCTTAGAACAAGCATGCCCCTCTTCTTTGGTGGTGGAGGTGGTTCAGGGACGGACCAATCTTCATGGTTTTTGGCAATCCTGCCCATCAATTCTTTTGCATCGTCCGGTGTTCTTTTCTTGAAAACACAACCAGCACAACTATCCAAATAGGACCTGGATTCATCAGTTAGACCAGCATAAAATATATCGATTAATTCATTCTTAGGGACTCCATGTCCTGGTCTAGCCTGGATCAGACTACAATACCTCCCCCAAGCTTTAGGGAGGTGCTCATCCTGCAACTGTTTGAAGTTATAAATTCTTTGTAAAGCAGCATGTTGCATATGAGCAGGAAAGTACTTATCAACAAAAGAGTGAGCTAAGTCTTGAGGACTCTTAATGGAACCACATGGTAGTGCATCATACCATGTTTTAGCACCTTCCTTCAAAGAGAAAGGAAGAAGCTTAGTCACATAAAAGTTTCGTATCTTTTCATTCGTGGTAAACAAGCAACCCAACTCAGTGAGTTTGGTCAGGTGTGCAATAGCATCATCATTTTCTCTGCCATAAAAGGGGTCAGCTTCAACCATAGATATAAGTGAAAGATCAACAGAGAAATCATAATCAGGATCATTGATGCATATAGGAGAGGTAGAAAATTCAGGATCAAGAACAGTCTTGTTCTTCAAGGAGTGTTTTTCAAGCAGCTTCTTAATAGCTTCAGGGTCAGAGTCGGCAAACTCTGTCAGTTCCCTACATAAATCATCATCAAGCATAATGTAATCATCATCAAGGAGTCTCTGTTTGAGTTTACTCAAATCAGGATAATCATAAGTTCCACCAATAGGGTAGCGAGTAACAGGAATTTCAATTCCATATTTTTTTGTAGCAGCAGCGATCTGTTTTTCAAGAGCATAACCAAGTGAACCAATATCATCAAGAGTAGTAGAAGCATCATCAAAAGTATCGGACATAGTAACAGATTCAGTAGAAGCATCATGTGGTGGTGGTGAGGCAAACTTACTCATAACAGAAGGTGAATCAAGTGTAGCACTAGTGTTCAGAACAGTACCTCTTCTTGTAGTGGATAGTAAGATCGGAACCTTGGGGTCTCCTTTCTTACCCATAGCGGATGAAGTGCAGCAGGTAGGATACTTCAAGTAGACTTGTAAATATTGCTATGCTCCCCGGCAACGGTGCCAGAAAACGGTACTTGATAACCCTCAACCGTAAGGGATCGAGATAGTCTTCGCGGGTAAGAATAACCCAATTTATAGATTCGACACACGGGGAGCCAAAGAGTATTTATAAGCTTTGACAGTTGAGTTGTCAATTCAACCGCACCTGAAATATACTTACTTGCAACAAAAGATAAGTGGTAACGGTGATATGATAGTGATGGTGGTGACAGCAAAAGTAAACAGCAAAAGTAACAACTAATAACCAGCAGGATTGAAACACTGTAGGCTAGGGAGATGGATGGTTGGGCACTGCATGGATGAGATACATCATGAATCTAACTTGGGGCAAGGCACACAGAAAAGTAATGATCATCTAGGCAAATATCAAACATTAGGCATGTATCCCACAGGTAGTTGTACGTGCTTGCAATAAGAACTTGCACAACATCTTTTGTCCTACCATCCCGCTATGAACGGGGCCAAAAGGAACTTATGGAGATTAAGGTGCTCCTGTCAAAGAGCATCGGAACAAAGCAATAAACTCAATGGATACATGGAATCCTCAAATTATGGACCATCCCCTTTGGTGTCCCAAGCTGTCACCTTTGGGATCGCCGGTTCCGGACCATAATAGGTGCAAACAACTCATAGATAGGATCAAGAACTCAAATATATGCATGCAAACACATAGGGTTCAGATCTGAAAACATGGCACTCGGGCCCAAAGTGACAAGCATTAAGAGCAACAAGTTGAAGCAAAGATGATAAACACCAAAGTAGATGATAGGCAACATGCCCCCAACAATCTGATAAACTATTACATGATCTAACTCATCCAATCCCTACCATCTCCTTTGCCTACAGCAGGGAATTACTAACACATGGAAGGAGAAGTCATGGAGGGAGGATGGAGTGGTGATGATGATGACGATGGCGACGATCTCCCCTCTCCGGAGGCCAAATCAGCCTCCAGATTAGCCCTCCCGGAGAAGAACAGAGGGTGGCGGCGGCTCCGCGACGGAAACTGAAAAAACGACTTCTGTTCTGGGGTTTCCTCGCCACGGGAATAAATAGGAGCCAAGGTAGGGCACCAGAGGGGGCAGGACCCTCCCAGGTGGCCTCCTGGCGCGGCCAGGGGTGGGGTCGTGCTAGCAGGGCGCCTGGGGCCCCCCTGGCTGCCCTCTGGCCCCACTTCTGGCACAATGGCCCTTCGGGTGCGTGGATTTTCTGTGATTTTTCTTGGAATTTTCTGAGACACCTAAAAATCCATTTTCCTGCACACAATAAAACCATACAGGCAGCTCTGCTGAAAACAGCGTCAGTCCGGGTTAGTTTAGTTTAAATCATGCAAGAATGAGGGCAAAACAATAGCAAAAGTGTTTGGAAAAGTAGATACGTTTGAGACGTATCA
>LR738714.1:623938691-623951702 GCA_902687465.1 Secale cereale
CCCCCGAGTGATTCTATATGGCGGAGCGACAGGGCGGGTTGAGACACCGAGGTGAGAGGTGGCCTGGCCCTGGTCGTTATCCGTGGTTAATTCATAATAACACGCTTAACGAGTTTGGATATTTGATCTTAGTTTGGCCACTTCCCTATACGCACTAACCAGCTACGCGGGAACAGTTATGAGCACTCGACATCGTGGTATCAGCTGAAGCCTGCTTGACGTCAGCGACTGGGCGGCGCGCGCCGGGTTGGACCGCGTAGCGCAACTTCCCTTGAAATGGAGGTTGCTAGGTCTCTCACCGGCCGCGTACGCAACATCCAGGTGTGCAATGGGCAATGGGCCTAGACTCCTGCATGCTTAGGATTTAGACCGGCGTGCTGACCTCTCTGTTGTGCCTAGGTAGGGCTGCGATGTGTTGATCTTCCAAGGCCGGGCATGACCAGGAAAGTGTGTTCGGCCAGAGGGGATCGAGCGTGTTGGGTAATGTGGTGCACCCCTACAGGGAAGTTTATCTATTCGAATAGCCGTGTCCCTCGGTAAAAGGATGATCCAGAGTTGTACTCCGACCTCATGACAACTAGAACCGGATACTTAATAAAACACACCCTTTCAAGTGCCAGATGCAACCCAGTGATCGCTTTCCCACAGGGAGATGAGGGGAGGATCGTCGGGTAGGATTACGATATATGATGTTACTTGGTGAACTTACCATCTACTCTCTGCTACTGCTGCAAGACGGAGGCTGCCAGAAGCGAGGATACTTGTTACTTTCCACCTACGCTCTTCTACTGCTGCAAGATGGAGGCTGCCAGAAGCGTAGTCTTTGATACGTCTAGCTATCCCCCTCTTATTCCGGCATTTTGCAGTTTAGCCCATAGATATTACCCCCTTTACACAGATACCATTGCATATGTAGTGTAGATACTTGCTTGTGAGTACTTTGGATGAGTACACACGGTTGATTTGCTCCCCCTTTCCCCCCTTTTTTTCTATCTTCTCGGATGATGCAACCAGATGATGGAGTTCAGGAGCCAGAGGATCCCGAGGATGTTTCTACGTGGAGTTCGGCTTCGAGGAGTAGTTAGGAGGTTCCAGGCAGGAGGCCTTGCCTTTTCGATCATTGCCACTTTTGTTCTAGCCATCTTATGGCACCTTGTTTAACTTATGTATGTGCTGAGATATTTTTGCTTTCGCTGACTCTTGAGTTTTCAAGCTTATGTATTCGAGCCCTCGAGGCCCCTGGCTTGTAATATAAAGCTTGTATTATTTTAATTTGTGTCTAGAGTTGTGTTGTGATATCTCCCGTGAGTTCCTGATCTTGGGCGTACGCATTTTCTTGCTTGATTAGTGTACAGTCAAATCGGGGGCGTCATAGTCAGCTTGATGAATCAGCCTGAGCGAAGGAACACCGCGATGCAATGCTAAATAACCCGCTGCTGGGAGCCTCACATTCCTAAGGCAAGGCTCATGAGATTAGTTGAAGATGGGGATTCCAACCTAAACCTAAGGCTTCCTTGGCACAACTCCAACAATTCAATGGAGAACTTTTGCAATCTCCGACGCCCCGCGAAGGGCACAATCCACATTGGGCTACCATTCTGTTTGGCAATGTTGAGCGGCGACAGGAGCCTGTTATACAATTATAGCATGGATGATAATAGATTATCATGAACAAGGAAATATAATAATAACCACTTTATTATTGCCTCTAGGGCATATCTCCAACAATAGCCACGCCCCAACCCATCCTTATAGCTACAATAGGAAATAATGTGGAATAGTGTTACTATAGCCACAATGAATGAAGAACTAAGATGATACGATCCAAGCCACAACCCTTGTAACCTGGGGCTTAGCTATGCCCCTGCTCCCAGTCGATAATACTAAGTTCTTTTCTCATTGATTGGAATCACTAAGTACCTCATGGGGAACTTGGCCAACTTGTACTTCAACAATCACCCACATGTGTTCCCTTGTCTTCTGTCAACCCCGTAGCAATGACCTCTCATTTGTGGAAGTTGATCTTCAACCCAGACAATGCTTCAAAATAGAGGAGGAGTTTAACCATAACAATGTTATGATTTTGAGGCAGAAACAACATCACGATGTTGTCTCCTATTGAACCTAGGACACCCCTCCCCCATATCAAATGAGTCATGTCCCCTTTGAGGTGGCCAGCTTCCTTGGTGTTGTCCAACATTGTCGTCAAAATGTTGGAGATATGCCCTAGAGGGAATAATGTATGATGACATTTCATATGTGTTTTCGAATAAAGATAGTCCTTGGACATTATCAATGATGTGTATTTGCATGTATGTGACTTGTTTGTGGGATATGCATTGCATGATGACTGTCCTAAAAGGTCCCTAGTCGAAAGGGTTTTGTGAATGTGCAGCTCACTGATACGTCCATTTTGCATCATGCTTTTAGTTATGTTGATATTTGTTGCATTATGGACTATTATTTCACATTATGGTACAACACTTATGCCTATTCTCTCTTATTTTGCAAGATTTACATGAAGAGGGAGAATGCCGGCAGCTGGAATTTTGGACCAGAAAGGAGAAATCTGAGTGGCCTATTCTGTACAACTCCAAAAGTCTTGAAAATCAACAAAGAATTATTTTGGAATATATAAAAAATATTGGGCAAAGAAAATTCAGAGGGGGACCACCAGTTTTGAGACAAAGAGAGAGGAACGGGAGGTGGGGACAAATGGGTTGTTTCTCACATGCGAAAAGGCATAAGGTTGGTGCCGTGCGCGACATCGCGAGTAGTGGGCTAGTGTTTGCTGGGTCCCATGTGGTACACACATCGCACGACCGGCCAAACTTTTGATCGGCTGGCCGATTAGAATCGTTTGCCTCGAAGGATTACGTGAGATTTAGGTGTTGACTAGGATCCCTTCACACTAATTAACTACCCCTCGAATTTCAAGGGGTGGGCCCCCTCTCCCCTCTTAATCTCCAATCAGAAAATGTCAACTATACTAAACTTACATCCATTCAATTATTTTGTTAGTATAATACATTACTGTGATGTTTGTAGTTCTAAATGCGTCTCCACGAAGCGTGCAATACCTGTGTGCACCTAAATTTATCGAGGACTTGATATTGTCTTTCCTGAAAATACTCCTCCAAAATGGAGTTCAAATACAACATTTTATTACCAAGGTCAGTGCTAATCAATCTTGCAAGCAAACGGTCTAAATCGTCCTAACGCCAATGGCCAGATCAACTCCCAAATGCTAATATAGGGGAAACCAGAGGCTGGTTGCTTGGGCTTTCTTGAGGTCGGTGAAACCTTGAAGTTGAGGGGATTTGAGCAGTTGTCGCATTGCCATGCACCATGGTTGGTGGTAGCGGTAGTGGCGTTGGGTGTACCAATGGTGCACGAAGCCGAAAAGAGGGAGGGTGCAAGGTCACCATAGTGAGATGAGGCCATTGGCGACAACTCGGTGGGCCTTGTATATTTTTTCCTGGTTGTGCTCGGATATACATACAAGAGGGGTCCTTTTAGGGTCCACTCTAAGATTAAATAGCATAAAACTACTACTTTAGAGAGTAGGGTTCCAAAAAACTATCGGTTTTATTTTTTTCCAAATAACTACCAAGTGAGTGGTTGACTGTTTCAAAAAACCCAAATCGTCAAGTGATTTAAAGTTGATCGCGATTATGATAGGTCGGGCCCGCACCTAAACAAACCGTCTAATTGACCGTTAACTTACAAGTGGGGCCCACATGTTAGTGTCTCTACCTCAAATTCAAATAAAATAAATCTTCAATCCCCCATTCTTTTCCAAATTTACAAATATGTCCTCACTTTTTATAAAATAGCCCCTATAAATATTTCTAAAAAGCAATCGGGTCCCTGTTACTTTTCTAAAAAAATCAATTGCGTCCCTGTAGTTTTTCTAAAATAGCGATCGGGTACCTGTTCATGGCCGCCGTCGCGCCAGGCCGTGCTCCATGCCGCCGCCACGCACCTACAGGACGCCCTCTCCCGCTCCTTGGCTGCAGAGGAGGCCTCTACTATTGCTCCTTTGCAGCCGCCGAGCCGTGATGGCATCTGCTGTTGCTCCCTGGCCATCGATATAGCGCATGCGCCTTGGCCGTCGGACCTGGTCGCATTCGGCGGCAGCTAGTTGGTGGCTTTCGGCGGCGGCGTGCTGGTGGCTTCCGGCGACAGAGGAGAGAGGGAGGCTGGGGAGGGGTGTCGCCCGCTTGGAAGAGGACATAATCGCCATTCCGGCGCATGCGCCCTGGCCGTCGGGCCTGGTCGGTTCCGGTGGCGGCTAGCTCGTGCCTTTCGGCGGTGGCGAGCTGGTGGCTTCCGGCGACAGAGGACAGAGGGAGGCCGGGGAGGGGTATCGCTGGCTTGGGATAGGACAGAGTCGCTGGCTCGGGAGGGAGGTGCGTGCGTGCTCGCGAGAGAGTTCGGGGAGGAGAGAAAGAAAAGAGAAGGAAGATACACTCATATGTGGGCTCCATTTGTTAGTTAACGGTCAACCTAACGGTCAACCAGACGATTTGTTTAAGTACGGGCCTGACCTATCATAATCGCGATCAACTTTAAATCACTTGACGATTTAGGTTTTTTTAAAGAGCCAACCACCCACTTGGTAGTTATCTGAGAGAAAAAATAAAATCGGTAGTTTTTTTGAACCCTAGCCCGTAAAGTAGTAGTTTTATGCTATTTACTCGCACTCTAAGGACCACTTTCATTCAGAATGATTCTCAAAAGAAACTTCGGAGGATTGAAATCCTTAGAAAATTTTCTTATATAGCTCATCTGATTCGTACTTTCATAGTATTGAATCACACTAGTAGAAAAAGGGTCAAACGTGAAGCACATTAGTGCCGGTTTGAATTTGAGTCGGCACTAATGTGTACATTAGTGCCGGTTCCAACGGCTAGCCGGGCCGCTCTCATTAGTACCGGTTCGTGGCGAACCTTTAGCACCGGTTCGTGCCATGAACCGGTACTAATGAGAGTGGTGGCAGGATGTTGTCAGTCTGGGGCCCCTCCAGCACCTTTAGTACCGGTTCTTGGCACGAACCGGTGCTAAAGGTGGTCGTACATAAACCCTTCATCCACCCGAGCTCGCTCTGTTCTTCCTCTTTCCCCTCTCCTCCTTGTTCTTCCCCTCTTCCTCTCGAGCTCATCACACATTTTGCCCAAAATTTGTCAAGATTTGAAGGCCCCCATCCATTCAAATGATCACAAAGGTTAGCAACTTTGTCCTTTCATCTCTCATTGCTAGATTAGCTCTTGCAATGCTTTATATAGTGATTAATTTGTGAGTTTCGTAATTTGGGAGGAAATATATGTGCTAGTATTTGATTTATATGCAATTTGAGGTCCAAAATAACACTTAGTTTGCGTATCTAGGAGAGGTTAAATTTGGTTGAAAGAGAAAACGAGTATTTGAAAGAAAAATTGAAAAGAATTGAGGACGAGAAGATGGAATTGGAGTTGCATGTTGCCGATGTCGTCGATGATCACAAGATCAAGATGGAGAAAATGCGCTTGAAGATTAGAAAGATTAGAAAATATACCATCGATAGTGAGGCTTGGTATCATTATGCTGTTGGATCAATTGTTTCCTTAGTTGCGATCTTGATCGCATTTGTTGTTGCATTTAAATGCTTTAGCTAGAGAGTTATTTGTTTGTTGCATGTAAGTGTTGTATGAACTTGTATTAAGTTGGTGTTTTTGGTGCTGTGTATTGAAGATGAGCCGACAATGGATGTACGATGACCGATGCTCTCCCGAGTTCATTAATGGCGTGCAAACTTTTCTGCTTGCGGCTGAGGCAAACAAGCGGGAGGATGGGGTTATGATGGAAGACAATGAAGAAGAAGAGGACGATGACAGCTATCCTGGTCATGGGTTCCCTGAATACGATGATACAACAATGGGGGAAGAAGCTGAGCCTGTAATGCGGGAAGAAGCTGAGCCGCCAATGCGGGAAGAAGCTGAAGAAGAGGCATCAGATGAGCCCGTTGATGATCTAGGTCGGGCCATTGCCGATGCAAAGATAAACTGCGCAAGTGATTTGGAGAAGAAGAAGAAGTTGCAGCACATGTTAGAGGATCACAAAAAATTGATGTACTCGAATTGCGTAGGTGACAAGAAAAAGCTGGGCACCACACTGGAATTGCTGCAATGTAAGGCAAAGAATGGTGTATCTGACAAGGGATTTGGAAAGTTGCTAGTAATGATAAAGGATATGCTTCCAAAGGACAACGAATTGCCCGAGAGTACGTACGAAGCAAAGAAGGCTGTCTGCCCTCTAGGGTTAGAGGTGCAGAAGATACATGCATGCCCTAATGATTGCATCCTCTACCACGGTGAGTACGAGGATTTGAACGCTTGCCTAGTATGCGGTGCATTGCGCTATAAGATCAGCCGCGATGACCCTGGTGATGTCGAGGGCGAGCGCCCCAGGAAGAAGAATCCTGCCAAGGTGATGTGGTATGCTCCTATAATACCACGGTTGAAACATTTGTTTCAAAACAAAGAGCATGCCAAGGTGATGCGATGGCACAGAGAAGACCGTAAGAAAGACGGAAAGTTGAGAGTACGGGAAGGAGTTTGCAGATGACGCAAGGAGCGTATGGTTTGGTCTAAGCGCAGATGGCATTAATCCTTTTGGGGAGCAGAGCAGCAACCATAGCACCTGGCCTGTGACTCTATGTTTGTATAACCTTCCTCCTTGGTTGTGCATGAAGCGGAAGTTCATTATGATGCCAGTGCTCATCCAAGGCCCTAAGCAACCCGGCAACGACATTGATGTGTACCTAAGGCCATTAGTTGAAGAACTCTTACAACTGTGGAATGGAACAGGTGTACGTGCGTGGGATGAGCACATGGGGGAAGAATTTGACCTAAAGGCGTTGTTGTTTGTGACCATCAATGATTGGCCTGCTCTCAGTAACCTTTCAGGACAGACAAACAAGGGATACCGTGCATGCACGCACTGTTTGGACGATACCAACAGTATATATTTGGCTAATTGTAAGAAGAATGTGTACCTGGGACATCGTCGATTTCTTTCGAGCAGGCATCCCGTAAGAAAGAAAGGCAAGCATTTCAAAGGTGAGGCGGATCACCGGACGAAGCCTCGCCACCCTACTGGTGCTGATGTACATGATATGGTCAAGGATTGGAAGGTGGTCTTTGGAAAGGGTCCTGGTGGACAACCTGTTCCGAATGACGCTGACGGATGCGCACCGATGTGGAAGAAGAAATCTATATTTTGGGACATGCCCTATTGGAAAGACCTACAGATCCGCTCCGCAATCGACGTGATGCACGTGACGAAGAATCTTTGTGTGACCCTGCTTGGCTTCTTGGGCGTGTATGGAAAAAAAAAGATACACCTAAGGCACGGGAGGAACAACAACGTTTGCACGGAAAAGACGGCATACATCAGGGTCATGCAAGCTACGCTCTTACCAAAGAAGAGAAAGAAATCTTCTTTGAATGCCTACTCAGTATTAAGGTACCGTCTGGCGGCACATAGTTCTTTCTGGGAAGAGAAACATCATGGGAGTGGATGACAAGACAGACAAGTCAGAAGATTATGAAAAGTTTGATGAAATTGCTCCATTCACAGTGAATATTGACCCGAGCATCCCGTTAAATGATGAAGATTTTCCATGGTTACGGCGCAAAGGGACACACGCGAAGAAAAAGTTTCACACCCAAAGATCTGGGATGTGATCGGCTTCACTATCATCACTTTCTTCTGTGTTTCACACCCAGAAGGGAATCTCTGTAATAGTTAGGGTAGTTATGTGTTTTGGCATTTGAAACGCGAAGAAATTTTATGTGCAAAGAAATTCTTTCATGCCTTTACTGTTTTTTAAAGTTAAGTTATTCACAAACTAGTGATTCACACTAATTTCAAATAATTCAAAATTTGAACTATTCAAATTTGAAAACTACGGGCACTAACAGAAAGTTTGTAATTTTTTGTACCTAAAGCAAAAATATTCACAAAGAAACTCTAAATACACAAAAAAACAACTAAAAAAATAAAGCAAAAAAAATAAAATAAAAATAAAGCCCGCCTACTAGGCCAGAGCGGCCTACATACGACTAGAAACCCAACCTGTTGTTGGGCCAGGATGCAGGCCCGCAAAGGCCCAGTAGGCCCACAGGGCAGCACAGAACATGTAGGCCCAGTAGGCCTGCTTTGAAGAGGAGCTCGAGAGAGCTACTTCACGGGGGGTTATAAACCAGTGCGGACGCCCCTCGGCTATCGAGGTGGGACTAAACTTGCCGCACAGCACCTGCGCCAGCGCACCCTCTTTAGTACCGGGTCGTGGCACCAACCGGTACTAAAGGGGTGTCTTTAGTATTGGTTGGAGCCACCAACCGGTACTAAAGGGGTTGCGCTTCCCACCGCTTGGCCTGGCCAAAACCGGCCTTTAGTACCGGTTGGTGGCTCCAACCGGTACTAAAGGTCCATTCTATATAAGAAAACACTTCAAAAATTTCAGTTTCTCATCTGCTTCTTCTCCTCTGCACCCGTCGCCACCCCGTCGTCGCCCCGTCCGCGTCACCGCCCCGTCCCCGTCGCCGTCCCGTCGTCGCCGCCCCGTCCCCGTCGTCGTCGCCGCGCCCATCGTCGTCCCCGTCGCCGCGCCCGTCGCCGCCCCCCGTCGCCTCTCGCCTCGCCGGTGAGCGCGCACACACACACATACATTTGTTTTATTTTTTAGTTATAGAAATAGTTATAAAAATGTTAGGAATTTTTCTTTTTTAGTTATAGAAATAGTTAGTTATATAGCATTGTTAGAAATGTTATAGAATTGTTAGAATTGTTAGAAATTTTTCGGTTTTTTAGTTATAGAAATAGTTATAAAAAAGTTAGAATTGTTAGAAAATTTTCTGTTTTTTAGTTATAGAAATAGTTATAAAAAAGTTAGAAAATTTTCTTTTAGATGAATTAGCTAGATATTAATTAGGTATATATATGAGATTTGAACTAGTTGAATTAATATAATAGTTTATTTTTAGTATGAAAATTAATAGAACAAGTTTATTTTTAGTATGAAAATTTAGGTATATGAGATTATTTGAACTAGTTGAATTAATATAACTAGTTTATTTTTAGTAAAAACGGAGTTGAACTAGTTGAATTAGTACAACTAGTTTATTTTTAGGTATATGAGATTTGATGATCTAATTAAAATATTACTATATATAGCTACTTTATATATTTTAGTAAGAAAATTAATAGAACTAGTTTATTTTTAGTAAATTCTTAGTTGAATTAGTTGAATTAGTTGAATTAATAGAACTAGTTTATTTTTAGTAAGAAATTTAGATATCTGAGATTTGATGATCTAATTAATAGGAAATGTCGTCTGGCGACGAAAATGATTTCATTACGTGCGAATACTGTGAAGACCAGCGCGGCCTGTGCGATAGAAATTTTCTTGTTGATGATAGGCGCTTCAGCATCAAGCTGGATGAGACCTTCGAAGTGGATACAGTAAGTCACAACGACAAGTCTTTTTTCGTAATTAAGCATGACTTATATATGCTTCATTTGCTTCAACTTATAATTTTAAATTTTCACTATTCTACTAGCGCATCCCCTGCCATGCAAGAA
Source organism: Secale cereale (assembly GCA_902687465.1). Lineage (NCBI taxonomy): Eukaryota > Viridiplantae > Streptophyta > Magnoliopsida > Poales > Poaceae > Secale > Secale cereale. Next base: position 623,948,319 of record LR738714.1, read on the forward strand.
TTTTTGTCTTGGATAAGATAGGTTTCAGTTCTATGGAAACTATGGAGGTAAAGAGAGTTTACCTGAAGACCGAGCATGGTTATACTTTCAACGTCAAATTATACAATGCAGACACGTACACCTATTTTGAATGCAAAACTTGGCAAGCACTATGCAAGGCTTATGCATTTGAGCCTGATATGGTTATCACCTTTGATATCCGTCCGGAAGATGATATTGAAGGTAATACAGACATCTGGGTCGATGTGCAGACGCCTCCAGTTCTACCATTATGTGAGTTTCTCAACCATATTTATGTCTTTGATATTGTTTATTCAAAAATAGTTGACAACTAATTTCTATTGACAACTTATTTTCATTCAAACAAAAAACATGTTCGGCGCTTGGTAGACATGACCTACTTCTGTCCCGGAGCTGAACTAAACTGCGAGGAGATAAGTCATTATGTTTCATGGCTTGAGGATCTTCATACTGTCAAGACAAATTATCTTCCTGCACTTAGAAGTGTTAGTACTCAAAACGTACGACCAATAGTGATCGTATTGAACTACGGTCACATCTATTTATGAGTGATGGTAAGATTTTTACTATTTGTTCTCAGTGCATCTTTTGCATACATTATTTTTTTCTTAAATTTCATTGCTAAGTATATTAATTACTATACGATGTTCTTCAACAGGGACTCCCGATGACAGTTGTGCCTCAGTGGATTGAGACTAAAGGTCACATGTCAATGGTTAGCTTACGGCCAAGATATCCTACATTGCACATGAGTGCATTCAGGATTTCTAAAAGCGATGAATGCTTAATAGTGAAAGATTGGAGCAAAATTGTTAACGATCCCAGAGAAATACTAGGGGGCAGGAAGGAGAAGCGCATCCCATGATTAGGAGACAGGTTCATCTGCATGCTCCAGTATGATGAATCAGGAGAGCTATACATGTTCTATGCTATTTTACCTGAGAGAGAGCAGCAGGAGTGATTTAGCTAGTTCATGCTCTTAGTACTTGTCCTCTCATGTCCGTGTTCTTCGTCCTGAACTTAATCTCAAAGGATGATTTGCTTTTGTGGTGTTATGAACGCTTGTAATATCATGACCATGTTGAACTCGATGATATCCTTGCTTCTGATACAAGTGAATGATTTTTCTTTAAGCTAGTGTTGGTGGTGATTAGATAGCGGTAATGACTATGATGATTAAACAGTGGCAATTCTATATATATATATATATATATATATATATATATATGCATAACGTGTACAATGTGTAGTATCGTAAAATATCAGCAAACGAAAAAGAATTAAATGAAAAACACAAAATTAAATGAAAAACACAAAATTAAATGAAAAAGAAATCATAAAACCAAAATCCCCCAAACCTCTCGGCCCCCGAAGCTGGTTCGTTCCACGTGGTTTCCCTTTAGCACCGGTTCGTGCTGAACCGGTACTAAAGGGGGGGGCTTTAGTGCCCACACTTTAGTACCGGTTATGGAACCGGCACTAAAGGGCCTTACGAACCGGTGCTATTGCCCGGTTCTGCACTAGTGTCATGCTATTTTTCCTAAGAATTACTCCCTTCCTTTCCAAATATTTGTCTTTCTAGACATTTCAAATGGTTACAATATACGAATGTATGTAGACATATTTTAGAGTGTAGATTCACTCATTTTGCTTCGTATGTAGTCACTTGTTGAAATGCCTAGAAACACAAATATTTAGGAACGGAGGGAGTACTTTGCATACATTTCATTAAAAACTTAGCATCCACTCAAACCTCTTTGAAGGAATCCTTCCTTTTTACTGCGGCACAATCAGACGAACAAAACTCATGTAGGATTCGCATGGGCAAGATATTTCAAGCTTATATTTTCTTCTTGTTCTTGTTCTTCTTCTATTTCTGCGTATTTTAGAATTCCTTTAACCAAAAAGGACGTAAAATTATAGGGATAAGCGGTGAGCCTGTCGAATGGCGCTATCCAGCAAGAGACCAAACCATAAAGATAACAGTGTTGAGGACGAATAGATTATGGCTGAGATGAGCAATGTTAATCATATTAAAAATCGTGCACAAGATTGCAGCAAGTTGGTGCTGCCCTATCAAGGTGACAAGCTTCGTTCCTTTATTATGCCATGAAGAGAACTTCTTAATTTATTTCAGTTGGAACGCATACCGATCGATCATGCATGGAGTGGCATATACATATGGCTAAATGATAGGTCAGTGCAGTTTCTGTAGCAGATGCATGTAAAGAGGTTGTCACAATGGCCGTTGTCGAAGCCCTCGGCCCTGCACGGCTTGTTACACCTGCCTGCCCAGATGCATGGCGTTCCGTCCCACGTCGTGCTATTTTGCTTTTCGCAGCCATGCGACCCCATTTTTTCTGCGCCCATCCACAAACAATATGAATTAACCATCAACTAAACTAATTTGAATCAGTCTGACCATGAGATGTTTTGGGAAATGGCCTTCCTACCAGATGACAGGACAACCAGCATCACCAGCCACAGGCATGTGAAAGCCTTGCTGGTTCCCAGGGGTCCTTTAGCAGTGTTCTTCATGTATGATGCCATATCGAAGAGGTAATGTGTGTTTGTGTTTTCTAAATGAAACTGTTGGGTATGTGAGTATATCCATGATCTCTATTTATAGCACAAACATATGTCCATGTAGACACAATTATTTGATGAGACATTAATGTGTCTTGTCAATGCTTATCCTAACGTCTAGCTTGTTTTAATTCCAATTATAAACATGGTCGGTGCCTTATCCGAACGCTTAATTTTGGACATAATTGATTGCGTATGTCTTTTTTTTACAGGGAAAATGGGGTAGGCGTACAATAAAAATGAGGGATAGTTATTGTTTTAGAGCGAAAGTGCAAGATGCGAGAAGCTTCAAATTAAGAGATCCAGTGGACTAGGTCGTAGATCGATGCGGTTACCTAAAGACGTAGACCGATGGGGTGAACACAAACTTACCGTGGCGGAGCTAGGCGTACACTTATTTTCGGAAAACGATCGAGACAGATGTAGACTCTTATGCGGACAGAGGGAGTAGATCTTAACAACAAACTGAGAGCCACATGACAACAAAGAAAATAATTATTCGATACACAACAACAACTCGCAAACCAGTACGCAGACTCGAAACAAAAGAACAACAAGGCATGCGAGTGGGGATGCCCGTCCTAGTCCTAAGGATGGCATGAATCTGGCTAAGCCGCGTCCATTGCATTAGTGGGGTTTGAGCAAAATTTAAGAGGGGGGCGTGACTTAAAGGGGAAAAATTAGTAGGAAGGAGGGGCAAATCTTTACTTGAAATACAAGTTAGGCCTAAAATTTAGCCTCATATTCAATGAATGCAAAAAACTGGGGGGGGGGGGG
>LR738714.1:623951785-624009290 GCA_902687465.1 Secale cereale
ATGGCTCATGTTTGACTACACTAAGCTCCACCACAAGTCCAATGTCTCCTTGTCGTTCGCCTTTCCTTCCAACACCCACTGATGCGCATGAGTACAATACATTTGATAACGCAATCAACGCATTGGTAGGAATAATAATATGCTCGATTGTTAGCGTGTTATGAATTGGCCAGAGCGAAGGAACACCACAAGACAATGCTAAACAACCCATTGTTGAGAGCCTCGCAACCCTATGGCAAGGCTGACCAGATCCGCTGAAGATCACGAGGCCATCCTAAACTTGGGCCTCCTTGACACAACTCCAACAAAATCTAGCAGGGTGCAACGGAATTGTTTTTGTTCCCATCCTCCGATGCTTTGCAAAGGGAACAATCCACATTGGACATCCCATTCTGTCTGGCAATGTTGAGCGGTGATGGGAGGCTAATACACAACCGTAGCCATAGGAATACTTTGATTTTAAGTGGCAACAATGCACCCCAGAGCAACCTAGAATTGGCAACCTCTTGCCCCGTGAGGATTTAATGTATAATGACTTCACAGAGAACTAGCTAGACGCCTCAAGCTACTAAGAAACCTTGTCCTTCTCAGCGAAAAGATTCACTTGTTCTACCTCAACTTTGAGTGGGTCCCGGATGATAACTCTGGCCGCGAAGATTACTAATGAAAGTTATGCCTCCCAAGCCTGGCCCCAGGGCTCCAGCCACCGAGATCTCAAGTTGTGCAACCAATAGATATAGAGTGTTGAATAAATTCCACAATGGCTCATGCCCAATCAGATGTCAGGCCAAATTTAGCCACTGAGCATTACAAATGGAGAATTTAGACCTGAGAGAAAACTCCAGCATGACCTCATGGATTCCATTCCTAAACGTAGAGTCGCAAGGCATAACCTTCAATACAAAGAATTGGGAAATTTTAAATAAATTACAACCGAGCACTCTTCGAGCCCTCTAAGGCCATCAGTGTTTCCGATCATTGGATATATAGAAGTATCAATTTTTGGCCGTTGGATAAACCTCCAAGTGCAATAGTTTCCGCGTATGAAATGGGCCGCAGCTCCCGTAACAAAATTGAGACTCTCTGGTTAACTGGGCCAACCTCAGACTTTTTAGAGAAGGCGAAGCAAGCGATGCCGCACGATTCCTCTGTACTTTTCTCTCTCTTCTCTTGCAAGTCGCGACCTCTCCGACGGCGTCTGCCCTAGGTCCGCTCACGGCCGCGATGCTATCCTCGTACCCGAGGTCATGACATCTCCTCTCGTCTGCCTTATGCTTTGTAGAGATTCCAGGTAAAATCAACTTCTCCCTTCTTGTGCTGGAGGTGAAATCATCTTACCTTCCCTACGTTCCTCCTGATGCTACTTAGGTGGAGACGAGAATGCAATGTAGGATGCATCTCAAGACATTCTTTGCAGCGGCAGCAGCGAGAAGCCCATCATGTTTACACCTCCGTCCTTACATGGATACAATGTCTTCTTTGCCTGCCAAAGCCTAGATCTGGTCATGGTTTGTACTGGTGAGTCCGTTTTGAACGCCCCTCTCCTCCTTCCCGCTCGCCTCCTTTCCATCCCTATTTATGGGATGTTCTCATGTGCTGATATTTCTCGAGATCGTCCTTCAAGATAAGACATGGAAGAGACTCATCCCTGCATTAAGAATCTGTCCAAAGAAACCATGGTTGATTTCTCTACTGAGATCTCTTCCTTAGATATGACTGAATTTTCCCAAGAGCTCCTTTTTTTAATTTATGATGTCAATGTTTTTTTCATACAAATGAGTAAAACATAACAATTATCATTAATTCATTAGTCTAATTCAGCTCATGCATACATATTGTCTTTTACTATTCTAATGAAGAGATGAAAACTATGTTTTGGGCACAATCAAGTTCCTTTCTCTCATGTGCATTTCTATCATAGTAGAATTTATAAACATATGTTTTGCTTTTAACAATTATGATTCTTTGGCAGGGAAGATTGTGATAACACTGAGACTATAAATGATTCAGAGTTTTTGTTGAATCCACTTTGCCACACCTTATGATGCAAAATTAACAACCGGAACTTTGAAATATGGACGATGACACAATATTCCGTACTAGAAATCAAATATAAAAAGGAGAAGATACAATGGGTCATGATGCCTAAGCACTGACACTACCTATGTGACAGTTGATGAGTATCATGGGTATAAGGCCTGGATACTAAACAAGCATCATGTTGTTGTGTTTTTTTGTGTGTGGTCTTGTAGCTTTGTCCATGGTTATTGAACAAAATGCTTGTCGACGTAGCAAGTTGTGCTTGTTGGCTCTGATATCTTTGTTGGATGAGAAGTTTAGTTGGTATTTGCTACATATTAATAAGTTTCTTTTCTTTGACCGGAAGGACTAGGTTGTAGTTGCCGATGGCTGTAGAACGAATGAGAGGGAACGATGGCGAGGAGTTTGCCAGAGAAGAACTAGTCTCACGAAGGGGATTTTTGTGCTGCGTAACTGACTGCAACTTTTCTCTGCTATTCTGTTATTTGAGGCTAGCTCTGAACGGCTGCCGAGAAACAAGTAAAACGCCCTCTTCTCAAGCTGGCTTACTGGTCGTGCCATCCCATGACGCCATGCCGAGATCGAGCACCTAATGCGCCCGCACAAACCGTGATGATCAGGCCATCCCACGACCTGGTTCTGCGAGCTCAACTAGCTAGCTATCTAACTGAAAGTCTGAAACTACTAACAGAATTGCTAACTGAAGCTACTGACCGTACGTGAACATATACACGCTGCCGGTCCTTTTATTCAGATAAGGAAACACTATGTAAGACTGAAACTAGCAACAGGATTATTCATCATAGGTGAGCTGTGAAGGTCAATTTGGTATTTGCACATAAACTACTCTTTCACTCAATTTAGGAAATTACATAAACTGCTGCTATATATATATTCTAGACAAATATAATGTAAATTATACACATAATCTTCTAACATCGTCAAAATCAAAGATAACACTTTATTTTTGGCTTTTACCTCATTTGTGTCGTACTGTAAAAGTTGGCTGCAGGGGGGCTTCACTTTCAGTAGCAGTAAACATATAGATGATTTGCTAAAAAGAAGACCCAATCTATTATTTATTTTGTTTCTAATCTCTCCTTTTTGCACATCTACAGGTGCAAGCTAATTATGTTAAATTTCAAATCTTGCTTCACTTTGTCAGAAATTTTATGAGCATCCACAAGCTGCATGCAACTTGAAATGGTAAGATTTTGTTGAGCTATCACTGTATCTAATATCAAATTGCAGCTTACTTACGATGACAGGCCTACTTTGCATGCACATAAGTTTTCTCATCATTTAAGTTGAATGCGACAAGCAAACCTACATCCCACCAGGAAAATCCGACTTTATATATGACTGAAATCTTACACCTATTTGTTAAAAATTGGATCACATTGATGCAGGGGATACATTTAATTATGTATACACACTCCTATATCTTCCTCTAAATATACATGATATCCAACCTTATCTTATTCGGTTGTGGATTTATGTGAAATATATCTAATTTTATATGGACCAAAGCTAATATTCTCGATGTCCTGCTATTAGTATGTTGTACTTCACACGAAGAACAGATGTAGCCATCGAGGATGATATTATTCATTGGAAAAATAGTAAATGCAAATGATTTATGATTGTGAAATACTAATCCATGGAGGACTTGATTCATCCTCTTGCATCTTGGAATATTTGGCACACTGGCATCATGCAAAGGCAACGTCTTTTCACATATATTGAGGCACATGGGGTCCGCTCTTACCGTGGAGAGGATGAAGAGGGTGCTGGCAGCAATGATCAAAATAGATGTGTTTGGGTATGAGGAGCAAATTATTTGCACTGGTGTACAATGTCTTTGCTTGGTCATGTTGTTATTAGTCCCATGTTCTTAGCTTATATAAACATAATTGCATTTTCCTACATATATGTGGATATATCCATTTTGCACATTATATTGTCCACAAAAAATTACGTTTAATTTTCATTTCTCAAATCTATATGTATTTACACAATTCATATCATTATATCAAACAAATGGACGGGCGCGGCAACGCGCGCCATCATGGTCTAGTAATAATTAGACTTGATCAAGTTAGCCCACATACCGGTAGGATTGTTAGTCAACTTCCAAATCCACATGGCCACCAACGCGATGTTCATGACTTCGGAATTAACCAACCCGAGCTCCCCAAGGATTTCGAGCGACAAATGGAGACCCCCTTGACCATATGATACTTGTGATTGATCCGGCTCCTTTCCAAATAAAAGAACATGCGGTGCCCTCATGTTTGGTTTTGGTAATTGATGACAATCTCTATGGAGTAGTGGTTGCCTTGAGTTATATTTAAAGGATTTTTCCATAGGAATTTATTGAAGTCAATGTGTTGGTTTCAAGAAGTTTATGTGTTGACCAAGGTGTTATTCAAGGAATTATATAAAGATTGGTCATGATATATGGTTGATCAAGACTAAGTCAAAAAGTGAATCAAGTTGATCAACACACAAAGCGTAGAAAATGTGACGAGAAGGATCAAGTGATCCCATGGTATGGTAAGCATTGTCAATTACGCTTTGTGTACTAACTCATGGTCTACATGAAAGTTCTTCATGGGGTTAGGTTGCAGTCTGCAAGTTCAAGTGGATCATCACGAAGAGATCATATGCTTGAAGCTTGCCGTCCATTGTGGTGACAATGGACTTGTGAAGATGTGCCGAAGAGTGGCTCACCCATAGTGCAGTATGAGGGAGCAATCATCTAGTCTTCATCGAGCCAGCGCAATCAAGAAAGGTGGTCCAACTTGAGGAAGTCAAGATCGTCATCATCTAGCTCAAGTGGACTATGTGCAGGGCAAAGGTTTGCCCTTGATAGGTTTTATATTTTACCAGTCTCATGGTAGTTGTTGGGAGACCGGGTTATAGGATCGATTGCCGTAATATCAAGGGGGGTTCTCAAGTGTAGCTTGATCGCATCGTTCGTAGAGAGCTCAAACCATTGCATCCTTGCATCATATTTCTTGGTTCTTGTTTTGTTTTTCTCTATGTGAGTTTTAGAGATTATGGTCCTCTTCATGACAAGCTCGAGTTCATCGAAAACGGAGATCACTCATGCATCTTCTATGATGTTTTCGATGTTGGAGGTTATGTCAATTCTTCTCTGTTGGAGGTTTCACTGTTCTATATCTTAGGCATACCTCCCCCGCCTCTTCTTACTACGTTGTTGGATGCTACTCGTCATCATCTATCCAACATGCTTCAGTTTTCTCAATTCGGAGCTCATATGCAGAAGTTATGGCAATCCTGGTTTTCTTGTTTCATCTGCTTTGCTAGGGGATTGCTTGATGCACCCCTGCGGTAGTACCACTCTGGGCAGTGGTAGTACCGTCCCAGCCGAGCGGTATACCGCTTGTAAGCTGTACTTCTGCTGTCCAGTTGCGTGGCTTCTACCGCTGCTTTTCGGGGGCTCTGGTTTACTTGTCAGGTTCAGCAGCAGTAGGGCGGCAGTAAGGCGCGTCAGTACCGCCTATAAGTGGTAGTACCGTCCGTTCGGGCGGTACTACCGCTACAGCATTACTACCGCCGTGCTTTGCCCTGTCCTACCTCCTCTGCCCCCGTATTGTGCTTCTCCCACGGTAGTACCGCTCCGGCAGCACTACCGCCCCCAGGTTCTTAGCCATTGCTCTTTTTCCCGTTACTACCACCCGAGAAGTAGTACCGCTCGTTGGAGCGGTAGTGCCGCTCGTGTGCGGGCTGGGCACATAACGGTTGGATTTTTCACCACCTATAAAAGGGGTCTTCTTCCCCATTGAACCTTATCCTTCTAGCTCGTGTTCTTCTCCCATTGTTGACCTTCTTTGATCTTGCTATCTCTCAATCCCGGATTCTTGCTATTTTTGGGGAAAAGAGAGAGGAGATCTAGCTCTAGATTTCCACCAATCACTTTCTCCTCTATGCGAGGGGAACCCCTTGGATCCAGATCTTGGAGTTCTTCGTGTTCTCTTCGTTGTTCTCCCTCTCATTTTCCTCCCTAGCATTAGTTGCTTCGGTGGGATTTGGTAGAGAAGGACTTGGGCACTCTGTGTGCCTTTGCCATTGCATTTGGTGCATCAGGTTGAGTTCTCCACGGCGATACATGGAAGTTACAAGTTGAGAAGCTTATTACTCTTGGGTGCTTGGTATCCTAGAGCTTGTTCCTCTTGGGTGCTTGGGCGCCCTAGACGGTTGGTGGTGTTCGGAGCTCAATCATTGTGGTGTAAAGCTCAGGGCAAGCGTTGGGGTCTCCAACTAGGTTGTGGAGATCGCCCCGAGCAATTTGACAGGGTTCGGTGACCGCCCCCAAGGGTTGCCAAAGTGTACGGGTTCGGTGACCGTGCCCAAGGGTTGCCATTTGTACGGGTTCGGTGACCGCCCTCAAGGGTCACTTAGTGGAATCACGACATCTTGCATTGTGCGAGGGCGTGAGGAGAATACAGTGGCCCTAGTGGCTTCTTGAGGAGCATTGTGCCTCCACACCGCTCCATACGGAGATTAGCATCCGCAAGGGTGTGAACTTCAGGATACATCATCGTATTTGCGTGCCTCGGTTATCTCTTACCCGAGCCCTTTACTTATGCACTGTACTTTGTGATAGCCATATTGTTTCTTGTCATATATCTTGCTATCACTTGGTAGTTTATCTTGCTTAGCACAAGTTGTTGGTGCACATAGGTGAGCCTAGTTGTTGTAGGTTTTGTGCTTGACAAATTAACCGCTAGGTTTATTCCACATTTGTTCAAGCCTAAACCGCAATTATTTTAAAGCGCCTATTCACCCCCTCCCCTCTAGGCGACATCCACAATCTTTCACCAACGACATGAATTTATCACACCATAGAGTAAAATGAGCAGCAACCTTGGAATATAGGGCCTCCCAAGCTATAATACTAAGTTTTTTTCTCCTTGATTGGAATCACTAAGTACCTCATGGGGAACTTGGCTAACTTGTAGTACAACAATGACCCACATGTGTTCCCTCTCCGTCTATCGTCCCTGTGACAATGACCTGCATTTGTGGAAGTTGATCTTCATCACATACATCTTCAAAATAGAGGAGGATTTTAACCATAGAAATATTATGATTCACAGGTAAAAAGAACAACATCACAATGTCATATGTGTACTAATGCTAGGAGACCCACTCCCGGTATCGGATGCGCCGCGACGGTTTTGTGGTGGTCGGTCGACTTGGCTCTCTACAACACCATTGCCAAAGTGTTGGCAACAAAGTTGAATTTAAGAGGAGATAAATGGTCCCCTTGGTAGAGTCCCCTTTTATTATGGGAGTAGGGCCTTGCCTCACCATTGATGTTGATCATAGCCCCCCCCCCCGATTTTTACTACTCACTATTGAATTGAAGAGGAGATAAATGGCCCCCTTGGCAAAGGCCCCTTTTATTATGGAAGTAGGGCCTTACCTCACCATTGATGTTGATCATAGGTCCACCTGATTTTTACTACTCCTATTCTTGTGGAGTCTATTGATCATAGGCCTCCAAGCGTAGAGGATTAAAGGATAACAAAAAATTTCCTTCCAATGGATGACCTGAAATTTATCAATCCATGAGAGGGAGAGGTTGAACACAGTCTCTCTCAAACAACCCTGCAACCACATACAAGTAGTCTTGTGTCCCCAACATACCCAATATAATTGTTAATTGTACAGGTGCACTAGTTATGCGAAGAGATTTAATAATGTGGGTGATAGATTGATAATTTGGATGGTAACAATACTTTGTTTATTTTTGGAATAAATGTGGGCATCAAGGTAAACAGTAGTAAATCCAAGTAAAGCGGTGTCTTAATGCTTGGAAACAAGGCATAGAGTTCATTCTTTGACTAGTGCCAACTCTCACCATCATTAACATAGTTAAATCCATGATATATCCTCATATAGTGTGGTACATAATCACTCCGAGCTTCCCTCTTTTGTTGGATCAAATTAGGTTGAGATGCCATAGGTGTGGCCTAGCACATCTTTAATTTTGTCTTTCTAATCTTGATCCATGGGGCAGCCCCAATATCACCTCAGACAACTAAAAAATTCTACTAAACAGTCACCTCATGATCTTTATCATTCTAATATTTGTCTAATGATTCATCCCAATGTCACATTGGGTGTCTCCTGGGATTATACTAAACATGCATCGTGATCTCGTTGATTCCCTAAATATTCAATCCAACATAAAGAAAATCATAGATGAGAAAGATCCAATTCACGACAAATATAATATAACAGGATACATCACATAATTCAACTCTATTAGCAAATCCCATGATAACAATCATCGTCAGAGATTATACAATCGATATAGGAGCAAAACAGGACGATGGAGAGGTTGACAAAGATAAATTCCCCTAGAATAGGGCTAAAACGAAGATCGCCTCGGATAGGGAAGTGGTGGTGGCGGAAAAACATCAGGGTAAAATTATGTCAAGTGTCTTTGAGTATATATGAACTAGGGACATCAAGACGTGGTGGAGAGCAGCTCCAGGGGAAGAGGTATGCGACCCTAACTCGCGCCCTAAGGGGGCACATGGCAAGGTCATGTGGAGGTTGTGCATCCTCCCCCTCCACCTGGGCTTCTGGCCAAGTGGCTCTTCTGGCTTGAAAGTCAGCATTGTCTTTTTATTTTACTTTTTTGTCTCCGGAAAATTTTATGTCTCAAAAAGTTAAAAAACAACAGAAAACAACAACTAACTCTGGGTACTGTATTAATGGACTAGTCCAATAAAAACATAGAAAAGCATACCAAAATCATATATAATTGATGTGAATGAATACTTCAAAAATTATAGATATGTTTGAGACGTATCGTCCCCCGACCATGAAAGCCCTTCCTCGCGTTTGAGTCGAGCTTTATGACGGTCACCCATTGTTTCTTAACTTTAAGTTCATGGACAATCTCTTGCAGGAAGCGACCACGTCCTTCAAGAATGTATCAAACTTCGATGTATGTAGTTTGATACTTGTGAATAGCATGGTCTGCGATGCAAGAAACCCTATCAGTGTAAGCTTTGGTAGAAATCATAAAGAGCACGTTGATATGCGTGAAATGAGTTTGACAACATCTGCTCCCTTCACCTTAGGCTAGTCATAGTGGTGAGTAATTTAGACTAGTAACATAAACATATGTTTCTAGTTTCATAGTGAGTAAGCTTATATGTGTGATAACATATAGACTTTCATTTATTACTTTGTAGAGTAATTTTTCATTGAAAAGCGATATATGCTGGCAATAAAAAATTTCATTGAAAAGCGATATGTGCTGGTAACATATTATGTTAGCCCATTTGCTTATCTTTCCTTTGATTACTTGCCACATTACCTTTTTTCCTATGCGGTATGCATGTTACTACCTATGTTCCTCGCATTGAGTAGTTTTTTTTTTGCGAGAAAAACTTCCAATCTATTCATCAACTATTAAGGTAGTACAAAGAACACTAGAAGTAAAAGTTACATCCAGGTCCTTAGACCACCTAGCGATGACTACTAGCACTGGAGCGAGCCGAAGGCACGCCGCCCTAATCGCCCCTCCCTCATCCGAGCCGGGCAAACCTTGTTGTGGTAGACAGTCAAAAGTCATCGTGCTAAGGCCTAATAGGACCACCGCACCAGAACAGCAACTGCCTCCGGTGAAGAGAAGTGCAGATCGAAAGGACCCAACCTGTAGGCACACGAACAAAGACGAACGAAGACCGGATCCAAGTGGATCCACCGAATAAAAATGACGACCGAATACCACGAGATCCGTCGGAAACACATCTTGACACGCCCCCCCTATCGCGCTAGACACACCGTCGAAACGGGGGCTCGGCAGGAAGAGCCTTATTCATATTCAGGAAGCCGTTGCCGCCTTGTCTTCCTGAGCAGAACACAAACCTTAAACGAACACAAGAAAACACCTAAAAACGGAGCAGGAGCCCTCCCGCCGGCAATGACCGAGATCCACTGCGCCTCCATGGCCTTAAGGCCACAGAAGACGAGGTAGATCGGTGTCGGCGCCGACGGGAGGCGAGCAAGCCCTAGTCTCCCTCACGAGAAGCAGAGGCGAATGGGTACCAGACATCTCTATCCGCACCAGAGTTGATTCACACTATGAGTAGTCTTAGCGATGATGGAACAAGATGTCGCAATTGAGATCAGCTATGTCAACCCTAACCATCCAAAACCGTTAATAAGCATTAAAACAAGGGGTATGAGTGGTTAAAGCTGTTTTCCATAATACCTGAGTGATTTTTGGTGATTCTTGACAAAATCATTTGTGGGGATTAATGATTTCAATGAGTTTATTCCAGGGAGTAGGATTAATTTTCTTATGCAGGTCCATAACAGTGCGCTGTATATTTTCTCTGGTTGTCTTCAGATATACAGCCAAGAGCAGTCATTTTAGGGATCACTCTAAAGTTATAGGGATAGTGTGCTATCTAGGGAATGTGCTAGTGTGCCTATTCCCTATGTTTGCAACTTTTTTAGGGACAACAACATTTGGTAAATCTGCTAGAATTACTCTACATCAGTGAGCCTATCGATGACGCTACCCAGGAAGAGACCAAACCATAAGATAGCAGCGTTGAGAAGGAAAAGATGATGACTGAGATGAGCATTGTTAATCATAAGCAAAATATTGCAACAATGAAGAGAACTTGTTAATTTATCATTTCAGCCGGAATGCATGCAGGAGACGGATAAAAGTCGGTGCAGTTCCTGTAGCAGAGGCATACGGTTACTGAAGCACCCGTTCGCCGCCCCACAACAAGCTCTCCTGTTCCTCGCAGCCATGCCCATGCGACCCCATCCTTTCTGCGTCCATCCACAAAAGAATACGAATTAACCATCAACTGAACTACTCCCTCCATCTCATAATATAAGAGCGTTTTTTTACACTACTATAGTGTCAAAAACGTTCTTATATTATGGGACACACGACAAGCTCTCCTGTTCCTCGCAGCCATGCCCATGCGACCCCATCCTTTCTGCGTCCGTCCACAAAACAATATGAATTAACCATCAACTGAACTACTGTAGTTTGGATGAGTCTGGTCGAAAGATGGTCTTCCTACCTGATGACAACACAGGCAGCATCACCAGCCATAAGCACATGAATGCCTTGTTGATTTCCAACAGTCCTTTACCAGCGTTCCTCATGTAGGTGGCCATAGGTAACGTGTGTTATTCTTACTGAACGAAACTGATGAGCATGTGAGTATCTCCACGTACTAGAGCAAAAGTATGTTGATGTTGACACCATTTTTTGGTGAGATATTAATGTCTGGCATCAATAATGCTTATCCTAATGTCTAGTTTTAATTCTACTTCTAAACATAGCTGATGCAACTAAGGCCTAGTTTTGGACATAGATGACTGTCTCTGTCTTCCTTTTTTTCTTTTTGCCGGGAAAGAGAGCTTTACTGAAATGGGGTGGGAGTACAATCAAAATTCATCGATTTCTGGGGATAATTATGCACTCAAACTGCCGATTCTACCTTGTCATCTACTCGCACCGTAAAGTAATATGTGTTCGTTTATAGATCACTCAAGTATTGATCTAAACGACCTTTTATTTCCTTACAGAGGGAGTACCAATCTGAGCTAGCTCGTGACTCACAAGTTCGCATCACAGCTTCGACGTCTCTCTTTCCTTTACTATTTCACGACTTAACACTAATTCTTGACGCGAACCTCGACGTGTTTAGGACTCTCTCACTGATCAAATCCACGGCCTCGGCGCACCCGCACTCGATGAAGAAGGGTGTTGTTGTCCAGTGCAATGCCAAGGCAAGCCCTTGCTCCATGGCAGCTAATAAGTTCAGGATCCACTACGTCGACGCCATCGAGCAGCTGCCAGTATGCAACAAAGACCGCTACGCCGGAGTGATCGCTCAGGGCAATACCCGAGACCGTCGAGCCATCACACACATAAGATCCATCAACATGGGTTGGCTCGCCTATCAGCGGTGAGGCCACATCAACAATGAAGTCTTCACTGACGGGCCGTCGTAAACGGCCTGAGCTGGGCTGCCCTGCAGCAGCCCCCAGCTGCTGAGGAAGCACATCGCACAATTCATACTCAGCTGCACTGTAGCAGACCAGCTCACATTGCACAATTCATACCCATACACATTGCAATTCAGTTCATACTCATACACATTTCACTTCACGCCCATTGCACAATTCCCTACACACTAGGTTGTAGACTGCAAGTATGCAGGAGCTGAAATGAAGGATGTCATTGGAAACATTGCATGTTTAGTTAATAGCTGGTGGTAGAACAGTCTGTTTCTTATCATGCTGTAGCTCTAGGAAGCACAGATACAGGGTCGGAGACATTGCGATACGCATAGGGCGACATGGGGTACGGCATTTTCCAAAAATAGTCATTCGAGGATATGGGGTACAGTGTAGCTAGTACCTGCAAAAAGATGTAGTGCCTCTTCATACTGGGAATTAGATTTCTGTCATCTCCAACTTTGAGTGATCAGTCCTCTGCTTCAGAAATTCTTCTGTTCAACCAAAGAGAACGGCATAAAGAAAAATTCTAGATTGTCAGGTGCATGAAAGTAAAAAGGAGTTATATTTCAACCATTCATAAGCACCAACAATACCTGCATGTATGGCAGTATTACAATTATCAGTGCAACACAAAAACAGCGAGGCCCGCTTAAATAGCCCATGCATGATACCATTCCTCGATTTCTAACTCAATATGAAAAATAGCGATATGCCTGAAAAATATCAGTAAAAGAATGTATCATACACCAGTGCTGATGTGCTTCTCAGTTGTTCAATGGAGCAATGGTAGCATAGGAGCACAGAATGGTGACCTTTTAAACACAGAATGGTGACTTAGCAAACCAAAATAATTCAGAAGTTGAAACAGATGCATACTGAAGACAAACAAACCTTCCGACAGCTCATACTGACCACAAATCCTTCCCGCAGCTCATACTGAAGACAAACAAACGTTAAGATGCATATTCGCATGGTAGATGAGAACATTTGAATCAAGAGTTAGATATCCCATGTCTATAATGTATGGAGGATATATGATTGCGCGCTTAGAACAAGAGCACAGCACCCTGCTATGAATGTGGTACTGCCATTTAGCTAGGGGGAGATTATCCAAGTCATGTTACAGCACTCGGCAGAACTGCTACACTGCAGTTGATGAGTTGAAAAAGTACAGCTAACCAAACTAGCACCACAATTCAGAGAGGGTAAAGAAATCCCAGTGCTACAGAAATCGATGGCCATTACAATCGTCCCCTTTGCTGAAGAAAGCTTGCAACTACGGAGGGCGTACACGAATAACCGATCCCCTTTGCTTGGATGACAGTCGACGAACGCCTAGGCAGGTCACGCCTTGATCCGAAAAGCTCCAAGCGTGGCTGGTGTCGTGGCGCCGATGCATGGCTAGGTTTGGGGGGGATCTGGCTGGGGGTGGGAGTCGGCTCCGGGTCCGGGTCCGGCCACGGCTGCGCGCTTGCGGGCGATGAAGTCCTCGAGGACCTTGCGGCGCTGGGCGGCCTTGGCGCGCTGGGGCTCGATGTTGGCGTACGAGAGGCGCCCGGCGGCGGCGATGAGCGCGGCGCCGGTGAGGAAGAGGCAGGCCGTGGCGGCGCGCTGCCGCCGGGTCGCCGCGTACTGCATCCACGACATATCGCCTCTAGTGTCGTCGGGAGCGTGGAAGACGGGATATGACTGGTTGGCGCAAAAGGACAGGCGAAGACGGGAAGCTTGAGAATTCGTCTCTGGCGTGTCCAGAGCGGAGCGGCGGAGCCAACGTGGAGCAGAGTTTCTTACGTTCAGGCTAAGAAAAAGCAGAGCATGGCATGCTCTTTTTTAAAAAGGAAAAAGAAAGAGCATGCATGAATACCGAGCAAAGCAAGATAGAAATTGGTACATGTGCAGTGACAGTCCGGTTGTCATTGAGCTGGACTCTTTAATAGCGGTCAAGATGATTCAGGGGCGTGATCAAGACAGATCTATTTATGCTTCTCTAGTTAAAGAGATTAGATATCTCTTAACACTTCGTGGAAATTGTATTACTCATATTAGACGTTCTCAAAATAAGGTTAGCGATAGCTTGGCGAATTTCGCTCGCAGAGAGGGTAGAACAATGACTTGGATTGGTTCGGGTCCCTCTTGCGCTCTGGAATTAGCTGCTGCTGATTGTAACAGTACCATGCTTTGAGTAATACAATTTATCACCCGCAAAAAAAAAAAAGAAATTGGTACATGTGCAGTTCGTACAATTACTGAAATATTATTATTTACCGATTAGCAAGCAAGTAAATTAAAAGAGATACCACGTGACATATGTGATAAGCAGCCACCCGACGCATATGATAAGCAATTCAAATTATCCGTGTTTCACGAATCCAACGCGCCGAAGCAAACTGTCCGTGCGTGTCCACTTGGGTTAAAAGGACAGAAACCGCGGCCCAACGCGCCGAAGCAAACGGACGAGTGTCGACCCATTTCAGACTCAAAATATGGGCCGGGTTTGCGTCAGAGCGGGCGCGCAGGATGCTCGTCTTTGTCCTCACTCTAGCCCGACAGTCGATGGCACATTGGTCATTCCCCCTCTCCCATCAACAGCCAACGCGACCACCCCGCCCTCGCCGCCACCACCCAGTTCCGGCAGGTTGTGCGCTGCCCAGGCCGCCGCCCACACCCACATACCTCCCCTAGCAACATGCCGCATCCGGCGGTCGTTCTTGCGAGCGTTGGTATACTGTTTTCGCCGCCGTCATAGCACCCCCACGTCCATGCCACCCCCTCGCCTCCACCGCCGCCAGCAACACTCCATGCTCGGCTATCTCGCTCGCCGGTCGCCTCCATGCCGACAGGCCTGCTGCTTCGTCTAGGAGAGGCGCGGAGCTTTTCATCGGCTGGCTTCTTCGACCATGCCCGGGAGGTGTTCGACGTTTCGCCCGCAAGGTCCAAATGGATAGTGGCGATGAGTATTTTTTTTCAACAACTTCATTTGCGAATCGGATGATTAATTCGTCATCCGACGATGAGGAGATTGTAATTGTTGCTTCGGCCGTCCAAGACCACATCACTAGGCAGCCTCCGATGTTTAGGGGGTCGATCCCGGGGCATGCTTTGACGTTGACTTGCAATAGAGAGAGCGGCCATTACCTACTCTGGAAGGACTACTTCCAGTCCGCTTCCCCACTATTCAAACACAACCTATTCCAGTGTCACTTCCGGATGGCTAGACATGTGTTCAGTCATATCCATGAGGGGTGGTGACATACAATGATTGTTTTGTGTGCAGGGAGGATGCCCTAGGAAAGGTTGGCCTCTCCTCTTATTAGAAATGCACTGTAACTATTTGGAAGCTTGCATACAGAAAACCTGGTGATCTTATGATGAGTATGTCTGTATGAGTGAGTCCACGTGCCTAGAATCCATCTGCAGGTTTCGCAAGGCTATGGTAGCTGTTTTTTACCCTGAGTACTTGAGAGAGCCAACTCCTGCAGATACAACCCAACTGTTGGCGATTAACGCCAATAGGGGTTTTCTGGGATGCTTCATAGCATAGACTATATGCTCTAGAAGTGGAATAACTCCATATGCTTGGTAGGGGAAGTATATGGGCCATGTGAAAGCTTGCACTGTCATACTTGAGGTTGTGGCTTCACAAGATGTCTGGTTTGGCACTCTTTCTTCGGCCTGCCCGGCTCTCACAATGACATCAACGTGCTTCAACGATCGTCGGTGTTCGCAAGGCTTGCACAAGGCAACTTCCGAGAGGTCAATCTTGAGATCAGTGTCTACCACTACAACAAAGAATACTACCCAGTTGATGGCATCTGAAAGTGCAACTATTCCTGGGTGGTTTTGGTAATTCCTAACAACATATAGCTCATTGAACTAATACTATTTCAAGATGATCATTTCAGAAAGTTCAATGACTGGCATGGCATGGATTAGGAATGTGGACCCCTCAAAATGCTAAGGACACATATTGGCTCAAGCTCAAGACTCTACTTTTTCTATTTTAGTGGATGAGCACGGCGGCCTGGGACGCTCGGGGGCGCGCCAGGTGGCCCGTACGGCGCCGACCACAGCAGGCGGCAGTGGCGGCTAGTTCCTGGCTTGCCGGAGACGTGGCAAGGGTCTGTGTCGCTTGTGAGGAGATGCGGGCAGCAGCTTGGCTCGACGCGGCAGGCTGCAGTGGTCTAGATAAGCACGGGGGAGACATGCCAGGGACGCGGCGGCTCGGGCGCGGCACGTGCAAAATGCGCGCTCTCGCCGCGCTCTGTGCACGCACGACAGGTGCTTGACGAAATTCCAGGGCGGCCAAACCTGCGTGGATGCCAAAGCAACTCAGCAGCCTCAGGCTAGAGGGAGCTAGAAGGTTAGTTGACATGGCTGCTAGGTCAGGGGTTTAAGTTCACCATGTGAACCAAGAACTATGCCAGCACTGGTCATGCGCACAAGGTGCTCGACAGAATGCTATGGGCATAGGGGCATCTCCACTGGTGATCAAACTCTCCAGATCATAGCCACCTTAGGTGAAAGAGATGGTGGCAAGGTTAGTTGGGCAAAACCAGAAACTTGTTAGTGCAAGTTTTGCAAAACTTCAGTTCTGGACAGAAAATGCAGAGCATTGTTTCATGAATCAAAACTATCCCAATGGGCCCACTCTCCTGAACTTAAGGGTTTTGCAAGAAAGGCTATAAGCATGAGGAAGCTCAATGGCACTAGAGCAAAATATACTAGGGTTGCAGTGCAAAACACCAAACTGAACCAGAAAGGAAAAGAGGTTGGTTCACTCAAATTTTCCAAAGGACCAAGATGGGTTTTTGCATAAAGTTGGATAACATACTTCTATGAACATCCCATAATTTTGGTGGAAGCATTACAGGAATATTTGAAGGGGTTGTAGTGCAATCTGGCCTACTGTACCAGATTGGGAAACAAGTTGTGGAGCTCAAATATTAAATGAAATAAATATATTCTTGCATAAAAGTGATCTAATGGCATTACCTGACATCTCCAATATTTGGTTGAAATTTTTAAATAAATTTACCAAGTGGTTGCAGTTCAAAAGAGTTCTTAAAACTAGGGGCAACCATTTATATAGGGAAGAAAAATTTAGGGAGACAATTATATAATTAAACCTGCTGATATAAGCAAAGTTTTTAATGGGTGCACAATAGAGTCTAACATTAGTCTGAAAGTTTTCACCAGGGGTAAAAACTCCAACATATCAGACAAGAATGATTCTGGGGTCCAAAGAAACATCCAGCAAAAGGCTCAATTTTAATTAACTGGCAAAATTTTAGTTAATAAAACATTGCTAAATTTTTTTGGGGTGTTACATGTTGCTTAATGGGTTTCTTGCTCAAAATGCTTAGTGATATGCTCCAAAACCCTCAACCACTTTCTCACATCCACATATGCCCCAAACAAAAAGTCAAACTCGGCCCCACTGAAAAGTTCCATCTGGCGCCATCGAGTTCATTTGACATAGCCACTACCACTAAACCCTAATCATTTCGGTCTCACCAAAAGGGATCTCCGTCTCACCAAGATGGGATTGCAAACTCTTTGTTTCCCTTCGTAACGTTTCGGTCTAACCGAGATGAGCGATCGGTCACACCGAGTTCGCAATGCAAACTCTCTATTTCCCCTTCGTAACGTTTTGGTCCCACCGAAACGAGCGAATCGGTCCCAGCGAGTTTGCCTGACCAACTCTCTGGTGTGCTTATTACCAAAATCGGTCCCACTGAGTTTGTGTAATCGGTCTCACCGAGATTACGTTATGCCCTAACCCTGATAAAATCGGTCCCACTGAGTTGATCATATCGGTCCCATCGAAATGCCTAACGGTCACATTATGAACTAAATCGGTCTGACCGAGTTCTCTGAATCAATCCCACCGAGTTTGGTAAATTGTGTGTAACGGTTAGATTTTGTGTGGAGGCTATATATACCCCTCCACCCACTCTTCACTCATGGAGAGAGCCATCAGAACAGACCTACACTTCCATTCTCACTGTTCTGAGAGAGAACCACCTACTCAAGTGTTGAGATCAAGATATTCCATTCCTACCATATGAATCTTGTTCTCTAGCCTTCCCTAAGTTGATTTCCACTCAAATCATTCTTCCATCATATCCAAATTTGTGAGGATCTGTTTGAGTGTTGGGGAGACTATCATTTGAAGCATTTGAGCAAGGAGTTCATCATCAACACACCGTCTATTACCTTTTGGAGGGTGGTGTCTCCTAGATTGGTTAGGTGTCACTTGGGAGCCTCCGATGAGATTGTGGAGTTGAACCAAGGAGTTTGTACGGGCAAGGAGATCGCCTACTTCGTGAAGATCTACCCTAATGAGGCAAGTCCTTCGTGGGCGATGGCCATGGTGGGATAGACAAGGTTGCTTCTTCGTGGACCCTTTGTGGGTAGAGCCCTCCGTGGACTCGTGCAGCCCTTACCCTTCATGGGTTGAAGTCTCCATCAACGTGGATGTACGATAGCACCACCTATCGGAACCACGACAAAAATATATGTGTCTACACTTGCGTTTGCTCCCTCCAAACTCCTCCCTTTACCTTCATATGCAATTGTTTTACATTCCACTGCTATACTCTTAGAATTGCATGTGTAGGTTGATTGCTTGACTTGTGCTAAGTTGCCAAAATCTGCCAAGAATTAAAATTGGGAAAGGCTAGATTTTTATTTGGTCAAGTAGTCTAATCACCCTCCCTCTAGACATACTTTTGATCCTACAAGTGGTATCAGAGCTTTGGTCTCCATTTGTCGTGATTTCCATAGCTTTGCTGGTCATAGCCTTGGTTTCACAACCTAGGAGAGTATGGCGTCTGGCGAGGGAAGTTATCACCGTAGAGGTCCTTACTTTGATGGTACAAATTTTGCTAGTTGGAAGCATAAGATGAAAATGCATATTCTTGGACATAACCCCGTCGTTTGGGCTATTGTGTGTATTGCTTTGCAAGGTGAATTCTTCCATGGGAAGGAACCGAATCGTGAAGCTACTGCGGAAGAGTTGAAGATGTTGCAATACAATGCTGAAGCTTGCGATATCCTCTTCAACGGATTGTGCCCCGAAGAATTCAACAAAATCAGGCATCTTGAGAATGCAAAGGAAATTTGGGATACTTTGATTGATATGCACGAAGGTACCGACTCCGTCAAGGAATCCAAGTTGGGTGTGCTTCAAAATCAACTTGACAAGTTCAAAATGAAGGATGGTGAAGGTGTCGCTGAAATGTACTCTAGGCTTGCTCTCATCACAAATGAGATTGCGGGCTTAGGAAGTGAAGAGATGACGGAACAGATTCATCATCAAGAAGATCCTAAGAGCCTTGGATGGAAAATATGACACCGTGTGCACATTGATCCAAATGATGCCCAATTACAAACATCTCAAGCCAACGGAAGTCATTGGAAGAATTGTTGCTCATGAGATGTCACTCAAAGATAAAGAAGAGCTTCACAACAAGTCTAGTGGTGCTTACAAAGCCTCATGTGACGCTCCTACATCATCAAGTGAGAAACAAGTCCTCAATGAAGAATTGAGCTTAATGGTGAAGAACTTCAACAAGTTCTACAAGAATAGAAACAAAGAGAGAAGTTCCAAGTTAAGGTCCTACAATGACAAGAGATCTTCAAGTCGGGATCGGAATTGCTACAATTGTGGAAGACCCGGACACTAATACAATGAGTGTACGGCTCCCCACAAGAGAAGAGAGGACTCACCTAAAAGGAGAAGTAGAAGAGAAGATTCACCACCAAGAGAGAGAAGGAGTAGAGATGATCGTTATGAACGAAGACCTTCTCGAAGAAGCAAAGATTCGGAAAGGAATGAAAAATCATCAAGGAGCCATACAAAACGAAGACATCAAGCTCATGTTGGTGAATGGGTATCTGGTTCTGTATTGATCAGATCATTGATGCTACGGCAGGATGTGAGCGGCTATGTTTTTTGGATGCATACTCAGGTTATCATCAGATCAAGATGGCAGTTAAGGACCGGGAGAAGACAGCCTTCATTACTCCCTTTGGAGCCGCTATGTATCTATGCCATTTGGGCTTAAGAGTGCCCAGGCAACCTACCAGCGTTGTGTGCAGAATTGCCTTCATGGACAGATTGGGCGGAATGTTCACGCATATGTAGATGACATTATGGTGAAGTCCAGGAAGGAGGAGTCGCTGATAACAGACCTGAAAGAGACATTTGACAATCTCCGGGTCTATAAAATGATGCTTAATCCGGAGAAGTGCGTTTTTGGTGTTCCGACAGGAAAGCTCCTGTGGTTCTTAGTATCGAACATGGGAATTGAGCCAATCCGGAGAAGATCAAGGCGATTACATCCCTAGCTAAACCGGCGTGCATCAACGATGTTCAACGTGTAGCAGGCCGTATTGCGGCGCTCAGCCGGTTTATCAGTCGTTTGGGGGAGAAGGCTATCCCGCTTTATCATATGATGAAAAAGACGGATCGCTTTGTCTGGAGTAATGCTGCTGATGCTGCGTTTGAGGACCTGAAAAAGCAATTAGCAGAGCCACCAGTCCTTGCTGCCCTAGTTGACAATGAGCCGCTGTTGTTATACGTGGCTGCTAATGCCCGTGCAATAAGTGTTGCCATTGTGGTAGAGTGCAAGGAGGCAGGCAAAGAATATCCGGTTCAGCGGCCGGTTTACTACATCAGTGAGGTGCTCATTGAATCAAAATAGAGATACCCGCATTGGCAGAAACTGGTGTATGGAGTCTTCATGGCGAACCGGAAGCTAAAGCACTATTTTCAAGGCCATCCAATCACTGTTGTCAGTTCAGCTCCATTGGGGGATATAATCCAGAATAGAGAGGCTACTGGTCGAGTTGCAAAGTGGGCCATTGAGCTTAGCCCACACGGATTGAAGTATGTGCCCCGTACTGCGATAAAATCCCAGGCATTGGTGGATTTCATCAATGATTGGACAGAGTTGCAAGCACCCGAGGAGAAGCCGAATCACACATATTGGACTATTCACTTTGACGGATCAAGGCAATTGGAGGGCTCGGGGGCTGGAGTCGTGTTAACTTCCCCACGAGGTGATAAGTTCTGTTATGTCCTCCGTTTAATGTTCCCTTGCACTAACAATGCTGCTGAGTATGAGGATCTCCTCCATGGCCTGCGGATGGCCAAGGAGATGAACTTAAGCCCGGTTAAATGCTTTGGCGATTCAGACCTGGTGGCACGGCAAGTATCTGGCAAGTGGGATTCCAAGGATCCACTCATGGCAGTGTATCGAAGAGAGGTGGACGCTGTTGCTGGACACTTCAAGGGTTATCAGGTGGATCATATAGACCGGCGAAAGAATGAAGCAGCTCACGCGTTAAGTCGACTGGGTTCTCAGCGTAAACTGGTTCCACCCAATACCTTCTTGGATGAGTTACACAATCCGTCGGTGCAGTTACCTTCAGAGGAGGACTTGGCTGTTCCTGATCCGGAGGCGCAATTGGTCACAGCACTTCATGTCATTCCGGATTGGACGCTTCCTTACCTAGAATACATGAACCGAGGAGAGTTACCAGAGGACGAAGTCTTGGCTCGGCAGATAATCCGGCGGTCTAAGTCAATGGCTATTATCAATGGAGAACTTCATCTGAAGGAAATATGCCCTAGAGGCAATAATAAAGTTGTTATTTATATTTCCTTACATCATGATAAATGTTTATTATTCATGCTAGAATTGTATTAACCGGAAACTTAGTACATGTGTGAATACATAGACAAAAACAGAGTGTCCCTAGTATGCCTCTACTAGACTAGCTCATTGATCAAAGATGGTTATGTTTCCTAACCATAGACATGAGTTGTCATTTGATCAACGGGATCACATCATTAGGAGAATGATGTGATGGACAAGACCCATCCGTTAGCTTATCACTATGATCGTTTAGTTTTACTGCTATTGCTTTCTTCATGACTTATACATGTTCCTATGACTATGAGATTATGCAACTCCCGAATACCGTAGGAACACCTTGTGTGCTATCAAACGTCACAACGTAACTGGGTGATCATAAAGATGCTCTACAGGTGTCTCCGAAAGTGTTCGTGGTGTTGGCATAAATCAAGACTAGGATTTGTCACTCCGAGTGTCGGAGAGGTATTTCTGGGCCCTCTCGATAATGCACATCATAATAAGCCTTGCAAGCAAAAGACTAATGAGTTAGTCATGAGATGATATATTACGGAACGAGTAAAGAGACTTGCCGGTAACAAGATTGAACTAGGTATAGAGATACCGACGATCGAATCTCGGGCAATTAACATACCAATGACAAAAGGAACAACGTATGTTGTTATGCGGTTTGACCGATAAAGATCTTCGTAGAATATGTAGGAGCCAATATGAGCATCCAGGTTCCGCTATTGGTTATTGACCGGAGATGAGTCTCGGTCATGTCTACATAGTTCTCGAACCCGTAGGGTCCGCACGCTTAACGTTTGATGACGATCGGTATTATGAGTTTATGAGTTTTGATGTACCGAAGGAGTTCGGAGTCCCGGATGAGACCGGGGACATGACGAGGAGTCCCTAAATGGTCGAGACGTAAAGATCGATATATTGGACGACTATATTCGGACATCGGAAAGGTTCCGAGTGATTCGGGTATTTTTCGGAGTATATGGGTCTTATTGGGCCATACGGGAATAGAGTAGAAAGGCCAAAAGGAAGGAGGCGCGCGCCCCCCCCTCTGGTCCGAATTGGACAAGGGGTGCAGCCCCCTTTTCCTTCTCCCTCTCCACCTCTTTCCTTCTCTCCTACTCCGAAAAGGAAAGGGGAATCCTACTAGGACTTGGGAGTCCTAGTAGGACTCCCCACACTTGGCGTGCCCCCTCTAGGGCCGGCCTCTCCCTTGCTCCTTTATATACGGGGGCAGGGGGGCACCCTAGGACACACAAGTTGAATTGTTTTAGCCGTGTGCGGTGCCCCCCTCCACAGAAACACACCTCGGTCATACCGTTGCAGTGCTTAGGCGAAGCCCTGCGCCGGTAGATACATCATATCCGTCACCACACCGTCGTGCTGACGAAACTCTCCCGTGAAGCTCAACTGGATCAAGAGCTCGTGGGACGTCATCAAGCTGAACGTGTGCTGAACGCGGAGGTGTCGTACGTTCGGTGCTTGATCGGTTGGACCGCGAAGAAGTTCGACTACATCAACCGCGTCACTTGACGCTTCCGCTCCCGGTTTACGAGGGTACGTAGACACACTCTTCCCCTCGTTGCTATACATCTGGTAGATAGATCTTGCGTGATCGTAGGAAAATTTTAAAATACTACGTTCCCCAACAGTGGTATCAGAGTCAAGTCTATGCGTAGATGATATGCACGAGTAGAACACAATGAGTTGTGGGCGATACTAGTCATACTGCTTACCAGCATGTCATACTTTGCTTCGGCGGTATTGTGAGATGAAGCGGCCCGGACCGACATTACGCGTACGCTTACGCGAGACTGGTTTCACCATTATGAGCACTCGTTGCTTAAAGGTGACTGGCGGGTGTCTGTCTCTCTCACTTTAGCTGAATCAAGTGTGGCTACGCCCGGTCCTTGTGAAGGTTAAAACATCACATACTTGACGAAACATCGTTGTGGTTTTGTATGCGTAGGTAAGAACGGTTCTTGCTAAGCCCATAGCAGCCACGTAAAACTTGCAACAACAAAGTAGAGGACGTCTAACTTGTTTTTGCAGGGCATGTTGTGATGTGATATGGTCAAGACATGATGAGATATACGGTTTTGTATGAGATGATCATGTTTTGTAAAGTTATCGGCAACTGGCAGGAGCCATATGGTTGTCGCTTTATTGTATGAAATGAATTCGCCATGTAATTGCTTTACTTTATCACTAAGCGGTAGCAATAGTCGTAGAAGCAATAGTTGGCGAGACGATAATGATGCTACGATGGAGATCAAGGTGTCACGCCGGTGACGAAGGTGATCATGACGATGCTTTGGAGATGGAGATCAAAAGCACAAGATGATGATGGCCATATCTTGTCACATATTTTGATTGCATGTGATGTTTATCTTATTATGCTTCTTATTTCTCTTAGTTCGACGGTAGCATTATAAGATGATCCCTTACTAAATTTCAAGGTATAAGTGTTCTCCCTGAGTATGCACCGTTGCGAAAGTTCGTCGTGCTGAGACACCACGTGATGATCGGGTGTGATAAGCTCTACGTTCAAATACAACGGGTGTAAGCCAGTTTTGCACACGCAGAATACTCGGGTTAAACTTGACGAGCCTAGCATATGCAGATATGGCCTCGGAACACTGGAGACCGAAAGGTCGAGCGTGAATCATATAGTAGATATGATCAACATAAGATGTTCACCATTGAAACTACTCCATCTCACGTGATGATCGGACATGGTTTAGTTGATTTGGATCACGTGATCATATAGATGACTAGAGGGATGTCTATCTAAGTGGGAGTTCTTAAGTAATATGATTAAATTGAACTTTAATTTATCATGAACTTAGTCCTCGTAGTATTAGCATATCTATGTTGTAGATCAATAGCTCACGATGTTGCTCCCCGTTTATTTTTTATATGTTCCTAGAGAAAACTAAGTTGAAAGATGTTAGTAGCAATGATGCGGAATTGTTCTGTGATCTGAGGATTATCCTCATTGCTGCACAGAGAATTATGTCCTTGATGCACCGCTAGGTGACAGACCTATTGCAGGAGCAGATGTAGACGTTATGAACGTTTTGACAAAATCTCGGTATGATGACTACTTGATAGTTTAAGTGCACCATGCTTTACGGCTTAGAACCGGGACTTCAAAAACGTTTTGAACGCCACGGAGCATATAAGATGTTCCAAGAGTTGAAATTAGTATTTCATACTCATGCCCGTGTCGAGAGGTATAAAGACTTCTGACAGTACTTTGCCTACAAGATGGAGGAGAATAGCTCAACCAGTGAGCATGTGCTCAGATTGTCTGGGTACTACAATTACTTGAATCAAGTGGGAGTTAATCTTCCAGATAAGATAGTAATTGACAAATTTCTCTAGTCACTATCACCAAGTTAGTAGAACTTCGTGATGAACTATAATATGCAAGGGATGACGAAAGGAATTCCCGAGCTCTTCGCGATGCTGAAGTCGGCGAAGGTAGAAATCATGAAAAAGCATCAAGTGTTGATGGTTAACAAGACCACTTGTTTCAAGTAAAGGGCAAAGGGATAGAAGGGGAACTTCAAGAGGAATGACAAGCAAGTTGTCACTCCCATGAAGAAACCCAAAGCTAAAACTCAAGCCTGAAACTAAGTGCTTCTACTGCAAAGGAAATGGTCACTGGAAGTGGAACTGCCCTAGATACTTGGCGGATAAGAAGGATGGCAAAGTGAACAAAGGTATATTTTGATATACAGATTATTGATGTGTACTTTACTAGTGTTCATAGCAACCCCTGGGTATTTGATACCGGTTCAGTTGCTAAAATTAGTAACTCGAAACGAGAATTGCAGAATGAACAGAGACTAGTTAAAGGTGAAGTGACGATGTGTGTTGGAAGTGGTTCCAAGATTGATATGATCATCATCGCACACTCCCTATACTTTCGGGATTAGTGTAAAACCTAAATAAATGTTATTTGGCATTTGCATTGAGCATGAATATGATTTGATCATATTTGTTGCAATACGGTTATTCATTTAAAGTCATATAATAATTGTTATTCTGTTTACATGAATAAAACCTTCGATGGTCATACACCCAATGAAAATAGTTTGTTGGATCTCGATCGTGGTGATACACATATTCATAATATTGAAGCCAAAAGATGCAAGGTTAATAATGATAGTGCAACTTATTTGTGGCACTGCCGTTTAGGTCATAATGGTGTAAAGCGCATGAAGAAACTCCATAGTGATGGACTTTTGGAATCACTTGATTATGAATCACTTGGTGCTTGCGAACCATGCCTCGTGGGCAAGATGACTAAAACTCCGTTCTCCGGAACAATGGAGCGAGCAACAGATTTGTTGGAGATCATACATACAGATGTATGTGGACCAATGAGTGTTGAAGCTCGCGGCGGGTATCATTATTTTCTGACCTTCACTGATGATTTGAGCAGATATGGGTATATCTACTTAATGAAGCACAAGTCTGAAACATTTGAAAAGTTCAAAGAATTTCAGAGTGAAGTGGAGAATCATCGTAACAAGAAAATAAGAGTTTCTATGATATGATCGTAGAGGTAAAATATTTGAGTTAGCAAGTTTGGCCTTTAGTAAAAACAATGTGAAATAGTTTCACTACTCACGCCACCTGGAACACCACAGTGTAATGGTGTGTCCGAACGTCATAACCGTACTTTATTAGATATGGTGCGATCGATGATGTCTCTTACCGATCTACCACTATCGCTTTTGGGGTTATGCATTAGAGACAGCTACATTCACGTTAAATAGGGCACCATCTAAATCCGTGGAGATGACACCGTATGAACTGTGGTTTGACGAGAAACCTAAGCTGTCATTTCTTTAAGTTTGGGACTGCGATGCTTATGTGAAAAAGTTTCAACATGATAAGCTCGAACCCAAATCGGAGAAGTAAATCTTCATAGGATACCCAAAAGAAACTATTGGGTACACCTTCTATCACAGATCCGAAGGCAAGGTCTTTGTTGCTAAGAGTGGATCCTTTCTAGAGAAGGAGTTTCTCTCGAAAGAAGTGAGTGGGAGGAAAGTAGAACTTAATGAGGTAATTGTACCTTCTCCCGAATTAGAAAGTGGAACATCACAGAAACTAGTTCCAGTGATTTCTACACCAATTAGTGAGGAAGCTAATGATGATGATCATGAAACTTCAGATCAAGTTTCTGCTGAACTTCGTAGATCAACCAGAGTTCGTTCCGCATCAGAGTGGTATGATAACCCGGTTCTGGAAGTCATGTTACTGGACCATGATGAACCTACGAACTATGAGGAAGCGATGATGAGCCCAGATTCCGCAAAATGGCTTGAGGCCATGAAATCTGAGATGGGATCCATGTATGAGAACAAAGTGTGGACTTTGGTTGACTTGCCCGATGATCGGCAAGCCATCGAAAATAAATGGATCTTCAAGAGGAAGACTGACGCTGACGGTAATGTTACTGTTTACAAAGCTCGACTTGTTGCAAAAGTTTTTCAACAAGTTCAAGGAGTTGACTACGATGAGACTTTCTCACCCGTAGCGATGCTTAAGTCTGTCAGAATCATGTTTGCAATTGCCGCATTTTATGAAATCTGGCAAATGGATAACAAAACTGCATTCTTTAATGGATTTATTAAAGAAGACTTGTATATGATGCAACCAGAAGGTTTTGTCAATCCTAAAGGTGCTAACAAAATGTGCAAACTCCAGCGATCCATCTATGGACTGGTGCAAGCATCTCGGAGTTGGAATATACGCTTTGATAAGTTGATCAAAGCATATAGATTTATACAGACTTGCGGTGAAGCCTGTATTTACAAGAAGTGAGTGGGAGCACTACAACCTTTCTGATAAGTATATGTGAATGACATATTGTTGATCGGAAATGATGTAGAATTTTCTGGAAAGCATAAAGGAGTGTTTGAAAGGAGTTTTTCAAAGAAAGACCTTGGTGAAGCTGCTTATATATTGGGCATCAAGATCTATAGAGATAGATCAAGACGCTTGATAAGACTTTCGATGAGTACATACCTTGATAAGATTTTGAAGTAGTTCAAAATGGATCAGTCAAAGAAGGAGTTCTTGCTTGACTTGTAAGGTGTGAAGTTGAGTAAGACTCAAAGCCAGACCACGGAAGAAAAATATAGAGAGAATGAAAGTCATTCCCTATGCCTCAGCCATAGGTTCTATAAAGTATGCCATGTTGTGTACCAAACATGTTGTGTACCTTGCCATGAGTTTGTCAAGGGGGTACAATAGTGATCCAGGAGTAGATCACTGTAGAGCGGTCAAAATTATCCTTAGTAACTGGATGACTAAGGAAATGTTTCTCGATTATGGAGGTGATAAAGAGTTCGTCGTAAAGGGTTATGCCGATGCAAGCTTTGACACTAAATCCAGATGACTCTAAGTATCAATCTGGATGCATATTGAAAGTGGGAGCAATTAGCTAGAGTAGCTCTATGCAGAGCATTGTAGACATAAAAATTTGCGAAATACATACGGATCTAAATGTGACAGACCCGTTGACTAAACTTCTCTCACAAGCAAAACATGATCACACCTTATTACTCTTGGGTATTAATCACATAGCGATGTGAACTAGATTATTGACTCTAGTAAACCCTTTGGGTGTTGGTCACATGGCGATGTGAACTATGGGTGTTATTCACATAACGATGTGAACTATCGGTATTAAATCACATGGCGATGTGAGCTAGATTATTGACTCTAGTGCAAGTGGGAGACTGAAGGAAATATGCCCTAGAGGCAATAATAAAGTTGTTATTTATATTTCCTTATATCATGATAAATGTTTATTATTCATGCTAGAACTGTATTAACCGGAAACTTAGTACATGTGTGAATACATAGAAAAAACAAAGTGTCCCTAGTATTCCTCTACTAGACTAGCTCATTGATCAAAGATGGTTATGTTTCCTAACCATAGACATGAGTTTTCATTTGATCAACGGGATCACATCATTAGGAGAATGATGTGATGGACAAGACCCATCCGTTAGCTTAGCACTATGATCGTTTAGTTTTACCGCTATTGCTTTCTTCATGACTTATACATGTTCTTATGACTATGAGATTATGCAACTCCCGAATACCGTAGGAACACCTTGTGTGCTATCAAACGTCACAACGTAACTGGGTGATCATAAAGATTCTCTACAGGTGTCTCCGAAAGTGTTCGTGGTGTTGGCATAGATCAAGACTAGGATTTGTCACTCCGAGTGTCGGAGAGGTATCTCTGGGCCCTCTCGGTAATGCACATCATAATAAGCCTTGCAAGCAAAAGACTAATGAGTTAGTCATGAGATGATGTATTACGGAACGAGTAAAGAGACTTGCCGGTAACGAGATTGAACTAGGTATAGAGATACCGACGATCGAATCTCGGGCAATTAATATACCAATGACAAAAGGAACAACGTATGTTGTTATGCGGTTTGATCGATAAAGATCTTCGTAGAATATGTAGGAGCCAATATGAGCATCCAGGTTCCGCTATTGGTTATTGACCGGAGATGAGTCTCGGTCATGTCTACATAGTTCTCGAACCCGTAGGGTCCGCACGCTTAACGTTTGATGACGATCGGTATTATGAGTTTATGAGTTTTGATGTACCGAAGGAGTTCGGAGTCCCGGATGAGACCGGGGACATGACGACGAGTCTCGAAATGGTCGAGACATAAAGATCGATATATTGGACGACTATATTCGGACATCGGAAAGGTTCCGAGTGATTCGAGTATTTTTCGGAGTATATGGGCCTTATTGGGCCATACGGGAATAGAGGAGAAAGGCCAAAAGGAAGGAGGCACGTGCACCCCCTTTGGTCCGAATTGGACAAGGGGTGCAGCCCCTTTTCCTTCTCCCTCTCCACCTCTTTCCTTCTCTCCTACTCCGAAAAGGAAAGGGGAATCCTACTAGGACTTGGGAGTCCTAGTAGGACTCCCCACACTTGGCGCGCCCCCTCTAGGGCCGGCCTCTCCCTTGCTTCTTTATATACGGGGGCAGGGGGCACCCTAGGACACACAAGTTGAATTGTTTTAGCCGTGAGCGGTGCCCCCCTCCACAGAAACACACCTCGGTCATACCGTTGCAGTGCTTAGGCGAAGCCCTGCGCCGGTAGATACATCATATCCGTCACCACGCCGTCGTGCTGACGAAACTCTCCCGTGAAGCTCAACTGGATCAAGAGCTCGTGGGACTTCATCAAGCTGAACGTGTGCTAAAAGCGGAGGTGCCGTACGTTCGGTGCTTTATCGGTTGGATCGCGAAGAAGTTCGACTACATCAACCGCGTCACTTGACGCTTCCGCTCCCGGTCTACGAGGGTACGTAGACACACTCTTCCCCTCGTTGCTATACATCTGGTAGATAGATCTTGCATGATCGTAGGAAAATTTTAAAATACTACGTTCCCCAACATCATCATCACAGCGTTTCTGGAGCGTTTCAGCGGTATGTGTCACCAGAAGAAGGCTGTGATATTCTTAGAGAGATTCTTGAAGGGGATTGTGGTCATCATGCCGGTTCAAAATCTTTGGTGGCTAAAGCTTTTCGTCATGGGTTCTACTGGTTAACGGATCATGCCGATGCAGAGGACTTGGTCAGAAAATGTGATGCTTGCCAGAAATTCTCACGGCGTGCTCATATACCGGCGCAGGAGTTAAGGATGATTCCAATTACTTGGCCGTTTGCGACTTGGGGGCTTGATATGGTTGGACCCTTCAAGAGATCCCAAGATAAAAGACCCACCTTTTGGTGGTGGTGGACAAGTTTACCAAATGGGTTGAAGCGGAGCCTGTCAGTAAGTGTGATGCAGCAACAGCGGTTCAATTCATCAAAAAGGTGATTTTCCGGTTTGGCTTTCCACACAGCATTATAACTGATAATGGCACCAATCTATCCAAGGGGGCTATGGAGGAGTTCTGCCAACGAGAGCACATCCGCCTTGATATGTCATCAGTAGCTGAAAGTGCAACAAATCCCCGGGTGGTTTTGGTAATTAATAACAACATATATATCATTGAACTAATATTTACTTGAGAATCATTTCAGAAAAGTTCGATGATATGGGTATGGAAATGTCTGAAGAAGTGGACCCCTCAAAATGCTAAGACAAGCATTGTCAAAAGCTCAAGACTCTATTTTTGGTTTAGTGATCAAAGATCACATTGAGTCCATAGGAAAAGCCAATACTATTAAAAGGGGATGAGGTTGTGTTAATGATCTGGTTGCTCAAGTGCTTGGTGATCTAGCTCCCTCAACTATCAGCACTCTTCACTACTTAACACACTCATAAGTAATCTCGGACAAACCGATTCTGCAAACTCAGTCCCACCGAGATGAACCACCTCAGTTATTCTTCCAAACCCTAATTTCTCGGTCCATCCGATTTTGAGTTTCGGTCTCACCAAAAATGGACTGCCAACCTTCTGTAACCAATTGACATCACTTCGGAATATCCGAGTTGTTACTTTCGGTCTCACCGAGATGGCAAGCTCCAACCTTTGACTCACTTCGGACACACCGAGATGGTATTTTCGGTCCCACCGAAAATCCCAACGTTCACTATATTTGAACTTTCGGTCTGACCGAGTTTTAACTTCGGTCTCACCGAGATTGGTCAAATGTGTGTGTAACGGTTGGATTTTGTGTGGAGGCTATATATACCCCTCCACCCCCTCTTCATTCGTGAGGAGAGCCATCAGAAAGTCTACCACTCCTACCATACACTTTCTGAGAAGTGAACCACCTACCCTTGTGTTGAGATCAAGCCATTCCATTCCTACCATATGAAACTTGATTTCTAGCCTTCCCAAGTTGCTTTCCACTCAAACCTTTCTTCCACCACAGCCATATCAGTGAGGAGAGTTGAGTGTTGGGGAGATTATCATTTGAAGCACAAGAGCAAGGAGTTCATCATCATCAACACCATCTATTACCTTTTGGAGGGTGGTGCCTCCTAGATTGGTTAGGTGTCGCTTGGGAGCCTCCGTTTTTGAGATGTGGAGTTGAACCAAGAAGTTTGTAAGGGCAAGGAGATCGCCTACTTCGTGAAGATCTACCCCGAGTAAGGCTAGTCCTCCGTGGGCGTAGGCCATGATGGAATAGACAAGGTTGCTTCTTCGTGGACCCTTCGTGGGTGGAGCCCTCCGTGGACTCGCGCAGCCGTTACCCTCCGTGGGTTGAAGTCTCCATCAACGTGGATGTACGATAGCACCACCTATCGGAACCACGACAAAAATCTTCGTGTCACCAAACTGCGTTTGATCTTCTCCACCTCTCTTTTACATGTGCAATTTACTTTCCGCTGCTATTACTCTAGAATTGCATGTGTAGGGTGTTACTTGAATTGATCTTAATTGTGAAACTGCCAAAAACTTTGCATGACCTAAAGGCAGATTTTTTATATTGTCAAGTAGTCTAATCACCCCCCTCTAGACCTACTTTCGATCCTACAAGTGGTATCAGGGCTTTGGTCTCCATTGTTTTGGTTTCCATTGCATTGGACTCCATAAGCTTGGTTTCACAACCTAGGAGAGTATGGCGTCTTGTGAGGGTAATTATCGTAGAGGTCCTTACTTTGATGGTACAAATTTTGCTAGTTGGAAGCATAAAATGAAAATGCATATTCTTGGTCATAACCCAGCCGCATGGGGCATTATCTGTGTTGGTATGCAAGGTGATTTCTTCGAAGAAGGAAAAGTTCCGGATCGCGAAGCTACACCCGAAGAGTTGCGGATGTTGCAAAACAATGCTCAAGCTTGTGACATTCTCTTCAATGCTTTGTGTCCCGAGGAGTTCAACAAAATCAGCCGTCTTGAGAATGCTAAAGAGATTTGGGATACTTTGGTTGAAATGCACGAAGGTACTGAATCTGTGAAGGAATCAAAGCTAGATATTCTTCAAGGTCAACTTGACAAGTTCAAGATGAAGGATGGTGAAGGAGTCGCTGAAATGTACTCTAGGCTCGCTCTCATCACAAATGAGATTGCCGGCTTAGGAAGCGAAGAAATGACCGACCGATTCATCATTAAGAAGATTCTCAGAGCTTTGGATGGAAAATATGACACCGTGTGCACTTTGATCCAAATGATGCCAAACTACAAGACCCTCAAGCCAACTGAAGTCATTGGAAGAATTGTTGCTCATGAGATGACACTTAAGGATAAGGAAGAGCTTCACAACAAGTCAAGTGGTGCTTACAAAGCTACAAGTGATGCTCCTACTACCTCAAGTGACAAGCTAATTTCCAATGAAGAGATAAGCCTAATGGTCAGGAACTTCAACAAGTTCTACAAGAATAGAGGCAAAGAAAGAAGCTCAAAGTATAGATCATATGATGAAAAGAGATCTTCTAGTCGTGATCGAAACTGCTACAATTGTGGAAGACCCGGACACTTCTCAAATGAGTGTACGGCTCCCCACAAGAGAAGAGAAGAATCTCCAAGAAGAAGAGCAAGAGATGAGTCACCTCGGAGAGAGAGAAGGAGCAGAGATGATCGTTATGAACGAAGACCCTCTCGGAGAAGCAAGGATTCGGAGAGGAAAGACAAGTCATCAAGGAGCTACACAAGAAGAAGACATCAAGCTAATGTAGGTGAATGGGTCTCCGGCTCCGACTCTGACAATCAATCCGATGGATGCTATCACTCCGACTCCGACTATAGTCAAGATGAAGGTGTTGCCGGACTTGCACTCGTATCCTTCAACTACAACTCCTACGACTTATTTGATTCACCAAATGAGGGAATTGGAAGATGCTTCATGGCTAAAGGCCCCAAGGTAACACACCCTGAATTCATTGACTTTGATAGTGATGAGGATGACTTGCTTGGTGAAGATGAGCTCTTGCATGATAAATCTAGTAAGCTTAGTAATGATGAAAATGCTAGTAGTCTTTATAGTCGAGAAGAGTCGAATGACGATGCTATGAAGGAGATTGAGCATCTAACTAAAGAACTAAACACTCTTAAGTTAGCTCATGAAACAACTCAAGAAGATCATAGAGAGCTCCTAAGATCTCATGAGAAGCTACGCTTCGAGAAGCTCACTCTAGAGCAAGAACATGAGTTTCTAAAAGCGATCAATGACGATCTTCGAAATAAGAGTTCTTCATATCTTGCCAAACGACTTCTCTTGTCTAATTTCTTGCCACCTATTAAGACTAAGCATGACAAACATAAGAAAAATTCTTCCTCTAGTAGTAACAATGACAATGTTAAATCAAATGTTGTTACTTCTAGTAGTTCTCTTGATTCCACTAACAATGTTTCAAGCCAAGTTACACTTGAGCAAGAAAATAGCTTATTGAAGGAAATCATAGAGAAAGGTGTCTACAAGAGTCTTGCCGGAAGCAAGAACTTTGAGGAGATTGTTCGCAAACAAGGAAGACACCGGAAGAATCAAGGGATTGGTTTTGAGCGAAAGTTCAACGCCGAAGGTGTTGAGTGGGAAGAAGGTCAATACCCTACTCTACAGTTTGTTTCACAAAAGGAGAAGTATGATCCTACTTCTTCCAATGTGGAACAAGCTCAAGATGACCTTCCATCACAAGACCACAAGCTAAAGGCCAAGGACAAGCTTCAAGAGGAGATTGATGCATTCATTGAAGCACCTCAAGCCATGGTCAAGTGGGTTCCCAAGGACACATCAAGTTCTACTTCGTCAAGCTCAACTACAACACCAAGGATTCCCATCAAGATGATGTGGATCCCAAAGAAGAAGAACTAGTAGGTTCTTGAGGGTGACTCCGCCAACAAACTTCACTCATATTCATTTTGGCAAGAACTTGTGCAATCAACTTCCACATCATGCACTAGTTCATGGAGTCACAAACCCTCTTGTTGGTAAGTCAAGGGACAAGATAATCATTGCTTTCATGGACATCATCTTTTGTGTACTTCACTCTATGTCTATGGATATTCTTGTTTGTTCCTTGTGGGACTAACCCATGTAGGTATTGAAAGTGCCCTAACCCAAAGGATTGCTCCCAACTCTTGATGATCTGCATCAACATTGAGCATCCACATCTTCAACATCTACATGAAGTCTTCTACGACAACCCAAGGTTAGTTTGACCCTTTGAAAGGGGTTCTCACATCTAGGGGGAGCTTTGCTCTAAAAATTGAGCTAAAGCATCTCCAAATGATGTGAACACATAAATGCTTTATGTAAAAGTGGTAACCCCACTTGTGCTTAAAAGATGAGTATGACCTATGATCAAATGTTCTCATTTGGCTCCTAAGTCAATATACTCATATATAGATGACCTAGTCATCGACAAATTGTGTGCTAGTAGCTAGAGTGTTGGTTGTGCATGTTTGACACATAGTTGAGTTGCTATCTTATTGTGTGAGCATGTTGAATGCATGATTTTATTCATTCAAGGACATCCATTTGTTGTTTTGATTGTTTTGATTTTTTTTTCTGGCCAAATGGATGGACAAGAATGCCTAAGCACCTTCTCTAGCTATCTATGCTTTCTTGTCTCAAATTCTATTCATGCTCATATCACAACTTTGAACAAGTCTTTTTCGGACAGTCCGAGTGAGGAGCACTCGGAGCCACCGATTCGTCTAAGGCTGACTTCCAAAACCTTCTAAGTCCATTTCGGTCTGACCGGCTTCTCAATCTCGGTCCAACCGAAACGCTTAGACTGATCTAGGTTTCATCTCGGTGAAACCGAGTTCAAACTCTCGGTCTGACCGATATGCGTAACTGCACAGTAGTTATACATCTCGGTGACACTGAGTTTTTCAACTCGGTCCCACCGACAGCATGGGGTTATATATACCTGAGGGCTGCGCGCGATTTAATTCTTCAAACCGTTCGCCCCCAAGACCCCTGCTGCCGTCGCCCTGGTCTACGGATCGTCGCCGTCGTCGCCTGTGCGCCCTCGCCGCAGGTCTCCGCCGCCGTCAACGGTAATCATCTCCACCGTTGCCGCCGTAGAGGGATTCCACCAAGTTAGGGTGTATCCCGATCCCTTTCGTGCTCCCCATCCGATTCTTGCACGATAGGCTTGCCATGATTCAATCCACGTTTGAGATATTCCCTATACATTAGTTCAGATCCTCTAGTTTCGAGCAAAATTCTTAGGTTTAGGTTTCCACGGAATGCATCTCGGTGAAGCCGATTTTGAAACTCGGAATGACCGATTTGGCCTCTGGCCATTGCACTGCATCATTCGGTTTAACCGAGTTGTGCCAATCGGAATGACCGAAACGTAGTTTCAGTGAAACCCTAAGTTATCGGTAGGACCGAAACCCATTTTCGGTCTGACCGAAAGTGGTGTGTAGGTTTCTGTTGAACACTTTGGTTTCACCGAAACTTGAAATCGGTTTGACCGAAATACATTCTGTGAAAACTCAAAACTAAGTTTTGAACTCATTTTTTTTGCAAAAACCTCTGCAGTTGTGATAACTCTTCTACTCTGCCTATACCTTAACTTTTCACAGGTTTTTCAGCCATGTCAGATGTCAGTGACAGCCAGAACAGGTCTGAATCACCGTTTGCTGAAATTCCAGAGGCAGATACAAGTCCTGCTAGCAGCTCCAGTGATGATGGTGAGAGGAGCACCCCTAGTGGTTTGCCTCCTGCAGCCACCAGAACCAGGAAGAAGAGAACTTCTGATGATGAGGACTCTGACTTTGTTGCTGAGGAAGTTACCTCCAAGCCAAAGAGGAATGTGGTTGCCAAAGAGCACCAAGGGCAGCAGTCAAGGAAAGGCACAAGCAAAGTAAAGCAGTCAGCAGTTGCAAAGAAGCTCAACTTGGAAGAGCCTGCTCCAAGCAAGGTGAAGAAGACTTCCAAAAGGAAGAGGGTAGTATATGCTGAACCTCAAGTTGATGCTGCAGAAGAAGAAGAAGAAGATGCACCCCAGCCTCCTCCTCAGAAAGCTAAGTTCATGGGTGATGCTATTCGGGCTCAAGCCTCCTCTAAACCCAAGAAGCCTGCTCAAGCCAAGGCAGCTCCAGCTAAGCCCAAGAGAACAACCAGAAGCATTCCAGCTTCTGAGAAGAACAAAGGTGAGATGCCACCGTCTGAATCAGATGAAGAGCATGTGTTGCTTAAGCTCCGTCCCAAGTTGCCACTCCACAATGATGCTCATCCTCAAGCTGAGGACATGAAGGCAAGGAAGGACAAAGGTCTCAGGCTATGGAGACAGTCTGATCCATATGCTGTAAGGAGAAGGACTGCTGTGGACCCCAGATTCCACACTAGAGAGCAGCAGGATTTCTATGAGACCGTGCTGATGGATAAGAAGCCCATTGTTGCTGACACCAGGTATGTTGACTGGAAGTATATTGACAGTGAAGAGCACCGGGACTTCTTTCCCCATGTGCATGAGAGCTTTACTGCATGTGGAGTTGCTGATTTTGTGGGTCAAGAGCTGACAGCTTGGAATGATGAGATGATCATGCAGTTCTATGCCACAGCCCACTTCTATCCTGATGGCAAGATCACCTGGATGACTGAAGGTCAAAGGTTTTCTTCGACTGTTGAAGAATGGGCAGAACTTCTGAACGCTCCAGTGCAGAGAGAGGACGACATTGATGTCTATGGGATTCCTAAGAAGAGTCATGATTC
Organism: Secale cereale; assembly: GCA_902687465.1. Lineage (NCBI taxonomy): Eukaryota > Viridiplantae > Streptophyta > Magnoliopsida > Poales > Poaceae > Secale > Secale cereale. The sequence goes on from LR738714.1 coordinate 623,989,173, forward strand.
CATGAAGAACATGTACAAGGAGATCCCGGCTGCTGATTTGGAAGGATGGAAGCTTGGCTCAGTGTACTATCTCTAGGCAGGTCTGACCACCACTAACACTATTCTGAGGCATACATTGATGCCTAAGTCTGGAGACCACCGCATGATTCGAGGCTATTCTATCAACATGCTGCACATTCTCGATGAGAAGGCACCTTTCAAGGTGATGGACTTGATGGTAGAGACCATTAAGAGGACTGCAGCTGACCAGAAGAGGTCGTGTGGGTTTGCTCCGCAGATTCAGATGCTCATCAACGCCAAGTTTGGCACGGGCAAATTCATGTTGGATAGGAAACACTTGCCACTGCAGCCAGAGCATGAGGACAACGTAGTTGTGATGGATGAAGAGGATCCTACCTCAGTTGAAGGACATGCCAAAATCAAAGCTGCGAAGAAGGCTAAAGCTGACAAAGAGGCAGCAGCAGCAGCAGCTAAGCCAAAGAGCTTTGGAGAACAAATTCTTGAAGCTACCCAGAGGATTGAACAACGCCTGGCCAGCATTGAGCAATCTCAGGAGAGCCTAGAGAGGATTGTTGAGGACAAGATCCACGCTCTGGACGTGAAGCTGACTGAGATTCAGGTGTCTGTCAACAAGCTTGAGGCAGACATGGAGGAGACAAGGCAGGAGAGAGCAGAGCTTATGCAGGATGATCTAGTCCAGGACTCTCATCGCCAGACTACTCCAGTTCCGAGAGGATCCAGATCTGCAGCTATCCCAGTGACAGACTCCAGGGCTACCACTTCAGCTCCAGCAGTTGCTCCAGCTCCAGCATCCACTCCTCCACCGCAGACATCAGCAGAAGTCTTCGCCGATGCAGCTATCTCTACACCGACATCTACCCAGACGGGAGCCGCCAGCAGAGCCCGCAGTGACGCTTAGCTCTATACCTTTTCGAACTTTTTGGTAACTTGTTGCCAAAGGGGGAGAAATTGTTATACATCATAGGGCTTCGAGAGAGAGAGTGCTCTTTCGTCTTTCGTTCTTTTGCCGGTTTTCTTTGAGATACATTGATTTCTTTTGGTTCCTGAAACTTTAAGTGTGCTTGCTACTACGTTTGATGCTATCTTAATGAGTGCCTAGTCATACTATGCTTTAATGTGTGCTTATTTCTTATCATATGCTATTCCTTATTGTATGGCTATTTACTCTTGTCTTGGTGATTGAGTGCATGTTATTCATTCTTATCATTTTGTGCGCTCCACCAAGATGTATGTGACATGGAAGAGTGACCCATAATCCTAATCGTTTGTGCATTTGCATTCAAACGCAAATTTTAAATAATGCACAAATTTAGGGGGAGCTCTTGTTTATCACATACTTCTCAAAGCGACGATATTATTCATTGTTTATATCCTTTGTCGAAGCTTTGATCTATATGTTGTCATCAATTACCAAAAAGGGGGAGATTGAAAGTGCAACAAATCCCCGGGTGGTTTTGGTAATTAATAACAACATATATATCATTGAACTAATATTTACTTGAGAATCATTTCAGAAAAGTTCGATGATATGGGTATGGAAATGTCTGAAGAAGTGGACCCCTCAAAATGCTAAGACAAGCATTGGCAAAAGCTCAAGACTCTATTTTTGGTTTAGTGATCAAAGATCACATTGAGTCCATAGGAAAAGCCAATACTATTAAAAGGGGATGAGGTTGTGTTAATGATCTGGTTGCTCAAGTGCTTGGTGATCTAGCTCCCTCAACTATCAGCACTCTTCACTACTTAACACACTCATAAGTAATCTCGGACAAACCGATTCTGCAAACTCAGTCCCACCGAGATGAACCACCTCAGTTATTCTTCCAAACCCTAATTTCTCGGTCCATCCGATTTTGAGTTTCGGTCTCACCGAAAATGGACAGCCAACCTTCTGTAACCAATTGACATCACTTCGGAATATCCGAGTTTTTACTTTCGGTCTCACCGAGATGGCAAGCTCCAACCTTTGACTCACTTCGGACACACCGAGATGGTATTTTCGGTCCCACCGAAAATCCCAACGTTCACTATATTTGAACTTTCGGTCTGACCGAGTTTTAACTTCGGTCTCACCGAGATTGGTCAAATGTGTGTGTAACGGTTGGATTTTGTGTGGAGGCTATATATACCCCTCCACCCCCTCTTCATTCGTGAGGAGAGCCATCAGAAAGTCTACCACTCCTACCATACACTTTCTGAGAAGTGAACCACCTACCCTTGTGTTGAGATCAAGCCATTCCATTCCTACCATATGAAACTTGATTTCTAGCTTTCCCAAGTTGCTTTCCACTCAAACCTTTCTTCCACCACAGCCATATCAGTGAGGAGAGTTGAGTGTTGGGGAGATTATCATTTGAAGCACAAGAGCAAGGAGTTCATCATCATCAACACCGTCTATTACCTTTTGGAGGGTGGTGCCTCCTAGATTGGTTAGGTGTCGCTTGGGAGCCTCCGTCTTCGAGATGTGGAGTTGAACCAAGAAGTTTGTAAGGGCAAGGAGATTGCCTATTTCGTGAAGATCTACCCCGAGTAAGGCTAGTCCTCCGTGGGCGTAGGCCATGATGGAATAGACAAGGTTGCTTCTTCGTGGACCCTTCGTGGGTGGAGCCCTCCGTGGACTCGCGCAGCCGTTACCCTCCGTGGGTTGAAGTCTCCATCAACGTGGATGTACGATAGCACCACCTATCGGAACCACGACAAAAATCTTCGTCTCACCAAACTGCGTTTGATCTTCTCCACCTCTCTTTTACATGTGAAGTTTACTTTCCGCTGCTATTACTCTAGAATTGCATGTGTAGGGTGATACTTGAATTGATCTTAATTGTGAAACTGCCAAAAACATTGCATGATCTAAAGGCAGATTTTTTTTTATATTGTCAAGTAGTCTAATCACCCCCCCTCTAGACCTACTTTCGATCCTACAGTAGCCCACCCTCAGTCTAATGGCCAAGCTGAAAGAGCCAATCAAGAGATCTTGAGAGGCATCAAACCCTGGTTTATGGTTCCTTTTTAGAGAACACCGGGTTGTTGGGTGGAGGAGTTGCCTTCTGTACTATGGAGCATCAACACTACACCTAACAGATCCACAGGGTACATGCCTTTCTTCATGGTATATGGAGCTGAAGCGGTCCTCCCTAGTGATATCCGTCATGACTCGCCGCGGGTGGCGGCTTATGTTGAAGCGGACAATGAAAAGGCAAGGCGAGATGCGCTGGACCGGCTGGATGAAGAGCGGGACACGACAGCAGCTCGATCGGCGATTTATCAGCAAGACCCGCGCCGGTACCACAGTCGCCGGGTTAAAATCGGGACGTTTCAATAAGGATATTTGGTGCTCCGGCTCATCCAAGACCAGATAGACATGCACAAGCTATATCCACCTTGGGAAGAACCCTTTGTGGTCAGCAAGAACCTGCACAACGGATCATACTACCTCATCGACGTTCGAGAACCTAAGGACTCACGTACGGCCATGGCAGCTCGTAAAAAGCCTCGACTATATGGTCTTATTTGCCCAAAAACTTTATTTTTTATTTTAAATGTTTTCTCAAATCTTTATATTCAAGGTCATTGGTTTTTCAACTAAGTCCATTGATTCAAGAGTGGATGACTACAAAGTTGCCACTACATCTGTATTTACAGAGTTATAGTCTGGGTTATAAACACCAGTACTACATTTACAGTTAAACCGGAGTTCATTGTAACCCGGTTCGGCCTTCATGACGAGCCGAAAAATAATCAAGGGAGTCATCAGCACTTACACCTTGGATCGTTTCTGCCGGATTAAGGTTTATTAAGATACACTTAGTCGCAGGTATGGTACATACTTATATTTTATACATAGTTCAAGTTATTAACTTAGATCATGTGCTTGGGCAGTATGACCCGTCCGGCGGTAAACCGCCAGGACACTTTGAACTTTGTTTTGTGCGGAAACAGGTAGAATAAACCGTCAAAAGCATCGAAAGCAGGATATATTTCAGAAGCTGCCAATCAAAGCAATCTCACAAAAGATAGTGTGGGACAAAGACAGTATCTCAACTATCCTATTACAAGGCACTGAGAGGCCCAACAGAATATCAGTTTTTCTCAAAAGTACTCAACGCATAAAGATAAACCGGAGCTGGTTTACCATTCTGCTTCAGCTCGCTGTGAAGGCTGAGGGTCAGCTTGTTCCGGGTCTTCGGCGGCTTCTTCCAGCTATTGGAAGTCAGTGGTGGTCCAGTTAATCTTGGCCAGAGCTCGGAAATAAACTTCGTCAGTTATAAGGTCTGACGGATCAATGTCAGGAGCGAAGGTGTGCTTACGGACGGGCAGAATAAGATTTTCGATATCATAGATGGACGCTCCACCCGTATGTTCTCCATATCATAACCTGGATGATATCTTGATAAGTCCGCTTCATCGGCAAGTTTACTGGCAACAGGCCGCATATCCTTGGTTAAGGCGCGAAGATCATCATTGGAGAAAGCTGATCCGTCTTCCTTCATGCTCGGATAGCCATTCATTGCCTCCGCCGGATCAAAGCCAGGAACCCACGCCTTCGCTCGGGTTAAAGCCATGAGAGAGCCGGCTCTTGCGGATGACTTCTTCACTTCGACAATGCGGGCAGGAAGAATTGACATCTTTTCTAACGTACCTTGGATGGTGGTGGGAGCCGGTTTATTGTGCGAGATAGCGCTGATGGCCCTCTGAGCGCCAGAATAAAGCTGCTCCACCAAGGTGTACGCAGCTTTCAGTTTCTTTCGCACATCATCTCCAAGATGAGTGATGCGCCTCCCTGCGTTGAAATTATAAGTTAAACCAGAGCAGTACTGGATTGCAAGGATAAACTTATGTTAGGAGAGCTTACCGAAGATGGCAGATGTCATATCATTTATTTGTTGCCTCAACCCGGACAACTCCTCTGTCACCGGGTTAATCAGCAACAATGGCTCTTTTCCCCAAAGCAGCCTTTTCAACTTCCCAAGTTGACCGCTCCGCTTCAAAATCCTTCTTTAGCTTCTCCATATTAGCTAATGCAAGTGAAAGCTCATCCTTGACTTTAACAGAAGCAGTCTCTTGGAATTTTAAGCTATCCCAGAGTTCAGTTATTTCAGAGGCCCTCCAGTTCAAGTCAGTCTGCCAAAGATACAAGTATATCAGATATTCATGGAGCAATTCAATCAAAGTCCGAAGCACATAACAAGTTATGCACTTGACACTTGGGGGCTAATGTACATTTGCAGTAAAAAGCAGGCAATTTTTCCGGACAAGTCCCAAGCACATAGCAAGTTATATACTTGGCACTTGGGGGCTAATGTGACATTGTTCTAAACATAGGGAAGTCACGGTTCACCTTCAATGAAGTAAACTGTGCAAGTCAAAGTTCACTATTTGATCTACGGAAGTCCCGGTTCACCCTAAAGGCTAGACCGAGACTTGGGGGCTACGATGGGCTAAAGGGACAGCTACAAGGCACAAGCAGAAATGAAAGACAAAGCAAAATAAGTTACCTCATAGCGTTCCTTCATTAAGTTCACCAAACCGGCCTCATGGTCACGGCTGGTGTATAGCCGGTTTAAGTACCCGGAATGAAGCTCCTGAGCACCGAGCTGAGCATAACTGGACAAGTCGGTGTTCCACTTGCCCTTTTCTTTGTGGAGAAACTCTTCCTTGGCACTGTGTTTGGCCAAAGCGACAGTCTCTCCTCGGGTGGTAAAACCGGTCCCAGTGATCTCAACGTCATCAGTTGAAGCAGCAGCTGGCCTGGAAGGATCAACAGCAGCGGGATTGGCATGAATAGGACTAGCAGGAGCCGGACTAGCCCGGGCAGGGCTAGTCCGGGCAGGGCTGGCCGGTTCAGCGGTATGCTCCATGGGGTCATCCCCCGGAGCAACAAGGTCTTCTCGATCCATAGGAGGAGGATCATCATGTGGAATTTCAACATTGTCTTCTAAAGGGTTGGCAAGCTCAGGATCGTCTACCAGTCCAGAAGTGGTATTATCGACTGCCGGTTTACTCAATTTTGCCTTCTTGATAGGCTTGGGCATACTGAGAAGATTAAAGAGATAATAAAAGTCAGAAGTCAAAAATGAAATGTTAAACCGGACATAGTAAAAGACAGCTTACCCGTGAACAGTCTTGAGCGCAGGGACTTGTGTGGCGGTTGATTCACGAGAAGAAGAGAGAGGAGTTTCCTGATAATTCGAGTCAGACGGATTAAGGGGTTGACGAATAAGACCTGCTTTGGGGAAAAGAGCAGTTGGAGTAAGTAAAACTTCAGAGCGACGCCTTCGAGCCGGAGTGTGCGGTAATCCGGTGGATTCAACCACATGACCACTATGGCGAGTAGTGCGGCGAGCTTCATGTTGCTGCTTCTTCAAAAGAAAGTTTGGATCCAGTTGAGCATAAGGATGAGAAAACTGAAATTTCCGGACTACCCGACGAATTTTTGGTGGCGGTGGTTGTGAGTCGGAGGAAAGAGAGATTACCTCAACATCGCCCGCTTTACTGCCTTCAGCCAGACCCTGGAAATAGTCATTGTTAATAAAAATACAGGCAAAGGAAAGAATAAAATGTCATAAGAACTAGGTGGTACCTCAAAGGTCGGATCATCTTCCTCCGCATTTGATCCGGATGAGGCAGCGGGTTTCTTCTTGTGCTTCTTCACAGCCAGGGTCTTTTTGCGGGCTGGCTTCGCCGGTTTGTCTTGGGCTTTCCTCTTCCAAAAAGGATCATTTCCCTGTTCAAAGGAATAAAAGCATATACTAAACCAAAACACTATAGACGGATTAAAACAAAGCAAAGGAACGGAAGAATTTCTTACCGACGGCGGTTTATTGGTCACGCAGAAGGGTGCCAATCCGGTCTGGCTGCACTCTTCTAGAGGTATATTCAGCAATTTCTTGACAGATTCGTTAACCTCAGTTTCTGATAGCACTGTATCTGTGTGGCGCAAAGGGTCCTTGGGGTTCCCAGTATACTCACACATTAAACCGGAACGCCGGCTTAACGGGAGAATGCTCCAAGAAAGCCAGCAGTGGACGAAATCAAGTCATGTCAGTCCGTTGGCTACAAAGGCCCTAAGCTTTGAAAGCTGAGGGGCATATTGAGCTCGCTCCTGGGCACTTAAGCGCTGTGGAAAAGGATGGCTCTCTAGAAGACGGTGGGGGCGATAACCCGGCAGTGGATTTTCCCCTTCTGGTGAAGTGTCTACGCAATAGAACCGAGTTTGATTCCATTCCTTTGGATGGCTGTGGAGAGTGGCGTGAGGGAAGCTAACATCCTTCCTCTTCTGGATAGTCATTTCGCCGAGTCAGTATTTGGACCATCATGAAACTCAGTCCGACGGTTTAAATGGAAGAAGTCCCGGAATAGCTCCACTGTTGGCTCCTCTTGTAGATAGGCTTCATAGAAGACTTGGAAGTTGCAAATATTTGATACACAGTTGGGACCTATGTCTTGGGGATGGAGTTGAAAATTTTCCAACACGTCGCGGAAAAACTTTGACCCCGGAGGGTTAAATCCCCGGGCCAGATGATCAAAAAAGACAACAATCTCTCCCTCCTTGGGCTCTGGAGGACACTCTTTCCCGGGAGCCCTCCAGTGAAGAACATCATTTGGACCTAAAGCGCCAATGGATGCCATCTTCTCTAAATCGTCCTCAGTGATCCGGGATGGGACCCAGTTGCAGGAGACAAACTGCTTGGCTGCGGAAGTCATCTTTTCAAAAGGGAAGGCTGAAAAATACAATGAAGATCCGGTTTGTGATCTACGCATATTTAAACCAGTATGCTCTATGAAGGTACTGATCTAAATGGCGGTTTAAGCAGGGGCCTAATGGTATCTACCAAATTAAATATCCGGAACAACTATATGCATGACGTCTACCGGATTATGAAGTTTGAAAGGAAAAGTTAAACCGCCAAACATGGGCAGGTAAGGCGCAGAGCTAAAGTTAAACCGCCAACACAGGCAGATAAGATGCAGGTCTAAAGTGTGGAGAAACAGCTTTTACGCAAGCAGCAACAAGATATGGATCTACAGCATATGGAAAACTCAAAAGTAATCCAAGTTATATTCAGCGGAAATAGTGAAGGTCTTTAGCAGAATCAGGCTACACTAATCGTATTGGAAAGGACAGATTATAATAACGGAGCGGAGTCAGGCTAACGGGGGTTGACCTAAAGTTTGAGATCTACGGCTAAACATTGTCTATGGCGAAGAACCGTGAAGGACAGGGACTCATCTATGAGCTCGCATGAAACCCTAGAACTGAGATCTATGGGAAGGAAAGAAGTGGACATACCTGAGGCAATGGAAGCGGAGAGGCACTGGCAAGTTTCTGGATGCGTTCAGGTTGATGCAGCGGCCGGGCTCGATGAAGACGCATAACTCGATGGATGGCGGCGGAGCTCGAAGCGCAGGAAGACAGAGGAAGAAGAAGAGGCAAGGGGGTAAAGGAGGCGCCCCTCGGCCCTATTTATAAGCCAAAGGGATAAAACGGCAGGCGCGGGAATCGAGGAGCCCAAAAAGCGGATATGGATGATGCTGTCACCTCGATTTTCGGAGTTTTTAATGAGCAAAAGGTAAAGACAGGTACAAGTATTAAATGCGCAGATGGCGTCACGATGGTTTAAAAAGATCTGAAGAGATGACGTCACGCCGGTTTACTAAGCATACTAAAGCTGTGGAAAGGCAAAATTATACAAGACTTTTTGAAGATTGACATGAACAGGTTCAAATCAATCTGGGGCCTAATGTCAGGGATATTACTACCAGGTATAAACCGCCCAGGAGGGGCTGGTTTATGTTATCAAGGTTACCTTGAAGCCCAGCGGAGCATGAAGCAAGAGACTTTACCCCAAGAGGTTTAGAGCCCAAGTGTTAGGGCCCATGATTTGTAAACTGCCATACTATGTAACTTGAGATGTAAGGTAGAAAGAATAGAGGCCGAGGCGGACACGTTTATGGGCCGGCCTCGGGACTCTGTAAACCGGACCGGGCGTCACCTCTTATATAAAGGGACGACCCGACGATGGTTCAAGACAGACAACCATAGATCGAGACATAGACAAAGCGGATTCGCTCCCTGGTCATGGAAACCCTAGCAATACACACCAAACTAGACGTAGGCTTTTACCTTCATCGAAGGGGCCGAACTAGTATAAAATACATGTGTCCTTCGTCCGCTTTAACCCCTTTAAGCTAACCCGGGGCGATGGCCTCATGACTAAGTCCTTTTTCTAGGACATCTGCCGTGACAAAACCACAACAGGTTCCGACTCCGATGACCACTCCGAGAGAAGCTACTACTCCGACTCCGAAGATACTCAAGATGAAGGTGTTGCCGGAATTGCTCTTGTGTCAACCAACTCCTACGACATATTTACCTCACCAAATGAAGGAATTGGAAGATGCTTCATGGCTAAAGGACCTAAGGTATCACATCCCGAGTATCTTGATTTCAATAGTGATGAAGATGACTTGCTAGGAGATGATGATTTACTTGTAGGTAGCAATAGTGATGAAACCTATGATGAAAACTATGATGAGCTTTCTATTAATCATGCTAATCAAGATAAAACGAATGACAATGATAAGGAGAAGATTGAGCATCTAACTAAAGAATTAAACACTCGTAAGTTAGATCATGAAACTACCTTGGAAGATCATCGAGAACTTTTAAAGACTCGTGAGAAGTTATGCTTTGAAAAGCTCAACCTTGAGCAAGAGCATGAGTTCATAAACGCAATCAATGATGATCTTCGCAAGAAAAGTTCTTCTTACATTGCCAAGCGTTTAGTCTTGTCTACTTACATGCCACAAGTAAAACCTAGCAACAAGAATAAGAAAGATTCTTCCTCTAGTAGTAACAACAATCATGCTAAATCCAATGATGTTGCTCCAAGTAGTTGTCTTGATTCCACTAATGATTCTCTTAGCCAAGTTACACTTGTGCAAGAAAATAGCTTATGAAGGGAATTATAGAGAAAGGTGTTTACAAGAGCCTTGCCGGGAGTAAGAAATTTTAGGAGATTGTACGCAAGCAAGGAAGGCACCAGAAGAATCAAGGTGTTGGTTTTGAATGAAAGTTCAATGCCAATGGAGTTGAGTGGGAAGAAGATCAATAACCCAAGACGAAGTTTGTTCCTCAACAAGAGAAGTATGATCCTACTTCTTTTCAAGGGACACAAGCACAAGATGATCTTCCAGCACAAGACCACAAGCTAAAAGGCAAGGACAAGCTTCAAGAAGAGATTGATGCATTTGAAGATGCTCCTAAGGCCTTGGTCAAGTGGGTCCCCAAGACTACCTCAAGTTCTACTTCATCAAGTACGACTACAACTCCAAGGATTCCCATCAAGATGGTGTGGATCCTGAAGAAGAAGAACTAGAGAGTTCTTGAGGGTGACTCCGCCAACATACTTCACTCATATCATTTTGGCGAGGACAAGTGCAAACAACTTCCATATCTTGCACTAGTTAAAGGAGTCGCAAACCCTCTTGTTGGTAAGACAAGGGACAAGGTAACCTAATGCTTTCATGGACATCATCTTGTGTGCAATTCACTCTATGTCTATGGATATCCTTGTTTGTTACTTGTGGGACTAACCCGTGTAGGTATTGAAAGTGCAACTCACTCCAATGGATTTCTCCAAATGATCTACATCAACATTGAGCATCTACATCTTCAACACCTACATGAAGTCATCATCGACAAAACCCAAGGTTAGTTCATCCCTCTTAGGGGGGATATCACATCTAGGGGAGCTTTACTCTAACCAATTGAGCTAAAGCAACTCTAATGATGTGAACACAACAATGCTTTATGTAAAAGTGGTAACCCCACTTGTGCTTAAACGATGAGTATGACCTATGATCAAATGTTCTCATTTGACTCCTAAGTCAATATACTCATATATAGATGACCTAGTCATCGCAAATTGCTTGATAGATGAAAGAATGGTTGTGCATGCTTTGCCACATATTTCACTTGCTATCTTATTGTGTGAGCATGTTGATTGCATATTTTTATCATTTGAGGACATCCATTTGTTGCCTTGATTGTTTGGCTCTTTTTCTTTTGCGAAATGGATGGACAAGAATGCCTAAGAACACTGATACGTCCAAAACGTATCTATAATTTCTGCTTGCTCCATGCCTCTTTTGTGTGATATTGCTATGATATTTATACACTTCCATACACTTTTGATCATATTTGGACTAACCTATTAACTCAGTGCACCCCAGTGCCAGTTTCTGTTTTCTGCTGTTTTTGTATTTCAGGTTTTCCCATTACGTAAACTGCCAGAAAAATCCCGGAAAAATTATATAAAAAATCAGCGTTCCGGAAGCTTCCTTGCGGCCAAAGTAGGGCCGGAGGGGGGCCACCGGGGCTCCAGGCGGCCTGCCCACGCGGCCCCCCTCCTGGCCGCGCCGGGGGGGCGCCTGGGCCCCCCAGGCCTCCGCTGATGCCCCCCTTTGGCATATATTTAACACCCGTCGCAGAAACCCTGATTCCGGACCCCTTTTCTCCAGACGCAATTCCGATCTCCGCCGCCATCGCCATCAAGCTTCGGGGGACCAGAATTCCTGTGTCGGCACCCTGCCGGGACGGGGAAGTGCCCCCGGATTCGTCTCCATCGACGTTGCTTCCTCCCTCCATGATGCGGGAGTAGTTCCTCCTCGGGGCTGAGGTTTCTACCAGTAGCTATGTGGTCAATTCTCTCTCCCATGATGTGATCTTCGTTGTGATCATAGGCTATGTTAATCTAGGGTGATCCCATGATATTTCCCCTTCCTCTATGTATTGGATTGATGTACTCACTTGTCTTTATCTAGTATAATCCCCGAGACCAAGGTGACAGTGGTCTATTGGACATGGATTAGAAAAATATTTTCATGAGTGATTTCCTCTCTTGTGTGTTGATTGAAGATTGAGAGTCTCTTGGTGCTTGTCTTTGACTATCCTTTAGATATGTTGTGGTGATTGTGGGACTCTCTTTGGATGGCCGCGGTGACATTGGGAAATCCTTAGATTAAGAACTACGAACTTTGAGGTGTGCTTTTGTAGCCCTACATAATTCTCGTCCTCTCTTGACCACGAAGGAATGACCTCCAGGTGCGTCTCCATTGCATGTTTTATGGGAAATATCATGTGATTCGATTATGTCAATGTTGTTGGGAGTTGCCACTAGTGAAAGTATGAAGCCTAGGCCTTGTTTCCACCATTGCAATACCATTTGTGCTCACGTTTACCACTTGTTTGCTTGCTGCACTTTTTATTACAGATTTATATTACTTTGTTTTGCCATCCATATCACTTGCCATTTAACATCTCTTCGCCGAACTAGTGCACCTATACATCTAACAAGTGTATTAGGTGTGTTGGGGACACAAGAGACTTCTTGTATCTTAGTTGCAGGGTTGCTTGAGAGAGACCATCTTCGACCTCTACTTCCCTGAGTTTGATAAACCTTAGGTCATCCACTTGAGGGAAATTGCTGCTGTCCTACAAACCTCTGCGCTTGGAGGCCCAACATAGTCTACAAGAGTAGAAGCGTGTGTAGACATCTAACACCCTCTAGCTATATATGTTTTTCTCATCTCATACTCTATTCATGCTACATCACAAAGTTTGATCAAGTCAAATTCGAACCACTCTGTGTGAGGAGCACTCGGAGTCCCCGATTCGTCATAGACTTAAACTTACAAAACCTCTTTGTGCATTTCGGTATGACTGAGTCATCCACTTCGGTCACACTGAGTTCACTAAGTTGATCTAGGTTTTCAATCTCGGTGCAACCGATTTGAACTTTTCGGTCACACCGAGTTGTAGTAACTGCTAGCAGTTTTGCATCTCGGTGCCACCGAGTTGTTCCGCTCGGTCACACCGACAGGGTCAGGTTATATATACCGACGGGTTGAACTTTGGTAAACTTTCCAAAACTCTTCACCCGCGCGTGACCTACTATGCCTCCTCGGGTCTCTAGAACATCTCCTCACCGCTAGCGACCTCCCGCCGCTGGTCTCCATCGCCGTCAACGGCAATCTCCGCCGTCATTGCCGCTGTAGCAAGTTCACCGCCGAGTTAGGGTATGAACTTGATCCTTTGTGCTATTCTTGAACTCCGATTCTTAGCAGATTGCTTTGCCATGATTCTTGCCACGGTTGAAATCATCCTGTCCAGCAGAAACTTCATAGAAATTAGTTTTGATTCGAAAAATTTAGGGTTAGGTCTCCGCTGAACTCATCTCGGACCGATCGAGTTGTAGAAATCGGTCTCACCGATTTGGCTTAGACCATTCCACAAGTGATTTTTGGTTTGACCAAAAATTGCAAATCGGTGCGACTGAATTCAATTCTCCGTGAAACCCTAGAAATCTTGGTGCCACCAAACTGTGACTTGGTTTGACCGAGTTCACTAGTTTAGGTTCCAGAATTGCTTCAGTATCACCGAGTTTAACAAATCGGTAGCACTGAAATGCTTTCTGTAGAGAACTAAAACTAAGTTTTTTTAGTCATCTGTTTTGCAAAAATTCTACACTCTACTCTACCTCATCTACATCTATTCACAGGGTCAGTTTTCAGTTTGCAGTGCCAAGATGTCTGACCAGAGTGATAGCCAGAATTTTTCTGAGGAGCAAGTCAACTTGAGTGAGGGCACTTGTCCCTCTAGCAGCTATGATGAGGGTAGCAGGAGCACACCTAGCAACTTGCCCAAGGCATCTACCAAGACCAGGCAGAAGAAAGCCTCTGACAGTGATGATGAGGATTTTGTTGCTGATGAGGCCACTTCAAAGAAGAAGGTGCTCAGGAAGCAGTATGGCACATCTGCTGCAATAAAGCCAGGTCTGAAAAAGAAGGCACCTGCCAAGAGAGTTCCTATGTCAAAGGCCAAATCATCCACTCAAGAGACAATGGTTTTCACACTTGAGACCAGAGATGATGAGCCTGGAGGCACTAAGAAGAGAGCTAGAAAGAAAACAGCCAGAGTGATTGGCAAGCCATCCATGAGAGATGATGATGAAGCTGAAGCTGAAGCAGAAGAAGAAGAGATTGCTGCACCAGCACCTAAAGCTCAGAAGCTCATGGGAGATGCTATCATGTCTAGGGATGCTCCTTCAAAGCCCAAGAATGCTCCCAAAGCTGCTCAAGCTACCAAGTCTGCACCCAAGAGGAGCACTAGAAACATTCCAGCTTCAGAGAAGAACAAGGCCCCAGTGCCTGAGATTGATGAAGATGCTGAGGTCCAAGTGCTCAGAAAGTTGAAGCCCAAGATCCCTGACCATGACAATACTCACATTGTTGCTGAGGATATGAAGTTGAGGACGGATGTAGGTCTCAGAAGATGGAGACAAAGTGACCCATATGTTGTGAGGAGAAGGACTGCTGTGGACTACAGGTTTCATACCAAAGAACAACAAGACTTCTACGAGACAGTCCTCCTTGACAAGAATCCCATAGTGTGTGATATGAGATGGGTTGACTTGGACTACATCAAGGACAATGAGGATCACTTTCCAAATGTGATTGAAAGCTTCAAGGCTTGCGGTGTTGACAAGTTTGTGGGTCAGCAGTTGACCAAATGAAATGATGAAGTCATCATGCAATTCTACTCCACAACTCACTTTTATCTTGATGGTAGAATTGTATGGATGTCTGAAGGTACAAGGTACCTGTCGTGGAATTGACACGGCAGATGTCCGGTTTAGCGGACTTAGTCGTGAGGCCGCGCATCTATGCAGTAGCTTGAGAGGGGTTGAGTGGAATCGAGAGACGCAACACAAGATAATGATTTAGACAGCTTCGGGCCTCGGGAAACATCATCCGGTAATAGCCCTACGTGCTGTTTGAGGCTAGATCTCATTATGATCCTCATGGTGTCGCCGGTAAACCGGCTCTTGGTGTCTAACCCTAGAAACTTGTCTGCTTGTGGCTTGTCTAAACTTGTCTAAAACCTGTCCCTCTTTGGGGAGCCCTGCCCCTCCTTATATATGTTTGAAGGGGCGGGTTACATGTAGAGTCCTAGTAGGATTAGGATTGCTTTATTACAAGGAATCCTAATCTTGCTTCCTTTGTAAGAGAATATTCCTTATGCTTTCTTCATAAACCGGCCCACTATAATATGAACCGGCCTTCTGGGCCTTGGGCCTTGTCATCCACGATCCGCCTGCCGGGTTACCAGTAAATTGCCAAGTATAAACCGTCTTAAGTAAAATGCCAAGTCCGGCCGGGTTATAATTCCGACCGGTTTATACCGCGGGGTATATCCCCGACATTAGCCCCCAAGTTTAGCTTGGATTTATCCATGGTAAACTTATGCTGCGAAATAACCACAAGAACAAATTTGATATGTTGTGCTTCGGGTTAAGAATTCTTGTAAACCGGCACCTGACTATCCTTAAATCATTGTCCTTTCCTTCTTCTAGAAAATCTGGTTCAACAGACCAGCTTCATAATCAACTCGTTTGCATAAGAAATATTGTAAATCAAGAATCCATTTGAATCGGCTTTCAACGATCTGATTTGACAAAAATATTGGTCTCTGAAATATTCAACTGATATCCAGCCAGTTTGAAGATGTAGAACTTGCCGGTTTATGATTGCCAAAATTACCACCATTGCCGGGTTATGATTGTTGCCAACACCAGGTCACACAATTAATCTTCCTGATTTACCCAAAACTGAGAATTTGAAGATGTTCCTCCTTTATATGCATATTACCTGTAGCCCCCAAGTCTTAAGAGGAGAACATAGTGATATCTTAAGACTTGTTTCAATATAAATGTTGCAATCTTGAAGAAATCCGGATTGTTCATCCCAATCACTATGAAACTGAATATTCCATACTACGTAGCCCCCAAGTGACGGGTCATTATGCAATAATGAGCAGGGACTTTGAAAATATGATCATGTAAACTTGAATAGCAACATGTAGCCCCCAAGTGCCGGGTTATTATGCAATAATGAGCAGGGACTTTGTAGATATAATCATTAAAAATAACATTATATAATGTAACTTCCATCGTGAGGTTTAAACCCACGTCCACAAGGTTATGAGCTTTGTGCTTTACCAACTGAGCAGTGGACCCTTCAATATAATGGATTAATACTTGTGTACCTTGAATTGTTGACAGGAACGATTGGTAGCCCCCAAGGGCCGGCTCATTATAATGTGATGAGTCGGGTCTTTCGATAAAGTAAGCAAAAAATGACTTTGCATTAGCCCCCAAGTGTCATTGTAACATCCCAAATTTTCAATTTGGAATGTTTTACAATTATTAGCTAAGCATCTATGCATTTTTTTATTTGAGTGTCATTTGGAAATTTCAGAGGCATTTGAGTTTTATCTGACTTTGGATTCAACTTGGCATCTGAAATTTATTTCAAAAATCCCTGACAAATACTAGTTCAAAAGTATGAGAGGAGCGAACATGACACTCCAAAAAGTCAGAAGAAAGCAATGCCGAAAGTTTTGAATTCAAATTTGAGTTTCATTTGGATTTTAAGAAAAATGTTTTTTATAAAGTTTTTATTTAGCCTCTGAAAAATAGTTCATCTTGTAGGATTTATTTTTCTGAATTTTTTGATATATATATATATCCTATATTAAAAATTTTTATTTCCTATCTATATTTTTTTCTCTTTGTAAAAAAGAACAAAAAAAAACGCAGCCCAGCAGGCCCATGCCCAGCGCTATCTTCTTCTTCCTCCTCGTACACGTACACAGGAACACGAACGGAAGGACATCCATGGCGCCTCCACCTCTCTCTCCCCTCAACTCCCTTCCCCCGCACCCACTAACCCCCGGAATCGGTTCCCCTCGCCTTCCTCTACCCCTTCCCCTTCCTAGTGCGCCTTGGAGTCGCCTGTAATGGCCATTACGAGGCAGAGAAATAGCCACCATTAAATACCATAGTCTTCTCGGATTCTGACCTCCCCAAGCCCTATATAAAGCATCCCCGCGAGCCCCTCTCACCCCTTGTCCGAAGCCCTCTCCTTCTGGAGCTTTTCCCCCTCCCAAACCTCGCCAATTGCTCGCCGGAGTTCGTGAATTCCGGCGACCTCTCACTGTGTGTACATGAAGCTATCTTCAACCAAAACTTGATTAAGTGGTTCACCACATCGTCCTCTACACCGTCCCGTACGCGTCCTTCGCCGAAACACACCGGAGTCACCTTCTTCCTCGTCTCCGGCGACAAGTCCGGTGAACACCCTGTCCGATTTTTTTTTCTTTTATCAGTATATTTTTTCAATTCAGATTCTATACCAAATCTTGTTTCTAGTATATCTTTTAGTCTATAGATCCGATTTAGTTGATTCTTTTTCCTACGGGTTCGTAGAAATATCCTCTATCCAGAGAACCAAACGAAATATATTTTTGAAAATTTTAAAATTTGAATTCAAGCAGATCTGAATTCAAACTTCGTTAGGCCATAACTTGAGTTTCGTAACTCCGTTTTGGGTGATTCTTTTTGCAAATCGAAGCTTGTGACATGTACCTTCTGTTAAAACCAAAACCATTTATTTTTGTTGCTGTGAAAATTATATTCTGTACAGAAACTTTATTTTGGTGTTTTTGGAGTTTTTCAAAGTCTTTTATTCGTTTTCTTTTTGATTCTTTGCTTGTATGCTTATGTATGTTATTGCTTGCTTACGCTAGATCATCCGGAGTGCGAAGCTTGCTACTACGAATCTTTAGAGTTCAACGAACGTCAGCAAGGCAAGTTCACACTTTGATCATAATTTTCAATGCCCAGTTTTTACTATGCATTAGTTTCACCCTCAAAGATTGCATGAGTAGGATTGGGAACACGTGGTTATGCTTTGTAGTTTATGTGGTAGGAACCTATGACCTTTTATCACCCCGGGAATATTCGTTATATCATATATTGCTTAGCCATGCTCGTAGACGGGGATTGGTATGTGTGTTACATGCAAGTTGCGAGAGATAATAATTTTGGGACAACATAAGGTGGCAACTTTAATACACATCTGGGTGGATTGTTTGGGGCACCTGGAGAAACGAGTGCTTGCCCAAGGGGAATCCCGGAGTACCCGTGTGATTACCCTAGGTCCTCCACCCAGGCTCAAAGGGATCATAAGATATTTCATGCCTAGAAACTTTCGTGTGCAGCCACAAGCCATTATGGGCTCTGACATAGTTGAGTAAGTTGTGTGACCTCTTTCCGTGGTAGACTAGCTGATGTAGGGGAAAGTAGGTGTACCGGTCTACCCAGGGTTTGGAGGAAATACTTCAGAAAGACTATGTCTCGATCTTCCGATCATGGAGGTGGTCGAGTCTTGTGGGGAAAAGTGCGCAAACCTCTGCAGAGTGTAAAAACTAATCATGATTAGCCGTGTCCCCGGTTACGGACAACTTGAGTATCTAGAAGTGAATTATTGGTTGATCTCATCACTTTATTTAATGAAATCATTGGATTACTAATAACTTGGGAATTTTGGGATTTGAGTTGGAGGAACCTTCTCAATAATGGCATTTCTAACTTAGTAGTAAATAAAAATGTATTCCTTTGTTGTAGGGTAAAAATTGGCTTTATGCAAAAATTAAACTTAGAGCCTCCACCAGCTAAATTTGCATATAGAGATAGTCTTTTTCTTTATTATTATTTCTATGGTGTGACATTGCCAGCATATTCCATGTGCTGACCTACACGGCTGCAACGTCTCATGTTGCAGAGTTTTCCGACGAGGATTAAAGGTGCGATAGGTCGTTGTTCTGCACTCAGTTTGCCGTGGAGTTGGATGGACTCATTTACCTTCGATGCTTCCGCAGTTACTTTTATCTGGATGGCCTTTGGCCATATTATTGTAATAAATACTCTTTTGAGGACCTCGATGTAATAAAGTGTGTGATTGAACTCTGTTATAATTCATCGAGTACTGTGTGTGTCAGCATACCGATCCAGGGATGACACTTAAGCACAGAGACTTCGATCCATTTGGGTCGGGTCGCTACAGTCATGGTGCATGCTTGCAGCGACATGAGCCTTGTATATTTGATGTAATCTTAACTTGAATAATATAGCCCCCAAGTGCTGGGTCGTAAGCCTGCAGCGACTTGGGACTATTCCTTTGTAAAATAAATCATACCATTGACAATATGATAGCCATTGCGCTGAAAGCGACTTTGAAAACCTCAATCATAATATTGGTTATTGATAACAATAATAAACATCCAGCCATGTTGGCTATTTAAAGATTTGAAGAATGTAATCCGGTTTGAAGACCGGTTTCAGTAATGTTTGATCATACCCAGGCCGGGTTAATAAACACCGGTTATTATTTTATCTCATACTGGCGATGTATAGTCAAAAGCAAGGCCGGTTTAATAAACACCGGTCATTATCTTATCTCATACTGGCGACTTATAGTCAAAGCCAGGCCGGTTTAATAAACACCGGTCATTACAACTGATCATGCACTGCCAATATGTATTTAAAAATAAAATACTTCATACCTTTAATTAAGTGTGCTTGACATCCTTAATCCGGTAGGCATAATTGATCGTGTAGATTTTGATGAGGCTCTTGGCCCTCTTGGCGTTTGCCCAATGATTGTTCCGGGTCATGATGAACGCCGGTTTAACTCTTGCTGGTGTTTATGACCCAGACTTTGAACTTATGCTGGTGTTCGTAACCCAGACTTTTTCTTCGTAGATATGTGGTCAACTTTGAAGTTGGCCCACTCCGGATCAAAAAACCATAGAAACACAAATACAAAAAACACAAGTTTGCAAATAAAACCATGTAGTCGAGGCTTTTTGCGAGCTGCCAGGCTCCAAATCGAGACTTCTGATTCGAATACGATCAGTAAACCGGACCATAGGGGCTAAGCTAGGATTCGAATACGATCCTGCCCCCTACTGGCCTTAAAAATTTAGCCAAGCAATGGATTCGAATACGATCCATTGAGCTTCTGATTCGAATATGATCAGTAAATGGACCATAGGGGCTAAGCTAGGATTCGGATACGATCCTGCCCCCTACTGGCCTTTGAAATTTAGCCAAGCAATGGATTCGAATACGATCCATTGAGCTTCTGATTCGAATATGATTAGTAAATGGGACCATAGGGGCTAAGCTAGGA
>LR738714.1:624009368-624055921 GCA_902687465.1 Secale cereale
AGCCAAGCAATGGATTCGAATACGATCCATTGAGCTTCTGATTCGAATACGATCAGTAAATGGGACCATAGGGGCTAAGCTAGGATTCGGATACGATCCTGCCCCCTACTGGCCTTTGAAATTTAGCCAAGCAATGGATTCGAATACGATCCATTGAGCTTATGATTCGAATACGATCATACAAACCGGACCATAGGGGCTAAGCTAGGATTCAAATATGATCCTAACCCCCTACTGGCCTTTGCCATGTTCTCTTCAGTTCGAATACGACCTATGTTTGAACAGAATGGCTATGTTCTCTTTGGTTCGAATACGACCTATGTTTGAACAGGAATGGCTATGTTCTCTTTGGTTTGAATACGACCTATGTTTGAACAAGAAGCCCTTTAGTGATCACAGCGGTAGAGTACCTATATGGGAGTTGTCCTGCATAACCAGATAGACTGATGAAAGCATCTTATTTTTTTAATGAAAATGATATATAGTAAGAGAAATAAACTTTAGATGGTTATCACCTGATGTATTTGGACCTTATGATCCTCATCGATGTCTGTTAGCCAAACCAGTATGTTGAATAGACCGGATCGCAGGGCGGACAGTGAAACGTCTGCAGCATCAGAGGTAGCACAGACACATGAATCGACCGTAGTTGTAAACCGGCAGAGATGAACAAATTGTCCTCCGTGTTGTAAGGCGGCGCATATTGGCCCTTAAATTTGCACCAATATGGCGGTCTAGGGTCCTGCATTAGATAACTTTGCAGACCGGAGTAATTGCTCTTTTAAAGAAAGCGATATGTAACATAAAAACATAATGGATGGATTTCACCTGATACGCCAGGCCATGGCGTTGTACGCCAGCGTGAACGAGCGAGTTACCCTCCGCGTTGTAAGCCGGCGCAGACGCTTGAACCGGCCGCAAGAGCGGACGGACCAGTTGTTGTAAACCGAGACACTTAGAGCGGCGACTTGTGCTCATCCGTTCATCGGGTAGTGTGGCACGGAGGAAAACGTCGTTTGTAGAATATTGCCAGCATGTGCTTTATTCCCGCAATAGAATACTAATTTCACCTGATTTGCTTGACAAGCAGATGGGTCGGCCGGCGCCGACGGACTATTTGTCCTCCTGGTGGTAAACCGGTGCTGTTGTGAAAGACGGCCATGGCGTTGTAAACCGGCGCAGGAGCCCGTTGATTAACGATGTCCACTTGTACCGAATTATGTTGGCGGTGCCTCCATCTCCGCAGTATAATATCGCTCTATAGTGAACGATTTCTCTGCATACAAAATATAGCAGGGCAAGGTATTTTTGCTCGAATGAATTAATATGTATAAAAAATAAATAAGATAGATATCACCTGATTCGCCTGGAGAACAGATGAGTCGGCCGTGGTATTGTAATCCGGTGCGGACGAGCAAATTGTCGTCAGCGTTGTAAACCGGTGCAGTCCAGTAAACCGGCTGCAGGGGCGGGCGAGTCGGCCGTATGTTGATGTATACCGGACCGCGAGGGACGCTGACCTGTGCGTGCTTTATTGGGCGATTTGCGCGGCCCTGGCGTGTTGATGCAGACTGGACCGCGGGAACGGCGGCTTGCACGCATGTGCGTTGAGCAGCATAGCATGGACGAATGCTAGCGCATGTACTCCGTATCCGCGGTATAAAAAATTTGTCCCGTGTAAAAATATATTACAGGGCAAAGTAATTGTTCTTTGATAAAAAATAATATGTGCTAAATAAAATAGACTTAGATATATTTCACCTGATTTGGCCAGATATGAAAATGGTCCATATGTAACTCCCGCAGACAAACTGGCGATGGTATGACTCATCTAATGTAAACATTTGACGATCGGTGGTTGCCTGCAATTGATGTATCATCTTCAGCAGGGTACCACTTGCCCATAAAGTTTGGGACATGCATGTCCCCCTTCTGCAGTAACCTGTCGCTCACGTGCATAGGACTTCCTTTTTGCATTATCCCCATCTTTGTTAACTTGTATCTAGTATCACATGCAGGCCACAACGGACAAAAAATTTGTCTCGTTCGATGGAGGCAGCTGGAACGAGTATGTCGCCTTGACCGTGCAAGGAGGTAGCATGAGGCGTGATGTCAAGTTTGGCGACTTGAAATAAGACCGAACAGGGCGCATTGGAGCCGGCTGGAGGGCGACTCAATCAGGCGCGCGGACGGCGGGTCGAAGAAGAACACCGCAGTGGGTTTAGAACCAGAGCGAATATGTGCAGTGGTTATTTCAATGAGGTAAGGGCGGCTTGGGGCAGAGTTGAAGCGGCAGTGGTTGTGGCTGTCTGCTCGGCAGAGTGGCTGAAGTGGAAACGGCTCGGCGCATCAGCCACGACGACGGCGGAGGTAGCAGGCGAGGCAGGCCGCCTGATGACGACTGCTGAAGCCGACCGTAGAAGGTGGAATTGGCAGATGCAGGGGCGGCCCGATAGCGCAAAAACGAGCCCGTGTCCAAACCTGACTCCAGGTCGCGGCGGCTCAGGCCCTGCCCGACGGAAATCGGCCAAGGCGATCGAGGCTGCGGCGGCTCTAAGGCGAGTTGGCGTGAGGCCAAGGCGGATCGAGGCAGGCACCCACCGGGTCGGGCGAAAGGTGATCCGACGCAGAAGCAGAATCAGCGAGGCGCAGGCGGCTCGTGGAGATGAACCGGGACAGTTTGGCAGCAGAAACAGAGGCGGTTGATGGAGATGGAAGCGTGAGGCATCCGGCGGCTCAACAGAGCGGCTCTCCAGCGACAGATTTCCGTGAAACGGTTTAGCACGGCCAAGGGCGGCGACTTGAGGAGAGCCAGCTCAACAGCGCAGGCGGCGGCTCGCGGTCGTGCGAGGCCGAGACATGGCCGCGATGGGTACAATTCCGGAACAGCTCAGCAAGCAATGCCGCGGGCCACCGCGGCGGAGGAAACCGGCGACTCAAGGCGGCCACGGTGGCTGCCCGCGGCAGAATCGGCGTGAAGTTTGAAACAGAGGAACGGAGGGCCAATCCGGCGATTCAGCATGGGACAATGGCGGAGGAGCGGAAAGCTGTCCTCAACATGGGCCGTGGCGGCTCGTGGAGGGCGGGAGGCAACTCGGAAATGGCTTGGCGAGCCCGGGACGGCGACTCAGAGGTCATCCCAAGGCCGCGGAGGCGAGGCAGCGGCTTGGACCAGGTCGCGGCGGAGGATGGCTGTTTGGCGGCCGGCTTGAAGCAGAAGTGAAAACGAGGCAACAGCAGGAGGTGAGGCGCAATACCGCCAGATGGCACCACGGCCACTCGGACGGAAAACGAGGCCCAATCATTACTTGGACAGAAGACGAGGCCCAATCCTGCTCGGACAGGAGGCGAACGTGACCCGTGGTGATAGAGAGTTCGGGTCGTGGCCGTTCTGGCCGATCCATCTTTGCTTCTCCGAGATATAGTCGTCTTGTGGTGCTAAATTTGGTTGTGAACTAGAGATAATCCGACAGTCTGGATATTTACTAGAACGATGTAAAGCTTCTGCATCGAGAACTTAAAGCGGCCCTGTAGTACCATCGTCATTGGGCGGTGAACCTGTCCGAATCATGGCGGCTCTTGACGAAAAAACAAGTCGAAAGTCCACGTGCGAGAGCTCTAAAACTTGATCTGGCCCTGAATTTGATCACCCGTCAGTCTTGTGAACTTGATAATTTCTTGGCGGTGCACGTGATGCAACCCTAACTCTTTGATTTCTTCTTCATCCCATGAATTGCGAGCTTCGATCCCTGAGAAAAATCCCTCCAAGAACAACACCACCGTGCGCAGCCCCACGGTGGGCGCCAACTGTCGTGGAATTGACACGGCAGATGTCCGGTTTAGCGGACTTAGTCGTGAGGCCGCGCATCTATGCAGTAGCTTGAGAGGGGTTGAGCAGAATCGAGAGACGCAACACAAGATAAGGATTTAGACAGCTTCGGGCCCAGGGAAACATCATCCGGTAATAGCCCTACGTGCTGTTTGAGGCTAGATCTCATTATGATCCTCATGGTGTCGCCGGTAAACCGGCTCCTGGTGTCTAACCCTAGAAACTTGTCTGCTTGTGGCTTGTCTAAACTTGTCTAAAACCTGTCCCTCTTTGGGGGGCCCTGCCCCTCCTTATATATGTTTGAAGGGGCGGGTTACTTGTAGAGTCCTAGTAGGATTAGGATTGCTTTATTACAAGGAGTCCTAATCTTGCTTCCTTTGTAAGAGAATATTCCTTATGCTTTCTTCATAAACCGGCCCACTATAATATGAACCGGCCTTCTGGGCCTTGGGCCTTGTCATCCACGATCCGCCTGCCGGGTTACCAGTAAATTGCCAAGTATAAACCGTCTTAAGTAAAATGCCAAGTCCGGCCGGGTTATAATTCCGGCCGGTTTATACCGCGGGGTATATCCCCGATAGTACCAGTCGACTGTTGATGAGTGGGCCAAGCTGATCAAAGCCCCTAAAGAGAATGAAGAGGATTTGGATGTGTATGCCAAGAAGAAGCAAGACCACAACTCTATGGCCAATATTTACAAGGAGATATCTGATGATGACTTGGAGACACATAAGTTTGGACCTGTACATCACTTGCTGTCTGGTCTAGCCACAATCAACACTATCTTGAGGCATACATTGTTGCCAAAATCAGGAGATCATAAGATGATAAGAGGACATTCAATCAACTTGCTGCATATTTTTGATGTGCCTCAGAAATTCAAAGTCGTGAGTCTGATTGTAGAGACAATCAAGAGGACTGCTGCAGATCAGAAGAGATCATGTGGGTATGCTCCACACATTCAGGAGCTCGTCAACTCCAAGATGGGCACAGACATATACTTGTTGGACAAGGAACATCTGCCCCTATATCTAGACTTTGAGGATAACACTGTTGTCATGGATGAGAATGAGCCATCTTCAGTGCAAGCACATGAGAAGAGAGAGAAAGCCAGAGCTGAGAAAGTTGCCAAGATGCCAAGTGCTGCAGAAGCATCTAAAGTGTCCCTCAAATCCAAACAAGATCAAATGGCATATCTGATTCAAGCAACTATGAGGATTGAGAAGGGCTTGGCCACCCTGACTCGGAATCAGGAGAGCTTGGAGAGGATCATTGAAACTAAGTTCTATGATCTTGATTTGAAAGTGACAGAGATACAGTCTACAGTTGAGCAGCTCCAGGAGGAAGCATAAGAGAGGAGAGGGCAGGCTACCACAGATGCATTTCAGCGAGTGCCTAGAGGTCAGAGGACTGCTGCAGTGCCAGTACCTGATACTAGAGCTACTACATCAGCACCAGCAACCACTGCTTCAGTGGCACCTCCAGCAGCCACTCCACCAGCTCCAACTACATCATCTGAAGCATTCGTCCTTGGAGTTCTCTCTACACCACATCCCGAAGATCGAGCCTGAGAGACGCATAGCACTATACATTTTCAAACTTTTTGGTAACTTGTTGCCAAAGGGGGAGAAATATGTATAGATCATAGGCTTCGAGAGAGACTGTTTTGTTTTTTGGTCTCTCTTGCTTTTGGTTGAACTTCATTTGTGCTTTTGCTTGATACTCGATGTCCGTGTGTGAGATACTTGTTTGATCATGTGATTGATCATATTCTACCTTAATGCTTGCTTGGATGATATTATCTTTTATATCCTTATATGATCATTCACTTTGTTTGGTGATGAGTGCATGTTTTTAGTTCATATCATTTTGAGCGCTCCACCAAGATGTATGTGACATGGAAGAGTAACCCATGATCCTAATCAATTGTGCATTTGAATTCAAACACAAATTTTAATTAATTCACAAATTTAGGGGGAGCTCTTGTTTATCACATACTTCTCAAAGCGACGATGTATTTAAATCTTATTATCATTTGTCGAAGCTTTGATCTATATGTTGTCATCAATTACCAAAAAGGGGGAGATTGAAAGTGCAACTATCCCTGGGTGGTTTTGGTTATTCCTAACAACATATAGCTCATTGAACTAATACTATTTCAAGATGATCATTTCAGAAAGTTCAATGCTTGGCATGGCATGGATTAGGAATGTGGACCCCTCAAAATGCTAAGGACACATATTGGCTCAGGCTCAAGACTCTATGATACGTCTCCAACGTATCTATAATTTTTTATTGTTCCATGCTATTATTTATGATGTTTTGGATGTTTAATGGGCTTTGTTATACACTTTTATATTATTTTTGGGACTAACCTATTAACCCAAAGGCCCGATCCAGATTGCTGTTTTTTTTACAGAAAAGGAATATCAAACGGAGTCCAAACGGAATAAAACCTTTGGGAGAGATATTTTTGGAGCGACATCTTCACGGGAGACTTGAGAACCACGGAATAGGGCACACGTGGCGTCCACGAGGGTGGGGGGTGCGCCCCCTGCCTCGTGGGCCCCACGTTGGTCCCCCGATGCCCTCCTTCCTCCTATATATATCCATGTACCCCGAAAATGTATCCATGTACCCCGAAAACATCACAAGAGGAGAAAAAACCCTAATTCCACCACCGCAACCTGCTGTTCCCGTGAGATCCCATCTTGGGGCCTGTTCCGGAGCTCCGCCAGAGTGGGGATCTACCACGGAGTGCTTCTACATCAACACCATCTCCTCACCATGAGTTGTGAGTACTTTACCACATACCTTCGGGTCCATAGTTAGTACCTAGATGGCTTCTTCTCTCTCTTTGGATCTCAATACCAAGTTTTCCTCGATCTTCGAGGAGATCTATTCGATGTAATCTCTTTTTGCGGTGTGTTTGTCGAGATCTGATGAATTGTGGGTTTATGATCAAGTTTATCTATGAGAAATATTTAGTTCTTTTCTGAATTCTTTTATTTATGATTATAATATCCTTGCAAGTCTATTCGAATTATCAGTTTGGTTTGGCCTACTAGATCTATAGTTCTTGCAATGGGAGAAGTGCTTGGCTTTGGGTTCAATCTTGCGGTGTCCTTTACCAGTGACAGTAGGGGCAGCAAGGCACGTATTGTATTGTTGCCATCGAGGATAAAAAGATGGGGTTTATATCATATTAGTTGAGTTTATCCCTCTACATCATGTCATCTTGCTTAAGGCGTTACTCTGTCCTTATGAACTTAATACTCTAGATGCATGCTGGATAGCGGTCGATGTGTGGAGTAATAGTAGTAGATGCAGAATCGTTTCGGTCTACTTGTCACGGACGTGATGCCTATATATAATGATCATGCCTAGATATTCTCATAATTATTCGCTTTTCTATCAGTTGCTCGACAGTAATTCGTTCACCCACCGTAGAATTCTACTATCATGAGAGAAGCCACTAGTGAAACCTATGGCCCCCCGGGTCTATTCTCAACATATCAATCTACAATATACTTTACTTTACCATTTTTACTTTCTGTTCTTATATCCAAAAATACCAAAAATATCAAACTATCATATCTATCATATCTCACTTTCGTAAGTGACCGTAAAGGGATTGACAACCCCTTATCGCGTTGGCTGCGAAGTTCTTATTTGTTTGTGCAGGTGCGAGGGACTCGCGCGTGGTCTCCTATTGGATTGATACCTTGGTTCTCAAAAACCGAGGGAAATACTTACGCTACTGTGCTGCATCACCCTTTCCTCTTCGAGGGAATGTAACGCAAGCTCGAGAAGTAGCAAGAAGAATTTCTAGCGCCGTTGCCGGGGAGGCTTACGCAAAAGTCATATACCAAGTACTTATCACAAACCCTTATCCTTTGCATTACATTTATTTGCCTCTCGTTTTCCTCTCCCCCACTTCACCCTTGCCGTTTTATTTGCCCTTCTTTTTGCCGTGTGTTTATCGTTCGCTTGCTTCTTGTTTGCTTGTGGGTTGGATTGCTTGCTTGTCACTATGGCTCAGAACAATACCAAATTGTGTGACTTCTCCAATACCAACAATAATGATTTTATTAGCACTCCGATTGCTCCTATTACCGATGCCGAATCTTGTGAGATCAATGCTGTTCTGTTGAATCTTGTTATGAAAGATCAATTTTCCGGCCTTCCTAGTGAAGATGCCGCTACCCATCTAAACAACTTTGTTGATTTGTGTGATATGCAAAAGAAGAGGGATACCGATAATGATATTATTAAATTGAAGTTATTTCCGTTTTCACTTAGAGATCGTGCTAAAACTTGGTTTTCCTCTTTGCCTAGAAATAGTATCGATTCGTGGAATAAGTGCAAAGATGCTTTTATCTCTAAGTATTTCCCTCCTGCTAAGATCATCTATCTTAGAAACGATATTATGAATTTTAAGCAACTAGATCATGAGCATGTTGCACAAGCTTGGGAGAGAATGAAATTAATGATACATAATTGCCCTACACATGGTTTGAACTTATGGATGATTATTCAAAACTTTTATGCTGGCTTGAATTTTGCTTCTATAAATCTTTTAGATTTGGCCGCAGGAGGCACTTTCATGGAAACTACCTTAGGAGAAGCTACCAAACTCCTAGATAATATTATGGTTAATTATTCTCAATGGCACACCGAAAGATCTACTAGTAAAAAAGTGCATGCTATTGAAGATATTAGTGTTTTGAGTGGAAAGATGGATGAACTTATGAAATTATTTGCTACTAAGAGTGCTTATTCTGATCCTAATGATATGCCTTTGTCCACGTTGATTGAAAATAATAATGAATCTTTGGAGGTGAATTTTGTTGGTAGGAATAATTTTGGTAACAATGCTTATAGAGGAAACTTTAATCCTAGGCCTTTTCCTAGTAATTCCTCTAATAATTATGGTAATTCCTACAATAAATCTTATGGAAAGATGCCTTCTGAATTTGAAACTAGTGTTAAGGAGTTTATGAATTCGCAAAAGAATTTCAATGCTTTGCTTGAAGAAAAATTGCTTAAGATTGATGAATTGGCTAGAAGCGTGGATAGAATTACTCTTGATGTTGATTCTTTGGAACTTAGATCTATTCCACCTAGGCATTATATCAATAAGTCTCTCAAAGCCATGAGAATTTCCATTGATGAATGCAAAGAAAGAACCGCTAGGATGCGTGCTAAAAAAGAGAGTTATATAAAAGCGTGTTCTTCTAGTTATCATGAAAATAAAAATGAAGATCTGAAAGTTATTGATGTGTCTCCTATTAGATCCTTGTTTTCTAGTATAAATCTTGATAAAGATGGGATTGGAGATGAGTCTACTTTAATTAAAAGGTGTCCCAATGATTCGGAGTTTTTGGATCTTGATGCTAAATTTGTTAAAAGTGGGATTGAAGAGATTAAAACTTTGCATAGTGATAAACCCACTACTTTGGATTTCAAGGGACTCAATTATGATAATTGATCTTTGATTGATTGTATTTCCTTGTTGCAATCCATACTAAACTCTCCGCATGCTTATAGTCAAAATAAAGCTTTTACCAAACACATAGTTGACGCTTTGATGCAATCTTATGAAGAAAAACTTGAATTAGAAGTTTCTATCCCTAGAAAGCTTTATGATGAGTGGGAACCTACTATTAAAATTAAAATTAAAGATCATGAATGTTTTTCTTTGTGTGATTTGGGTGCAAGTGTTTCCACTATCCCAAAAACTTTGTGTGATTTGTTAGGTTTCCATGAGCTTGATGATTGTTCTTTAAATTTGCATCTTGCGGATTCCACCATTAAGAAACCTATGAGAAGGATTAATGATGTTCTTATTGTTGCCAATAGGAATTATGTGCCCGTGGAATTCATTGTTCTTGATATAGATTTCAATACTTCATGTCCTATTATTCATGGAAGACCTTTCCTTAGAACGATTGGTGCAATTATCGATATGAAGGAAGGAAATATTAGATGCCAATTTCTGTTAAGGAAAGGCATGAAACACTTTCCTAGAAATAAAATTAAATTACCTTATGAATCTATTATGAGAGCCACTTATGGATTGCCTTCCAAAGATGGCAATACCTAGATCTATCCTTGTATCATGCCTAACTAGGGGCGTTAAACGATAGCGCTTGTTGGGAGGCAACCCAATTTTATATTTTTTGTTTTTGCTTCTGTTTAGTAATAAATATTGCATCTATCTGTGGGGACCCCGACTTAGAAGTCGAGATCACCGAATGCACGTGTGTCGGGGGAAACTGTCCACCACGAGCACCTATGGGACCGGAGCCCCTTGTTCGTGCGGTAAGGGAGCGGAGGGAGCACAAAGAGCAGATCGTGGAGAGCACGCGGGCAGTTTACCCAGGTTCGGGCCGCGATGGACGCGTAAAACCCTACTCCTGCTTAGATTGTATTGAGTTGGGGAGCTCGGGAGCTTGAAGAACTAGCTACACCGAGCGAATGAGCGATCTAGGTTCCGAACCCTCTCTACGTTGTGCATGGGCCTCCTTTTATAGCTCAAAGGGGTCACCGACAGGTGTCAACGTAGGAGAAAGGGGTAAAAAGGTAACTTTGGTGGTAGTTGTAACAGTGCGGGAACAGTGGATGAACAGTGGTCATCACCTACTTTGACAGTGGGGGACAAGAGCATTAAATGCCCGTCACCGTCGACCCCAAAAGCGCCCGCCCTTGCGTCTCCGTTTGCCACGGTGATGGCTTCGTCACCGTGGAGTGCCACTGTGTCCCCCAGGCTGCACAGCCATCCGCCACGCGTCCCCGGAATGGCCCCAGGGCGACGCGTGGTTCGATGAGCTGGAGCGCGGGCACATAGCGTAACTCTCCCCGGCAAGCACCTTGCCGGGCCCGGAAGCTTGTCGGGCTCTGAAGCTTGTCGCTCCCCGGGCCTTGCCGGGGCGCATGCTGCGCCGAGGCATGTCTTTCGAAATGTAATCTTCTAGTCTTCCTGACAAGCTCCTCTTGCCAGGGTCTTGTGCTAGTGAGGTAATCTTGAGCCTGGGACGGCCTTCCCGGCAAGCTCCACTTGCCGGGGCCTTGAGCTTCTGTCTTGTATACTTTGTTTTTGAATGGCTTCATATGGATCAGAAAGGTCTCCGGCAAGCACGTGGTAGGCCCTGCCGCGGGAAGCTGCTACTGCCCGTGCACAAGTTGGGGTACTGAGGTACCCCTACCTTAGTACACCGACAGGAGCCCCCGGGCCTGGGCCACACACGGTGCCGAGCGCTGTTGGGCCAGGCCCAAAACAGTGCACGGGCACGCGCGGCCCACGGCACACCGAATCCACTTCCGTATCCGCCGCGTCCCTCCGTAACGGCACGCGTCGATTGCGGCGTCGTGGGAGGGAACGTGGCCACGTTCTTAATGGGAAATGCGGAGCGTCCCCCACTTCCCCCTTAAAAGCAGAGGAAGCAGGGGCCGTTACCTTACTTCGCCTTCATTGCATCTTCTATCTCCAGAAATTCCCCTTTGCGCTCCGCCTCCACGCCTCCTCCGCCGTCTCTTGCATCTGCGGCGCCGCCGGACTCCTCGCTTCCCTTCCCTCGCCGCCTCCGCCATGGCCCCGAAGACCGAGAAGGCGAAGGCGGAGAAGACCAAGAAGGAGAAATCCGAGCAGGCGGCGAGGCTTGCTCTGCTGCGGAAGAGGAATGTCGTCTTCGCGCCGAGGCTCAGCGCGCGGGAGCTCTGGAACAAGTACTACTTGTTCTAGGCCAAGAAGACCAAGGCGCATCCTCGGACCAGAGTTTATCCCGCCGCCGCCAAGGATCTGTACCCCGGCGGGTATTTCTTCTTCGCTGTTTTCTTCCACTGCGGCCTTTGTCCTCCCTTCTCTGAATTTTTCTGCGATATCATGAACACCTACAACCTCCACCTTCTAGACTTCACCCCCAACGCCATCCTCACGATGGCGGTTTTCGCACATCTGTGCGAAAACTATATAGGGATCTATCCGAATGTAGCGTTGTTTAGGCATTTCTTTACGCCTAGAGTAGAGGCCGGTGCTCCCCTCTCCGGAGGAATCTCGTGGGTCTTCTGCTTGAACAAGAAGGAGTCCTATCTGCAAGGGGAGATCCGCGGCAAGTGGGAGGAGTGGCGCGCGGACTGGTGCTGGGTAGTTGAGGACGAGCCGCAACCTTTCACTGCGCCGCGCACCACAGCTATCGTGCGCGGCAGGGACTGGAGCGAGCTGGATTCGGACGACATCAAGCTCAACGTCGCCCTTGTCAGAATTCTTCGTCTCCGGGTAGCCAAGTTGTCCATGGGAGAAGTAGGAGCAGACTTCCTCCGCCGCCGCATTGCCCCTCTACAAGAGAGGAAGAGGCCAGCATGGGAGTACGGCAACGCGGCGGACATTATGAGACTGCGCCCAGGGCTAAACTTCAACTTCACGTCGCTGGAGCTGAAGGGGATGGTCCGGGAACTTTTTAAGCACGACCTGGCCCACCCAGAGTGGTTCAGAGCTCCCCGGGGAGTGGTGCCCCTATGCAACAGCACGGCCCGGGATCCCCTACGCGCAATGATGCCCGCATGCGACTTGCATGGCGTGGATCAAACATGGATAGCGCCCAAGCCAGACGCCATCATGAGCTTCTTCGACAACTTGGTAGAGGTGCCGAAGAACAAGGAGGAGATCAAGGGGCTCACCCGGGACACCACTGATCGGGAGATTGCTTATATAGCTTCCCGGGTAGAAGAGGCCGCCGCAGCCGCAGCGGCAGGAGAGTTCGGGTTCACAGTTGAAGAGGCAGAGGCTGCGGAAGCGTCGTGCCAAGCAGAGGAGGCGGAGATCCGCAGGCTGCTCAAGCTTCCTCCCGACGAGCTCGCCGGGGTCCCTTCTCTGAGGCACGCCGGGATCCCCGGAGTTGTGACCGAGGCCGCGGCAAGAGGCGAGGTTGCCGGAGGAAACAGAGGCGCCGGAGGGAGCGGAGGCGCCGGAGGGAGCGGAGGTGCCGGAGGGAGCACGGCCGCAGGGCAGGGTGCTGGGCCCAGCAAGCCGGCCGAGGAGGAGAAGGAGGACGCCGGGGCCGGCGAGGACTCCGGTGGGTCTCTGGGGCTCTACAATGACGACGTCTCCTCGTCTTCGGAGACCTCCCCGCCTCGGGCAAGTCCCAGGCGATCTCCGCTGAAGCGCCTCCGCAAGGCGACGACGGCGACGAGGGCGCAGGTGCCCCGACAACAACCAGCTCGCCGGGAGGCGCGAGCTACCCGAGGGAGCCAAGCCGCGACGGGAGCGCCCGGCGCACCAACCGCGGCGGAGGCGCCCTGCACACAGGCTACGGCGGAGGCGCCCCGTACGTAAGCGCCAAGTGGAGGAGGGTCTTCTCAGAGCGGAGCGGCTGCTCCGCCTGCTCCCCGGGCCTCGGCGTCCACAGGGGCCGGGTCTTCGCAGCCCCTAGCCCCGGGGACCGCCAAGCGCCCGAGGGAGCCTTCTCCTCCCGCTCCTCGCGTGGACGCGCCTCAGGTGGCGTTCGACTTCTCCGCCCTGAGCGACGACGACGACGACGAGGAACAGGAGTAAGGACTTGAAGTTTTGTATCTTCTTTAACTTTGTCTTGATTCTTCCTTCGATGATTCTGATCTTGCCTCTTGCTTTGATTTCAGGACCCTGGCCCAGCGAGCGGCGAAGAAGGCCAAGGTTCCCGTGGTCGAGGTCGAGGACGACTCGCCCGTCGCGGCGACAGGGGACTTGCCGGCGACGAGCTTGCCAGACCCGAGCGCTGCTCCGAGGAGTAGCCCCCAGCGCAGCCCCCAGCGTAAGTCTGGGCTTGATCTTTCAACTCGTCGGGCGCGCTTGAGGATTTTGTTTATACTAACATCTTGTTGTTCTTGTTTTGTCTTGTGCAGAGGTGGAGCCGCAGCCACAGGGGCACCCGGAGACCACTCCCGAGGAGCCGCAGGCCCCGCCGTCCCCGCCAAGGACGAACTCTCCGGCGAGGGAGAGCGCTCCGCCAAGGGCGGGTACTCCGCCAAGGGCGAGCAGCCCGGCGAGGGTGGCCACCCCGCCAAGGGAGAGCTCCCCGGCGAGGGAGCCTGCCGTCGACGAAGTCCGCCAAGGTAGGTCTTGTAATCTTGTCTTCTTGGATTCTCCTCTTTTTGGATATTTGCTTGAACTTCTTCTTTTTCTTCCTCTTCTAGATCCTCCTCCCCCAGAGCAGATGGAGACGGAGGTCGTCGTCGAGGAGGGGGCGGGCGGCGGCGACGGCGACGCCACTGCTACTGATAGCAGGGCGGGAGCCGACGAGCCCGCCGCGGAGGAGACTGCTCCAACCGCAGACGCTGCGGCCGAGGAGGGGGACGGTGACCGCACTGCTGGCCCGGAGGCGGCAGGAGCATCGAGTGCTGCGCCGGCCGCCGACCCCTCCGCCGGAAAGGAGCAGTCAGGCTTCTACCTCGAGGCTCCCAACGGCGTCTTCATTCAGGTGCCGTGGGGATCCTCGTCGCGAGCCCCCGCGGAGGGAGAGGCCTTTGATGGGGAGGTCCTCGCCTCCGCGGGTCTGAAGATTGTCGAGGCGCCTGGCGGAAGCGACGAGCCCGAGGAGGAGAAGTTGCTCCACCGGCTCCTGGCCCTTTACCGGGCCAGGCAGGCGAAGCTTGAATCTCGGGAGGCCCTCACCTCCAAGGCCGCAGCAGATATGGAGAAGCGCGCGGCGGAGCTCCGCGCCGCCAACCAAGCGGCCCTCCGCGACCTGGCGGAGGAGCGCGAAAGGCTCGCCGGGGAGTACCAGGAGTCGCTTCTGGAGAAAGCCGAGGCCGAGGAGCAGCAGCGACTCGCCGGAGAAGCGTTGTCTTGGCGAGAAGGAGAGCTCACCCAACGGAAGGTCAACCTCGACTCTCACGAGGAAGACCTTGCCGCCTGGGAGCAGGCCCTTGGCGGGGAGCTGAAAGAAGCGAAGGCCGCCGCCGCCACAGCAGAGACCGCCAAGAAAGACCTCGAGGCCAAGGTTGCGCAGCTGGAGGAGTTCCTGAGGGCGAGCACGGAGAGGGTCACCGCGCTCAACATAGAGCGCGAGAAGGACGCCCACACTAACTCTGAACTCCAGGTGCGCCTTTCCAAGCAAGGCGACGAGCTGAAAGCCGCCAAGGACTCGATTGCAGATCTGGAGCTGAAGGTCTCCACGCTGAAGGACTCGCTCGATGCCGTCCGGGATCGCGAGACCAAACTTAAGGACGAGCTCCGCAAAGAGCGAGGCCTGGTGGAGAGCGCCACTACTGCAACTAACAACTTCCGCCAGACCGTCGAGGTATGGACTGAAGATCTGGTGGCCTCTGCAGCTAGCATCGACAAGGAGCTGATGGCGCTGAGGGTTGAGCATCTCATATACTCTCCGGATCCAAATCTCCCCCACAGCGCCAAGCTCAGCCTCTTCTTCAGAGGGATCGCGCTGGCTCTTGCAAATCTTCAGAAGAAGCTTCCCGCGCAACTGGCCGAGGAGTCACGCCAGCTCTGCGCGGGAACTCTGGAGCGCGTTCTGACGAAGATAGTGTACCGCAATCCTGGTATAAATCTCGTCAACGTTCTCCGCAGCTTGCCGGCCGACGCGGATATGGAGGCGCTGAAGGCGCAGGTCGCCCACATTATCGCCAAGGTGAACAAGATCTCTAGGGTTGAAGGCGACCGCGTGGATTAGGCCTCCTCCTTTTTATTTCCTTTGTTACTGCAAAGTGTGCCATGGGCATGAACTTATTAATGATTGCGACAAGTTATCCCTTGTAAGATATTATCTTATTTCGATCAATTGATGCAGTGTTATCTCCCTTGTTTTGGTCCTTTACTTTGTATGCTTTTAACCCTACGCTTCTAGGGGACTTGCCGGCAAGGGGCCCTTGCCGCGAGCGCTGAGTGCTGGACTCTGAGCAGCCTGCTGGCTAAGGTCTTACCGGCAAGCAACCTTGCCGCAGCTAGTCGCAACACACTTAGCTTGCTGAGCGGACTCGGAAACGAAACAAGGGCGCGACACTTGTCGCAGCTCACTCGAGTCGTTGAGCGTACTCGAAAACAAGATAAGGGTGCGGCTAGCCACGGGTAGGTTCCTCCGCGCACAGGTTTTCCATACAAAGTGTGGTTGTTCAAGGAAGATAACCAAAATTTAAAAATTTGAATTGCTCAAATTCTGGTAACTTAGCTTTCATATATTGTTTGCTTCCCGGTAAGGCTTCTCTTTCTTGAACAGTACTCGGTTCATCTCCCATCTCCTTCCCCCCCGGCAAACTTGTGCGCGAGGAACATTCCTTCTGCTTAAGAGGAAAAGAGAAAGAAGAGGGAAACAAGTATATGGCCTTTCGGCGTGCTAATGCTTACCGGATATGTGTGTTGCACAAGATGCCAAATAGTGCATGCAAATAGCGAAGAAAAGCATGGGAAAGGCAAATAGTGCAAAACACAAAAACTTTACTGATGCACGGGGTCTGCGCCCGGCTTTGTACAAAGGGTTACATGCAACGGCGGCAAGGCTTGTACAAAAGGTGGTTGCCGGGGCGGGTCACGGCAACCGCGCCTTATGGGTGAAACTTGCGAAGATGCTCTATGTTCCAGGAGTTGCTCACCGGTAAGCCTTCTTCAGTCTCAAGGCGGACAGCGCCGGGCCTTGTGACTTGTCTCACCCGATAAGGGCCTTCCCACTTCGGCGTCAACTTGTTGGAATTCTTGGCGGACTGAACACGCCGAAGAACAAGGTCGCCTTCCTCGAGACTCCTGGCCTTAACCTTGCGGC
The DNA here is from genome assembly GCA_902687465.1 of Secale cereale. Taxonomy (NCBI): domain Eukaryota; kingdom Viridiplantae; phylum Streptophyta; class Magnoliopsida; order Poales; family Poaceae; genus Secale; species Secale cereale. Next base: position 624,025,944 of record LR738714.1, read on the forward strand.
TATGATAGCGGCGCAAGGCTTGCTGGTATCGAGCAGCTCGTACAGCAGCCTGGAGACGTTCCTCCTAGAGGAGCAATGCATCATCTTGTCGCAGTTGCTCTTGCTCGAGCTCATCATAAGCGAGCACTCGAGGAGATCCGTATACGAGTTCCGCGGGGAGAACTGCCTCTGCCCCATAGACTAGGGCAAAGGGTGTCTGTCCGGTGGCTCGACTTGGTGTTGTTCTGATTGACCAAAGAGCCGCCGGTAACTCCTCTATCCAGTTTCTTCCGCACCTGCGCAGCCTGTCAAAGGTCCTTGTCTTGAGTCCGCGCAGCACTTCAGCATTTGCCCTCTCCGCTTGGCCGTTGCTCCTCGGGTGAGCAACAGAAGCGAAGCAGACCTTGGCGCCAAGGTCTTGGACGTATCGCATGAAGGTGCGACTAGTAAATTGTGTACCGTTGTCGGTGATGATCCTATTAGGGATCCCGAAACGGCAAACAATCGACTTGAAGAACCTGACCGCTGACTGTGCTGTCACCTTTCTCACTAGTTCCACTTCCGGCCACTTTGTGAACTTGTCGATTGCAACGTACAAGTACTCAAAGCCCCCGACAGCACGGGGGAAGGGGCCGAGGATATCGAGCCCCCAGACCGAGAAGGGCCAGGACAAAGGGATTGTCTGGAGAGCTTGAGCTGGCTGATGAATTCGCTTGGCATGGAACTGGCACGCTTCACACTTGGTTACTAGTGCAGTTGCATCTTGGAGGGCTTCTTGCCAAAAGAACCCTTGCCGGAAAGCTTTCCCGACAAGTGCCCTTCCGCCAATGTGGTGGCCGCATATGCCTCCGTGTATCTCTGCCAACAGCTTCTGTCCATCTTCCCTGGAGATGCACTTCAACCTGACACCATTGAGTCTCCTTCTGTACAGCTCGTTATCCACGAACTGGTACATACTTGACTGTCTGGTTATCTTCTCTATCTCTTCTGGGTCGTCGGGAAGTTCTCCAGTTTGCAGAAAACGGACGATCTGTTGCGCCCATGCTGGAGCCCGAGGCTCAACAGCAAGGACTAAAGGCATGAGGGCCGCTGCGGGGACCTCAGCTTCCACGGCAAGAACCTCTGGTTCTGCCGGAGCTGATGGTCCCCCGGCAAGCTCGCCGGGGCGAGGCTTGTCGGGAACGCTTGCATCAACTGTACAGACCCTAGGATCTGCAGGAGCAAACTGTTCCTCAGCGTTCTGATCGTTGATCTTGGGGACCTTGGCGGCGGTCTCGGGGAGATCCGCCGGCAAGTAATCGTCGGAGACCAACTTTCTCTTCTTGGGTTGCCCAATTGATGGTGTAACGGATGGATGAGTCAGCTTGAGCAGGAAGGTCCCTGGTTCCACAGGTAACTTCATTGCAGCACACTTTGAGAGGCCATCTGCAATATCGTTCTGAGCTCTTGGAACGTGCTCCATTTGCAGACCTTCAAAGTGTTCTTCAAGCTTCCTCACTTCATCTACATAAGCTTCCATCAAAGGGCTCTGGTAACTCTTGTTGACTTGCCGGACCACCAACTGAGAATCTCCCCGGACAATTAGCTTCTTGATCCCAAGTTCGGCCGCAATCCTGAGGCCGGCAAGCAAGCCTTCATACTCAGCAGTATTGTTTGTCGCTTGCTCCCTGGGAAAGTGCATTTGGATAACATACTTGAGGTGTTCTCCGGTGGGCGCGATGAGTACCACGCCGGCACCGGCGCCTTGCAGCGAGAAGGCACCATCAAAGTACATTACCCATTCACTTGTCGCTTCTTGTACGGGTACACTTGTTTCTGGAACTTCCTCATCAGGCGTTGGGGTCCATTCAGCTATGAATTCTGCCAAAGCTCGGCTCTGTATAGTTGAGGTACTCTCAAACTTGAGTCCAAAGCTTGACAGCTCAAGTGCCCACTCGACGATCCTGCCTGTTGCCTCTGGATTGTGCAATATCCTCTTCAGCGGAAAGCGAGTGACCACTGTTATCTCATGTGCTTGGAAGTAATGGCGCAACTTTCTCGAGGCCATGAGGAGGCCGAAAAGCAACTTCTGCACCCCGGAGTATCTTGATCTAGCCCCCTGCAAGAGGGAACTCACAAAATACACCGGGCGCTGCACCATCTTTCCTTGCACTTCTCCTCCCTTCTGCGCAGAGTTGTCCTTGTCGGGGCCAGAGCTTGCCGGAGTAGCCCCCTGCTTGTCGCTGGATTCGCTTGCCGGTGGTGTAGACTCCTCGTCGGCCTCCCTCTCCGCTACTAACGCAGCACTAACCACCTGGTTGGTTGCCGCTAGGTACAGCAGCAACTTCTCCTGTGGCCTAGGTGCGACAAGTATTGGAGTGGAGGATAGGTACCGTTTCAAATCTTGCAGCGCTGCCTCCGCTTCCGGAGTCCATTTCATAGGACCCGCCTTCTTCAAGATTTTAAAGAAGGGAAGGGCGCGTTCTGCAGACTTTGAAATGAACCTACTGAGGGCGGCTACACAACCTGCAAGTCTCCTGACATCCTTGACGCGCTTCGGGGCTTCGATCTGCTCGATGGCTTTAATCTTGTCGGGGTTGGCTTCAATCCCCCGCTGTGACACAAAGAACCCGAGAAGCTTGCCGGAGGGGACTCCAAAGACGCACTTCTCGGGGTTCAACTTAAGCTGGATCTTGCGCAGGTTCTCAAATGTCTCTTCCAAATCTTGGATCAGTGTATCCTTGCTCTTGCTCTTCACCACGATATCATCCATGTAAGCCTCTACATTTCTGTGAATCTGTGGCTCAAAAGCAGTGTATACCACCCTTGCAAAGGTTGAGCCTGCATTCTTCAATCCGAAAGGCATGCGAATGAAGCAATATGTGCCACATGGAGTGATAAATGCAGTCTTCTCTTCGTCTTCCTTGGCCATGAAAATCTGGTGGTAGCCTGAATATGCATCAAGAAAAGAGAGCAGCTCGCATCCGGCGGTGGAGTCAACAATCTGGTCAATGCGCGGCAAGGGAAATGGATCCTTGGGACATGCTTTATTCACATCGGTGAAGTCTATACACAGTCTCCACTTCCCGTTGGCCTTACGCACGACAACTGGGTTTGCTAACCACGTCGGATGGATCACGCCTCTAACTAGGCCCGCTGCTTCTAGCTTCTTGATTTCTTCGGCAATGAATTCTTGGCGCTCCACGGCTTGCTTTCTGACCTTTTGCTTGACTGGCCGCGCATGAGGACAAACAGCAAGTTTGTGCTCAATTACCTTCCTGGGAACACCGGGGATGTCAGATGGTTGCCAGGCAAACACATCGACATTCGCCCGCAGGAAGGCAACGAGCGCGCTTTCCTCCTTGGCGGACACCTTCTTGGTTGCCGGAGGAGCGGCCATTCCTTTCTTGTTCTTGCCGGTGGAGCTCGATGGAACGTCCTCGACGGCAGCGCAGCACTCCGAAGAGGTGCGTTTGCCGGAGTGGGCCCCAGAGCACTTGCCGGACTTGGTCTTGGTCTTCTTCCCCTCGGGAGCTTCAGCGGCAAGTGTGCTGCTCTCCGCCGCGGCTGCTGCGTCCCGGTATATCTTGTCGGCGCAGATAAGCGCGTCCTTCTTGTCGCCATGGACAGAGATGACGCTTATCGGCCCCGGCATCTTGAGTACATTGTAGGCGTAGTGGGAAGCCGCCATGAACTTGGCGAGGGCAGGACGTCCAAGTATCCCATTATATGGCAATGGGATATCGACAACATCGAAAGTTATCTTCTCCGTCCTGAAGTTGAGCTCTCCGCCAAAGGTCACTGGCAGAGTTATCTTCCCCTTGGGCTTGCTCCTCCCTGGGTTTATTCCTTGGAACGACCCGGTCTCTTCGAGCTCGCCATCTGGGATTTGGAGTTTCTTGATCACAGCAGAGGAGATCAAGTTCAGCCCGTCCCCGCCGTCAACCAACATTTTGGTGACCTTGAGGTTGCGGATGGTGGGTGAGACCAGCATCGGCAAGCACCCGACCGCGGTGGTGCGGTCAGGGTGATCCTCAAGATCAAAAATGATGGGCGTGCTGGACCATTTGAGGAGCCTGCGCGACTCCACGGGCGGCTCTGCTGCATTTACTTCCCGCACCCACTGCTTGAGTTGGCGGTGGGAAGTATGCAGAGAGGCGCCGCCGTCGACGCACAGGACTTCCGTGGCCTTCTGGAACTCCTGCTCGCTATTATCTTCATCCTCCATGTCATCGTCATCGTCTTCTTCATCCTTGTCGCGGCCTCGGGGAGGTCGATCACCTTGCCGCTGCTTGGCCTTGCCGCGGCGTCCTCCCCGGCCATTGAACGGCCGCTTCTTGCTTGGCTCTCCTCCGCCACCTTGGGCCTTCTCCTTGTCGCGCCGCTCGTACTCAGCTTTCTGCTGCTCGACGAGATACTCGACGCGTTTGCAGTTGGAGAGATCATGGCCCTTGGTGCGGTGGATTTTGCAGTATTGCTTGTCGGAGCCGTCCTGCTTGTCGGCTGCCGCTACAGGGGCAGGCTCCTTGCCGGAGCTGCCAGCCTGTGCTTGCTTGGCGGGAGCCTCCTTGCCGGACTTCTTGACGGCAAGCACTTCCTTCTTGTTCTTTCTTCTGTTATTCCGCCGCCGGCTCTTCTTTGCCGGGGCGGCGTCGTCACTGTCGCTTCCTCCTGCGCCAGCATCCTCTCCGGGGAGTTTCCTCCCCTCTTCGGCGCGCGCGCACTTATCAGCTAGAGCATAGAGCTCGCTGACATCCCGTATCTTGGTAATGGCCATCTCCTCACGCATGCGGCGGTTACGCACGTTCTGGTGGAACGCACTGATAACCGCAGCAGGGTGGACGTCGGGGATGTTGTGCTGCACGCGGCTGAAACGTTGGATGTACTTGCGCAGAGGTTCTCCTTCCTTCTGGGCCAAGATGTGGAGATCGCTCTCCTGGCCGTGGGGTTTGTGGCCGCCCGTGAAGGCGCCAATAAACTGGTGGCAAAGATCTGCCCAAGAAGAAATGGAGCCTTCCGGCAAGTGCATAAGCCAAGAACGAACGTTCGGCTTAAGCACCAGCGGGAAGTAATTCGCCAATATCTTCTCGTCGCGCCCCCCGGCAGCCTGCACCGCAATGGTGTAGATGCTGAGGAATTCCGAGGGGTGCGTCTTGCCGTCGTACTTCTCCGGTACGTCGGGCTTGAAGTTCTTCATGCTGGGCCACTGGACGCGCCGCAGCTCACGGGTAAACGCAGGGCAACCTGCCGCGTACGGCAAGTCGCCTGGTTCACCGGGCGCGTGCGTGTCGACAGCATTCCCAGCTCGTTGATCTGATTGTCGCCGAGCTTCTCGGCGGCGCTCGATCGTCGTTCGAGCGTCTTCTTGTCGCCGGTCTTCAAGGACTTGGCGCTGGTCCCGACGAGCCCGCGAATCCGACGACGCCGTGGAATCATCGTCGACGTTGATCCGGCGGGGCGGCGTCTTCTGCTTCCGCGACGGGGAGTGCACGGTGGTTGCACCCCCGGCGGTCTTGTCACCGTCGGCCTTCGTCTTCTCGACTTGCCGCGGCCGTGACGTCGCCGGCTGCTGCGGCGTGTCGTTATTGGCGAAGGCGATCAGGCTCTGGATTGTTGCCCTCCAGTCTTCGGCTTTGTCTGCCGCTGGAGGGAAATCGAGGAGCAGTTGCGCTCTTGCGAGCGCTTCTGCTGGAGAGGAGGGGAGCGGGGGCGAGCGGCGCGAGGAGTGGGATATGCTCGGACTCCTAACATGGTTAGAAGGAGCAGGGTCCTGCCCCGGCGACCGCGCCTTGCTCGTGCCAGGACGATGGCCCGGAGCGTCCCGCGAGCCTCCGGTTTGCCCTTGGCCCAGCAAGCGTATGCCACCTCCTGTGCCATGGCGCTGCTGGGTTGTCGTCTGCTGTGATGGACGTGGCGCATCTACGGAGACCGAGGCTCGGTCGTCCGTCTTGTCCTTGGATTTGGTGGCGCCACGAGTTTCCTCGCCGGCGACCACCCTTCCGACGACGTCTCCCCCGCCCACCGTTGGTTCTGGTGGCGGCGGGACAGACGCAGACGGGCCTGCGACCTCCGAAGCCTTCTTCTTCGGGGCCATGCTGCTGTTGCTGATGAAGCTGATGAAGTTGGAGAGGTTGATGAAGAATGCGCCCGCGTGAACGCCGGATCAGGTTCGCACAACCTCGACGCCCCCTACCTGGCGCACCAAAGATGTCGGGGGAAACTGTCCACCACGAGCACCTATGGGACCGGAGCCCCTTGTTCGTGCGGTAAGGGAGCGGAGAGAGCACAAAGAGCAGATCGTGGAGAGCACGTGGGCAGTTTACCCAGGTTCGGGCCGCGATGGACGCGTAAAACCCTACTCCTGCTTAGATTGTATTGAGTTGGGGAGCTCGAGAGCTTGAAGAACTAGCTACACCGAGCGAATGAGCGATCTAGGTTCCGAACCCTCTCTACGTTGTGCATGGGCCTCCTTTTATAGCTCAAAGGGGTCACCGACAGGTGTCAACGTAGGAGAAAGGGGTAAAAAGGTAACTTTGGTGGTAGTTGTAACAGTGCGGGAACAGTGGATGAACAGTGGTCATCACCTACTTTGACAGTGGGGGACAAGAGCATTAAATGCCCGTCACCGTCGACCCCAAAAGCGCCCGCCCTTGCGTCTCCGTTTGCCACGGTGATGGCTTCGTCACCGTGGAGTGCCACCGTGTCCCCCAGGCTGCACAGCCATCCGCCACGCGTCCCCGGAATGGCCCCAGGGCGACGCGTGGTTCGATGAGCTGGAGCGCGGGCACACAGCGTAACTCTCCCCGGCAAGCACCTTGCCGGGGCCTTGACCTTGCCGGGCCCGGAAGCTTGTCGGGCTTTGAAGCTTGTCGCCCCCCGGGCCTTGCCGGGGCGCATGCTGCGCCGAGGCATGTCTTCCGAAATGTAATCTTCTAGTCTTCCTGACAAGCTCCTCTTGCCAGGGTCTTGTGCTAGTGAGGTAATCTTGAGCCTGGGACGGCCTTCCCGGCAAGCTCCACTTGCCGGGGCCTTGAGCTTCTGTCTTGTATACTTTGTTTTTGAATGGCTTCATATGGATCAGAAAGGTCTCCGGCAAGCACGTGGTAGGCCCTGCCGCGGGAAGCTGCTACTGCCCGTGCACAAGTTGGGGTACTGAGGTACCCCTACCTTAGTACACCGACAACGTGTACAGTGATCCCAGAGATCAATGCTCACTGAACACACAAAAGCTCAAATAACAAGAGTCTTACATCCATACAAATAGTCTTACACGAATTAAGGCCGTTATGGCCAAGTCTTACATAGGTAGAGCCTCACGGGCTGAATAGCAAATAACTCAAGTAGCGGAAGTCTTCGATAAACGGGTAGAACCCATGCCATCTGCCTTAACCCTACAGGCATTCTGACTGGGATAGCGTCCTAGTTCGCATGTTCGTCTCCAAAGAACTCTTCCTCATAATCTTGTTCTTCCACGCCTGGCCAATTAAATAACCAGTGGCAAGCCAATGAGTACTTTGAATGTACTCGCAAGCAACCCATGATGTGGTAACAATGCAATGGAACAATAATGAACAATCTAGCAGGAAGCTAGAACAATATGCTATCATCAAGTTTATGCATCAATAACCTCGCGTAACCTTGAAGACAGGTTACCGACAACAACATGAATATGATTCAGCTCATCGAGTCAAGTCACCATCCTTGACTCACATACACACGCATGGTTTCACAAACATTGGACGTAGCCCAAGAGCGGTTACCCAACTGTCCATGACCGTGGACACGGCTATTCGAATAGTTTGACACTCTGCAGAGGTTGTACACTTTACCCACAAGATCCAGGGAACTTCCGTGTCACCCACGACCCGCGGTACCTCAAGTACCCGGGGTAAGCACCCGGTCATTACCTTTCCTTAGACGACACTAACATAGAGTCCACTCGTTGGCACACGGCCTTTGGGTACAACAATAGATCACGGGACTTGCCCTAATTCAACGTTACGCGTACCCGAAGGGACCAACGGTGTGTCCGGTGCCCTGTAAAAACAGTCATGGCCGTCTATCCAAGCACGACCCCGTCCCGGGAAAGACCTCAAGTCTTCCCGTCACTAGTAATGCGGGCACCATGCTAGTATCGACCTAAGTAATCAATAAAGCCCCGTCCCATAAGGGGTAGTGTGGTTGCACATGTATGGTTGGAATAACGGTCGCAACTTCAACCAATCCGTTTCAAAAACACACACACTTGCCTTGGCACACCACTTCGTCATCAAGTGGTCACCCAACTCATCATCATTATCACCCTCGGGCATAAATGGCACCCGACGGGGTTTTATGCAAAGACTTCAACCATGAAGGTTCATGCTACTCATGCATCACTTTCCATAACTACTAATCATATGCAAGTCATCTAGCACATAGCAAGATCAAGATCATGTCATGCATCATATAAGCATCATGGCCACCTATTGCATGTCATCTAGCATATAGCAAGATCAACAGTAAAGCATGCATCATGTGGTGGTTCATCTAGGTTACCATCGTAACCCTAATCATCATGCATCAGAAACAAACGGGTTCCGAAGAACAAGTGTATCATGGTCAAAGGGCTGCTTGCCTGGATTGGCTTGGTCTTCAAAGTCTTCAAATCCTTCTCCTTCTTCTTCCACAGCAACTTCGTCAAATACGGGATCTATACGTCGCATAATAATAACGGAAAAATAAGAATACAAACAAAACAGAAAAATCAAAGTGCTCAGAAAAATGTCAACTCATTTTTGTAAAATACTAGAGGGATTTCTAAGATGGGGAAAAATCTTAGTTGGAGTTTTGGAGCTACAGAATAGGATATATTGATTTTTGAACAGGAGTATTACTGCCCAAATTTGAATTTAAATTTGAACAATACAGCAAAGTTTTATGGATTTGAGTGAAAGTAGTACCATTAAATAGGTTGGAATATTACAAGATTTTAGGAGTTGGAAATATTTAATTTGGATCAATATTCTTTTCTGTATAAATGTTTAAATCATTTACAGAAAAGAAAAAGGGAAAAGGGTCCTGTGCACTGGGCCAGAAGAGGCCACAGTGCACGGCCCAGACGGCTCGGCCTGGCCGCACGGGAGCCAGCGCGCGCACGTCAGGTTTTCAAACCTGACAGGCGGGGCCCGTGGGTCAGCGGCACAGAGGAGGGGGAGAGAGGTGGGGGGATGACAGGCGGGGCCCGCCTGTCATCTCTAACCCCTCGGCCACGACGGCGGCGAGCTCACCGGCGAGGATTCCGGCCACGGCGACGGCAACGGAGGCCAGGGACGGACTCAGTGGCGTGTTGCGGTTGCTGTGGTGGTAGCGCGGCACGGCGGGGAGGCCTGGTTCACCGGCGGCGAGGTTGGACGGCGGAAGCTCGTCGGAGAGTCGTGGTCGAGGTCGTTTCCGACTGCCACAGAGAGGGGAAACGAGGGGGAAAGAGTCAGTGTGGTGCGGCGGTTCCGAAATGAGTGGAAGGAGAGGCAGGGGAGGCCTGTACCTCGAGATCGCCGGCGGCCCGACGCGGCGGAGCTCCGGTCGATCCCGAGCACTGGGGCGTCCTGGGGTTGAACTGGAGGTGCAGGGGGGATCAGTGGAGAGGTGTGAGGCTGGTGAGGGTGCTGGAGAGGCTCGGGAGGGCCTATTTATAGGGGCTCGACGGAGACCCGAGGTCCAGTGCGCCGGCGAGCTCCGGCTTGACGCAACAGCGCACGGGAGGCGACGGGGATGAGTCTGGGGAGTTCCTGGACGAGCCCTACGTCCAGCTGAGGTAAGAGGTGGAGCGGGGGAGCGTCAGAGGAGGGCGCGCGTGTGAGGCAGAGGAATGGCCGAAGCGGGCGGCCGGTGCGCGTGCGACATCGTTCACTGGAGGGCGCAGGAGGAGGGGGGACAGCGCCGGGGAGCTTGCGGACGTCGAGGCGCCTCGACTGGCGCGAGGGGGAGGCTCGAGGTTGTCGGGGGAGGCTGATTGGCCCGAGCCAGCGTGCGGAGGGCACTGTTCGCGCGCTCCAGAGCATGCGTATTGCTGGCATCAGCGTGCTCTCGCCAGTTTGGTCCGTTCCAGCGTGCCCAACAGTGTCTAGTGCGTTGTAGGAGAAGTAAAGAAAGGGCCTGAGGCCTTGGATGCCCTGGGGATGCAGAGAGAGAGGGAGAGGGCTGGTAACATGGTGGAAACTGGCTGTACAACAAGGTAAAACAAGGGTTTCACCCTCCAATCATGGAGCTGAGGTGCTGGGGGAGTTACTGGAGGTAGCTGGTAACTCATTGAGCCTGTGGTAAGAAGTTGAGGCCATGGAGAAAAGTGAAAGTGATCAAGTTGAGGGTTTTAGAATTTCTGCAGAAGGTGTTTGATCAGTGTTTGATCAAGTAAATGAATTCCACTTGACATGGCACTAGACAGGGTTGAAAGACATGAGAAAATAGGGTGCCTCACCAAATTTGGCCTCATTAGAAGAAACTAGCCAATGTAACTTTGGTGAACCCTAGAAATCAACAGAAACAGTTTCATCTTGATTGAGTCAAGCTAATCATCTCCCCTTGATGCACCACTTGGTGTAGCATCATCATTTGGGGTATTGATCATGCTCACAAAGTTTGAAGCTCCAGATAAAAAGTTGGTAATGTAAAGTTGTTCAAATTTGCATTTGAACAGAAAGGGTTCTGAGGTGATCTGATCAAGTTGCTCTATTCCAAATCTTGTGCCATTTGGTCTAGATGCCTCATTAGGTCATTCTAGCATGTGCACCAAGTTTGAGAGCATTTGGACAAGTTTGGCAATGTAAAGTTGCTCAAACTTCAAATATGGACAGAATGGTTATGAAGGGGTTTGAGGAGGTTTTCTTGCTTCCCAAGGCATGGGACTTGGCAAGATCATCAAATATGTCATATATGACATGATATAATTTCCCTGGAATTTTTGGAGAAAGTTTCCTTTGTAAATATTTCAAAAGCTTGAAATATCCAGAAAGGGTTTTATAGGGTTTAGCCCATTATTTTGAACATGACCAAGTGTTGAAACTCTTATATATGGACAATATATGTCCTATGAGTCTCTCTGAATTTTGGCAAATATTTTTGAAATAGTTAAATAATTTTCCCCTATTAAAGACCATTTATGGCCTTAAGAAAAAGCTTTTAAATAAAATAGAGAAATAACTTTTAAAATTTTGCCTTTGTGGTTTCTGGGAGTCCTATGGCTACTAGGTCTCAAATAAACCTTTTGAAATAATTTTCACACCCTAAATCAAGTACTTGCAGTGCAAATCTCAATTCAGGGGTTTTTGGAAAACTAAATTTATAAAATACTATTTGGCCAAATTAATTTTGTAAGAAAATACTATATTGTCTTATAACACTTGGCATGATCATTGGGCAGAAGTTTTGGGTAAGGAGATGAAATCTACAAGAGATCATAGTTGACTTCAATGAGCACATGAAAAAGCAAATGAAGAAAACTCAATTCCAATTAAAAGCCAAATGATGCTAAAAATTTTTTTGCTGGTCCAAATTTTCATGCTTCAAAGTTACAAATAACATGTTACAAAATGCAGGGTGTGACAGACCTACCCCCCTTACAAGAATCTCGTCCCCGAGATTCCTAAACTAGGGCTTAAAAGAGATCGGGAAATTCGGATCTAAGATAGTCTTCTCGTTCCCAGGTTGCTTCTGCTTCGGTGTGGTTGCTCCACTGGACCTTGAAGTACTTGATGGTACGGCTCCGCGTACGTTGTTCTGCTTCGTCCAGAATACGAATGGGCTTCTCGTGGTAGGTCAAATCAGGCTGCAGATCAATGGCTTGGTGATCCACATCCTCGTAGAGACTGGGCTTGTCTGGAACTTGGAGACATTTCCGGAGTTGTGACACATGGAACACATTGTGCACATCGGATAGCTCAGGTGGTAGTTCCAACTGATAAGCCACTTCTCCTCGTCGGTCGGTGATCTTGAAAGGGCCAATGAATCTTGGCGCGAGCTTCCCCTTGACGTGGAAACGCTTGGTTCCCTTCAGAGGAGTTACCCGTAGGTACACATGATCTCCGACACGGAAACTCATGTCTCGGCGTCGAGTGTCAGCATAACTCTTCTGCCTTGACTTGGCTGCCTTTAGTCGCTCTCTGACTAGTTGGACTTGCTCTTCTGCTGCGCGGAGAATATCCGGTCCAAAGACTAGTCCTTCTCCAGTCTCTGACCAATTGAGGGGTGTGCGGCATCTGCGTCCGTACAACACCTCAAATGGTGCCATCTGAAGGCTTGACCGGTAACTGTTGTTATAGGAGAACTCGGCAAAAGGAAGATAGTCTTCCCACTTGGCTCCATACGCCAGGACACAGGCTCGGAGCATGTCTTCGAGAATCTGATTGACTCGCTCAGTCTGACCTCCGGTCTGTGGGTGGAAAGCTGTGCTGAATGACAATTTGGTTCCCAAGGCTTCTTGGAATCTCTTCCAGAACCTAGAAGTGAACTGGGTGCCTCGATCTGACACAATCTCCTTGGGAACACCGTGAAGACTTACGATTCGGTTGATATAGAGAGTTGCCAGCTGGTTGCCTGAGTAGGTAGTCTTGACAGGAATGAAATGAGCCACCTTGGTCAAATGATCGACTATGACCCAGATAGAGTCATGTCCTTTATTCGACCTTGGTAACCCAGTGATGAAGTCCATCCCGACTTTATCCCACTTCCACTCAGGAACCTTGAGTGGTTGAAGCAATCCAGCAGGTCGCTGATATTCAGCCTTGACCCTTTGGCACACATCACACTTTGCAACATAGTTGCAATCTCTCTCTTCATACCGTGCCACCAGAATCGTGCCTTCAAGTCTTGGTACATCTTGGTTCCTCCGGGGTGGATGGAATACGGGGTGTCGTGGGCTTCTTGCAGAATCAGCGTCTTCAGCTCGGTGTTGTTTGGTACGCAGAGGCGACCTTTGTACCAAACAATCCCGTGCTCGTCTTCAGAGAATCCTGGGGCCTTGCCCAGCTTCATCTTCCTCTTGATACCTTCGATGCTTGCATGTCCATCTTGAGCCTTCTTGACGTCGTCCATCAGGGTCGGTCTGACTTCCAAATGATCCAGAAATCCGGGGGTGACCAATTCCAAACTGAATTGTTCGATCTCCTTGAACAAGGCTGGCTGCCTTTCTTGAATAATGGTATTCAAAGAACAAGCCTTCCTGCTTAAGGCATCGGCCACCACGTTGGCCTTCCCAGGGTGATACTGAACACTGAGGTCATAATCCTTGATGAGTTCCAACCATCTCCGCTGCCTCATGTTCAATTCCTTTTGGGTGAAAATATACTTCAGACTTTTGTGGTCTGCGTAAATCTCACACCGTTTCCCTAGGAGGTAATGCCGCCATGTCTTCAAGGCATGAACTACTGCCGCTAGCTCAAGATCGTGAGTAGCGTAGTTCTCCTCATGGGGTCGTAGCTGCCTGGAGAGGTATGCTATGACGCGGCTTTCTTGCATCAGAACGCTTCCCAATCCAGTTCGAGAGGTATCACAGTATATCACGAACTCCTTGTGAATATCAGGTGTTGCCAGAACTGGGGCGGTGGTCAATCTCTTCTTGAGCTCTTGGAAGCTCTCTTCGCATTTTGGCGTCCACTCGAACTTCTTGTCCTTCTTGAGGAGCTGAGTCATTGGTCGTGCAATGCTAGAGAATCCTTCCACGAACTTGCGGTAATAGCCCGCTAATCCGAGGAAGCTTCTGACTTCCTTGACAGTCGTTGGAGATTGCCATTGGGTCACAGCTTCGATTTTTGCGGGATCAACAGATAATCCTTGCTCGGTCAAGACATGACCTAAGAATCCAACTTTATGCAGCCAGAACTCACACTTGCTGAATTTGGCATACAGTTGGTGCTCACGAAGCTTGTCTAGGACCATCCTCAGGTGCTGCTCATGCTCTTCCTCCGACTTCGAGAACACAAGAATGTCATCAATGAAGACAACAACGAACTTGTCCAAATATTCCATGAAGACTTTATTCATGAGATACATGAAGTAAGCTGGGGCATTGGTTAACCCAAAAGACATGACCGTGCACTCGTACAGGCCATATCTGGTTACGAATGCCGTCTTCGGAATATCTTGGGGTCTGATCTTCAGCTGGTAATACCCAGATCTGAGGTCGATCTTGGAGAATACCTTGGCTCCGCTGAGCTGATCAAACAGATCTTCGATCTTGGGAAGCGGGTACTTGTTCTTGATTGTAACTTCATTGAGGGAACGATAGTCAATGCATAAGCGGATGGTACCGTCCCTCTTTGCCACAAACAGAACAGGAGATCCCCAAGGGGAGGCACTCGGGCGAATAAATCCCTTCCTTAGCTGCTCCTCTAGCTGCTTCTTCAACTCGGCTAATTCTTCCGTCCCCATTCTATAAGGCTTCTTATAGATGGGTCCTGCTCCGGGCACGAGCTCGATGATGAACTCAATGTCACGGTCAGGGGGCATTCCCGGTAGTTCATCCGGAAAGACATCAGGATACTCACATACCATCGGTACTTGATCTAGCCCAACTTCAGACAGACAGTTGACTTTAGCGGCTTGAGCGGAAGAGGAGTTGGGGGCAAACTTGACTTCTACTCCTTGGTCATTGGTCACAGTGACTGTCCGATTGGCACAGTCTAACAAGCCTTGGTGCTTACTGAGCCAATTCATACCTAGGATCACATCCAAGCCTTGCGATCTCAGGACAATAAGGTCTGCTAGGAAGTCTACACCGTTAATGGTAATACTGACTCCTTTACAGCCTATCTTGGCTCTCATCTCGGCTCCGGGGGTTTGTACCACCATAGGGTTATTCAGGGGTGTAGGGGTCATGCCACTTTTTAATGCAAATCTTTGAGTGACAAATGAATGCGTTGCTCCAGAATCAAACAAGACAGTTGCAGGTGCTGAGTTGACAAGGAACGTACCCAGCATGATGTCCGGGTCTTCCTGGGCTTCTTCAGCAGTGACGTGATTCACACGCCCCTTCCCATAGTTCGGTGGATTGCGAGGAGCTGGGTTCCTTGGTGGCATACCACGGCCTTGTCCCTGGTTCTGCGCATTGGGGCGCGGGGCATCAGGCTTCTTGTTGGGGCACACCCTGGAGATGTGTCCGGGCTGACCACATCCAAAGCAAGTGACTTGGTTTGGGGTGTTGATCTTGTTGCCACCACTGGTATTGGGGTTGTAAGCTGGCCTGGGGTTGGCATACTACTGAGGCTGAGGATTGGCACGAGGTGCAGGAGCTCTTGGCTGCTGATAGGTTGGCTTGGCCGGGGCTGACTGCCACGGACGAGGCTTCTGGTTGCTGGAACTTCCCTTACTGACCAACTTGCGCTTGCGAGTGTCTTCCAAAGCACGCCGCTTGTCTTCAAGCATAAGTGCCTTGTTCACCAGGTCAGGGAAAGATGGGCAGTCGCACACGACAAGCGAGTATTGCAGAGTCTGATTAAGGCCTTCCATGAAGCGCTCCCTTTTGGCAGCATCAGTGCTGACATCCTCAGGGGCATACCTTGACAGAACACTGAACTTCTGCATGTACTCCTTGACAGTGCCACTTCCTTGCTTCAGGGCTCGGAACTCGCGCTTTTTGATAGCCATGATTCCGGAAGGAATGTGGGCCTTGCGGAATTCTGCCTTGAAGTTCACCCAAGTGATGTCTTGTTCAGCATGCATGACCTTGAATCCATCCCACCAAGCTCTTGCGGTTCCCCCGAGGCAGTGGGCTGCATAAGCCACCTTCTCGCGATCTTCGGTGCATCCGACTAGTTCCAGAATCTCCTCAATGGAACGGACCCAGTCGTCAGCATCCAGGGGTTCTGCAGTCTCGATGAAGGTTGGCGGTGCATGCTTCTTGAACTCTGCCAACGTGGAACGTCCATTGCCATTCCCCGCCGGCTGGCGGTTGTTGGCGACAGCTTGAGCAATCAGCTGGAGAGCTGCAGTGTTGGCTTGGCGTTCCTCTCGGAAAGCTTGGAGAAGCTGAGCCATGTCCATGCTTGGTGGAGGTGGTGGTGGAGCCTGGTCGTTGGTTTGGTCGTGGCCTGCCTCTGGCTGAGAGGATGCTCCGGCTTCGGGCTGCTGGGTAGAGGTACCAGTACGAGTTACAACAGGCATCCTGTTGGAGCGGTAAAAGGTCTCATGACTCGGAAGAGGGAAAGCAAGATAGATGGGTGCCTAGTAAGGGGGTGGGTGTGACACTAAATCAAATCATGCAAGGGCCGAGAGGCCAAAACACATCCATTAAAATCCAAATGGGTGATGTAGTCGTTTACACATTCCCGAAGGAAGAATACGACATACATCCAGACACAACAAAAGCAAACACTAGATGGTTTCATATGAACCATACAAGGACTCGACTGCGCATAGGGGTTACACGACCTATCCTACCGTAGGGGTTACAACTGGCATATCCGAGTAGCGAATAATGCCTAAGCGGCGGAATGCTCGGTCGCGTACTCCGGCCCTTCTGGGTCTTCCTCCTTGTCTTTGTCTGTCTGGGCTCCCTTGTCACTTGAGGGAGTAGGGGAGTGGAGGAGTTGGATACGACGATGCTTCGACGGTGGTGCAGGGAAAAGCTTGCGATATTCCCTTGCTGTCATCCGGCGTCGCCGAGGTGGTTCTTCACCCTTGGAAGACACATCCTCGAAGGGCCTTCCGCCTCGATATGCGATAGCGGATTGTCCAGAAGGTGCTCCTTCCTTCTTGATCCTGTTTGCCTTCTCTTGAGCTCGACGAAGAAGTTCCTTGGTCTTGTAAAGTTCTTCTCGAAGCTTCATTGATTCCGAGGACAAGTCTTGTGCCAAGCTGTCGGCACATAGACTGAAGTAGGTCTGGAACCGAAGCGAGAGTCCTTCCTTCAGTGGAGGTGCTAGTGCGCTGCTTTCTTCGTCACCTTCCTTCCGGTAAGGTAAGAAGCGAGTTGCCATCTTGGCTGCCATCTCCGGAAGAAGCTCGCGGAGACGGGTTAGTGCCTTGAGTGTAGCAGCCTCGGCAGCGAGTGGTAGTGTCGCCATCTGGGGTCCCTCGAAGAACCAACTTGTGGGAGGATCGTTTGCCTTCACGATCACTTCCACATGGTACTCCACCTCAGTATCGCTCACCCAATGCTCAAGGTAGGTGAGGATGGGTGCTCGGTGGAACTGACACTCCTGGAGGCTATCCTCGAGAAGTAGGGGAAACCCAGTGGTCAGGTGCTCTTCGGGTACAGCGGCCATCTACAAAGGTGGAATAGGAGGGGTTAAATAGCTGATGAAATCTCAGGTTTAGAAAAGAAGAGAGGTTCAGAAGGTTTTGAAAAGGGGTCTCAACTAACTAACGCCCATGCTAACTAAGGCTTCCAACAGTCAGGATGGCTCTGATACCAGCTCTGTGGGGACCCCGACTTAGAAGTCGAGATCACCGAATGCACGTGTACAGTGATCCCAGAGATCAATGCTCACTGAACACACAGAAGCTGAAATAACAAGAGTCTTACATCCATACAAATAGTCTTACACGAATTAAGGCCGTTATGGCCAAGTCTTACATAGGTAGAGCCTCACGGGCTGAATAGCAAATAACTCAAGTAGCGGAAGTCTTCGATAAACGGGTAGAACCCATGCCATCTGCCTTAACCCTACAGGCATTCTGACTGGGATAGCGTCCTAGTTTGCATGTTCGTCTCCAAAGAACTCTTCCTCATAATCCTGTTCTTCCACGCCTGGCCAATTAAATAACCAGTGGCAAGCCAATGAGTACTTTGAATGTACTCGCAAGCAACCCATGATGTGGTAACAATGCAATGGAACAATAATGAACAATCTAGCAGGAAGCTAGAACAATATGCTATCATCAAGTTTATGCATCAATAACCTCGCGTAACCTTGAAGACAGGTTACCGACATCAACATGAATATGATTCAGCTCATCGAGTCAAGTCACCATCCTTGACTCACATACACACGCATGGTTTCACAAACATTGGACGTAGCCCAAGAGCGGTTACCCAACTGTCCATGACCGTGGACACGGCTATTCGAATAGTTTGACACTCTGCAGAGGTTGTAAACTTTACCCACAAGATCCGGGGAACTTTCGTGTCACCCACGACCCGCGGTACCTCAAGTACCCGGGGTAAGCACCCGGTCATTACCTTTCCTTAGACGACACTAACATAGAGTCCACTCGTTGGCACACGGCCTTTGGGTACAACAATAGATCACGGGACTTGCCCTAATTCAACGTTACGCGTACCCGAAGGGACCAACGGTGTGTCCGGTGCCCTGTAAAAACAGTCATGGCCGTCTATCCAAGCACGACCCCGTCCCGGGAAAGACCTCAAGTCTTCCCGTCACTAGTAATGCGGGCACCATGCTAGTATCGACCTAAGTAATCAATAAAGCCCCATCCCATAAGGGGTAGTGTGGTTGCACATGTATGGTTGGAATAACGGTCGCAACTTCAACCAATCCGTTTCAAAAACACACACACTTGCCTTGGCACACCACTTCGTCATCAAGTGGTCACCCAACTCATCATCATTATCACCCTCGGGCATAAATGGCACCCGACGGGGTTTTATGCAAAGACTTCAACCATGAAGGTTCATGCTACTCATGCATCACTTTCCATAACTACTAACCATATGCAAGTCATCTAGCACATAGCAAGATCAAGATCATGTCATGCATCATATAAGCATCATGGCCACCTATTGCATGTCATCTAGCATATAGCAAGATCAACAGTAAAGCATGCATCATGTGGTGGTTCATCTAGGTTACCATCGTAACCCTAATCATCATGCATCGGAAACAAACGGGTTCCGAAGAACAAGTGTATCATGGTCAAAGGGCTGCTTGCCTGGATTGGCTTGGTCTTCAAAGTCTTCAAATCCTTCTCCTTCTTCTTCCACAGCAACTTCGTCAAATACGGGATCTATACGTCGCATAATAATAACGGAAAAATAAGAATACAAACAAAACAGAAAAATCAAAGTGCTCAGAAAAATGTCAACTCATTTTTGTAAAATACTAGAGGGATTTCTAAGATGGGGAAAAATCTTAGTTGGAGTTTTGGAGTTACAGAATAGGATATATTGATTTTTGAACAGGAGTATTACTGCCCAAATTTGAATTTAAATTTGAACAGTACAGCAAAGTTTTATGGATTTGAGTGAAAGTAGTACCATTAAATAGGTTGGAATATTACAAGATTTTAGGAGTTGGAAATATTTAATTTGGATCAATATTCTTTTCTGTATAAATGTTTAAATCATTTACAGAAAAGAAAAAGGGAAAAGGGTCCTGTGCACTGGGCCAGAAGAGGCCACAGTGCACGGCCCAGACGGCTCGACCTGGCCGCACGGGAGCCAGCGCGCGCACGTCAGGTTTTCAAACCTGACGGGCGGGGCCCGTGGGTCAGCGGCACAGAGGAGGGGGAGAGAGGTGGGGGGATGACAGGCGGGGCCCGTCTGTCATCTCTAACCCCTCGGCCACGGCGGCGGCGAGCTCACCGGCGAGGATTCCGGCCACGGCGACGGCAACGGAGGCCAGGGACGGACTCAGTGGCGTGTTGCGGTTGCTGTGGTGGTAGCGCGGCACGGCGGGGAGGCCTGGTTCACCGACGGCGAGGTTGGACGGCGGAAGCTCGTCGGAGAGTCGTGGTCGAGGTCGTTTCCGACTGCCACAGAGAGGGGAAACAAGGGGGAAAGAGTCAGTGAGGTGCGGCGGTTCCGAAATGAGTGGAAGGAGAGGCAGGGGAGGCCTGTACCTCGAGATCGCCGGCGGCCCGACGCGGCGGAGCTCCGGTCGATCCCGAGCACTGGGGCGTCCTGGGGTTGAACTGGAGGTGCAGGGGGGATCAATGGAGAGGTGTGAGGCAGGTGAGGGTGCTGGAGAGGCTCGGGAGGGCCTATTTATAGGGGCTCGATGGAGACCCGAGGTCCAGTGCGCCGGCGAGCTCCGGCTTGACGCTACAGCGCACGGGAGGCGACGGGGATGAGTCTGGGGAGTTCCTGGACGATCCCTACGTCCAGCTGAGGTAAGAGGAGGAGCGGGGGAGCGTCAGAGGAGGGCGCGCGTGTGAGGCAGAGGAATGGCCGAAGCGGGCGGCCGGTGCGCGTGCGACGTCGTTCACTGGAGGGCGCAGGAGGAGGGGGGACAGCGCCGGGGAGGTTGCGGACGTCGAGGCGCCTCGACTGGCGCGAGGGGGAGGCTCGAGGTTGTCGGGGGAGGCTGATTGGCCCGAGCCAGCGTGCGGAGGGCACTGTTCGCGCGCTCCAGAGCATGCGTATTGCTGGCATCAGCGTGCTCTCGCCGGTTTGGTCCGTTCCAGCGTGCCCAACAGTGTCTAGTGCGTTGTAGGAGAAGTAAAGAAAGGGCCTGAGGCCTTGGATGCCCTGGGGATGCAGAGAGAGAGGGAGAGGGCTGGTAACATGGTGGAAACTGGCTGTACAACAAGGTAAAACAAGGGTTTCACCCTCCAATCATGGAGCTGAGGTGCTGGGGGAGTTACTGGAGGTAGCTGGTAACTCATTGAGCCTGTGGTAAGAAGTTGAGGCCATGGAGAAAAGTGAAAGTGATCAAGTTGAGGGTTTTAGAATTTCTGCAGAAGGTGTTTGATCAGTGTTTGATCAAGTAAATGAATTCCACTTGACATGGCACTAGACAGGGTTGAAAGACATGAGAAAATAGGGTGCCTCACCAAATTTGGCCTCATTTGAAGAAACTAGCCAATGTAACTTTGGTGAACCCTAGAAATCAACAGAAACAGTTTCATCTTGATTGAGTCAAGCTAATCATCTCCCCTTGATGCACCACTTGGTGTAGCATCATCATTTGGGGTATTGATCATGCTCACAAAGTTTGAAGCTCCAGATAAAAAGTTGGTAATGTAAAGTTGTTCAAATTTGCATTTGAACAGAAAGGGTTCTGAGGTGATCTGATCAAGTTGCTCTATTCCAAATCTTGTGCCATTTGGTCTAGATGCCTTAATAGGTCATTCTAGCATGTGCACCAAGTTTGAGAGCATTTGGACAAGTTTGGCAATGTAAAGTTGCTCAAACTTCAAATATGGACATAATGGTTATGAAGGGGTTTGACGAGGTTTTCTTGCTTCCCAAGGCATGGGACTTGGCAAGATCATCAAATATGTCATATATGACATGATAGAATTTCCCTGGAATTTTTGGAGAAAGTTTCCTTTGTAAATATTTCAAAAGCTTGAAATATCCAGAAAGGGTTTTATAGGGTTTAGCCCATTATTTTGAACATGACCAAGTGTTGAAACTCTTATATATGGACAATATATGTCCTATGAGTCTCTCTGAATTTTGGCAAATATTTTTGAAATAGTTAAATAATTTTCCCCTATTAAAGACCATTTCTGGCCTTAAGAAAAAGCTTTTAAATAAAATAGAGAAATAACTTTTAAAATTATGCCTTTGTGGTTTCTGGGAGTCCTATGGCTACTAGGTCTCAAATAAACCTTTTAAAATAATTTTCACACCCTAAATCAAGTACTTGAAGTGCAAATCTCAATTCAGGGGTTTTTGGAAAACTAAATTTATAAAATACTATTTGGCCAAATTAATTTTGTAAGAAAATACTATATTGTCTTATAACACTTGGCATGATCATTGGGCAGAAGTTTTGGGTAAGGAGATGAAATCTACAAGAGATCATAGTTGACTTTAATGAGCACATGAAAAAGCAAATGAAGAAAACTCAATTCCAATTAAAAGCCAAATGATGCTAAAAAAAATTTGCTGGTCCAAATTTTCATGCTTCAAAGTTACAAATAACATGTTACAAAATGCAGGGTGTGACACTATCTTCTGTTTAGATGTGGTTTTTTGTTTTAATTAGTGTTAGTGCCAAGTAGAACCTTTGGGAAGACTTGTGTGAAGTTTATATGATCTTGCTGTAAAAAACAGAATCGTTAGCGCTCACTAGAATAGTCACCAGATTTTACTGGAGTGTTCTATTTAGTTGATTCTTTTCGCAGATGATTAATAGAAAAATTCCTCACGTTTACCAATTTATTTAAAAAAATTTGGAGTTACAAAAGTATGCGAAAGTTACAGATTACTACAGATTGTTCAGTTTTTGACAGATTCTGTTTTTCGTGTGTTGTTTGCTTATTTTGATGAATCTATGAGTAGTATTGGAGGATATAAATCATATAGAAGTTGGATTACAGTAGGTTTAACACCAATATAAACAAAGAATGAGTTCATTACAGTACCTTTGAGTGGTGGTTTGTTTTCTTATACTAATGGAGCCCAAGAGATTTTTGGCTAAGTTTTGTGTTGTGAAATTTTCAAGTTTTGAGTATTGCTTTGATGGACTAAGGAACAAAGAGTGGCAAGAGCCTAAGCTTGGGGATGCCCAAGACACCCCAAGGTAAAATTAAAGGACAACTAAAAGCCTAAGCTTGGGGATGCCCCGGGAAGGCATCCCCTCTTTCGTCTTCATCTATCGGTAACTATACTCGGGACTATATTTTTATTCACCACATGATATGTGTTTTACTTGGAGCGTCATGTATAATTTGAGTCCTTGCTTGTTAGTTCGCCACAATTATCCTTGCTGGACACACCTTTTTGAGAGAGATAAATATGGCCTAGGAATTGTTAGAACACTCTATGTGCTTCACTTATATCTTTTGAGCTAAATAGTTTTGCTCTAGTGCTTCACTTATATCATTTAGAGCACGGTGGTGATTTTATTTTGAAGAAATTGTTGATCTCTCATGCTTCAATTATATCCTTTTGAGAGTCTATTAGAACAGCATGGTAATGTGATTTGGCTATAAAACTAGCCTTAACATGATAGGCACCCAAGATGAATGTAGTAAAAACATTAATATAAAGTGCATTGAGTATGATGAGAAGATTGATACTTGATAATTGTTTTAAGATATGAGGATAGTGATATTAGAGTCATTCTAGTGGAGTTATTGTGAAATTGAGAAATACTTGTGTTAAAGTTTGTGATTCCCGTAGCATGCACATATGGTGAACCGCTATGTGACGAAGTTAGAGCATGAGGTATTTGTAGAGTGTCATCCTTTGTGTGGAGGTCGGGGGCGCGCGATGGTTAACTCCTACCAACCTCCCCCTAGGAGCATGCGTTGATTGCTTTTTTTTGATGACTCATAATTTTTTTGCAATAAGTATATGAGTTCTTTATGACTAATGTTGAGTCCATGGATTATACGCACTCTCACCCTTCCACCATTGCTAGCCTCTCTTGTACCGCGCAACTTTCGCCGGTACCATACACCCACTATATACCTTCCTCAAAACAGCCACCATATACCTTCCTCAAAACAGCCACCATATCTACCTATCATGGCATTTCCATAACCATTCCGAGATATATTGCCATGCAACTTTCCACCGTTCCGTTCATATGACACGCTTCATATTGTCATATTGCCATGCATGATCATGTAGTTGACATCGTATTTGTGGCAAAGCCACCATGCATAATTTTTCATAAATGTCACTCTTGATTCATTGCACATCCCGGTACACCGCCGGAGGCATTCATATAGAGTCGTACTTTGTTCTAGTATCGAGTTGTAATATCGAGTTGTAATATCGAGTTGTAAATAATTAGAAGTGTGATGATCATCATTATTAGAGCATTGTCCCCAAAAAAGAAAAAAAAAGGAAAGGCCAAGAAAAAGAATGGCCCAAAAAAAGAAAAAGAAAAGAAAAAAAGGGACAATTGCTACTATCTTTTTCCACACTTGTGCTTCAAAGTAGCACCATGTTCTTCATGATAGAGAGTCTCATGTTTAGTCACTTTCATATGCTAGTGGGAATTTTCATTATAGAACTTGCCTTGTATATTCCAACGATGGGCTTCCTCAAATGCCCTAGGTCTTCATGAGCAAGCAAGTTGGATGCACACCCACTTAGTTTCTTTTGTTGAGCTTTCATACATTTGTAGCTCTAGTGCATCCGTCGCCTGACAATCCCTACTCACTCACATTGATATCTATTGATGGGCATCTCCATAGCCCGTTGATACGCCTAGTCGATGTGAGACTATCTCCCTCCTTTTTGTCTTCTCCACAACCACCACTCTATTCCACCCATAGTGTTATATCCATGGCTCACGCTCAGGTATTGCATGAAAGTTGAAAGGTTTGAAAGAATAGAGTATGAAAACAAGTGCTTGGCTGAAACCGGGGTTGTTCATGATATGAATATTTTGTGTGATGAAGAGGGAGCATAGCCAGACTATATGATTTTGTAGGGATAACTTTCTTTAGCCTTGGTATTTTGAGAAGACATGATTGCTTTGTTAGTATGCTTGAAGTGTTATTATTTCTTATGTCAATATAGACTTTTGTCTTGAATCTTTCAGATCTGAACATTCATGCCACAATAAAGAGAATTACAATGAAAATTATGTTGGTTAGCATTCCACATCAAAAATTCTGTTTTTATCATTTACCTACTCGAGGACGAGAAGGAATTAAGCTTGGGGATGCTTGATACGTCTCCAAAGTATCTATAATTTTTTATTGTTCCATGCTATTATTTATGATGTTTTGGATGTTTAATGGGCTTTGTTATACACTTTTATATTATTTTTGGGACTAAGCTATTAACCCAAAGGCCCAGTCCAGATTGCTGTTTTTTTTGCCTATTTCAGGGTTTTACAGAAAAGGAATATCAAATGGAGTCCAAATGGAATGAAACCTTCGGGAGAGACATTTTTGGAGCGATATCTTCACGGGAGACTTGAGAACCACGGAATAGGGCAAACATGGCGTCCACGAGGGTGGGGGAGCCCCCCCTACAGGGCGCACCCCCTACCTCGTGGGCCCCACATTGGTCCCCCGATGCCCTCCTTCCTCCTATATATATCCATGTACCCCGAAAACATCAGAAGAGGAGAAAAAACCCTAATTCCACCGCCCCAAACTTCTGTTCCCGTGAGATCCCATCTTGGGGCCTGTTCCGGAGCTCCGCCGGAGGGGGGATCTACCACGGAGTGCTTCTACATCAACACCATCGCCTCACCATGAGTTGTGAGTAGTTTACCACAAACCTTCGTGTCCATAGTTAGTACCTAGATGGCTTCTTCTCTCTCTTTGGATCTCAATACCAAGTTCTCCTCGGTCTTCGAGGAGATCTATTAGATGTAATCTCTTTTTGCAGTGTGTTTGTCGAGATCCGATGAATTGTGGATTTATGAGCAAGTTTATCTATGAGAAATATTTGGTTCTTTTCTCAATTATTTTATGTATGATTATAATATCCTTGCAAATCTCTTCGAATTATCGGTTTGGTTTGGCCTACTAGATCTATAGTTCTTGCAATGGGAGAAATGCTTGGCTTTGGGTTCAATCTTGCGGTGTCCTTTCCCAGTGACAGTAGGGGCAGCAAGGAACGTATGGTATTGTTGCCATGGAGGATAAAAAGATGGGGTTTATATCATATTACTTGAGTTTATCCTCTACATCATGTCATCTTGCTTAAGGCGTTACTGTGTTCTTATGAACTTAATACTCTAGATGCATGCTGGATAGCGGTCGATGTGTGGAGTAATAGTAGTAGATGCAGAATCGTTTCGGTCTACTTGTCACGGACGTGATGCCTATATATAATGATCATGCCTAGATATTCTCATAATTATTCGCTTTTTATCAATTGCTCGACAGTAATTAATTCACCCACCGTAGAATTCTGCTACCATGAGAGAAGCCACTAGTGAAACCTATGGCCCCCGGGTATATTCTCAACATATCAATCTACAATCTACTTTACTTTACCGTTTTTACTTTATGTTCTTATATCCAAAAATACCAAAAATATCAAACTATCATATCTATCAGATCTCACTTTCGTAAGTGACCGTAAAGGGATTGACAACCCCTTGTCGCGTTGGCTGTGAAGTTTTTATTTGTTTGTGTAGGTGCAAGGGACTCGCGCGTGGTCTCCTACTGGATTGATACCTTGCTTCTCAAAAACTGAGGGAAATACTTACGCTACTGTGATGCATCACCCTTTCCTCTTAGAGGGAATACAACGCAAGCTCGAGAAGTAGCACTCAACTTTTTCTATTTTAGTGATCCAAGATCACATTGAGTCCATAGGAAAGCCAATACTATTAAAAGGGGATGAGGTGTTGCTTAATGGGTTTCTTGCTCAAAATGCTCAGTGATATGCCCCAAAACCCTCAACCACTTTCTCACATCCACATATGTCCCAAACCAAAAGTCAAACTCGGCCCCACCGAAAAGTTCCATCTGGCGCCACCGAGTTCATTTGACATAGCCACTGCCACTAAACCTAATCATTTCGGTCTCACCGAAAGGGCTCTCGGTCTCACCAAGATGGGATTGCAAACTCTCTGTTTCCCTTCGTAACGTTTCGGTCTAACCGAGATGAGCGATCAGTCCCACCGAGTTCACAATGCAAACTCTCTATTTCCCCTTCGTAACGTTTCGGTCCCACCGAAACGAGCGAATCGGTCCCACCGAGTTTGTCTGACCAACTCTCTAGTGTGCTTATTACCAAAATTGGTCCCACCGAGTTTATGTAATCGGTCTCACCGAGATTACGTTATTCCTTAACCCTAATAAAATTGGTCCCACCGAGTTGATCATATCGGTCCCACCGAAATGCCTAATGGTCACATTATGAACTAAATCGGTCTGACCGAGTTCTCTGAATCGGTCCCACCGAGTTTGGTAAATTGTGTGTAACGGTTAGATTTTGTGTGGAGGCTATATATACCCCTCCACCCACTCTTCACTCGTGGAGAGAGCCATCAGAACATACCTACACTTCCATTTTCACTGTTCTGAGAGAGAACCACCTACTCAAGTGTTGAGATCAAGATATTCCATTCCTACCATATGAATCTTGTTCTCTAGCCTTCCCCAAGTTGCTTTCCACTCAAATCATTCTTCCACCATATCCAAATCTGTGAGGAACTGTTTGAGTGTTGGGGAGACTATCATTTGAAGCATTTGAGCAAGGAGTTCATCATTAACACACTGTCTATTACCTTTTGGAGAGCGGTGTCTCCTAGATTGGTTAGGTGTCACTTGGGAGCCCCCGACGAGATTGTGGAGTTGAACCAAGGAGTTTGTACGGGCAAGGAGATCGCCTAGTTCGTGAAGATCTACCCTAGTGAGGAAAGTCCTTCATGGGCGATGGCCATGGTGGGATAGACAAGGTTGCTTCTTCGTGGACCCTTTGTGGGTAGAGCCCTCCGTGGACTCGCTGGGTTGCAGTCTCCATCAATGTGGATGTACGATAGCACCACCTATCGGAACCACGACAATAACATTTGTGTCTACACTTGCGTTTGCTCCCTCCAAACTCCTCCCTTTACCTTGATATGCAATTTTTTTACATTCCGCTGCTATACTCTTAGAATTTCATGTGTAGGTTGATTGCTTGACTTGTGCTAAGTTGCTAAAATCTGTGAAAAACAGAACAGCAGGTAGTAATTGATCTGTTCGGGGTACTTCTGCAACTCAAATAAAAAAACTCAGAACAGACGCACGAAAGACAATTATATAGAGAACGCTGCCGAAAAAGTTCAGACCAAAAAGATGATCTGGTGATTTTATACGAATTTTTCTATCCAAGGACAGAATCTGTTTCCTGGACAGCACCTCACAACTTTTGAACTTTCTAGCAGCCAGAGGCTATACTTGGCACAAATATGAAAAGCAAAGATACAATGATGATGCTACTGTAGTAAACAACATCAAGACACAACAAAAGCAAAATATAAAAATTTATTCATGTGGGCTGCCTCCCAAAAGCGCTTTCTTTTATGCCTTTAAGCTAGGCATAAGACTTTAATGATGCTCTTGTAGGAATAAGAATTGAAGAACAAAAGAGAGCATCAAGAAGCAAATACTAAACACATTTAAGCCTAACATGCTTCCTATGCATAGGAATATTGCAATAGAATAATTCATTGAAGCACAAAGCAATAAGCATAGGAAGACAAAACAAGTGCAGCTTCAAAACCTTCAACATAAAGAGAGGGAACTTGATATTATTGAAATATCTATAAGCATATGTTCCCTTCTCATAATAATTTTCAGTGGGATCACGAATAAACTCAACAATATAAGCATCACATAAAGCATTGTTACCATGATCCACATGCAAAAATGTACTCCTACTCTCCACATAAGCATCATGAAGAGGATAAAACTTAGTATAAAAGAGAGACATAAGCTCTTGCCAATCAAGCAAGTGTGAGTTATCGAGAAGCTTATACCAATCTGAAGCTTTATCTATAAGTGATACGACGAACAATTTCCTCATGACAAACTCCCTTGATACACCTGCAAGCTTAAATAATGAACATAGTTGTGACAGATATAGCAAGTGTTCACTGGGATGTCTGTCTCCTGCATAACGATTAGCCAAAACATAATCGATAATACCAGCTGGTATTTTACAGGGCACAATTTCAGTAGGGGGGAGATCAACCACCACAGGTGTGGGGCGTCTTCCCACAAGCAATAATCCAATAACATGGTTGTCTATAAGCATAACTGGTGAAAAGACATAGAGAAAACTGAAAGGTAAACTAACAAGACTAAAAGCAAAGGTAAAAGATAGCGTGCAACTCCCCTATCCTGAAGAGTGGAGTCCCCGGCAACGGCGCCAGAAAAACTCCTTGATGGGCCTCTAACCCCTCGTTGGTTACCCCAAGTGGAAGGTGTAAGATGCAGTGTTGTGGAAGTTTTTCCCTTAGCAAAGATGCCAAGGATCGAATCCCCAGAGACTCCTAGGTTCAACAAGTAGGTGTCAACTGCTAACGACGCCAGATATTAGCAATCAACATGGACCTGCACACAGATACAAATAACTTTGCTCCCAACGAGTACAGAGAGGTTGTCAATCCCTCCGGCCTTGTAGTTCACAAAGGATTAAACGCAAGTGATAGTAGTGATAGGTAATGTTTGCAATAGTAAATAAAGCGAAAAGTAAATAGCGGATGTGATCAATGATGGTAATATGGACCGGAGTCTCATGATGTTCACTAGTGATGTCTCTCTCCCAAAAGACGATAAAACAGCTATGTGAGGTAAACGAATTACAGCTGGGCAATTGACAGGACCACGAACGCAAACCAATGCTGACTACATTGCAAGAAAGGTTGAGGTTCAAAGCATGGGCGGTACGCCAAAGTAAGTAGACCGAAATCCATCAATATCTACTACTAATCATCCACCTTGAGATATCTATCCAGAACATCTCGCTGGTATTAAGTTGCGAGTCCCACCCATAGTGTAAACTCAATGCAACCGACAACTGCATTAAAAGAACTTTGCGTAAAGTAAACAATCCTTGCACCCGCGGGCACAAGCACCGTTGTTTTCCCCCTTGTGGCAACATCACATCCCCTAGACTCATGTTTCTGTCACTCAAGCTAGTCATCGAGGGGCATGAACCCACGATCGAGCATAACGTTCCCTCTTGGAGTCACTACCTACTACTCGGCCAAAGCAATAATAACAACGGAGAACATGCAAGAATTACTTATGAACATAAATATAAAAGAGGTAGATCAAATATATTACTCAAGATCAATCTGAACATAATCTCATAATCCATCGGATCCCAGCAAACTCATCATAGCAACAACATAAGGATTACATATATGCCTCGATCATGTAGGGCAGCTCACGAGGACTAATTAGTGAAGCACAAGAACGGGAGGAGAACATCACATAGCTACTGGTCATGGACTCATTGTCCAAGGGAGACTACTCACAACTCACCCGGGAGGCGTCCATGGTGGTGAAGAGGCTCCCGATGGTGATCCTCCCCTCCGACAGGGTGCCGGGAAGAGTTCTCCTGGTGCTCCCGATCATGGAAGTGGCGGCGGCGGCGGAACAGAGATGAGATCGCGAAAAAGAGTTCCCGTCCCGAGGGTTTCGAAGGGCGCTCTAAATATATGCCAAAGGGGGCACCAGACGGGGCTCGGGGGGCCCAGGCGCCCCCCCCCCCC
>LR738714.1:624055996-624121476 GCA_902687465.1 Secale cereale
TTCGGGCGCAAGGAAGTTTCCGGAACGCTGATTTTTTATATAATTTTTCTGGATTTTTCCTGGCAGTTCTCGTAACGTGAAAACCTGAAATACAAAAACAGCCGAAAACAGAAATTGGCACTGGGGTGCACTGGATTAGTAGGTTAGTCCAAATATGATCAAAAGTGTATGGAAGTGTATAAATATCATAGCAATATCACCCAAAAGTGGCATGGAGCAAGCAGAAATTATAGATACGTTTTGGACGTATCATTTGCTTCGACGCATCGGAGATTGCCCTAAAGGTGCATCTTTATAGTAGTGTCGACGAATGAATCACCACCCTATCTTTGTAGTCTTACACTCACTCCTCGTTGTATCCCTCTTGTTCGTCTAGTTTTGCCCCTCTTCTCCCATTTGTAAAATGATCTTGTATTTAGCTTGTTCTAAATGAAAATTCAGGTGGGGGTCTTACCTCTTGAGCTTGCGTTCGTTTTTCCCTTGAAGAGGAAAGGGTGATGCATCAAAGTAGAGTAAGTATTTCCCTCAGTTTGAGAACCAAGGTATCAATCCAGTAGGAGATTAGGCACAAATCGCCAAATACATGCACCAACAATCAAACAACTTGCACCCAACACAAAAAGGGATATTCAATCCCTTCACGATTATTTGCAAAAGTGAGATCCGATAGAGATAGATAACTTGTAAAGTTTTTTTTTGTTTTTTTTTTATAGATTGAAAAGTAAAAGATTGCAAAATAGTAGATCTGAAACTTATAAGATGTAAAATAGACCCGGGGACCATAGGTTTCACTATAGGCTTCTCTCATGACAGCAAGTAATATGGTGGGTGAACAAATTACTGCCAAGCAATTGATAGAAAAGCGCAAAGTTATGACGATATCTAAGGCAATGATTATGAATATAGGCATCACATCTGTGTCAAGTAGACCGACTCCTGCTTGCATCTACTACTATTACTCCACACATCGACTGCAACGAATCTGCATTTATCTCTACTCCTATAAAAATGCGAGTTGGTGGTGATGGTGTGCCTGCCTTCGGGCTATATCTACCGTCGGATCTAAAAGCTGAGGTTGAGATTGACACTAAGGCTGCGTTTGGCAGCTCAGTATTTCTAAAGTTTTGCAAGAATACTGTGGTTTTGAAAAAGAACTATAGTTTTAAATACTTTGACGTGTTTGGCGTCAATTAATAATCCAGTTTTATAAACTGTAGTATATCTAATACTGTGGTTTTTTTGTGGTATTTGAAAAAGAGGTCCAGACCTCTTTTTTCTGTAAACAGAGAAACGCTCGCTCGACTTCTTCTTCAAACAGTTATCATCCGTCATTCCCTGTCTTCTCTGCAACCAACATGGCTAGAAAAGTAGGTGCTCTTCGACGTTGACTACTCTGCCACTCCTACGTCCGACCTCCACTGGACTACTCCGTCGTTGAGCTCTTTAATACGTTGGGCAGCATACTAAGCTAGCTAGAATTTCGGTCATATCAGGCCAGAGGCGCATGTACAATACTACAACAACAGCTGGAAACATGTGCATGCCGAGGCTTAGATCGTTGTAACTCCTTGAGTGTAGCTGGGTTTGGTTCGGCGGTCAAATCAGGGAAAGTGAGAAAAACTGCATTTGCCAAACACCTACATAGTTTGGCTGAAACTGAGAAAAACTATGGTTTCTAAAAACTGAAGTATTCATTGCCCATGCATTGGAATACTGAGGTTTTCATTTACTATGGTTTTGAAAAAATGGTGCTGCCAAACTAGGATTAAGACGTGTTGTGCCCAGCCAACCTCCAAAACACGAATAGTCTGGAGGTTTCTACTTCTATGGAGAAACAGATTATTCTGGAACCTCTCCCCCTCCCGCTTTCCCACTCTCCCGCTTGCCCTCTCCGGCGACGCTGCTGCTCGGAGATGGTGGAGGCGAGGCGCCCGTCATCGTAGTTTGTATAGTAGGTTTAGACTTGGTCCCTTTGTGGCGTTTGGGAGTAGGTCCCCGGACCCCATCGGTTGTATCTGGTGCGCCCTATTCTTGGCTACCTCTTCGGTCCTGCTCCGGTGGCCGGAGCTGTGGCAGTCCCATGGTAGAAGAGCTCGAGCTAGGCATCTTTGACAATAAAGTCGCCTTCCCCTCTCGGTACCTGACGTGGTTTCTGATGAGCGGCGTCCGTGTAGCGGCAAAGCGCCTCTGTGGCGGGCTCCCATGGTGGGAGGTGCGATGGCGTCAAGCTGAAGGTGCGTTCTTCAATAAGCTCGCTGGAGCGGGAGGTTTGCTGTGTTTTCTCCTGCTTGGTCGTCGAGGTGATGGACGGGATGGGGACGAGAAGCACGTTGCGCCTCCTCGAGGTGCGGCTTCAGGTGCGGTCCAGAGACTGGTGCTTGCGGAGCTCCTCAACCTCAACGGCGGCAACTTGTGGTCGTGGTTATCTTGGGCCATGGCGGCCCTCTGCGCTCGACGATCTCGGTCTGGGGTTCGTCGTTGGCATCGCCCCAATTGGCAAGCTCCCCCGCGGTGGCGCAGGTGCCTGGAGTTCGAGGTTAGCCGTGACGAGACGCAGTGGAGAAGACAACATGGGACCGGATTGCTTTTCTATCTTTAGTTCCAGGGTGCTTTATGTAGTACGCGAGGACTTTTAGGACCTGTGCTAATGTCAGGGTCCTCTATGTAAATTTGTATCTACTGGTTGACTAATGCAGTTTCCAGGCCCTTCTGGACCATTCCCGCTATAAAAAATGTTAGTTAGGCTAGCGTCACGTTCCTTGTATAGCTGTAGCTAGGGTCTCAACAAATCGTAAGTTCATCTAAACAAGATCGTACGTACTTCTGGCGCCTGGAGTATTTGGCATTGAGGGCTCGTTTGGAGCTCACCAATAATTTGGCGCAGGATTTCGACGCTGGCGGATCACCAAAATATTGGCTATGTATTCAACAGGAGGAGCTGCTGCACTGATGGCGTGCCAAAGGGAGGAGCTGCTGCGCTGACGGCGTGCCAAATAATCTGATGCTAGCTAAACGGGTGCCAAAGGGAGGAGCTGGTGCGCTGACGGCGTGCCAAATAATCTGATGCTAGCTAAACGGATGCCCACACTGCAGTCAACGCCAAATATTTGGCCGGGTGAATCCGGGCTGCAATCCAAACAGCCTTTGAGATTTCCCCTTCGTCATCACTCCTCCTAAGATTTGGCGGTGCACGTTACCATAGAAGGAGAACAACACACGACACAATATTTGGCCGGGTGAATCCGGGCTGCAATCCAAACAGCCTCTGAGATTTCCCCTTCGTCATCACTCCTCCTAAGATTTGGCCGTGCAGGTTATCATAGAAGGAGAATAACACATGACGATCGATGATAGACGGAGTCGAAGGAAATGGCAGACTTCGGACAGCACGGTCATATGCACTTCTTGCGTCATCGCGAACCCGAGGCTAGCCGGAATTGGTGCCGAAAGGTGTCGTGTAAGAGTTTGATGTGCGGTGGTCGTCATTCGGGTTGGGGAAGATGGCCGCGACACGGATGTTGTGGTGGCCGAGATGCTGGGCCGATGGGCGCTCCAGTTCAATCTCGTCGGCGTGAACCACATGCAGAGCGGGAGCAGCGTGGGGCTCCCGGGAGATGGACATCGACCGAGGCACGACAGGCAGCGGTCGGCGACAGCTGGGAGGCGGCGGCTGGGAGTTGCGGAGGCATGTTAGGCGGCCGAGGGCAGCAAAGGGGTCGGTAGCCGGCGACCGGGAGCAATGATTGGTGAGAAATGAGAGGAAATTGATTGGGGGTGTAACACCTTACGGCACCAGTGTCCGCCATGCATCAACATCAGGGAGCCGTGCTGGCCGTCCTAAACCGGTCTTGAACGGACCGCCGCGCACAACCTCCAACCGTCCTCATTCCAGTGCGAGTGCTCTGGCCAACATTCCGTCGTCATGGTCTTGTACCCGTAAAATAGAAAGATAATCAATCAGTCAGCGCTGCATCTTCCATTCTACAAGTTGTTGTGCATGACACCACCCCAAACCCCCAATGGATAGTGAGCGCAAAAGCAAGCGGGCGAGGTGGGTGTAGTGGGCACCGCGACGGGCGATAGCCCGCACACGACCTCTACGTGTGGAGCCTCATCAGTATGCGACGGGCCACATCTACTACATGTTGTTCGCCTACAATGGCGATGGCAACATGCTGGAGCCCATACACGCCGTTTCAGAGTAGTGGGTACTGAGCAGCCTCGGATGGCATTTGGCCAAGCTCTTTTAGGGGTTCCTCAAAATCCAAAACTTTGTAGTGGCATTTCTCAAAAACACGCACACACTTACAACAACTCTATTGATGTTCATAGTTGTTGGCATATATATGCCCTACAAAGAGAATAAATAGCCTTTGTCTCTGCGTCTTGTGTCGTATGCCTATTGTATCATTTTCATCATTGACATATGCATGTAGCAAATTATCATTGCAAAATATTGTGGCAGCAGTGTTTGTCCTGTTAATTCCGCATTCCTTATTTTCTGTTATAGTGTTACTTCTGTGTTAGTTATGTCTTATTTTTCTCTATGTTCTGTGCATAAGTGGAGAAACATCCAATTTTTCAAGCCACATCCTGGGTATTTGTTTCCTTGTTGTTGGTTATCAACATTTTCTTTGCAGAAACTTGGTTGATGTAAGGAACTTAGAAGTGGTCCAGTACTAACATTTTTGTATGTACGTACATGTGCACTCGCCCTTTATATATAAGTTTCAAGAGCATATTTTAGTTTACATTTTGTTTCTTTGCTCCATACGTAATGTACTGAAAGTGGATGTCCATTGTTTTTTTGGGCCTACATATACTACAGACCCTCTAAAATTTTCCTTTGTCTAAATATTCCTACATGTTGTTATATATACTACATACCGTTTTTAGGTAGAAGTTGAAGGGAGGGTCTAAAATATTGCTTCTCTTTATGGTGGTGTTGTATGTAGATTTTTGTAGCGGTTAATGGGGTGCAGACTGGAGGTGGATCATGTGCTAACCAAAAGCTGGTTGGGGTCGCGACAATTGCCAAATGTGCGTCTACGGATTTTCTATTTGCCGCATGCTCTCTGTTCCCTCAATATGGATTGTGGAACAACAATGAGAAAGCTGGGCAGGGAGAACAATAAGTATTCTACAAGGTAAAATTTGAGAAGAAATGTTGAGCTAGATGAGGGGTTTGATCGGTTGGAAATCATAGGTTTGATTTTGCTTAATGTATACTTATCAACATTATGCCATCACTTCGATTGATGCCTTATCTTTTACTGTTCAGTAGGCTCTTGACACTTAAGTAAACAATTCTCACCCGTTCTTTTGTGATTTCGTAGCGTAGCACGGGGGGCATCTTACTAGTAGAGTATTAAGTTCATAAGAATAGAGTAGCGCATTAAGTAAGATGACATGATGTAGCGGAATTAAGTCAAGCAATATGATGAAAACCCCATCTTGTTATCCTCGATGGCAACAATACAATACGTGTCATGTCCCCTACTGTCACTGGGATTGAGCACCGCAAGATTGAACCCAAAGCAAATCACTTCTCCCATTGCAAGATAAACAAATCTAGTTGGCCAAACGAAACTGATAGTTCGAACAGAATTACTAAGATATCAAATCATGCATATAAGAATTCAGAAGAGACTCAAATAATATTCATAGATAATCTGATCATAAATCCACAATTCATCGGATCTTGGCAAACACACCGCAAAAGAAGATTACATCGGATAGATCTCTAAGAACATCGAGGAGAACATGGTATTGAGGATCAAAGAGAGAGAAGAAGCCATCTAGCTACTAGCTATGGACCCATAGGTCTATGGTAGACTACTCACACTTCATATGAAGGGCAATGGTGTTGATGTAGATGCCATCCATGGTCGAATCCCCTTCCGGCAGAGTACCGAAAAAGGCCTCCAGATGGGATCTCGCGGAAACAAAAGGTTACTGCGGCGGAAAAGTGGTTTTGATGGATGTTCTGATGTTTCTGGAATATGTGTGAATTTATAGGCGGAAAAAGTAGGCTAGGGGAGGCACGAACGGCGCACAAGGTAGGGGGCGCGCCCTACCCCTCGGGGCGCGCCCTCTACCCTTATGGCCGCCTCATAGATACCCTAGCATGTACTCCAAGTCATCTAGATGTCTTCTGGTCCAAGAAAAATCCTCATAAAGTTTCATTCCATTTGGACTCCGTTTGATATTCCTTTTATGCGAAACTCAAAAACAAGGAAAATATAGAAACTGTCACTGGGGTCTGGGTTAATAGGTTAGTCCCAAAAATAATATAAAATAGCATATTAATTCATATAAAGCATCCAAAACAGATAATATAATAGCACAGAACAACCTAATATTATAGATATGTTGGAGACATATCAAGCATCCCCAAGCTTAACTCCTACTCATCCTCGAGTAGGTAAATGATAAAAACAGAATTTTTGGTGTGGAATGCTACCCAACATATTTATCAATGCAATATTCTTTATTGCGGAATGAATGTTCAGATCCATAAGACTCAAAATAAAAGTTTGTCAATATCAAAACAATAATACTTCAAGCATACTAAAAACTATTCCACGAAGCTCCAAAAATAACATGGCTAAAGAAAGTTATCCCTACAAAATCATATAGTCATTTATGCTCCCTCTTCTTAACACAAAGTTTAAATTATGCCTATCCCAGTGTCAATCAAGCAATTGTTTTCATACTTTAACATTCTTAAACCTTTTCAACTCTTCACGCAATACATGACCGTGAGCCATGGATATAGCACTATGGGTGGAATAGAAGGTGGTAATAGACAAAAGGAGGGAGAATGTCTCACATCAACTAGGTGTAGGATCGAAAGTATGTCTAGAGGGGGGGGTGATTAGACTACTTGTAAATATAAAAATTCTGCCTTTTGACAAAGAACAGTTTTTGGCAGATTCACAATTATGATCAAGTCAAGCATCACCCTACACATGCAATTCTAGAGTATAGGCAGCGGAAAGTAAATTGCACATGTAGTAAAGAGAGGTGGAGAAGAGCAAACGCAATTTGGAGACGCGGTGATTTTTCCCGTGGTTCCGATAGGTGGTGCTATCGTACATCCACGTTGATGGAGACTTCAACCCACGGAGGGTAACGGCTGCGCGAGTCCACGGAGGGCTCCACCCACAAAGGGTCCACGAAGAAGCAACCTTGTCTATTCCATCATGGCCTACGCCCACGGAGGGCTAGCCTTACTCGGGGTAGATCTTCACGAAGTAGGCGATCTCCTTGCCCTTACAAACTTCTTGGTTCAACTCCACATCTCGATGACGGAGGCTCCCAAGCGACACCTAACCAATCTAGGAGGCACCACCCTCCAAAAGGTAATAGATGTTGTAGATGATGATGAACTCCTTGCTCTTGTGCTTCAAATGATAATCTCCCCAACACTCAACTCTCCTCACTGATTTGGCTGTGGTGGAAG
This sequence comes from Secale cereale, assembly GCA_902687465.1. Taxonomy (NCBI): domain Eukaryota; kingdom Viridiplantae; phylum Streptophyta; class Magnoliopsida; order Poales; family Poaceae; genus Secale; species Secale cereale. Next base: position 624,063,462 of record LR738714.1, read on the forward strand.
AAAGGATTGAGTGGAAAGCAACTTGGGAAGGTTAGAGATCAAGTTTCATATGGTGGGAGTGGAGCAACTTGATCTCAACACAAGGATAGGTAGTTCTCTTCTCAGAAATGTAAGGTAGGAGTGGTAGTTCTTTCTGATGGCTCTCTCAACGAATGAAGAGGGGGTGGAGGGGTATATATAGCCTCCACACAAAATCCAACCGTTACACACATATTTGAGCAATCTCGGTGGGACCGAAGTGGACAACCCGGTGAGACCGAAAGTTCAAATAATGTGAACGTTGGGGTTTTCGGTGGGACCGAAAATACCATCTCGGTTAGACCGATTTGAGCAAAGACAGGAGCATGCCAGTTTCGGTAAGACCGACTTTATCATCTCGGTGACACCGATTTGATGACAGAAGGTTACAGAAGCTTGGCAGCCCATGTTTCGGTGAAACCGATTTCAAACTCGGAATATCCGATTTTTCTAGGGTTTGGCTTATGGCTGAGGTGGTTCATCTCGGTGTGACTGAGTTTGGAATATCGGTGGGACCGAGATTACTTATGAGTGTATTTTGTAGTGAAGGTTGCTGATAGTTTAGGGAGATATATCACTAAGCACTTGAGCAACCAGATCATCAACATAACCTCATCCCCTTTTAATAGTATTGGCTTTTCCTATGGACTCAATGTGATCTTGGATAACTAAACCAAAAATGGAGTCTTGAGCTTTTGCCAATGCTTGTCTTAGCATTTTGAGGGGTCCACTTCTTCAGTCATTGCCATACCCATATCACTGAACTTCTCTGAAATGATTCTCAAGTAACTATTAGTTCAATGATATATATGTTGTTATTAATTGCCAAAACCACCCGGGGATAAGTTGCACTTTCAATCTCCCCCTTTTTGGTAATTGATGACAACATATAGATCAAAGCTTCGACAAGAGATATAATCAATGAATAATATCGTCGCTTTGAGAAGTATGTGATAAGCAAGAGCTCCCCCTAAATTTGTGCATTATTTAAGATTTGCGTTTGAATGCAAATGCACAATCGATTAGGATCATGGGTCACTCTTCCATGTCACATACATCTTGGTGGAGCGCACAAAATGATAAGAATGAATAACATGCACCCAATCACCAAGACACGAGTAAATAGTCATACAAGATAGGAATAGCATATGATAAGCATTAAGCACACATTAAAGCATAGTATGACCAAGCACTCATTAAGGTAGAATCAAACGGAGTATCAAACACACTGAATGTCTCGAAAACCAAAAGTAACTCAAAGAGACCGCAAAAGAACGAAAGAGCAAAAGCGCAAAGACAACAACACTCTCTCTCTCGAAGCCCTATGATCTATACAATTTCTCCCCCTTTGGCAACAAGTTACCAAAAAGTTCGAAAAAGCATAGAGCTAAACGTCACTGTGGGCTCCGCTGGCGGCTCCCGTCTGGGTTGATGTCGGAGTAGATATGACGGCATCGGCGAAGACTTCAGCTGATGTCTGTGCTAGAGGAGTGGACACTAGAGCTGTAGCTGGAGTAACTGCTGGAGCTGTGGGAGGTGCTGAAGTTGTAGTCCTGGTGTCAGTCACTGGAATAGCAGCTGATCGGGATCCTCTAGGAACCGGAGCAGTCTGTCGATGAGAGTCCTGGACTAAGTCATCCTGCACAAGCTCTGCCTTGTCCTGCTTTGCTTCCTTCATGTCTGCCTCAAGCTTGTTGACGGTCACTTGAATTTCAGTCAGCTTCACGTCCAGAGCGTGGATCTTCTCGTCAACAATCCTCTCTAGGCTCTCCTGAGACTGTTCAATGCTGGCCAGGCATTGTTCAATCCTTTGGGTAGCTTCAAGAATCTGCTCTCCGAAACTCTTTGGTTTAGCTGCTGCTGCTGCTGCTTCTTTGTCAGCTTTGGCTTTCTTAGCAGCTTCTATCTTGGCTTGACCTTCAACAGATGTCGGATCCTCCTCATCCATCACAACAACATTGTCTTCATGCTCTGGCTGCAGGGGTAAGTGTTTCCTATCCAACAAGAATTTGCCCGTGCCAAACTTGGCATTGATAAGCATCTGAATCTGTGGGGCAAATCCACATGACTTTTTCTGGTCAGCTGCAGTCCTCTTAATGGTCTCTACCATTAAGTCCATCACCTTGAAAGGTGCCTTCTCATCAAGTATATGCAGCATGTTGATAGAATATCCTCTGATCATGCAATGATCTCCAGACTTGGGCATCAAGGTATGCCTCAAAATAGTGTTAGTGGTAGGTAAACCTGCCTGGAGATGGTAGACTGAGCCGAGCTTCCATACTTCCAAATCTGCTGCGGGGATCTCCTTGTACATGTTCTTCATGGAATCATGATTCTTCTTTGGAATCCCATAGACATCAATATCATCTTCTCGCTGCACTGGAGCATTCAGAATTTCTGCCCATTCTTCAACGGAAGAAGAAAATCTCTGACCTTCAGTCATCCAGGTGATCTTCCCATCAGGATAGAAGTGAGCTGTGGCATATAATTGCATAATCATCTCATCGTTCCAACTGGTCAACTTCTGACCTACAAACTCTGCAACTCCACATGCAGTGAAGCTTTCATGCACATGTGGAAAGAAATCTCTGTGCTCTTCGCTGTCAATGTATTCCCAGTCAACATATCTGGTGTCTGCGACTATGGGCTTCTTGTCCATCAGCACAGTCTCATAGAAGTCCTGCTGCTCTCTGGTGTGAAATCTGGGATCTACAGCAGTTCTTCTCCTCACGGCATATGGATCAGCTTGTCTCCATAGCCTGAGACCTCTATCTTTCCTTGCCTTCATATCCTCAGCTTGAGGAAGAGCATCATTGTGAAGTGGCAATTTTGGACGGAGTTTCAGCAACACTTGTCCTTCCTCATCAGACTCAGATGGTGGAACATCACCCTTGTTCTTCTCAGATGCTGGAATGTTTCTGGTAGTCCTCTTGGGCTTGGCAGCAGGCTTTGCTGGAGCTGCCTTAGCTTGAGCAGATTTCTTGGGCTTTGAAGTGGCTCCAGCCCTAATGGCATCACCCATGAGCTTCTGCTTCTGAGGAGCAGGCTGGGGTGCTTCTTCTTCTTCATCCTCGACTGCTGCATCTGCATGAGAATCACTATACACTACCCTCTTCCTCTTGGAGGTTTTCTTCACTTTGCTTGGAGCTGGCTCTCCCAGATTCAACTTTTTGGCAACAGTTGACTGCTTGACTTTGCTGGTGCCCTTCTTTGATTGCTGACCTTGTTGCTCTTTGGCAACAACCTTTCTCTTAGGCTTGGAGGTCACCTCTTCCTCAGCGACGAAATCAGAATCCTCATCATCGGAATTCTTCTCCTTTCTAGCTCTGGTGGCTGCAGGAGGCAAGCCACTTGGTGTACTCCTCTCACCATCATCAAATGGGCTACTAGTCTCTGGACTAGTGTCTGCCTCAGGAATGTCTGCAATAGGTGACTCTGACCTGTTCTGACTGTCACTGGCATCTGACATGGCTGACAACCTGTGAATAGATGAGGTATAGGCAGAGAAGAAGAGTTATCACAAACTGCAGAAGTTTTTGCAAAAAAAAAATGAGTTCAAATTTTAGTTTTAAGTTTTCACAGAAGACATATCGGTCAGACCGAGTTTAAATTTCGGTGAATCCGAAGTGTTAAACAGAGGCTTTACACACCACTTTCGGTTTGACCGAAGTGGGTTTCGGTCCTGCCGAAACACTAGGGTTTCACAAAAATTGTATTTCGGTCACACCGATTTGCACAACTCGGTTGGACCGAAGTGTGCAGTGCAATGGCTAGAGGCCGAATCGGTCACACCGAAATTTTAAAATCGGTTTCACCGAGATGTGTTCCGTGGAAACCTAACCCTAACAATTTTACTCGAAGCTAGTTCAAACGAACCGATCTGGTGTAAAGGAAGATTTCAATCGTGGCCAGATATTGGGCAAACAAAACGTGCATTGAATCGGAGAAGGGAGCACGAGTGGGATCAAGACTCACCCTAACTTGGTGGAGTCTCTCTACGGCGGCAACGGCACGGAGGAGAAGTCCGTTGACGGCGATGGAGACCTGCGGCGAGGGCGCACAGGCGACGACGGTGACGATCCGGAGATCAAGGCGACGGCAGCAGGGGATGTGGGGCGAAAACGTTTGAAGGAGTAATCAACACGCGCTGCCCTCAGTATATATATCCCTTTGCTGTCGGTGGGACCGAGTTGAAAAACTCGGTGGCACCAAGATGGATAACTGCCAGACAGTTATGCATTTCGGTCACGCCGAAAGTTACAACTCGGTTTCACCGAGATGAAACCTAGATCAGTCTAAATGCTTTCGGTTTGACCGAGTTTGAATGAGTTGGTCTGACCGAAATCACTTAGAAGGTTTTGGAGGTTAGCCCTTGACGGATCGGTGGCTCCGAGTGCTCCTCACTCGGAGGGTCCGAAAATGACTTGTTCAAAGTTTGTGATTTAAGCATGAATAGAATTTGAGACAAGAAAGCATAGATAGCTAGGGGAGGTACTTAGGCATTCTTGTCCATCCATTTGGTCAGAAAAAAAACAAAACAACCAAAACAACAAATGGATGTCCTCGAATGGATAAAATCATGCATTCAACATGCTCACACAATAAGATAGCAAATGAAATATGTGTCAAACATGCACAACCAAAACTCTAGCTACTAACACACAATTTGTCGATGACTAGGTCATCTTTATATGAGTATTTTGACTTAGGAGCCAAATGAGAACATTTGATCATAGGTCATACTCATCGTTTAAGCACAAGTGGGGTTACCACTTTTACATAAAGCATTGATGTGTTCACATCATTAGAAGATGCTTTAGCTCAATTTTTAGAGCAAAGCTCCCCCTAGATGTGAGAACCCCTTTTAAAGGGTCAAACTAACCTTGGGTTGTCGTAGAAGACTTCATGTAGATGTTGAAGATGTGGATGCTCAATGTTGATGGAGATCATCAAGAGTTGGGAGCTATCCTTTGGATTTGGGCACTTTCAATACCTACATGGGTTAGTCCCACAAGGAACAAACAAGGATATCCATAGACATAGATTGAAGTTCACAATAGATGATGTCCATGAAAGCAATGATTACCTTGTCCCTTGACTTACCAACAAGAGGGTTTGTGACTCCATGAACTAGTGCACGATATGGAAGTTGATTGCACAAGTTCTTTGCCAAAATGAATGTGAGTGAAGTATGTTGGCGGAGTCACCCTCAAGAACTTTCTAGTTCTTCTTCTTCGGGATCCACATCATCTTGATGGGAATCCTTGGGGTTGTAGTTGAGCTTGACGAAGTAGAACTTGACGTTTCCTTGGGAACCCACTTGACCATGGCTTGAGGTGCTTCAATGAATGCATCAATCTCCTCTTGAAGCTTGTCCTTGGCTTTCAGCTTGTTGTCTTGTGGTGGAAGGTCATCTTGAGCTTGTTCCACATTGGAAGAAGTAGGATCATACTTCTCCTTTTGAGAAACAAACTATGGAGTAGGGTATTGACCTTCTTCCCACTCAACACCTTCAGCGTTGAACTTTCGCTCAAAACCAATCCCTTGATTCTTCCGGTGCCTTCCTTGCTTGCGAATAATTTCCTCAAAGTTCTTGCTTCCGGCAAGGCTCTTGTAGACACCTTTCTCTATGATCCCTTTCAATAGACTATTCTCTTGCTCAAGTGTAACTTGGCTTGAAACATTGTTAGTGGAATCAAGAGAACTACTAGAAGCAACAATATTAGATTTAGCATGGTTATTGTTACTACTAGAGGAAGAATTTTTCTTATGCTTGTCATGCTTAGTCTTAATGAGTGGCAAGAAATTAGACAAGAGAAGTCGTTTGGCAAGATATGAAGAACTCTTCTTTCGAAGATCGTCATTGATCGCTTTTAGAAACTCATGTTCTTGCTCTAGAGTGAGCTTCTCGAAGCGTAGCTTCTCGTGAGATCTTAGGAGCTCTCTATGATCTTCTTGAGTTGTTTCATGATCTAACTTAAGAGTGTTTAGTTCTTTAGTTAGACGCTCAATCTCCTTCATAGCATTGTCATTCGACTCTTCTCGACTATAAAGACTACTAGCATTTTCATCGTTACTAGGCTCACTAGATTTATCATGCAAGAGCTCATCTTCACCAAGCAAGTCATCCTCATCACTATTGAAGTCAATGAATTCAGGGTGTGATACCTTGGGGCCTTTAGCCATGAAGCATCTTCCAATTTCCTCATTTGGTGAATCAAATAAGTCGTAGGAGTTGGAGTTGGAGGATACGAGAGCAAGACCGGCAACACCTTCATCTTGACTGTAGTCGGAGTCGGAGTGATAGCTTCCATCGGATTGATTGTCGGAGTCGGAGCCGGAGACCCATTCACCTACATGATCTTGATGTCTTCTTCTTGTGTAGCTTCTTGATGACTTGTCTTTCCTCTCTGAATCCTTGCTTCTTCGAGAGGGTCTTCGTTCATAACGATCATCTCTACTCCTTCTCTCTTTTCGAGGTGACTCATCTCTTGATCTTCTTCTTGGAGATTCTTCTCTTCTCTTGTGGGGAGCCGTACACTCATTTGAGTAGTGTCCGGGTCTTCCACAATTGTAGCAGTTTCGATCACGACTAGAAGATCTCTTTTCATCATATGATCTAGACTTTGAGCTTCTCTCTTTGCCTCTATACTTGTAGAATTTGTTGAAGTTCTTAACCATTAGGCTTATCTCTTCATTGGAAACTAACTTGTCACTTGAGGTTGTAGGAGCATCACTTGTAGCTTTGTAAGCACCACTTGACTTGTTGTGAAGCTCTTCCTTATCCTTAAGTGTCATCTCATGAGCAACAATTCTTCCAATGACTTCAGTTGGCTTGAGAGTCTTGTAGTTTGGCATCATTTGGATCAGAGTGCACACGGTGTCATACTTTCCATCCAAAGCTCTGAGAATATTCTTGATGATGAATCGGTCCGTCATTTCTTCGCTTCCTAAGCCGGCAATCTCATTTGTGATGAGATCAAGCCTAGAGTACATTTCAGCGACTCCTTCACCATCCTTCATCTTGAACTTGTCAAGTTGACCTTGAAGAATATCCAGCTTTGATTCCTTCACAGACTCGGTACCTTCGTGCATTTCAACCAAAGTATCCCAAATCTCTTTTGCGTTTTCAAGACGACTGATTTTGTTGAACTCCTCGGGACACAAGGCATTGAAGAGAATGTCACAAGCTTGAGCATTGTTTTGCAACATCCGCAATTCTTCCGGTGTAGCTTCGCGATCCGGAACTTTTCCTTCCTCGAAGAATTCACCTTGCATACCAACACAAATAATGCCCCATGCGGCTGGGTTATGACCAAGAATATGCATTTTCATTTTATGCTTCCAACTAGCAAAATGTGTACCATCAAAGTAAGGACCTCTACGATAATTACCCTCACTAGACGCCATACTCTCCTAGGTTGTGAAACCAAGCTTATGGAGTCCAATGCAATGGACACCAAAACAATGGAGACCAAAGCTCTGATACCACTTGTAGGATCGAAAGTATGTCTAGAGGGGGGGTGATTAGACTACTTGTAAATATAAAAATTCTGCCTTTTGACAAAGAACAGTTTTTGGCAGATTCACAATTATGATCAAGTCAAGCATCACCCTACACATGCAATTCTAGAGTATAGGCAGCGGAAAGTAAATTGCACATGTAGTAAAGAGAGGTGGAGAAGAGCAAACGCAATTTGGAGACGCGGTGGTTTTTCCCGTGGTTCCGATAGGTGGTGCTATCGTACATCCACGTTGATGGAGACTTCAACCCACGGAGGGTAACGGCTGCGCGAGTCCACGGAGGGCTCCACCCACAAAGGATCCACGAAGAAGCAACCTTGTCTATTCCATCATGGCCTACGCCCACGGAGGGCTAGCCTTACTCGGGGTAGATCTTCACGAAGTAGGCGATCTCCTTGCCCTTACAAACTTCTTGGTTCAACTCCACATCTCGATGACGGAGGCTCCCAAGCGACACCTAACCAATCTAGGAGGCACCACCCTCCAAAAGGTAATAGATGTTGTAGATGATGATGAACTCCTTGCTCTTGTGCTTCAAATGATAATCTCCCCAACACTCAACTCTCCTCACTGATTTGGCTGTGGTGGAAGAAAGGATTGAGTGGAAAGCAACTTGGGAAGGTTAGAGATCAAGTTTCGTATGGTGGGAGTGGAGCAACTTGATCTCAACACAAGGATAGGTAGTTCTCTTCTCAGAAATGTAAGGTAGGAGTGGTAGTTCTTTCTGATGGCTCTCTCAACGAATGAAGAGGGGGTGGAGGGGTATATATAGCCTCCACACAAAATCCAACCGTTACACACATATTTGAGCAATCTCGGTGGGACCGAAGTGGACAACTCGGTGAGACCGAAAGTTCAAATAATGTGAACGTTGGGGTTTTCGGTGGGACCGAAAATACCATCTCGGTTAGACCGATTTGAGCAAAGATAGGAGCATGCCAGTTTCGGTAAGACCGACTTTATCATCTCGGTGACACCGATTTGATGACATAAGGTTACAGAAGCTTGGCAGCCCATGTTTCGGTGAAACCGATTTCAAACTCGGAATATCCGATTTTTCTAGGGTTTGGCTTATGGCTGAGGTGGTTCATCTCGGTGTGACTGAGTTTGGAATATCGGTGGGACCGAGATTACTTATGAGTGTATTTTGTAGTGAAGGTTGCTGATAGTTTAGGGAGATATATCACTAAGCACTTGAGCAACCAGATCATCAACATAACCTCATCCCCTTTTAATAGTATTGGCTTTTCCTATGGACTCAATGTGATCTTGGATAACTAAACCAAAAATGGAGTCTTGAGCTTTTGCCAATGCTTGTCTTAGCATTTTGAGGGGTCCACTTCTTCAGTCATTGCCATACCCATATCACTGAACTTCTCTGAAATGATTCTCAAGTAACTATTAGTTCAATGATATATATGTTGTTATTAATTGCCAAAACCACCCGGGGATAAGTTGCACTTTCACTAGGCAAATCAATGGACTATGGAGATGTCCATCAATTGATATCAATGTGAGTGAGTAGGGATTGCCATGTAACAGATGCACTAGAGCTATAAGTGTATGAAAGCTCAAAATACAACTAGTGGGTGTGCATCAACTTGCTTACTCTTGAAGACCTAGGGCATTTGAGGAAGCCCATCGTTGGAATATACAAGCCAAGTTCTATAACGGAAAATTTCCACTAGTAATATATGAAAGTGAAAACATATTAGACTCTCTATCATGAAGAACATGGTGCTATTTTGAAGCACAAGTGTGGAAAAGGATAGTAACATTGTCCCTTCTCTCTTTTTCTCTCTTTTTTAGGCTCTTCTCTTTTTTTTGGGGAAATTTTCTCTTTTTTAAGACTCTTTGGGCCTCTTTATTTATAACCTCACATGGGACAATGTTCTAATAATGATGATCATCACACTTTTATTTACTTACAACTCGATATTACAACTCGATACTAGAACAAAGATATGACTCTATATGAATGCCTCCGGCGGTGTACCAGGATGTGCAATGACCAAGAGTGACATGTATAAAAAACATATGAATGGTGGCTTTGCCACAAATACTATGTCAACTACATGATCATGCAAAGCAATATGACAATGATGATGCGTGTCATAATAAACGGAACGGTGGAGTTACATGGCAATATATCTCGAAATGGCTGTGGAAATGCCATAATAGGTAGGTATGGTGGCTGTTTTGAAAAAGGTATAAGGAGGGTTTTATGCACCGGTGAAAGTTGCATGGCACTAGAGTGGCTAGCAAGGTGGAAGGGTGAGAGTGCGTATAATCCACGGACTCACCATTAGTCATAAAGAACTCACATACTTATTGCAAAAAAATATTAGCTCTCGAAGCAAAGTACTACGACGCATGCTCCCTAGGGGAGGGTGGTAGGAGTTAACCATCACGCGCCCCCGACCTTCACGCAAAGACAAACACTCAGAATACAAAGTGCTCTAATTCGGTTACATAGTTAGGACACCATGCGTGCATGCTACGGGAATTACAAACCTTAACACAATTATTTCTTTAACCTCACAAACTACCACTAGCATGACTCTAATATTACCATCTTAACATCTCAAAACAATTACAAGGAGTCAAACTGCTCATAGTATTCAATGCTCTATATATGAATGTTTTTATTATATCTCCTTTGGATGCCTATCATATTAGGACTAAATTCATAACCCAAGCAAATTACCATGCTGTTCTTAAGGACTCTCAAAACAATATAAGTGAAGCAAGAGAGTTCAACAATTTCTATGAAATAAAACCACCACCGTGCTCTAAAAATATATAAGTGAAGCACTAGAGCAAAATTGCCTAGCTCAAAAGATATAAGTGAAGCACATAGAGTATTCTAATAAATCACGATTGAAGAGTGTCCCTCTCAAAAGGTGTGTACAGTAAGGATGATTGTGGCAAACTAAAAAGCAAAGAATCATATCATACACGATGCTCCAAGCAAAACACATATCATGTAGTGAATAACAATATAGCCTCAAGTAAAGGACCGATGGATGAAGACGAAAGAGAGGATGCCTTTCAGGGGCATCCCAAGCTTAGGCCCTTGTTAGTCCTTGAATTTTACCTTGGGGTGCCTTCGACATACCCAAGCTTAGGCATTTTCCACTCCTTATTCCATAGTCCATCAAATCCTTACCCAAAACTTGAAACTTCGCAACACAAAACTCAACAGAAATCTCGTGAGCTCCATTAGTAAAACAAAGCAAATAACCACTCAAGGTACTGTTGTGATCTTATTCTAATTTTATATTGGTGTAATATCTACTGTATTCCAACTTTTTCATGGTTCATACCCCCCGATACTAGCAATAGATGCATCCAAATAAGCAAACAACACATATAAAACAGAATCTGTCAAAAATAGAACAGTCTATAGCAATCTGAAAACTTCGCATACTTCTGTAACTCTTAAAATTCTGAAAAATTAGGACAACACGGGGAATTTGTATATCAATTTTGTTTAAACATTTTAGAGAGTTTTCACATTCCAGCGAATTATTGAATTTTCTGCACTGGGCGCAAAAGTTTCTGTTTTTCAGCAAAATCAAATCAACGGTCACCGTAAGCCATCCCAAAGGTCTTACTTGGCTCAAACACTAATTAAAACACCAAAGCACAATTACTACAGAAGTAATAATGTGTTATTTCACGAAAACAGAAAATAAAAATATTGGGTTGTCTCCCAACAAACAACAAATTCTTCAATTTGTTCGATATCATAGTAACTATAAACACCCTTTTGATAAGAAGATAAGATTTCATTATCATCAAACTTACATAGGTACGGAAGGTGTTTTTTAGGGTTCTTAGAGCAACAAGTAAAATCATAAAACCCTCCCTTTTTCAGCCTGTTTATTTGATAGCATAAGAGTCTCCCTTTTATTTGATAGCATAAGAGTCTCCCTTTTTCAGCCAAACGTTGACACACAAAATGAGCAAGCTCATCTAAAGATTTTCCCTCAACTAAACTACTTGGGCTTTCATGACGAGCACATATGGATCGAAGATGATCCAGGTAGAAAACTTTGAGGTGATCCATATCAATAAATTGTTAGCAAGCAAAGATGCAAGAAAAATAGAAGGCACATGGCAATAAAAGCAAAAATAGCAAACGAAAAAGCAAACGGAAGAAGGGCGAATAAAAAGGCAACTCTTTTTGAAGATCGTTTTAGAAGTGGGCTAGAGGAAAACAAGAGGCGATTGGAAAATAATGTAAGTGCAAGAGATGAGAGTTTTATGAAGGGTACTTGGTATGTCTTGACTTGGTGTAGATCTCCCTGGCAACGGCGCCAAAAATCTTTTTGCTACCTCTTGATCTTGCGTTGGTTTTTCCCTTGAAGAGGAAAGGGTGATGCATCAAAGTAGAGTAAGTATTTCCCTCAGTTTGAGAACCAAGGTATCAATCCAGTAGGAGATTACGCACAAATCGCCAAATACCTGCACAAACAATCAAGCAACTTGCACCCAACGCAAAAAGGGGTTGTCAATCCCTTCACGGTTAATTGCAAAAGTGAGATCCGATAGAGATAGATAACTTTTAAAGTAATTTTTTTTGGTTTATAGATTGAAAAGTAAAAGATTGCAAAATAGTAGATCTAAAACTTATAAGATGTAAAATAGACCCGGGGGCCATTGGTTTCATTATAGGCTTTTCTCATGATAGCAAGTATTACGTTGGGTGAACAAATTACTGCCAAGCAATTGATAGAAAAGCGCAAAGTTATGACGATATCTAAGGCAATGATCATGAATATAGGCATCACGTCCGTGTCAAGTAGACCGACACCTGTCTGCATCTACTACTATTACTCCACACATCGATCAAAACGATTCTGCATCTAGAGTATTAAGTTCATAAGAATAGAGTAACACATTAAGTAAGATGACATGATGAAAATCCCATCTTGTTATCCTTGATGGAAACAATACAATATGTGTCATGTCCCCTACTCTCACTGGGATTGAGCACCGCAAGATTGAACCCAAAGCAAAGAACTTCTCCAATTGGAAGAAAAACCAATCTAGTTGGCCAAACGCACTACAAGAAAAATGATCATCAGCGACCCTCCATTTTGGTCAAAGAATCATCATTGGTATCTATTTACAACCTTTTTTTGACAAAATTCAGAGGGTCAATAGTTGACCGTCAAGAACAAACAAACATGACCTTTTTAGTGTTTTGGTCAAGTATTCTTTGACCAAAAAAATAGGTCATAAAATCTTTGACCAAATTTTTTGGTCATTACATGTGTGCGTGAACCACACAGGATCTGACATGGCATCAACCACGTGGCTACGGTGATGACATGGCGGCTATGGTAGTGACTGAAAAATAAGGTCACAATTTACTAGCCTAGTCCAAATCAGGTATCTAAATGGGCCAAGCCCAACAATTCAGCCATTTCTTCCATTGGGATTTCATTTTTTGGTCTACATTCATAAACCAATATTTGAGCCCATTAATAAAAAATTTATCTAGGACGAGTCCTTATTTTTGCACAGTTTTGATACACTAGATATCGTAGATAACTCCAGCGAAAAAATCATTATGATAAATAGTTTCATTCATTTCAGCAATAGGCATCATATCAGATACTTCACAAACATGCATTACATATAATAGTTCGGCATTCAACTCCACTACAAATCCAACAAGTGTTGGTACCGTACTACAATACTTTGCACACAGCTGGTACCACAGTGGCTTCAATGGAACACATTAAAGAACACAAAAATTGTATTTTTCACATCTAACAACAAATTGAGAAACCATCGCTTCACCCATCTTCAACTGTTCCACTTCTTCTGGGTAGCCAGTTCTTGAATGAGGAACATCCTGACATTAAGAAGGATCACAAATGAGAAGAACATACATACTATAAGGGAGAAAAGAAGACACATGTATATTTGAAAATGGAGCAACTGACTTAAAATAACATCAACAAATATGGTAGTGGGGCATGCTTGTTCTAAGATGCATACTGTAACAAAGAAACCACTGAAATTAAGATTGATGGTACATCAAGCCAACAAAAGTGTCATGAGGCATTTTTTCACAAGACAACAACTCACTACAGGAAAAGGTTGGACACAATACATGCAACTTAACAGCGGCTATCATGACAGTACAGTAGAGAAAATCAATCCTCTTCGAATTTTTATACATAGAAGATGGTGAGGTTAACACAAGCATTATTTCCAAATCATACAAATGCCAACTTGAAATAAAATTCAGATGTGAAACTATACTTTTCTAGGTGCACATCGAGTATTATTTTGAGTTGACCAGAACAAGTATTAACCAAGATTAGCAAGTTGTAACATCAAAAGATTGGTCAAGCTCTTGCTCACCAAAACTGTCATGTTGTTTCCTAGTTGCGAAAAGAACAACCAGATGATCAACAACTCTAAAATCAGAACATTGCATTTAACAGCTCTTGAAAATCTCGATGTCACATTATTATACACCAAGTAGAAGCATCATATTATACTTAGCAAGCTAAATCTAGGGTTTGTGGTCAGTGGCGTAAATACCTGCACATATAGACTGGAGTATTTGAAGTAGATGTACTTGCTACAGAAATAAAATGAGTTGCCAAGGGGCAGGTGATGATGGAAGGACGCCGCCACCAAGCGCCTACAAGAATTTGACCATGAGCAACGGATCAGGCAACGTACAGATAATAACATGCACATCTGCTTAAAGGGCAAACACACAACAATCCAATTAAACAGTTGCAGAGCACAAATAAAATCAATGATAGTAATTTTAGCTCATGAACAATTCTAGAAATTATAGTTAAGCATTTGTTGCTAACAATAGAGACCATGCCAATAACCAGTAGCAAGTTTGTGCACCATATAGTGCCTAAATCGTAAATAATAGCCTACACAAACCCAGCCATATAGCATAATAATAAGTCATTTATTAATATGAGCACTAAACAGTAGCCTTGGTTCGGAGAAGCATTTCAACCATGGGGAACATCATAAGACACGTTAAAAACGAGAGCGTCCAATAACCTAACTAGAACCATATGACTAAGGTACGAGCTATGATGGCCACATCGCATGGAGCTGGGAACCTGGTGTCTTCCTTGTGACTGAGTCGAACAAGACGCTGCCACCACCGCCCCTGGAGACCAATAGAGCCACCAACTGCACCAACAGGTAACAACACCACCACCGTAGGCCGATCCGAAGAGCATGAAGTCGGCCCCCAACGCACATGACACGGGTAAGAGGAGTCGTCGATGGAGGCTGATACGTCCAAAACGTATCTATAATTTCTGCTTGCTCCATGCCACTTTTGGGTGATATTGCTATGATATTCATACACTTCCATACACTTTTGATCATATTTGGGCTAACTTACTAATCCAGTGCACCCCAGTGCCAGTTTCTATTTTCGGCTGTTTTTCTATTTCAGGTTTTCACGTTTCGAGAACTGCCCAGAAAAATCCAGAAAAAATATATAAAAAATCAGCGATACGGAAACAACACTGCATCCGAAGGGCAGCCTGTGGGGGCCACAGGGGCTCCAGGCGCCCTGTGGGCGCCCCCCCCCCCCGGGCCGCGCCGGGGGGGCGCCTGGGCCCCCCGAGGCTCCCCCGGTGCCCTACTTTGGCATATATTTAAAGGGTTCCCCGTAACCCTCAGAACAGGACTTCTTTTCGTGATCCCATCTCTGTTCCGCCGCCGCCGCCTCTTCCAAGATCGGGAGCACCAGGAGAACTCTTCCCGGCACCCTGCCGGAGGGGAGGATCACCACCGGGAGCTTCTCCACCACCATGGACGCCTTCCGGATGACTCGTGAGTAGTCTCGCTTGGACCATGAGTCCATGACCAGTAGCTATGTGATGTTCTCCTCCCGTTCTTGTGCTTCACTAATTAGTCCTCGTGAGCTGCCCTACATGATCGAGGCACCTATGTAATCCTTATGCTGTTGCTATGTTGAGTTTGCTGGGATCCGATGGATTATGAGATTATGTTCAGATTGATCTTGAGTAATATATTTGATTCACCTCTTTTATATTTTAGTTCATAAGTAATTCTTGCATGTTCTCCGTTGTTATTTATTGCTTTGGCCGAGTAGTAAGTAGTGACTCCAAGAGGGAACATTATGCTCGATTGTGGGTTCATGCCCCTCGATGACTAGCTTGAGTGACAGAAACATGAGTCTAGGGGATGTGCTGTTGCCACAAGGGGGAAAACAACGGTGCTTGTGCCCGCGGTTGCAAGGATTGTTTACTTTACGCAAAGTTCTTTTAATGCAGTTGTCTGTTGCATTGAGTTTACACTATGGGTGGGACTCGCAACTTAATACCAGCGAGATGTTCTGGATAGATATCTCAAGGTGGATGATTAGTAGTAGATATTGATGGATTTCGGTCTACTTACTTTGGCGTACCGCCCATGCTTTGAACCTCAACCTTTCTTGCAATGTAATCAGCATTGGTTTGCGTTCATGGTCCTGTCAATTGCCCAGCTGTAATTTGTTTACCTCACATAGCTGTTTTATCGTCTTTTGGGAGAGAGACATCACTAGTGAACATCATGAGACTCCGGTCCATATTACCATCATTGATCACATTCACTATTTACTTTTCATTATTTACTTACTATTGCAAAACACTATCTATCACTACTATCATATTGCTTTTAACCCTTTGTGAACTACAAGGCCGGAGAGATTGGCAACCTCTCTGTACTCGTTGGGAGCAAAGTTATTTGTATCTGTGTGCAGGTCCACGTTGATTGCTAATTGCGCCGTTAGCAATTGACACCTACTTGTTGAACCTAGGAGTCTCTGGGGATTCGATCCTTGGCATCTTTGCTAGGGGAAAACACTTCTACTTACTGCATCTTACACCTTCCACTTGGGGTAACCAACGAGGGGTTCGAGGCCCATCAAGGAGTATTTTCTGGCGCCGTTGCCGGGGACTCCACTCTTCAGGATAGGGGAGTTGCATGCTATCTTTTACCTTTGCTTTTTAGTCTTGTTAGTTTACCTTTCATTTTTGCTTTAGTTTCTTTTATCGAAAATCACAAAAATAGTTATCTTGCTTGCTTGCTACTATGGGTTCCACCGAGAACACCAAGTTGTGTGACTTCACTAGTCACAACAACGATGACTTTATCAGCACACCTATCACTACACCTGCCACTTCAGCACCTTCATATGAAATTAAACCTGCTTTACTTAACTTAGTCATGAAAGAACAATTCTCCGGTGCTGGAGATGATGCTGCTTTACACTTGAACAACTTTGTAGAACTTTGTGATATGCAAAAGTACCAAGAAATAGATGGTAATATTGTTAAGCTTAAGCTTTTTCCTTTCTCCTTGAGAGGAGGAGCTAAAATTTGGTTTCAGTCTTTGCCTAGAAATAGCATAGATTCATGGGACAAGTGCAAAGATGCTTTTATTGGAAAATACTATCCACCTGCTAAAATTATCCAACTTAGAAGTAACATCATGAATTTTAAACAATTGGATAATGAACACGTTGCCCAAGCTTGGGAACGTATGAAATCTCTTATCAAGAACTACCCTACTCACGGTTTGACTACTTGGATGGTTATCCAAACTTTTTATGCAGGCTTGAACTTTACCTCGCGGAACTTGTTAGATTCGGCTGCGGGAGGAACTTTTATGTCAACTACACTTGGTGCTGCCACAAAGCTTCTCGATGAGATGATGACCAACTATTCCCAATGGCACACCGAACGCGCTCCAACAGGTAGGAAGGTAAACTCTGTCGAGGAGATTTCCTCCCTCAATGAAAAAGTTGACTTGATCATGTCTCTACTTTCGAAGCAATCTACTATTGATCCTCGTGATGTTCCTTTAAACTCTTTGATTGCTCAAGAACAAGTAGATGTTAACTTTATCTCTAGAAATAATTTCAACAACAATGCTTATAGGAGTAACTTTGGTAACAATCCTAGACCGTTCCCCTCTAACTCTTATGGGAACAACAATGCCTATCCTAGTACCAAGAACTTCAATACTGAACTAGATACCATGCTTAGAGATTTCATCACTACCCAAAAAGCCTTTAATAAGAATGTAGAAGAGAAACTACATAAACTAGATGATCTTTCTTTTAAGGTAGGCCACTTAGCCAACGAGGTAAAATTGCTAAAAATTGAAACTTCTCCTCTTAAGGAGAGGGAAGTCATCCCTATTAATGCTACTCAAGTACAAATTAATGAAAACATTAGGATGATGGCTAAGCTAAAAGAAAGATGGGCTAGAGAAAGGGAGGAAGAGGAAAGAATTAAGAGCCTTCCTACCCACCATACTGTTGCTACTATCCAAGTTATTGAGGATGTTCACACTCTTAGCACCCAATGTACTCCTGGTCCCAATGGACCTATTAATGGTGATGCTATGACTATAGAAACTACCAAACAGGTGAACCTTAAGGACACCACTACCACTTTACTTGATGCTCGTGACCTTGATTTTGATAATTGCACTCTTACAGAAGTTATTGATTTCCTTCACAAGATGTCTAGAGATCCCCGCACTAGCACGCTTAACCTTGCCTTCACAGAGCATATCACTAATGCTCTCATCAAAGCTAGGGAGGAGAAACTTAGAGTAGAAGCCTCCATACCTAGAAAGCTAGAAGATGGTTGGGATCCTATGATAAAAATTTATTTGAATGACTTCTCTTGTTATGCATTATGTGATGTTGGTGCTAGTACCTCTGTTATGCCCAAAAGGATATATGATATGCTTAAATTGAAACCTTATGATTCTTGTTCTTTTGGTGTTCGTCTCGTTGATTCTTCCATAAAGAAACCTTTGGGGAGGATCGACGATGTTCTTATTATTGTCAATGATAATTATGTGCCTGTTGATTTCACTATTATGGATATTGAATGTGATCCTTCATGTCAAATTATTTTGGGACGTCCCTTTTTGCGCACCGTTGGTGCTGTCATTGACATGAAAGAGGGTAATATAAAATTTCAGTTTCCTCTCAAGAAAGGGATGGAACACTTCCCTCATAAGAAGGTCAAGTTACCTTTTGAGTCCGTTGTACGGGCTAGTTATTCTTTTACTCTTGATAAAACTTGATCTATGCATTATGCCTAGCTTAAAGGCATAAAAGAAAGAGCTTTTGGGAGGCAGCCCACATGAATAAAATTTTTGCTTTTGTTTTGTCTTGATGTTGTTTACTGCTGTAGCATCATCATTGTATCTTTGCTTTTCATATTTGTGCCAAGTATGGCCTCTGATTGCTAGAAAGTTCAAAAGTTGTGAGGTGCTGTCCAGGAAACAGATTCTGTCCTTGGATAGAAAAATTCGTATAAAATCACCAGATCATCTTTTTGGTCTGAATGTTTTCGACAGCGTTCTCTATATAATTGTCTTTCGTACGTCAGTTCTGAGTTTTTTGATTTGAGTTGCAGAAGTATCCCGAACAGGTCAATTACTGCCTGCTGTTCTGTTTTTCACAGATTCTGTCCTGTTTTGCCTTACCTTCACTTTGCAAATTAAGAACTTGCTTTTTATTTGCAAAAACCTTTTGGCAATCTTGAGAAACAGTAGAACTTCGAGAATATCCTTATTTACAGCAAGGTATAATTATTTTATTAAGGGTACTAACCTCGCTAATCAGATTATGATGAGTTGTGTATGAAGGGAGTTTTCAAGTGTGCGAGGGAAGATGATAAAAAGATTCAGGAGTGTCAAGCGCTCAAGCTTGGGGATGCCCCCGTGCACCCCCAAGAAATATTCAAGGAGACTCAAGCGTCTAAGCTTGGGGATGCCCCTGTGCATCCCCTTCTCCATCAACATTATTAGTTCGTCTTTCGTTTCGCTATATTTTTATCACTTCATATGTTATGTGCTATGCTTGGAGCGTCTTGCTTTTAGTTTTTCTTTTTAGTTTTTCATAACGAGTCGGAACTCAGCATTCCTTTATGTGGGAGAGAAACACGCTCCACCTCTACCTAGAACATTACATAGAATTTTCATGTCTATCTATGCTGTGTGTGTTCTTTGTCTTTTAATAGCTACTATCGTGCTCTGCTCTTAGTATTCATGCTTATCTTTTCAAGAGCTTTTATTTAGTTGGTTGCTTGAACTCTTTTTAATTACCATGCTCACCTTATTAAGAGAGTTTGCTTCCGTTGCATGGGTTAATGTGTCTGATAAAGATGCTACTCTCATGATGGTGCTTAGTAGTTCAGGTTTTCTTTTGGTTAATCTCAAATAGCTGGGGGGTTCCCAATGTGTTATTGGAGTACCAATTTGGTTTGTTTGCCTATGATGTGGTATGGTTTAGTAATATCTTCCTTCGAGAATTTATTTTGATTGACTTGGCGTATGCTCACGCATATTCAAGACTGTAAAGAAAGTCTGTCAAGCCTTGATGATCTTTTGTTTCTAAGTAGCGATATAACTACCATGCCTGATTCAATATTGCTTTGTCGCTCTGCATGATTATGACCGTCATTGCTCTCTTAGTTAGTCGTTCCCAGTCTTTTGCTAACCTCCACCTGCACTAAGCAAACTAACCATGCAATACATAGCTCATGGGAAAGTAGCCTAAAAACTATTGTGGTAAAGAATATGTTGCCTATGTATCTTATTTCTTATGAGTTGCTTGCTGAGCGGTAACCATGTTTCTGGGGACGCCATCAACTATCACACTTTTGTTGAATATCATGTGAGTTGCTATGCATGTTCGTCTTGTCTGAAGTAAGGGTGATTTACCGTGGGTTGAATTAATATGCATATTGTTAGAGAAGAACATTGGGCCGCCAACCAAAGCCATGCATCATGGTGGAAGTTTTAGCTTGGACCTTAATCCTCAATCTCTCATGAGAATATGCTTATGCATTAAAGAGGAGTCCATCATCTATTTTCTATGTTGTCCCGGTATGGATGTCCTCAAGTTGAGATTTATCAAAAACGAGAAATCAAATGCGATCTATCTCCTTGGACCTTTTTACAGGTGGCATAGAGGTACCCCTTTGTGACACTTGGTTAAAACATATGCAATGCAATGATAACCTATGGGGATCCGAGCTAATTAGGACAAGGAGCGAGCACTATTAGTATTCGATGCATGAGGCTTGCAACTTATAAGATGTTTTATACATGACACATATGAAGTACTACTACCGTTGACACAATTGCTTCCATGTTTTCAAAATAAAAAGCTCTAGCACTTAACCTTTCTTTTATCTTTATGTTGAAGCACCGACTACTGAGAGCATGATTGTCATTCTGAGTGTAATGTGCATTGTCCCAAAGTAGCATTGTCTTTTGCATGATTGTGATATCGTTTATTCTGAAATGATTGTATCTAGTCATCACTTAAACCTTGAAGGTGCCCTTGCATTTATGTTTTGAATCACTAAAGGGGGCAAGCTAGATATCACTTTATCGTATTTCCACATCATGTTCATTGCAAATCTTTTTGATGTTTCAGTTTCATGTTGTAAAACTTTCAGTCATTTGTGATTTTCTCTTGAGACAACTTAATTACTATAGAATCATTGTCTCAGTAAGATTTTGTCATATGACTATGAGAAAGTCCTATATGGTTAATAGCATGTCACCACAGAAATTATTTTTGTTACCATTTACCTACTCGAGGACGAGCAGGAATTAAGCTTGGGGATGTTGATACGTCCAAAACCTATCTATAATTTCTGCTTGCTCCATGCCACTTTTGGGTGATATTGCTATGATATTCATACACTTCCATACACTTTTGATCATATTTGGACTAACTTACTAATCCAGTGCACCCCAGTGCCAGTTTCTGTTTTCGGCTGTTTTTGTATTTCAGGTTTTCACGTTTCGAGAACTGCCCAGAAAAATCCAGAAAAAATATATAAAAAATCAGCGATACGGAAACAACACTGCGTCCGAAGGGCAGCCTGGGGGGGGCCACAGGGGCTCCAGGCGCCCTGTGGGCGCGCCCCCCCCTAGGCCGCGCCGGGGGGGCGCTTGGGCCCCCCGAGGCTCCCCCGGTGCCCTACTTTGGCTTATATTTAAAGGGTTCCCCGTAACCCTCAGAACAGGACTTCTTTTCGGCACCAAGATCGGGAGCACCAGGAGAACTCTTCCCGGCACCCTGCCGGAGGGGAGGATCACCACCGGGAGCTTCTCCACCACCATGGACGCCTCCCGGATGACTCGTGAGTAGTCTCCCTTGGACCATGAGTCCATGACCAGTAGCTATGTGATGTTCTCCTCCCGTTCTTGTGCTTCACTAATTAGTCCTCGTGAGCTGCCCTACATGATCGAGGCACCTATGTAATCCTTATGATGTTGCTATGTTGAGTTTGCTGGGATCCGATGGATTATGAGATTATGTTCAGATTGATCTTGAGTAATATATTTGATTCACCTCTTTTATATTTTAGTTCATAAGTAATTCTTGCATGTTCTCCGTTGTTATTTATTGCTTTGGCCGAGTAGTAAGTAGTGACTCCAAGAGGGAACGTTATGCTCGATTGTGGGTTCATGCCCCCCGATGACTAGCTTGAGTGACAGAAACATGAGTCTAGGGGATGTGTTGTTGCCACAAGGGGGAAAACAACGGTGCTTGTGCCCGCGGGTGCAAGGATTGTTTACTTTACGCAAAGTTCTTTTAATGCAGTTGTCTGTTGCATTGAGTTTACACTATGGGTGGGACTCGCAACTTAATACCAGCGAGATGTTCTGGATAGATATCTCAAGGTGGATGATTAGTAGTAGATATTGATGGATTTCGGTCTACTTACTTTGGCGTACCGCCCATGCTTTGAACCTCAACCTTTCTTGCAATGTAATCAGCATTGGTTTGCGTTCGTGGTCCTGTCAATTGCCCAGCTGTAATTTGTTTACCTCACATAGCTGTTTTATCGTCTTTTGGGAGAGAGACATCACTAGTGAACATCATGAGACTCCGGTCCATATTACCATCATTGATCACATTCACTATTTACTTTTCGTTATTTACTTACTATTGCAAAACACTATCTATCACTACTATCATATTGCTTTTAACCCTTTGTGAACTACAAGGCCGGAGAGATTGACAACCTCTCTGTACTCGTTGGGAGAAAAGTTATTTGTATCTGTGTGCAGGTCCACGTTGATTGCTAATTGCGCCTTTAGCAATTGACACCTACTTGTTGAACCTAGGAGTCTCTGGGGATTCGATCCTTGGCATCTTTGCTAGGGGAAAACACTTCTACTTACTGCATCTTACACCTTCCACTTGGGGTAACCAACGAGGGGTTCGAGGCCCATCAGAGGCTCATGTGGAGGATGACGATTTACTCCCTGCTGATCCTCTCCTTCTTCGCCGGCTCTAGGTCAACACCTCCTCCTGCTGTTACCTGCGCCTCAAAAAAGACAAACACTAAAACAGCCTAGAAAAAATAGAGGCAAAAGGGAGGGAGGGAGGGAGGCACGTGTGGAGCTTGCGATGGATCTTCAAGGCCATCACGAAATCGATGTGCAGTTGCATGACGAGACGAAGGGGCGAGGGGAGCGACTCTTCAGGTGAGGAAATCGAGATCTGAGGTGAGGAGCCGCGGGATTAGGGTCCTGGGATGCGGTGGATTCGTCGACAACGACGAGGCCGATAGTCGCGAGGTGGGGGAAGGAAGAGAAGCTGCAGCCTGTAGGAGTGGGGGGCATCAGAGGAAGAACATGGCGCCAGAGGATAGAAGAATCAGGGGTCAGAGCGGAGGGGAGAAGAGAGTTGGCGGCTGGGGTAGAGGGAGAAGAGGGAGATGGCTCTGGGTGAAGTTTATATATCGGCTGGGAACCCTAGTGGGTTTGGTGGGCTATGGCCCATCATCGTGGGTGAGGCTGATCCAAATGTTGTTTTTTGTAGACTAGAAAAAAGCAATATAAATCTTCTAAAAACTAAATGTATGCATGCACTTAGCAAGGTATCAAGACTAGCAAAATTGACGATTTTTCTAGTGTTGGTGACAGTCGTCAAAGGGCAAAAAGCACAAACGTTCCTCGGCCTAGGTCGGACTGGAAAAGCCATGTTGAATGCTTTTTGTCAGATACGAGATAATGTTTTGACCAATGTCATAATTGGGTACTCGAAAAAGAAGTGCATGGACGGATGGAGGTGAGAAAACAAAAAAATTTATTTTCTGTTGTTTTCTACACACTTATGTTCAATAAAAAGAGGAGACGTCGATCAATCCGCAACGCACTCTCTCATCGCGTCCCTCGACCCATCACCACCCTCACACACACTGATGATGAGCTCAAGGTCGTCATTATTTGGATGGAATAATCTAGGTAATCCTCACAATATTTTAGAAAAATATGAAACAATTTTGAATACTCGGAAAATTTAAAAGGTTTTGAAATTATAAGAATGTCTCTATTCTATCTCTTCTCCATCCTATGTAAAAAGAACCCAAGGTTTCATCTTTCACTTAGTTTTGTCCCCACCATCCCTTCGTCCAAAGTAACCCACTAAACCAAATCATTCTAAAAAAAACTTGGAGGTGTATGACATCTTTTTTTTTGAGGGAGGTGTATGACATCTTTGGTAACCCAATAAATAACAATAAATTTTGGCAACCCAATAATTAGAATAATCATGGTCACATACCTATTTTATTAGTTTAAGAAATAGCTGGAAAATACATACTTTATGGACAAACATAAGCTTATATTGTCTATTTGCTTTGCATTCAGATTTGTCATGTACAATCCCCTCTATTGTGTTATATTTGGCCCTCATGCGATATGTGGGTCCCATCAATCAACTAGGATAAATTACTGCACTTGCACTCCGCAGTCGCGAACACATAGGCAAAATTGACAAGTAGGAATGACACATAGACAAAATTGTTGATGTGTCGTCCAATCACCTCCACCCACATGATAATGACCTTGTAACATGGTCATGATGAATAGATAATAAGATCATAAACAGTACAACTAAGCTTAATGACCAATTTGTGCAATCAGATTATGACCTTATGGGCACAATGGTCATGATATTATGGAGTTTGGACCCTCGATGACCTATTTCTGAATTTTGGTCATAGATCTATGACCAATTAGACCAGCGTCACTATTTTTTGTCATAAACGAGTGTTTTTCTTGTAGTGACGAAACTGATAGTTCGAAGAGAATTACTAAGATATCAAAACATGCATATAAGGATTCAGAAGAGACTCAAATAATATTTATAGATAATCTGATCATAAATCCACAATTCATCTGATCTTGGCAAGCACACCGCAAAAGAAGATTACATCAGATAGATCTCCAAGAACATCGAGGAGAACATGGTCTTGAGGATCAAAGAGAGAGAAGCAGCCGTCTAGCTACTAGCTATGGACCCCTAGGTCTGTGGTAAAGTACTCACACTTCATCAGAAGGGCAATGTTGTTGATGTAGATGCCCTCCGTGGTCAAATCCCCCTCCGGCAGAGTACCGGAAAAGGCCTCTAGATGGGATCTCGCGGAAACAGAAGGTTACGGCGGCAGAAAAGTGGTTTTGATGGATGTTTTGTTGTTTCTGGAATACATGTGAATTTATAGGCGAAAGAAGTAGGCCAGGGGAGGCACGAGGGGCCCACAAGGTAGGGGGCGCGCCGTCCTACCCCCTAGGCCGCGTCCTCCACCCTTGTGGCCCCTCGTAGATCCCCTAACGTGTACTCCAAGTCCTCTGGATGTCTTCTGGTCCAAGGGAAATCCTCGTAAAGTTTCATTCTATTTGGACTTTGTTTGATACTCCTTTTGTGTGAAACTCAAAAATAAGGAAAAAAACAGAAACTGTCACTGGGCTCTGGGTTAATAGGTTAGTCCCAAAAATCATATAAAATAGCATATTAATGCATATAAAACATCCAAAAACAGATAATATAATACCACGGAACAATCAAAAATTATAGATACATTGGAGACATATCAGGGGGACCTCTTGTCCCATTGAAAATTCAAGAAAAAACATTAGCTAAAGAATGAGGTTCCTTGTTTGAGTCCTGATGTTACAATCAAAAAGGAACTTCATCGAATGGAGATTGCCGATGCGAGATTCAACGGAGAATCATCGGTGCCCCACCCTTTATGTTCGTCACCACTTCAAGGTAGTCGGAGCACATAGATTGTCGATATGTCAAGGTCAAGTGCAAGGGACAAGGCCATGTCGCAAGCACCGAGGTTTGAGCACTTAGAACTTGCAGGATCAGCTAGTCATGGACAATGATTGAAGCACCAAGGTATAAACATATTCTACCTCTACAAACAACTGCTACAACATCCTTGGTTGTTATGGTGAGAGAAGCCCCCATCAGATCTTAGCCTAACTACCTTCATGTGTGCTACCTCTTGAGCTTGCGTTGTATTCCCTCGAAGAGGAAAGGGAGATGCAGTACAGTAGCGTAAGTATTTCCCTCAGTTTTTGAGAACCAAGGTATCAATCCAGTAGGAGACCACGCGCCAGTCCCTCGCACCTGCACAAACAAATAAGAACTTTGCAGCCAACGTGATAAGGGGTTGTCAATCCCTTTACGGTCACTTACGAGAGTGAGATCTGATAGAGATAATAGTTGATATTTTTGGTATTTTTGGTTTAATAAAACAGCAAATAAAAGCAAGAAAAGTAAAGTAGATGTAGATTGATATGTTGAGAATAGACCCGGGGGCCATAGTTTTCTCTAGTGGCTTCTCTCATGATAGCGAGATTCTACGGCGGGTAAACAAATTACTATCGACCAATTGATAGAAAAGCGAATAATTATGAGACTATCTAGGCATGATCATTGTATATAGGCATCACGCCCGAGACAAGAAGACCGAAACGATTCTGCATCTACTACTATTACTCCACACATCGACCGCTATCCAGCATGCATCTAGTGTATTGAGTTCATACGAACAGAGTAACGCCTTAAGCAAGATGACATGATGTAGAGGGATAAACTCAAACAATACGATGAAAACCCCATCTTTTTATCCTTGATGGCAACAATACAAGACGTGGCTTGCTGCCCCTACTGTCACTGGGAAAGGACACCGCAAGATTGAACCCAAAGCCAAGCACTTCTCCCATTGCAAGAACTATAGATTTAGTAGGCCAAACCAAACCAATAATTCGAAGAGACTTGCAAGGATATTATGAGCACACATAAAAAGTTCAGAGAAGAACCAAATATCTTTCATAGATAACCTTGATCATGAACCCACAATTCATCGGATCTCGACAAACACACCGCAAAAAGAGATTACATCGAATAGATCTCCTCGAAGACCGAGGAGAACTTTGTATTGAGATCCGGAGAGAGAGAAGAAGCCATCTAGATACTAGCTATGGACCCGAAGGTCTGAGGTAAACTACTCACAACTCATGGTGAGGGCGATGATGATGATGATGAAGGCCTCCGTGATGGATCCCCCACCCGGAACAGGCTCCAAGATGGGATCTCCACGAGAACGGCAGCTACGGTGGTGGAATTAGGGTTTTCTCTATGCGTATGGAGTTTCTGGGGTACGTAGGTATATATAGGAAGAAGGGGGGCACCGGGGGCCGTGTGGACCAGCCTCGAGGCAGGGGCGCGCGCCCCCACCCTCGAGGGTTGGTCCCACGTCCCCTGACTTGGCCCCGAAGACTCCCAAGCGTGATTTCTTCCAAAAATATCTATCGCGAAGGTTTCATTCCGTTTGGACTCTGTTTGGACTCCGTTTGATATTCCTTTTATGCAAAACGCTGAAATAGGCAAAAAACAGCAATCTAGACTGGGCCTTTGGGTTAGTAGGTTAGTCCCAAAAATGATATAAAAGTGAATGATAAAGCCCATTAAACATCCAAGACTTCATAAATAATAGCATGGAACAATCAAAAATTATAGATACGTTGGAGACGTATCAAGCATCCCTAAGCTTAATTCCTGCTCGTCCTCGAGTAGGTAAATGATAAAGAAAGAATTTGTGGTGTGGAATGCTAACCAATATAGTTTTTAAATGTAATTATCTTAATTGTGGCATGAATGTTCAGATCTGAAAGATTCTAGACAAAAGTCTATATTGACATAAGAAATAACAATACTTCAAGCAATACTAACAAAGCAATCATGTCTCTCAAAATACTATGGCTGAAGAAAGTTATCCCTACAAAATCATATAGTGTTGGCTATGCTCCCTTATTATCACACTAAATATTCATATCATGCACAACCCCGATTTCAGCCAAGCATTTGTTTTCATGCTCTATCTTTTCAAACCTTTCAACTTTCACGCAATACATGAGCGTGAGCCATGGATATAGCACTATGGGTGGAATAGAGGTGGTTTTGGAGAGGACAAAAAGAGGGAGATAGTCTCACATCGACCAGGCGTATCAACGGGCTATGGAGATACCCATCAATAGCTATCAATGTGAGTGAGTAGGGATTGCCATGCAACGGATGCACTAGAGCTAAATATGAATAAAAGCTCAACAAATGAAACTAGTGGGTGTGCATCCAACTTGCTTGCTCACGAAGACCTAGGGCATTTGAGGAAGCCCATTGTTGGAATATACAAGCCAAGTTCTATAATGAAAATTCCCACTAGTATATGAAAGTGACTAAACATGAGACTCTCTACAATGAAGAACATGGTGCGACTCTGAAGCAGAAGTGTGGAAAAAGATAGTAGCAATTGTCCCTTTTTCTTTCTTTCTTTTTCTTTTTTTTCTTTCTTTTTTTCTTCTTTTTTTGGGCCTTTTTTTTCTTTGGCCTTTTTTTGTGGAGGGGCTTTATAGATTCAGCCTTTCCTCCCATGGGACAATGTTCTAAAAATGATGATCATCACACTTTCATTACAACACAATATTACAACTCGATACTACAACAACAAAGTATGACTCTATGTGAATGCCTCTGGCGGTGTACCAGTATGTGCAATGAAACAAGAGTGACATGTATGATAAATTATGCATGGTGGCCTTGCCACAAATACGATGTCAACTACATGATCATGCATGGCAATATGACAATATGATGCGTGTCATATAAACAGAATGGTGGAAAGTTGCATGGCAATATATCTCGGAATGGCTATGGAAATGCCATGATAGGTAGGTATGGTGGCTGTTTTGAGGAAGGATATATAGTGGGTTTATGGCACCGACGAAAGTTGCGCGGTACTAGAGAGGCTAGCAATGGTGGAAGGGTGATAGTGTGTATAATCCATGGACTCAACATTATTCATATGAACTCATATACTTATTGCAAAAATCTAAGAGTCATCAAAACAAAGCAATCAACACATGCTCCTAGGGGGGAGGTTGGTAGGAGTTAACCATCGCGCGCCCCGACCTCCACACAAAGGTTGACACTCTACAAATACCTCATGCTTTAACTTAGTCACATAACGGTTCACCATACGTGCATGCTACGGGAATCACTAACCTTAACACAAGTATTTCTCAATTTCATAATAACTCCACTAGCATGACTCTAATATCACTATCCTCATGTCTCAAAACAATTATCAAGCATCCAACATCTCTTTCTATTCAATGCACTTGGTGTGATTTTTTTACTACATTGACATTGGATGTTTATCATGTGAAGACTAGTCTCTTTAGCCTAAAAACTTTACCATGCTGTTTTAATAGACTCTCAAATAGATCTAAGTGAAGCATGAGAGTTCAACAATTTCTACAAAATATTACCACCACCATGCTCTAAAAGATATAAGTGCAACACTAGAGCAAAAACTATTCAACTCAAAAGATATAAGTGAAGCACATAGAGTGTTCTAACAATTTCTAGGCCATATTTAACTCTCTCAAATAGGTGGTAAAGACTCCAATTATACAAGACGCTCCAAGCAAAACACATAACATGTTGCGAATAAAAATATAGCTCCAAGTATAGTTACCAATGGATGAAGACGAAAGAGGGGATGCCTTCCCGGGGCATCCCCAAGCTTAGGCTTTTGATTATCTTGAATTTACTTGGGTGCCATGGGCATACCCAAGCTTAGGCATTTGCTACTCCTTGTTCCATAGTCCATCAAAGCAATACTCAAAACTTGAAAACTTCACAACACAAAACTTAGAAAAAAATTCTCGTGAGCTCCGTTAGTAAGAGAAAGCAAACCACCACTCAAAGGTACAGCAAGTAATTCATTAATTGTTTATATTGGTGTTAAACCTACTGTACTCCAAGTTCTCTATGGTTCATATCCTCTAATATTACTCATAGATGCATCGGAATAAGCAAACAACACACGAAAAACAGAATCTGCCGAAAACAGAACAGTCTGTAGTAATCTGCTGGGTTCGCCTACTTCTGGAACTCCAAAAACTTCAAACTAAATTGGTAAATTTGCGCAATTTGTCTACCAATAAGCATAAAAAATAATCAACTAAACATCACGCTCTAGTAAAATCTGAAGACTACTTTAGCGAGCGCTAACGATTCTGTTTTTTCACAGCAAGATCAAATAAACTTCACACAAGTCTTACCAAAGGTTCTACTTGGCACAAACACTAAACAAAACATGAAAACACATCTAATCATAGGCTAGATGCAATATTTATTCCCTAACAGCAAAAAAAATCAAAAAATATAAAATTGGGTTGCCTCCCAACAACCGCTATCGTTTTACGCCCCTACCTAGGCACGATACAAGATAGATCTAGGTATTGCCATCTTTGGAAGGCAATCCATAAGTGGCTCTCATGATAGATTCATATGGTAATTTGATTTTCTTTCTAGGAAAGTGTTCCATGCCTTTCCTTAACGGAAATTGGAATCTAATATTTCCTTCCTTCATATCAATGATTGCACCAATCGTTCTAAGGAAAGGTCTACCAAGAATAATAGGACAAGAAGGATTGCAATCTATATCAAGAACAATGAAATCTACGGGCACATAATTCCTATTAGCAACAATAAGAACATCATTAATTCTTACCATAGGTTTCTTAATAGTGAAATCCGCAAGATGCAAATTTAAAGAACAATCATCAAGCTCATGGAACCCTAGCAAATCACACAAAGTTTTTGGGATAGTGGAGACGCTTGCACCCAAATCACACAAAGCATAGCATTCATGATCTTTTATTTTTATTTTGATAGTAGGTTCCCATTCATCATAAAACTTTCTAGGTATAGAAACTTCCAACTCAAGTTTTTCTTCATAAGATTGCATCAAAGCATCAACTATATGTTTGGTGAAAGCTTTATTTTGACTATAAGCATGCGGAGAATTTAGCACGGATTGCAACAAAGAAATATAATCAATCAAAGAGCAATTATCATAATTGAATCCCTTGAAATCCAAAGTAGTGGGTCCATCACTATGCAAAGTTTTAATCTCTTCAATCCCACTTTTAGCAATTTTAGCATCAAGATCTAAAAACTCTGAATCATTGGGACACCTTAAAGCAGAATCATCTCCAATCCTATTCTTATCAAGATTAATACTAGAAAACAAGGATCTAATAGGAGACACATCAATAACTTTCAGATCTTCATCTTTATTTTCATGCTCTTCTGGTTTGGCAACCATCTTATTGATCAAGGTGGACTGTTTATCAGAAATTTGGGCAATTAAGTTCTCAAGATGAGCAAACTGAGATTTCAAACCATAAAATTCCGACATGTCATCAAGGTCTTTATTCATATATTCCATAAACTTTTTCTATTCTTTAAGCTCACTTCTGAAAAAGTCATTATGCTCAAATTGTATAGTCATAAAGTGTCTAACATTGTTTTCAATCTCCTCCAGCCTCTTGAGGTGAGGGTCAACACTAACAGGAAGAGCCATAATGACAAGCAAGCAATCCAACACACACAAGCGAACAAGAAGCAAGCGAACGAAAAACACACGACGGAAGAAGGGCGAATAAAACGGCAAAGGTGAAGTGGGGGAGAGGAAAACGAGAGGCAAATAGATGTAATGTGAAGGATAAGGGTTTGTTATAGGTTCTTGGTATATGACTTTGCGTAAGCCTCCTCGGCAACGGCGCCAGAAATTCTTCTTACTACCTCTTGAGCTTGCGTTGTATTCCCTCGAAGAGGAAAGGGAGATGCATCACAGTAGCGTAAGTATTTCCATCAGTTTTTGAGAACCAAGGTATCAATCCAGTAGAAGACCACGCGCCAGTCCCTCACACCTGCACAAACAAATAAGAACTTCGCAGCCAACACGATAAGGGGTTGTCAATCCCTTTACGGTCACTTACGAGAGTGAGATCTGATAGAAATGATAGTTGATATTTTTGGTATTTTTGGTTTAATAAAACAACAAATAAAAGCAAGAAAAGTAAAGAAGATGTAGAATGATATGTTGAGAATAGACCCGGGGGCCATAGTTTTCTCTAGTGGCTTCTTTCATGATAGCGATATTCTACGGCGGGTAAACGAATTACTGTCGAGCAATCTATTATATATAAAAAGTACTTGATGGGGTCACCAGAAAAAAGAGAATTAAGTAAGAAATTACCACAAAAAACAGAGATATCCAACCCTTCATTAAATAAATTAAAATTTACAACCGTTAGATATAATCTTAAGTTGTAAAATTACCCACCATTGCCATTATAATAGAAAAACGTTTCGTTGCCTAACGTATATCCACTTTCTTTTTATATCCGGCCGCGTGCATCCTCGCTCCTCAACGTTGGCATCTAATAACTGAACAAAAAACTGCAGCCCAGCCTAGCGTATAACGTACGTCTCATTCGGGAAAAACGCACATGCATGCTCTTCCTCTTGCTATATGCATGGAGATGCACGTACACAAAATCCCTTGGCCTCTATCACTTTCCTTTTTGTCCAGTTTTCACATGCACATGCACATGCATGTACACAAGATAGGTTCATGTATTATGAATTTATGATGCTTTGCACGTAACTATCTGACATCTCTCATGTTCGCTACATATACTTCTGGGTGGTCGCTTAATAGCGTTCTTACCTGTTTGGTACCTCGAAAAAATTAAGAACTAGAATCCTGTTAAGCGACCACCCGGATGCATAGATTGTTGGAACATGCATATGGCAAGCTCCTGGGTAGATGTTTTGTATAAAAGGATTTCAACCAGGTGAAATTCGTCGATATATCACAAGAAGCAAGACAAGGAAAATTAGTGTAATCTATCTAATTATGTATTAAAAGTATTTGGCTAGAAAATCCTACCAAAGTCAGAAATGTCCTAGCGTTAATTTTATTATGTGTGAAAGTAAATGTATTTTTGGCACATACGGACAGCTCCGGGTCTATGATTCATTTGGTGATAGGTATATGTCCTATCTTGCGATGTACAATAATAAATGTTCTCAACTAGGTGGCACTGGTCGACAGATAATGAGAAGCATGACTAGGAAAAAAGTATTATATGTATTTATAGATTAATAGTATTTCTTCACTTAACTATAAAAAATAAAACACGATAGAAAATTTGTTGACCACTTGGAATGATCCTTCCATAGTATACCTAAGAACATCGTGGAATATGTTGATTTTTCTCTTGAGGTTGGGAAATTCGTAAGTAAATGACACATGTAGGTATGCCATGATATTGAAATTTAGAGTCTACTCAGTGTTAGTTTCTCTATTGTATCGGCAAACCTCAAGCACATCTTAACATGGGAGAAAGTATAGCAATGTATTTATCTTTATACACAAATTCTAAGTATGCACAAATACACTATTGACCAGTCTATTGCATGAGATGATTAATTAGTTGTTTATCTACGTGGGCTGCTAGGATTTGTGGACAAAAAGAGGAAGGAAATAATCTTATGTGCTACATCTTTCAAAATTTATATGAATGAAACATTCCCCCCCTTATTTCAAATTTCCAAAATAAAATAAAAATAAAAAATGCATTGTCGACCTATGCGATGCTAAAGGAATATGATGTATCCCATGAATCTAGGATTTGAGGTAAAAAAGAATAGTAAGGAAAACTATTAGGTTTTAATCTTCCAAAATTTATATGCATGCCAGTGCTCCCTTTTTGTATCTAGAATTGCCTATTAAAAATGTAAATAGATTGAATCACATTTGTCGGAAGAAAAACATTTAGAAATAATACGTGTATGTGATTTATTTGATACCCATTCTCATAACATGTGAATAACAACCATGTAGGTATGCAATGCTCTGGAAATGTTAAATATCAATGAAAATTGTCATATATCTCAAGCACATCTCTTACATGGGGGTAAGTATTGCAAGGAACTTATTGTCATATATATAGGGTGCAGAAAAAGTTATTCTTCACCCGAGATAATCTTACGATCACTTCATAATTAAATTACATTTGAAATTCAAATAATTATATTTCTATTGATTCATTACGTAAAATTTGGTATAAGAAAATAAAAATATAGGTCATAAGACAAGAAAATTTGGAGTTTATGTATATTTTACACTATGTTTTTACGTTCGTAATTTTACATAACGTAAAATATTTTTTATGGTGATTATATATTTTCTTACGGTCTCTTTTTACGTGAGAAATAAGACAAAACAATTACAGTGCATTGGTGGTAAACTAGAGGGAGGTGAAGAATAACTATTCCTCACCCAGGGTGACGAATAGTCAATCCCTATATATATATATATATATATATATATATATATATATATATATATATATATATATATATATATATATATATACATATACAGCCGGTTTATTCTCATAACATTATGAGAATAATATTCTCATAACACTTCCGAACTGCATTGCAAAATTGCATTAGAGAGCTAAACGCACCGCACCACAGAGACCAGCGAACTTCATGTTGAAAAAACTGTACGTGTTGTTTTTTAGTACCTTTTTTGCTTTAGTTTTTTAACCGTTTATCGGAATTATGCGTGTAATATACCGTTGAAAATCTATGGAGTAGACGCATCTTCGCCATGTTGAACACTTTTCAAGATTCCGCACGGTTTAAGAGCAGTTTCGAAAATCGTGCGGCTCACAACGAATGGCAGCGAGCGTTTTTTGGCGTTTTTTTCTAAACCGCTCGTCGGAACGAAACATATGATACACCGTTGGAAAGGTATCGTCGCCACGCATCTTTTTCATATCTATTATTTTTTCTAATTCGCTACGGTTTAAGAGCAGTTTTGAATTTACTAAATCGCGGAATTGTGTTTTTCGAATATTTTCAAATTTTCGGTACTGTTTTCACTCCAATTTTTTAGCCGTTTGTCGAAACAAGGCGTGTAATATACCGTTGGAAAGCTACGAACGAGGCGCAATTTTCATATGTTGAAATGTTTTTGAGATTCATTACGGCTTTTAGTTAAATTTGAAAATCGTGCGGCTGACTACGAACGGCAGCAGCCGTTTTTTCGTGAAAATTTTACAAAAAGTTGGCCGAAATGATCCAAATGATACACCGTTGGAAAGATATCGTCGAGACGCTACTTTTTCATGTAGAACACGCCCTCTAATTCATTACGGTTAAAGAGCAGTTTTGAAATTACAAAAGCATGAAAAGCGCACTGCTTCAAACTGAAGAACGCACAGCATCAGACAGTTAACCGAACCTCATGATTTATTTTGTTGGACGTAGATTTTTCTCAGAGGAGTTTTGTTGTCTTTTTTCCAACTTTTTTTTCCGAAGGAAAGTGGACTGTAACAATCCCCAAAGTGAAGCGGAACACTACCAAAAGTGAACCTCATTAATTTTTTGCGCGCGTTGAGAAGTGTTTGAGAAGTGAGCTGCTTTCCGATGTGTGTTTTGTTTTTTGATCACCAAGTGAACCGCATTACTATTTTGTGTTGTTTTGGTAACATTTTTTTTTAGATTCCGCTATTTTTTTTTGCATTTTCATGTTTGAGAAGTGAGCTGCTTTTCCGATGTGTTTTTATTTTTTGATCACCAAGTGAACCGCATTGCTTTTTTGTGTTGTTTTGGTAACAATTTTTTTTCGAGATTCCGCTATTTTTTTTTTTTGCATTTTCATGTTGGGGGCAATTGAACGGCATCACTTAAAAAGGGACACAAATAGTACACACGAGAACACACCTAATTCAGTACCCAAAAGAACACACCAAATTCAGTATACACATTTTTCTTCATCACACAATGACCAAGTGCACTGCAGATGGAGCATAGGGATAAGGAGCTGCTACACAAATTGTAACCAAATTGAATTCGGTTACAATTTCTCGTCCCTGAAAATTAGCAAAAAAAAATGCACTGCAAATGGTGTCTTTTCTTTCTTACTGAGTGCACTGCAAATGGCCAATAGCGAAGTGAAGTCTACTTGACATTTTCTCCAAATAAACAAACATACACAAGAGGTATGCACATGAACGCAAGAAGCCGTGGTGGACTGCATGTTTCCTGCTCCGGCAAACCATTCAAAGTGCATCAGGAGCTATTTTGATTCCCTCTCCTGCAAAAATCTGTAAACTGAACCGCAAGAACAAGAATAGACATTGTGCATCCAAGATCAAAACCACGATGAGATCAAAACTGCGAAGTAGGCAATTTTGCAGAGAGCAACGTCCTCAGGATATCTGCATCAAACAAACTTGATTTGCTAGACTAGAAGGCACTACTGTTGATGGAGGCAGCCTTTTAAGTTTTCAGTGGAGAGCAGATCGTTGAGATCTATTTCCTCCCCTCTTTTGGGTCATCTGTTCTTACTTCTGCTTTGGCTCACTAGCATCCATGTAATCTGAATGCCCAGCCTGCATTTAAATACTGCACAGAAGCTACCATACATAGATAAAAACTGTAATCTGAATCCCCTCTTTTGGGAAGATGGACGCTTGGTCTCTGCTCTCGCTGCCCAATTTTGTCCACAACCTCATCTTCCTCTGATTGTACAGGAATAATTTCCGTTTCCTTTTTGGTTGGTGGTTGCATCTGGATGCGGCGGCCTCGTAGAGGAGGAGGAGGATGCTGAGGCCGATGCTGGCGTGCTGCAAGCTCTACGTCTCCGAGGGCCGGAGCGCGGCGGCCCTGCGCGCCGTCGAGCAGGCATGGTCGAGGCCGCACTCGGGGCCATCGACCTCGGCTCCCACGCCGGCGCGCACCCGCGGCTCGGCGCCGTCGACCACGTCTGCTTCCACCCCCTCGCCGGGGCCGCCCTCCGCGACGTCGCCGCAGTGGCCGCCGACATCGGCGACGGGCTGCAAGGTAACCGGTGTTCTCTGTTTCTTCTTCTCGTTCCCCTTTGCTTGCCACTCCGTGCGGCGTACTGACGTTCAGATCGGTTGACAGTGCCGACGTACCTATACGGCGCGGCGCACCGGGAGGGCCGGACGCTGGAGGCCATCAGGAGGCAGCTAGGCTACTTCAAGCCCCAGAGCGACGCCGAGTGGCACGGGAATCCACTGGAATCCGTCGACGGCGGCGACGACGGCGGGTAGCGGGAGACAGAGGAGGGAGACAGGGGAGGGGATGGGATGCGGCCAACTCCTTCTGGATGGAGGCTCTCCCGGCCGCTCCCGCGGTAGAAGGCGGGGAGGGGAGGGGGAGCGACGTGGAGGGCAGGGTGTTATGAGAATAAGGCTAGTGGTATGAGAACAAGGTCTTAAGGGGTGTTATGAGAATATATATGTCCAACGCATGTAAAATATTGATCTCTTCTCTTCATAAAAACATTAACTTATTCCAAAGTCTGGAACATCTTTTCGATATACGCGTTCTTCTCTTCATAATCTTGATGTCCTGACCACCATATGCTCTCCCACGGTTTCACCCGCACTATAGGGTTGCATGTCGCACAGTCGTGAGGGAATTAGCCGCAAGGCCTTGTTCCAATTCT
Source organism: Secale cereale (assembly GCA_902687465.1). Taxonomy (NCBI): domain Eukaryota; kingdom Viridiplantae; phylum Streptophyta; class Magnoliopsida; order Poales; family Poaceae; genus Secale; species Secale cereale. The sequence continues at coordinate 624,100,784 of LR738714.1, forward strand.
TTTTAGAAAAAGCGAACCAAAGTGTAAACATTGACCTATTCCAAAGTCCGGGGCATTTGTTCTATATACACGTTCATATGATACAAAAAATATAATTTGTTCAAACATCAAAAATAAAAAATTGTTAAAATAATACAGCCACAAATTTTCATGGAAAATAATCATATTTTTTCCTCTGACACAAAATGAAGATTTTTTTGCATTCAATACTGAAAAGAGGCTATGAAATCATTTGCAGTTCGTGCCTTCTAGATTTGAATTGATAGAGTTTGTGTTGTAAACATCCATACAATAGACAAAATCCCACATCCCACGTATGTCATATCAGTTCTACATGTACTACATCCTTCTATCTACTTGGACAACACCTTGCTCACAAAAAAAAGGCAGGCTGAGCGAACCATGTGATCTCATTGGTCAACCCATGCCGCCAACATCATTTTTGGCTGCCAGGATGCATTGAGTAAAAGTGCGGCACACAGACTGGCACATCTTGATGGCCTGACCACCATGTGCTCTCTCACGGTTTCACCTGCAGTACAGAGTTGCACGTCGCACAGTCATAAGGGAATTAGCCACCAAGCCTTCTTCTAAATCTTTTAAGAAAAAGCGAACCAAAGTGTTGTGTTACGGAGTGGGAAAAGAACGACACAATATTAATCAGTTTTGCAGAAGATTCCGTAGATAATAACTTGAACACATGCAGGCAAGGGTTTTATATTTCGAGAATAATCAGGTCACCAACTAACCTTCGTCCTAAAGCAAAGACAATATCTTATCCAGTGTAAGTCTCGGCTGAATCCACATTGAAGGAAGGACTATGTCCACCAAAACAATTTCTCACATGGAGAATTTTCCATAGAACACTCAGGAGTCATAAAAGAAGTGGCATACAATGGGTAATTGTTAAGCTGCAAATATAACAAAGAATATGATGTTATCAAGACATTATAGAAAGAATTTTTTCTTCCGGTGGAAACATAAACAAACAATTTTTGTACGACCTTCTTCAACTAGAGATGTTCTCATGGCTTTTTCGATAAGCTTAAATACATGGAAAATTAGTATCCCGCAAAATTAATATCACCAAATGAATCTAACTACATCTGGGATAAATTTAAACATTCCAATAATAATCATGTCACCAACTAAATCTATATGGTCGTTCATAAAGCGGAGACAATATCATATCTCGGTGTAATGAGGGGACAATCTCCAAGAAGTCTTATATTTTCAAATTTCATCACATTTGGTTTCAATTTTTCTTTAGAAAAATCTAATAACATATTGCCATCATTTAACTTCATAAATTTCTAGCCCGCGCATCGAGCGGGCCACTTTGCTAGTTGATAGAAAAGCGAATAATTATGAGACTATCTAGGCATGATCATTGTATATAGGCATCACGTTCGAGACAAGTAGACCGAAACGATTCTGCATCTACTACTATTATTCCACACATCGACCGCTATCCAGTATGCATCTAGTGTATTGAGTTCATACGAACAGAGTAACATCTTAAGCAAGATGACATGATGTAGAGGGATAAACTCAAGCAATTTGATGAAAACCCCATCTTTTTATCCTCGATGGCAACAATACAATATGTGCCTTGCTGCCCCTACTATCACTGGGAAAGGACACCGCAAGATTGAACCCAAAGCCAAGCACTTCTCCCATTGCAAGAACTATAGATCTAGTAGGCCAAACCAAACCAATAATTCGAAGAGACTTGTAAGGATATTATGAGCACACATAAAAAGTTCAGAGAAGAACCAAATATCTTTCATAGATAACCTTGATCATAAACCCACAATTCATTGAATCTCGACAAGCACACCGCAAAAAGAGATTACATCGAATAGATCTCCTCGAAGATCGAGGAGAACTTTGTATTGAGATCCGGGAGAGAGAAGAAGCCATCTAGATACTAGCTATGGACCCGAAGGTCTGAGGTAAACTACTCACAACTCATGGTGAGAGCGATGATGATGATGATGAAGGCCTCCGTGATGGATCCCCCTCCCGGAACAGGCTCCAAGATGGGATCTCCACGGGAACAGCAGCTACGGCGGTGGAATTAGGGTTTTCTCTCCGCGTATGGAGTTTCTGGGGTACATAGGTATATATAGGAAGAAGGGGGGCACCGGGGGCCATGTGGGCCAGCCTCGAGGTAGGGAGGCGCGCCCTGGGAAGGGGGGCGCGCCCCCCTCCCTCGAGGGCTGTTCCCACGTCCCCTGATTTGGCCCCGAAGACTCCTAAGCGTGATTTCCTCCAAAAATATCTCCCGCGAAGGTTTCATTCCGTTTGGACTCCGTTTGATATTCCCTTTCTGCAAAACCCTGAAATAGGCAAAAAACAACAATCTGGACTGGGCCTTTGGGTTAGTAGGTTAGTCCCAAAAATGATATAAAAGTGAATGATAAAGCCAATTAAACATCCAAGACTTCATAAATAATAGCATGGAACAATCAAAAATTATAGATACGTTGGAGACGTATCAATGTGCCAGCCAATGTGTGCTCTTTCTCCAGTCTCTATGTCCATGTCGGTTCAAGTTGCATGCCTTATGAGCAAAAAATAGATCATCACGCCATTGAATATTTTGCCAATGAAGCTCGCCATGGAGAGAAGACTATGGTATTCATCATAATGAATCATATAGTGCCACTCCCATAATATAGCCCACATCGTCACAAGAACTCGATATAGATCAAGTTACAAGATATCACATAACCAGAATGACCGCAACCGAGCATCAAATGATTGGTTCATGATCACATGCTCTGACAAGTATTCGTCTCCGAGAGGCCACACACAACATGACATGTAGCAACCAATGAGTGAGTGTCCCCAGGAATCATCGACAACTTTATATGTAGAACATTTCTTCTAGAGGGGATATATTCATGTGTTGACGGACATTGCTGGTACATAGTGACATTCATACCAATCTTCATGTAAAAACCATAACCTCAAACTACACATATACCTTCCAAAGGCTAGCCTCAGGACTTCTGCTCAGCTGAGACATTTGAGTGTCTTGTACGCTACTCCAAACAATTTTCCAGCTGCTTCTTGACCACCTAACGTCATGTAAGTTGATCGAACACCTCGAAATCCGCTTGACACTCTTGTTCTAAGCGGAATATTTAAGAGTTCATATAATAGAGGTACTCCACAATTATTGTTGGTTCTAAGCGCCACTAGTGCAATTAACATAGTAGCCATACTTGGTGGATTTGGACCACCTATTTTGTTTATTAATGGCTTATTATTATCCATAAGCTTCGTATGTGCTAATGTACAATTTTGATCACTAATTCCTTGTCCCTTTATTCAGGTTGGCCAGTTTTACCAAAGTGGCGTAAACCAAGGCAGAGATGGATCAAATGATGTGAAATTTTGATTTTGGCAATGTCTAAGAAATAGTGGGGAGTAACGTAGACTAGTAATATGCACATGTTACTAGTCTATGCTACTATCTCTATAGTGGAGAGTAACATATGTGTGGTCGAAAGTGCAATCATGCCCTTAATCTTGTTTTGATGTTATTGATAATATACTCATAGGGGACTAACAAAGTTTGTTAAGTATATCTCATGTCTAGTCCCCTCAGAATCATATGTGTGCGGATTATGACTTTGGAAATATTTATCTTCCTCAAGAATGAAGAAACAAGTCTACTGGATTAGGCCCCTTTTATGCTTGTTCTTGAGTATAGGGATCACGCACTATTAAGAGGGGAACATGGGTCTCGCTAAAAGTCTTGCTCGAATGATCTCCTTTTGGATTTCACCTTATGTGCCTTGGTTCTGTCGGACGACCGACGCATGTCGGACGACCTGTATTCACCGTACGTCCGGTACCTCCTTTCTAGAGCCAAACATCGGATTTCTGGTTGCCACAAGACGTCCGGTACTTTCCTTACCGAGCCAAAACATCGGATGTCTGGGATCCTCTAGTCGTCCGGTACTTTCTTTACCGAGCCAAAACATCGAATGTCCGGTCTCTGTCGGGCGTCCAGTGACTCCCGAGCCCTCGATCATCCGGTGTGTATCGGACATCCGATGCTGCTGTGCTGTTTTGGTCCAAACGGTCACTTATTGTGGCATACTATAAAGACCTCTCTTCTATCTCGTGGAGAGGTTGACCATTCACTTCAAACATCCTCAAGAACACCTCTCTCTCTCTCTCTCTCTCTCTCTCTCTCTCACCCTCCTACACCAAATCTTAGATCCCCAAGGGATTTGAGAGCATTTGAGAGAAGTTGTCCACCCAAGTGATAGATCCACTCCTTCTCCTTCTTTGCACCAAAGGAATTCGTGGTTTGAGCAAGTATTGAGCTTTTCCCCATCGTTCTTGTTACTCTTGGAGGTTGGAGACTCCTAGGCGGTAGGAGTCATTCGGAGAGGAATCAAACATTGTGATTACCCCAGGAAAGTTTGTGAGGGTTTGGAGGCCACCTAAAGGTCTACCACTAGTGGCTGGGAATCGCCTTCGTGGTGATATCTCAAAGAGAAAATAGGGTGAGCCTTCGTGGCATTGGTGTGCCTTTGTGGTAACACCCACCTCTCTAAACGGTGACGTAGCTTCCCTCCAAGGAAGTGAACATCGGCATACATCCTCGTCTCTCGAATTTGTGGTTATTCCTAACCTTAATTTCCTACTTGTGGTTACTTGTCTCTTAATCCTTACTTATATCGTATTGTGCATGCTTACTTACATACTTGTGTTACTAGCTTACCTTGCTTAGCTCTTAGCATCTTACTTGTAATTGTTAGGCTCAATCGCATATTCCGCATTATTACCTAAAATTGCTAAATGACAATTAAAATTTGTAATTGTACCTATTCACCCCCCTCTAGGTCCATCTCGATTCGTTCAATTGGTATGAGAGCTTCATACTATATTCTTGTGGATTAACCACCCTAGAGAGAGATGAATCCCGATGGGACTCCCCTTGTTGGATAAAGGCACGACTTCCACGAAAGACAAGTCCTTTACTTCCGAGGATCTATAACGATCCCTTGCTAAGCAAAAAAGAGGAGCATGATGCTTCTCTTGAGGCCTTGGTCCAAACAAGATTAGCCACATTAACCACGATGCTTGCACCTCTTTCGGGTGGTGCGGCATTGAGGCCAATTGTGCCTACTCCTTGATTTGGCCAACAACCTCCTAGTAATGAACACTCCAGTGTTCCTTGGCTTTATGCAAAACCTAAAATACAAAAACCAAAGTATAACCCTCAAGGCAAACCTCATCTACTTGATGACACTACCGATTTTTCTTTGTGGAGAGTTGCTATGCAGGATCATCTTCGATATGGAAATGATGAGATGTTGGAGATCTTAGAGTATGGTTACCAAGCTGTTGACCTGAAGAATCTTACACCAAGAGAGATATATGAAAAGAATCTCCATGACACAACAACCATGTGCATAACAAGAGGTATGACTGAGAAGCAAAGGATACCATACATACACATTCCAAGTGCCAAGGAATTATGGGACAGCATTGTGAGGACCAAGACCGGTACCTCCACTCTCCATCTAGCTCAATATGAAATTGCCAAGGGTCAATTGCAAAACTTTTGTATGGAGAAAGGTGGATCTCCCAAACAGCTCCTTGAGCATCTCATGACTCTCACCGCTGACATCGAGTCTTGTGAGTGTGACAATACACAAGATGGATTCAACTTGACTAAGCGATTTCTCGTGGACAAGTTGCTTCATGCTCTTGCTCCATATCATCAACAAATGGTGTGGGACATAATACAACACCATAGATTCATGGAAATGACTCCGGATGACATCATATCCACCTTCCAACTATTTGAAGAGTCAAAGGCAAATGCTACAAAACATCTTGCCTTGCATGGCACCTCAACATAAAAGATTAATCTTGCATTGAAGGCCAAGCATGTATGTGAAGAAGAGCAAAGTGAAGAATAAGATGACGACGATGATGAAGATGGTGACGAGATTGACTCTGATGAGAGCCCTTCATATGAAGATATTGCCCTCTTTGTCAAGAAGTTTAGCATGGGAAAATTCAAGGGAAGATTCTAGAAGAAGAAAGTGAGAAAGTGCTACAACTGTGAAGAAACCAACCACTTCTCCAACGATTGCCCTTATGAGAAGAGAGAAGATAAACCAAGGTTTCCCAAGACCGTTTACAAGAAGAAGTTGTAAAATCCTTTGAACTCCAAGTTCAAGAAGAGAGATGGGAAAGCAATGGTTACTCATGAAGAATCCGATCCGGATGATGTTAGTGGTGTTGCTGGAGTTGCTCAAGATTCTCAAAACACCTTTAGGCTAGTCAACAAGAGTGGTGATGTTGTTACCTACAACTATATGAAAGACTACAAGGGCAACGATCACAAGTGTCTAATGGCAAAGGCCGTGGTAGAAGATTGAGAGGTTCAAAACTCTCCTGACAAGGTCAAGGTAACTCCACGGTCAAACCCTTGTCTTTTCACTCCTTCTACTCCTTGTGATGAGTATCTAGATGCGGAGGACAATTATGATGAGGATGATATAGATGAATCTATGCTTGCTAAACTAAATAAGTTCATGTGCTCCCTCAAAGGAAAGAAGCTCACTATGTTTCGTATGCTTATGGAGATGGTGAGTAAGCACACCATCACCATTAAGGAACTCGAAACCCTCTTCACCGAGGAAAATGAAAAATATAAAATCCTTGAGCGGAAAGTCCAATATGAGGAAGCACTAAATGATGAACTATGCATGAAAATTGGTGCAAACATTGATGTTCATGCTGAAGAACTTGCCTCCTTGAAAAAGTCTAAGGACTCTTGCGAGGAGTTGATGAAATATAGAAGTAAGCTTGTGAAGTCTCATGCTTTTCTCTCTAAGGATTGTGAGCTTCTATCCTTGTCCCTCAAGACCAAGGAAGAAGAGCTCACTCTTCTTACAAAGAGTTTTGACATGCTCAAGCTTACTTATCTTGAAACTCTAACCAAGGCCTACTCTTCTCCTATTATCAATGTTGATGCCTGTACTACTAAATCTAGTGGTGACCTAGCATCTATTCTTGAGGAGGATCGCCTTCTCAAAGCCCAACTCAAGAAAGGACTCACGACATGTGCTCAAGGACAAAAGAACCTTAACGAGGTATTGAGTCAACACAATGAGGTGTTTGCCAAAGAAGGGCTTGGGTTTGATCCAAGCACAAGCAAGAAGAAGACGTCTTCTCAAAAGAGCACCACTCCTCTAAAAGAAACGTTTGTACGAGAAGGGCACAAGGAGAAAGGTAAGGTTGTGACTGGGAAGGCCACTAAGGGCATGCCCACTCTCAACAAGCCAAAAGAGTTCATGCCTCCATCATATGTACTTCGTAAAACTAAGGATGGACAAGTTTATGCAAAATCTGTTGGTCCTCAAAATGCATTTCGGTTTTATGCTATTTGGGTCCCTAAGACCCTTTTGACTAACTTGAGAGGTCCCATTGCAAAATGGGTGCCTCTAACCAAGTCATAATTGTGTGTAGGTTGCTTTCTCTGGTGGAGTAAAATGGGTGATCGCTAGTGGATGTACCAATCATATGACCGGAGATAGCAAATTGCTCTATGACTTCATGGAAGATATTCAACCTTTTTATGAGCATTATGTTTGATGGAGGATCAAAAGGACAGGTACTCGAGTTGGGCAATGTGGCTATAACAAATGACATGTCTCTTGCAAATGTCATGCTTGTCCAATCCCTTAAATACCATTTGCTTTCCGTTGGCCAATTGGCTTCAGTTGGTTATGATACACGCTTTGGACTAACGGATGTGAAAGTCTTTAAGAGAGATACTCTCGAAGTGGCCTTTGTTGGAGAGTTGGATGTCAACCTTTACACGGTTGATTTCTCAAAATAGAGCATATTCCATGCAACTTGTCTAATGGCCAAGGCCAACAAGGGTTGGCAATGGCATCACCGGCTAGCCCATGTCGGCATGATAAATCTTCAAGATATCTTAAAGGGTAATCACATCCTTGGACTAACCAATGTCTCTTTTGAGAAAGATCATGTGTGTAGTGCATGCATAGCCGGGAAGCAACATCAATCAAAGCACCTACCCAAGAATGTTGTATCTACTTCAAGGCCTTTGGAGCTCCTTCATGTGGATCTCTTTGGGCCTCCTTCATGGGACAATCTTGGTGGGAAAAAGTATGGACATGTCATTGTTGATGATTACTCAAGATATACATGGGTGTTTTTCCTCAACTCCAAGGACGATATGAAGGTCACCTGCATTGATTTTGCCAAGCAAGCACAACACAAGTTTGACAAAGAAATCTTGGCAATAAGAAGTGACAATGGCTTCAAGTTCAAGAACTACACCCTGGAAGAATTTCTTAGTGATGAAGGGGTTGAGCATTAATATTCTGCACCATACACTCCTCAAAAAAATGGAGTAGCCTAAAGGAAGAACCGCACACTTGTCGAGATGGCAAGGTCCATGTTGAATGAGTATAAGTCGCCACATAGTTTTTGGGCCGAGACTGTCAACACCGCATGCCATGCATGAAACCGGCTCTTCCTCCGCACGATATTGGAGAAGACTCCATATGAGCTTCTAACCGGGTACAAGCCAAATGTCAAGTACTTTCGGGTATTTGGGTGCAAATGCTTCATCCTCAACAAAAGAGAACAGTTAGGAAAATTTCAATCCAAAACAATTGAGGGCATATTTGCTGGTTATGGATCAAACTCTCATTCCTATAGAGTCTACAACAAATCCAATGGATGTGTTGTAGAAACTTGCGACGTGGTGTTTGATGAATTTAATGGCTCACATGGGGAGCAAGTTGATCTAAGTGATGTAGGTGAAGAAGACCCTTCTCAAGATATTTTGACCATGGGTGTTGGTGCTCTTCTTCCAATGGAACAAGAACCTCACAATGAAGAAGAAGAAGATGGAAGTTTCACACATCATCAAACCACTTCAACACCCATAACACCACAAGCCCCTATTGCTCCACCGATGCCCATCGTTCAAGTACAAGAAGATGACCAAGTCCCTCATCATGATCATTTTCAAGAACAAGATCATCACCAAGAGCAAGAACAAGAAAGTGCAATCATTGATGATGAACCTCAACAAATGCAATATGAAGAAGAAGATCTTCCACCACACATTAACGATCCATATGTTGAAGATGTGGATGATGGACATGAAGTTGAACCTTGTGAAACCCTAACCTCCATCATGCCCCATGTGGCCGGTCGTGTTGATGTGGATCAAATTCTTACTGGAATATCAGAAGGTAGAGTCACTCGTAGACAATTGACAAACTTTTGTGCTCACTTTTCGTTTGTCTCTAGTGTTGAGCCACTCAAGGTACAAGATGCCTTGGTGGAAAATGATTGGCTCGTTGCTATGCAAGAAGAGTTGAACAGTTTTAAATGCAACCAAGTGTGGTCATTGGTGGAGAGACCAACTAAGGAATACAATGTCATTGGAACAAAATGGATTTTCAAGAACAAGCTAGATGATAATGGCATAATCCTCCGCAACAAGGCAAGGTTAGTGGCCCAAGGGTACTCACAAGTTGAAGGTTGGGACTTTGGTGAGACCTTTTCTCCCGTTGCCCGTCTTGAATCCATTCGCATATTACTTGCTTATGTTGCTTTCAATGGTTTTACATTACATCAAATGGATGTGAAAAGTGCTTTCCTTAATGGTCCTCTACAAGAAGAATTATATGTATCACAACCACCTGGGTTCGTTGATCCCGATCACAAATACTATGTGTATAAACTTCACAAGGCTTTGTATGGCCTCAAACAAGCACCTCATGCTTTGTATTATCATCTTAAGAAGTTTCTACTCGGTGATGGTTTTGTGAGAGGGGTGATCGATCCCATTCTTTTTACTAAGAGAGAAAAGGGTGATTTGATCTTATGCCAAATCTACGTAGACGACATCATTTTTGGTTTCCTAACATACATTTGTGCAAGAAGTTAGCGACATCCATGACCAAGACCTTTGAAATGTCACTTAATGCGGACTTGAAGTTCTTCCTCGGATTTCAAATTCAACAATTTCAAGAAGAAATTTTCTTGTCCCAAACATAATACCTCAAGGATATTTTAGCAAAGTTTGATATAAAAAATGCTAGCCCATGTAAGACACCCATGCCAACAAAAATTGTACTTACTGAAGACACAAACGATATCCCTTTCGACCCTTCTATTTACCGCTCTATGATTGGCTCACTGCTTTATCTTTGTGCATCTAGACCAGACATCATGTTAAGTGTATGCATGTGTGCTAGATTTCAAGATTCCCCTAGGGAAATTTATAGGTAGTTAAGCATATCCTTAGATATCTTGTTCACACCCCAAAGTTGGGTCTATGGTAGCCTAAGGATGCCAAGTTTGACTTAATTGGGTATACAGATGTAGATTCAGCTGAAGACAAGGTGGATAGAAAATCCACCTCCAGTGGTCATTTTCTTGGACGCTCCTTGGTAAGTTGGTCCTCGAAGAAGCAAATTTGTGTCGCCCTCTCTACTGCCGAAGCCGAATACATTGCAACCGCTAGTTGTGCAACTCAATTGCTATGAATGAGGCAAACTTTGAAGGATTATGGTATCACCTATAGACATGTGCCTCTTCTATGTGACAATGAAAGTGCCTTCAATATTTTTGAGAATCCCAAATATCAGCTTCGCACCAAGAACATTGATATTAGGTATCATTTCTTGAGAGATCATGTAGAAAAGGGTGACATTGATCTTGCTCATGTTGGTACAGATATGCAACTTGCAGATATTTTCACAAAACTATTGGATGAGTTAAGGTTTTGTCAACTTAGGCGTGAACTCGGTATCTTGGAGCTTGATAACATTATGTGAAATCTAGCACCCATGCATGCATGCAATTTGCTTCATGTCTTGTCTTGGTGTAGGCATATGTTTAGGGGGGAGACACTCACCTCATGAGTTCTCTCACCCTATAGAATGCATAAAAAGACAAACACTCTCAAAGTTACTATTGTTCCCCGAACTATGGTACTTTAAAATGATCGAGTAATGCTTTTGTGCCCAAGGACATTATCTTCGCAGCATCAAGACACACGTACTCACACATGGTGGCCTTTGGCCATTGTCTCTCCCCATCAAAGTAGTGCCTAATCATGTTTTGGGTTCATATCATGTGTGTCTAGTTGTTAATCTTGTGGTATCCTCTATGACGGTTTACTGATATACTTTTGTCATCTACCCATTCTTGCATTATTGGTTCATCTAAATTTGTCTATAACGCATTCTGTCAAACCTTCTTGCCACCGGTCGTCCGATGTCTCACAGTTCCCGGTCGTCCAACACTGCTCGGCCGTTCGGATGCTGTGCAGCAATTGTGCCCATCCCAAAATACACCTCAGGTCTAGGACATCCGACTCTGCTCGGTCGTTCGCCGTCTGGAACGTTCACAAGTGTCCGGATGTCCAACTACTGTCGGTTGTCCGATGAAATCTGCAGCCCATATATATACCTCGGGGTCGGGCCGGTCTGGACAGTTGCCCTATTTTCCTCTCCCCACCTCGCATCTGTGACCGCCGACGCACCGCCAAAGGGGCGATTCACTCACCGTCGATGGAGGGGGACCACATTGCCGCGCCCCGAGCCACATCTCCGTCGCCCCCGTCTACCTCATCTTGATGTGGTACCCCTCCTGTCCGTTTCCTCTGGTTCCCTGGAGTTTCGTCGATTCGTTCCCGTACACGGTAGTGACCCCCTTTCTTGGAATATCTCTCAGGTGTGGATTATCCCACGATGGTGAAATTCAAATCAACCGCTGGCAATAATACCGGGGGTCCCTCTATCCGTGGTAATTGTTCTTTCGGTTTTGATTCTCATTGTCGTTGTCTCTATTCCTTCCAAGGGCTCACCATGATATTTCCATGTCTGTCTCTCCTTGTCTTCAGCCTCTTGTCGAGGTGGTTCTGATGACTCTCAAGAGGAACTGCGTCTGCGCAAGCATGCTGGGAAACGTCCTGTGATTGAGGAGTCCTCCTCTGCCGAGGGCTCTGACTATGAAGAAGAAATGGAAGACGAGGAGCATGGTGTGCAAGTTGTGTTTTCATCCCGCCCCCGCGGTTCTCGAAGGGCCACCCACATGCCTGCTCCTCCTCTCGATCAGCCGCATGCAGATGGTCGTCACATCCCTCTTGAGGCTCCTCAACTTCATGGGTGTGGCCTCAAGGATTTCACCAAAGTGCTCGAGCCTTCATATCTCAAGTTCCGGCATGATGTTGATCAATTCGAGGTGGTTCAATACTCTCTAGATCAATGGTTTCGCACAAATGTGCAGGCAGATATCTACACCTCTATTGTCCTCCCAAAGGGTCTCTCTCTGCACCACTTCTTTGATTTAGCACATATTCGGAAACATCCCGTGAAGTAATCGGGTGCCATTGAGCTCATTGAGTCATCCGGCCTTGCTACTCCGTTTGCATTTCAACATGATTTTAACTAGGCTACTATACATCAGTTTTATGCCACTTGCTTCTTTGCTCCTAACAAGATCGTCACCTGGATGACCTCTGACACCGAGCTCACGGCCACTTATGCTCAGTTTGTCACTGCTCTTGGGTTTCCTGACATTGGATTCAAGATCCATAATGATGACCCCAATCACAAACCCAAAAGCTGTTGTGGCTTGTGGCTATCTTCTTAAAGACCTAGATGATCTTACTGAGGAGGAAAAGATGAAAGATCTAAATCAAGTTTCTATTTTGAGATCTCCTTACTACATTATTTACCAATGCATCATCCGTACCATCTATCCCAAGATGGGTAACAAGGGCTCTTGCAACAGCTATTGCATTGATCCTATGTCGCGCCTCAATGAGTCTCCCAACGGGAAGATAAATATTCCTCATTTTCTATGGCATGAAATTCGTCTTGCTAGCTTTCAGTATAAGCGTGCCTTCCCTCATGCCCCATTCATTCAGGCTCTTATTGAAAGTGTGGTTCCATTCTCTCTTGTCCGCACTCATGTGCATGAGAAATGGATTATTCCTCCTCACAGGGCCAATGATTTTGCTCCAAAAGGTTCCTCCATGTTTGCCCCTACTCGTAGGACTGCTGCTCAGTCGCATCCCTCCACTTCCAACTCTGCGCCGGTTGGGCGTCTTGCCCGTTTTCTAGGGAAGGCCCACTCTGCCATGATGAAGGCCTTCACCTTTTCCTGCACTCAAAACCATGATGTTGTCACTCGGTTGATCACCTCCAAGAATGCCTTGAAGTATTGCCTGCGTGACTCTGGGGCTCCCGATATTAGTGACGATGAGCGTCTTCCGGTGGCTCCTCCTTCAGATTTTTGTTTTCGTTCAGGGCATGAGTGGGATGATTTCTTCGACGATGCTGGTGGTAGTGGAGCTCCTAACGATGATGATGATGATGATGATGATGATCTATGAGTGTCCATTCGGTTCTCCATGTCCCTTTTGGGTACTTTATGCCAAGGGGAGAACTAGTACTATGATCTAGTTGTGTTAAGACGTGTTTTATGTTGAACCATTATGCTTTGAGTGGGTGTATGCTTTTATGGTCTAATGTTGAACCACTATATCCTATGTATGAAGAAATATTATGATATTGTGTTGATATGCCCTTATGATGGTTATGTTTGAGATTTTTGTGATATTTTGCTCATATGTTTTTGATGGTTGTCACTGTGAGGGGGAGCTTGATACGTCTCCAACATATCTATAATTTTTTATTGTTCCATGCTGTTATATTATCATTCTTGGATGTTTTACAATCATTTTATAGTCATTTTATATCATTTTTTGGGACTAACCTATTGACATAGTGCCAAGTGCCAGTTGCTATCTTTTTGCTTGTTTTTTACTTCGTAGAAAATCAATAACAAACGAAGTCCAAATGCAGCGAAACTTTACGGGGATTTTTTATGGACCAGAAGACACCATGTGGGCCAAAGAAGCACCTTGGGGGTGCCCCAAGGGGGGCACAACCCACCTGGGCGCGCCTGGGGGCCCAGGCGTGCCCAAGTGGGTTGTGCCCACCTCGGTGGCCTCCCGCATCGCATCTTTGCTCTATAAATGCCCAAATATTCCAAAAACCCTAGGGTAGTCGGTGAAATTTTTTTCTAGCCGCCGCAGGCTTCTGTATCCATGGGATCCAATCTAGAGCCCTTTCTGACAATCCATCGGAGGGGGAAATCATCACCGGTAGCCATCTTCATCATCCCGGCAGACACCATGATGAGGAGGGAGTAGTCCACCCTTGGGGCTGAAGGTTTGTACCAGTAGCTATGTGTTTAATCTCTCCCTCCCTCTCTCGTGTTCTTGAGATGCACAATCTTGATGTATCGCGGGCTTTGTTAATATAGTCGGGTCATATGGTGTTTTCCCCTTTCTATCTTGTGATGAATTGAGTTTTCCCTTTGAGATTTCGTTTTATCGGATTGAATACTTTTATGGATTTGAGAGCACATGATATATGTCTTGCATATGAATACTCATGGTGACAATGGGGTATCATATTGATTCACTTAATATGTGTTTTGGCACTCAACTCACGGATTCCCGCGGTGACATTGGGGTAATCTATGCATAGGGATTGATGCACGATGTCATCTTTGTTTCTTCGGCAGAAATCTTGGGGCACTCTTTGAGGTTCTTTGTGTTGGATTGATTATTAAAAATATGAATTTGTTTTGGTGTTATTTTGGTACGAACTTTTGATTGATCGATCGGAAAGAATAACTTGTGTTATTCTAGTACGAACTCTTGATAGATTGATCGGAAAGAATAACTGGTGTTATTTTAGTACGAACTCTTGGATAGATCGATCTGAGAGAATAGCTACAAACAATTCCTTCTTATGTTCTCCGCGACATAAGAACTTTGGAGTGATTTTTCATCGCACTTTGAGGAATGGTTATATGACCCAATTATGTTAGTATTGTTGAGAGATTGCACTAGCGAAAGTACGGACCCTAGGCCTTGTTTTTAAGCATTGCAATACCATCTGTGCTCCATTTTATCACTTGCTACCTTGCTAGTTTTTTTATTGTTACTATTACAAAAATCAATATCTACTATCCATATTACACTTGTACCATCATCTCTTCGCCGAACTAGTACACCTATACAATTTCCCATTGTATTTGGTGTGTTGGGGACACAAGAGACTTTTTATTATTTGGTTGCAGGGTTGTTTGAGAGAGACCATCTTCATCTTACACCTCCCACGGATTGATAAACCATCAAGCAAACATGGCATCACAATATAGACTTAGCAGTTTTCAACAAGTCTGAGAAAACAGCAAACATCGAGTAGGTCACTTTACAAGCTTGTTCCACTCACCAAAAGGCATATCATGAAAAACTAATTACACCATTTCAAAGATGACATGAATGTTCTCCTAAAATATGTTCACATGATGCTCAAACAAAAATCACACAAAAAGATATGAAAAAGACAAATGAGCAAGTTATAACAGTTTTCCGAAGCTAACAACACTTAGCACTTTTGCAACAAAGATAATGGCATTAAGATGAACCCTAACATGCATGAAAATATAGCCATCATGTAGAGCACAAAGAGACGAACATTTTGACGTATCATACACGCAAAAAGAACCAATGTGCACAAATATATGAGCAGTCAAACATGCACACATAATGATGAAAATCTGAGACTTAGTAGAAATATACCCTCAAGAAAAGTCAATGGGAGCTCGCCGATCGGGTTGGACGAGGTGGAGCGGGTCGGGTCGAGGTGGATCTAGGTCGGAGCGGTTGACCCGGCCGAAGAGGTCGACGCCGGCTAGCTTGCGAGCTCCGGCGAGGTGCGGATCCGGGCCCTCCCGGCCGGATCCGGCGACGAGGAGGCGAGGGCGGCGCGCGGGATGCCTGGAGGTGGCGTATCCACAGTGCGGCGGGCCGGAGGTGGTGGGGCGCCGCTTGGCGGTGACCGGAGGCGGCACAGCGGCGGGCTACACCGGCAAGCCGGGCGAGGCCGGCGGTTAGGCGGCGAGCGGAGGCAAAGGGAGCGAGGGGGGAGCCGGCTCTTGGGGCATAAGCGGGCGGTGGTGACTGAGGTGGTCGGCGGCGGGGACCGAGGCGGCGGCGGTGAAGGTGGCCGGCAGCGGGCCGGAGCGAGGCGCGGGTCGGTGGAGGACGGCGGCGGGGCGTGATGGAGGCGGGGAGGTGCGGTGCGCGAGGCCCGGTGCGGCCTGGGTGCAGGCCGGCTGTGGTCTCGCGGGCCCGACGTGGTGCGTGGCTGGAGACGGCGGCGTGGACAGAGCCGGCGCCACATGACGACCGGTGGTTGGACGATCCGGGGCGGCCGGCTGAGGTGGCGTCGTCCGATTGGCCGGGCGACGTGGCTGGGGCGGTGGACGCGTCTGCGCGCACACGAGGAAGAGGCTAGGGTTTGCCCGTGATTTGAGGAGGGGGCACTACAAAAAAAATACACTTCCATGATGATACGTGTTTGTCACAGTAGGTCACGTTTTCTGTCATGCATGTACATCCATGAGAAATTTATGACAGAATGAAGATAGTCATACATGTGCTGTCCTAGAAGTGTTCCATGACATTACCAAAAGGATCATCACGGAATTGTCCACTTCCATGACGATAAATTGCGCGTCACAGAAGTGCTTTCGTCAAGGGTGACCGACACGTGGCATCCACCGTAACGTAACGCCGTTAAGCTATCGGGTCCGGTTTTGGATCCGATAACCCGTTAACAGCACCGACCAATGGGGATTTTCCACGTGTAAAATCATCATTGGCTGGAGGAAACACGTGTCAGCTCACTGTTGGGACAGATGTCATCCGCTCATTGGATCAAAAGTGCCTATGATACGTCGACACGTGGCACGGCCCAATAGAGGCCCATTCCTGTGAAAAGGTCGGCCCGTTTGACTTGGTCAAAAGGTGGCAGGCCGGCCCACGGTAAGCGTGTTAACGGCCTGTTCGCATATAGCCCATTTACAACCCGCTAACCAAGGGCCCATTTATGGCCTATCCGAATTAGGCCCAGTAGCGTCATCTGGGCCGTCCAATATAATTCCAGCCCATTTTAACTTCTGGCCCATGTATGGCCCATGATGTCTTTCGGCCCATATGAGGCCCTTAGTAATCCTCGGCCCATTAACGGCCCGTGGTAAAATTGGCCCATATTGAACAGTGCCCAACAGAGGCCCATTCCTGTGAAAAGGCCGGCTCGTTTGACTTGGTCAAAAGGTGACAGGCCAGCCCACGGCAAGCCTGTTAACGGCCTGTTCACATATAGCCCATTTACAACCCGCTACCCAGGGCCCGTTTACGGCCTATCCGAATTAGGCCCACTAGCGTCATTTGGGCCGTCCAATATAATTCCATCCCGTTTTAACTTCCGGCCCATGTATGGCCGATGACGTCTTTCGGCCCATATGAGGTCCTTAGTAACCCTCGGCCCATTAACGACCCGTGGTAAAACTGGCCCATATTGAACAATGTTTCACTTTATACTAATTAATGACCCATTATTCCGTTGGGCCGTTTCCAGCCCATGTTATCTTTCGGCCTTCTCAGGGCCCATGTATTCTTGGGCTCATTTCCAGCATTCGTTTACTTTAGGCCCGTTACTGTCATTTTCTGCTCGTGGGCCAAATTTAGCCCGTGCTTACAGTCGGCCCGTTTGTGGCATGTTAATACATTGGCCCGTTTTCATAGCATCATCAAATACGGCCGATTAACGACGGCCCGTTGTGGTCAGCCCATGAACGGACAATTTCAACTCTAGCCCATTTACGGCCATAATGTGGTCTGTTATTGGCCCATGTTTGGCCAACCGATCATACGGCCTGTAGAAGGCCCCTTGTGTCTACGGCCCGTATAAGGCCCATTGTTTCTACGGCCCTTAGAAGGCCCATTGTTTCTACGGCCCGTAAGAGGCCCATGTTAACTACAGTAAATATGTAGCCCATGGTTAATGTGGCCTAGTTTTAAAGAATAGGCTATTGCGGCCACTAGCAAAGCGCGGAAAAAGAACTGCACTGACTACAAGAAAACAAATAAACAAGACAATAAGGAAATAAATAGGCAAGCAACTTACGCTAGGCTATCACGGCTATTACACATATTACATCCACTGGGCATCAAACTTCGCCACTAGTGCAAATATAGGGAACAAAGCAACATATAAACGCCGCAACAAAACAAGTCCAGAACTGAAACCACTTCAGAAGAGATCAAGAAACAATATCCTGGGTACACATAATGCTGGCAAGATGCTTATCAAGCTTATTAACTTTCTCTTGCTTGGCGCTTAAATCCTCCAGCACTTGCTGTTGCACCAAAAAGTATGCATCTGAATTCTGCAGCGACTTCCTCAGTCCTTCGGCTTCCTGTCGCATAACATCTGATCGATGTCTTTCAACTTGAAGTTGAGACTCAATAAGCCGAACTGATTTAGGCAGCAAGTTCGAAGAGCTGGTGCCAGCAGTAGTAGCCAGTAACTCGAACACTACATCAAGACAGGACTTTGGGGTTGTCTTAGTGTCTTCAATATAGTTTTTATCAGCTTTCTTGGAGAACAACAGGGATGTCTCACTATCTTGAACCTGATCTGCATTACTTCCTTTACCATTGCATAATGGGGTACTCTTCTCTAATATTTTATCCGCGTTCTAAAGGAGAAACAAACAAACACATCACAGATTTAAAGTGTAGTATATGAAACTCATTTTGGTAAACCAGTTCAGTAGTAAGGTGGACAGGATAACAACATGAAACAAACATATATCTATGTAGTATGGTCACTGTATGGTCTATATCATTCTAGTTTATGTTGCCAAATCAAGATAGATACAGTTCGAATCATATCTATTTAAGACAAAGCAGCATAGAAAGAATATAAGTGTGGGAAACTACACAGCAATAACAACACTTGTAATGTGCATGGCATGAGAACATAACTATTTATTCAATTGAAACTGAAATCAAAATAGAGCAAGTTACAACAGCAAACACGTTAAAGAACCAGGTTTAAAACACACCTGTTGCGCCATTGGAGTTTCAATTGCATCCTTCAAATTTGAAATTAGTTGGTATGAGTAAATACAGTTATGCAAGAGCAAAGTAGTATGAACCATAGCTATGGAACCTGACCTGAGAACAATTCTTCTTCTGCATTAAGCGTTGACTTGGGGTTCGGAGTGGCGGCCCTCGTGCTTTGGGCACTACAGTTGCCTTACTAACTGCTCGTGTTTGGGTGCTCTGTGGTGGAGACGGTGTTGTGTCAACGGGAACTGGGTTACTATCTGTCGGGGTTGGGGTTAGAAGGGGTGTAGCTGGTTCTCTGTCCAACTGGGTAGGGCCGTAGGGGTACAATCTGCGTGAGTCTGGGTTAGGCATGGTGGGGCTGGTTCTTGGGCAAGTACAACCATGGTTCTATCTCCATCGACAAGTAACACGATCTTTTTTGAAGACCGTGTTTTTACTCCCATAGATACTGCCATTACCCCCTCCAATTGAAATGCCTGATAAACAAGTAAAGTAATTGAATGTACAGACATTGTAAGATAGACAGGTGCAATGGATAGTAGGAAAGAAAACAGGGCATGAAATAATTCACATTTATGTTGTCTAACCAAACAGAATGGCAGGACATAATTTCAAATATATGATGGCTAATTAAACAGGATAGCATGAGACAATTTCACATGTATGGTAGCTAACTAAACATGATAGAATGACATACTTCAAAATATGATGACTATGTAAATAGGATGACATGATATAACTATACGATGTGTCTATTAAAGTGGTTGGCATGCCATAAATCACAAACATGACGTCGATGAAGACATGATGGCATGATAATTCACGGTTAGAATGACATAATTCAAAATATGATGACTATGTGAACAGGATGAGATGATATAACTATATTATGTCTTTAGAAAATGGGTTGGCATGCCATAATTCAGATACATGCTGTCTATGTAAACATGATGGCATGATATAATTCGAATATATGATTTATATACTAAGGAAGTGAGCAGAGGACAATTGCATATATGATGTGTCAACTAAGGAGATGGCATTCACTATCGTGTATATGATGTAAAAACTAAGCATTGCAATACAATATATGCATGATATGAGTAATATAATCCTGCCAAGTTTGAGCATACACCTCAAGGGGATAATAGGACTGGTCATCTGCCTCTGAATCCTCCTCTGAAGAGCTATCTGTAACCAGCAACATATCTGCTTCACCAGGTAGCATTGTCTGCTCTGAAGACCTTGTTTTCACTCCAGATTTCTCCATCACCAATTCAAATGGCTGATGCACGGGAAGAGCAGTTGAATATACAAACATTGTCGACAAAAGCAATGAGAAATACAAAAAAAGGACGGCATGATATAATTCACAAATATGACGCTTGGCTAAACAGCATGGCATTGCATAATTCAAATATATAATGCCTTGCAACAAGATAGCATTGCATAATTCACATATATAATGCCTTGCAAAAAGATGGCATTGCATAATTCACATATATGGTAATTAGACATTAAACAGGTGGCATTCACACAAATCATGTCTAAACTAAGCAAATGGCATAGCAATGCAAGATACCATACGCACGATATGAGCTACCTAACCTTGCCAAGTTAGAGCATGCACCTCGGGGGGGGGGGGGGA
>LR738714.1:624121527-624173395 GCA_902687465.1 Secale cereale
GAATAGGACTGGTCATCTGTCTCTGAATTCTCCTCTGAGGAGTTATCTTCCTCTTGATTACGATCCGAAATGGGTGGAGGGGGGCTGCCTTTGCGCCGACCATGGAGCGACGTCTACATGAAATTTTATTGCCACACAAGGCTCGTTTCTTTTGCTCTACATGTTCAGTTCCATTGTGTACAATAACTGACATGCATTCGAATAAAACATAGTGAGATTATGTAAGGAGTGCATGCACAAATCCAGAGTGAAGGCAGCAAACTGTGGATAGACCCAAAACCAATGATAGCAGGCACATAATAGCTTTAGTTAAAAAATACAGATAATGGCTCCTTTAATGTTTGTTTGCACCCAACATGAAACTCATAGTAGACACCCGAGATTAACCAGATAGTAGACGATAGTACTGATTGCTGGCCCAATATGTACCCCACAACCATTTAAAAACTCACGTTTCAGCATAAGTTTGGACCTGAGTGGGAGTCTAATAGGTGAACATGACGATAAAGTAGCATGTCACCATATTAAGCGATGCATAACGTAAGCAGACACGGAAGAGTGCGACCTCTCTTGCGGACCCGTGTAGTCCTCAAGGTCATCTGCTCAGTTGATGATGGTAATGCAGTTGTCGTGGCGGCCGGCGGCGGGGAAGAAGATCTGAGGCGGCAAAAGATAGTCTGGAGAGCGGATCCCTGCTGTGGTGAACCCTTCCATCGCTGGAGCAGCTGAGCTGGGGTGGAACACAAAAGCCGCAGGAGCAGGACAAACCACACAAGGTTTTCTTTGACACATATCTATAACAGAAGTAATTGTGTAAGGCCTTGTTTGAATTTGAGGATTCTAACAATGCAGGGATAGGAAATAGACAGGAATAGGATAGGAATGCACGTGCAAAACAGAGAATTTAAAAACACAGGATTTCTGCCAATCTGGGTGTTTGGTTCACAAGAATTGGAAGATCACATGATGCAAAGAAGCATGGTGAGATTAAGTCAAACCACAAGAAGTGTACAACCTCTTTGGCGAAGCCATGTCGATCTCAGCGTGATTGGATTGGCCAGTGAGGATGCTCTGGCTGACTTGGCTATCGGAGGAGGGGAAGAAGATCTTATGTGTCTAGAGATGGAGCCCGAGGTACTGCTCTGCTGTGATGGAGGGTTTTGTCGTTGGAGCAGCTCCGGTGAGTTGTACGACGCCGAGGCTGAAGCAGGACAAGAGAGACAACGTTAACCTGAGTGGAATTCTAATAGCATCTCCAATAGATGATGTAAAATACATAACCACAAAGTGCTAGATGTATACATCAGCCGCTCATCTCTGAACTTAACTGTCGAAACATAATTTAACTGTCAAAACTGAACTTAACTGTCGAAACTGAATTTTGCTGTCGAAACTGAATTTAACTGTCAAAACTGAACTTAACTATCGAAACTGAATTTTGTTGTCGAAACTGAATTTTACTGTCGAAACTGAACTTAACTATCAAAACTGAATTTTGCTGTCGAAACTGAATTTTACTGTCGAAATTGAACGCACTAGAGGTGAGCCTACACGCCAGTGGACTAACCTTTTCATCTCTGGTCAGTCGATTTTGCAGCCATTGGATACGAAATCAAGGGCCTGCAGTTCATCTTCAACCTCCACCTCCCTGAGCCGCAAGCCACCATCGGCCAAACAGCCGCACCCCCACCGCCCGCGGCCGGCGGTGCGCCGCCCCGCCCGCCCGGACAACACTCCCCACCGCCTGTCCGCCGTCGCCTCGGCCATCCCTATAGCCCCCCTGTGCCGAGTTTTTCTCCGGCGATCCCCACGCCATGCCACCGCCCCACCACCGCCAGCGACCACTGCCCCCACCATGAAGCCTAAGATAGATAGTGGGGTACCTCTCCGGTGAGCCCCCCTCCCCACTGCGGCTGGTTCTTCCTTAACTCCGGCGAGCCCCACCACCCCTTGAAAATCGACTAACCCAAAAGTCGATTCAGTCGACTGAAGTGTAGCTAAATCGGAGCAGCATCGCAAGAATGGCGGCTCCCACCTCCACCCTCTCCCATGGTGACTCCCACCTCCACCCCACCACTCATGGCGGCTCACCAATCCTCCTCTCCTTCTAGATCGTCCATGGTGAGTATTGATCCTCTAAAGATCCAATGGCAAGTCTCATCTATTGGGATTTTGCCCCGGGGCTTAAGGTGGAACAGAAGGTACGTGACAAGTTTAGATCTACGGTTCATTTTGAATGATCTTCTGGAACCAATGAATTTTTCTTGGTGGTCTCGTTCTCCTCTACCTCCTTCCCTCTTACCGAAGAGGCTGTAGGAGTGGTTTTACAATGTTGCATTGGAGGGCTGGCTTCGGGTTTCAACGTCAAACAATTAGGAGATCGATCTTTCAGGTTTTCGGTTGCATCTAATCGTGTCGGACATTTCATCTATGGTTTAAAGGATCGAGTATGGCCTAATTTTTTCTGCCATTTCTGCCTTTTCAAATTGTCATTGGATTATTCTTGGAAGGGATCGGATTGGCATCTTGATGACGTGATTCCGGAGGTATCTGCGCGATCACCCATGGCTATTAAAAGCCCTCTAGGGTTTTACGTTCGAGTGCACTAGGAGACACCTCTTCTAGATCTGAGTTGGCCAAATTCAATTTCGTTAATGATGAAGGCAGTGGGTTTTCTTATCTTGATCGGGACTCGGCATCCCAAGATTTGCTGCAAATGCATTCTACCAGTCCAACGCTCGGCCCGTTTGAATCTTTGAATAAGTTGATGTTTGGCAGTATTCAGACACATATTATTCGGCAGGGTCCGCATATTATTGGTAAACGTTTTTGTGGGACACCATTTGCTTCATCTTGTTGGAGTCAAATCAATGAGGAGAAGCTTGAGGAAATTCTTGATCTATGGCAAGCTGGATATTCAAATGATATCATCAAATCGGTGCTTGGCGTCTCTTCCATGCCTACGAAAGAGTTTATTTATAACAAGCTACAAATGTGCATTCTCTGCGATAGACGTGGTCACTTAGGGGAGCATGGCATGGATCATGCTACGTTCACTTTTCATCCCTCTATTGACAGTGTGAGTGGTCCTCCCTTGAATATTTTATTGTGGTGCAAATATTGTAAGAGCACAGATCATATTTCTTCTTCCTGCTCTTTTACTAATAAAGAGAATAGACGTTGTAACATTTGTGGTGTCAAAGGACACATACAATGGAACTGTTTGGATCGGGCACGTTCAAGGAAGCAGATTGCTTGGGTTAGGAAAGATGAGATTGCAAGGTCGGGCAGTTCTGTTGGCTCTCTGTTTTTCTTTTGGAAAAAAAAGATCGGACGCAAATTATCTGGGAATCGGGTCCAACAGAAAAGGGATAAGAAGCAAATTTGGATAGCCAAGAGTAATAGGAGGGATTTACCTACTTTTTTGGTCCGGGTTGCCGAGAATACCCCGGACGTTTCGGCTCCTTACCAACCTATCTCCACCCTCCCGATTTCCGAGGCCACGACTTCTACTCTGGCTCGCCCGTCACCTTGCGTCTCTCTGCTCTACTCTGCCCCACCTCGAGCTCTCCTCTCCTCCCCACCCAGTGCCTCCAATGGTGAACCTACCAGTGCTACCATATCAATATGTGTCGGGGGAGATGGACATCCAACAAGGTCCAGAAGGGAGGCTGCAGCGCAACATGGTGATTGTGGATGACCCACCACTGAACCACTCGCATCATGCGCTGGTTATGGTGGGGCCGCCTCCTGGTGATCTGCAAAGGGAAACAGTTCTTGCTGAAGTCAGGAGAGTTCTTCTCGAAGACCATGGTGGGCCTACTTCTGATGGTGAGATCTATCCTTTCTGTGTGGGTCTGGTTCGCTTCAATGATAGTGTGGTTAGAGATACTCTGATTAGTAGAGGAGAGCAACCCCTAGATGAGCACACTACCTCTTATTTGCTGCGACATGATGAGGGTCCTAATATGCATAGATCGGTGATTGAAACGGATGCATGGGTTATGCTGCTTGGATTTCCTCTCAATTATCAGACATAGTATTACATTATCAAGGCAGTTTCTTGTTTTGGCAGATGTATGTATTGGCACCGCCCTGGGCATAGAAAATCTAGAGTACTGGTTCGGGTTCTCATCAATGAACTTGCTCTTGTGCCTTTTAGTTTGGTGGTTAAGACATTTACGGATATTAGTGGACTAGGCACATCCTGGATTGTCCCTGTTTACGTTCTGAATGGCAGAAATCCTAGCCAGGGACTTGTGGGGGATGAAGAAGCGCCGCCTCCAATGGGTGCCTCCCCACATCCATACCATCTTCCATTTCTGAATGCAGCGCAGCAACATCAACATGAGGCCCAGGTCTGGCAGCTTCAGAACGCAGCCAATGTCTGGGAGGCTGCTCCTCCTCCCCCACCTCCGCAGCAAGGATGGGGCGAATGGCCCGTGCTTCCACCTGTTCCTCCAGTCTATCAAGGGTTTAGTTACAGAACTTACACTGGCTATGATGGATGGGATTCAGACTGCTGACTCTGGGTATGATGATGGGTTGAGGGTTTGGAATGAGCACGTTCAAATGATTGAAGATGTAGCTGAAAGATTTGTGCAAGGAAGCCCTGTAGGTGACCTGACTTTTCAGCAGATTAATGAACATGAAGTGATCTTGGAAGTTCCCGAGGAGGAGGATAATTGGCTTTCTTTCATTATTTGCCTCTATTGTACTGTGTATACACCTAGGCTAGGATGGGTTTATGCTGAGGACAATTTGGACTCAATCTGGACTAGGTTTGCAGAAGGTTTTCAGAGCACTCTTATCGATCTTGTGGGTGGAGCTTTCTTCTCTTTCTTCCCGTTTTCTCCTTTTGGAATGAACGCAAATATCATTTGCTTTCCCCAGGAAGCATGGACTTTCTGCGCTGATTTTATTGCGGATCACCTGACCAAAATTTGTCTGACCGTGGGTGCAGTCCCCCGGGCTGCAGATGATGATATGCAGACCCTTTTGGACCCTCGATCCGAGTTAATGGAGCTCGAGATGGGGAACAACAAGAGAAAGCGCACATTGTTTACGCCACTAGATGTTTCTGAAGTCAGAAGAAGTGTGCGTGCGACTAGATATCAGGGATTCAAACCTCCTTCACTGGCAGATTCCAAACGCAAAGCTTCTTATGTCAAACCAAGAAGGAACCCGGATATTCTCGAACTGCAACAAGGCAAAACTACTGAAGATTCGTAGGCCTCCACCCACGCACCTCCTCACACCCCTATTGAAACTTTGCAGCTATTGGGCACAACGCACTGCGCCATTCCTTGGGAGAAGCTCGCCAAGGAGAAGTTACTTGCGCCTCTCAAAGGCAAAAAGTAGAACGACGCCTAGGCCTTTCATCTCTTGGTTCATTTTGCTTTGCTTCGAAGCTGTTCTAGGGTTATTTTGCGCACTGTTTATTTGCTTTAAGACTTAAATGGCTGCTGTTATGTGGAACATTTTATGTTGGAATATTCGTGGCTTAAATGCTACTTCTAAGTGTGATGCTCTTCGTAATAAGATTGACGAATCTAATTGCTCCATCGTTTGTTTACAAGAAACCAAGAAGCTGGAGTTTGATCATTCTTTTATTAGAAAATGCTGCCCCAGGAGATGTGACAAGTTTGAATTTATTCCATCTGACGGTGCTTCAGGTGGTCTAATAATTACTTGGTGTAGTAGCCAATTCTTGGGGCAAGTAATACTCCAGCTACCTATTGTTCTCACCTTGAAAATGACCTCGGTCCAAACAAATGAAAGTTGGTTCCTTTCCAACATCTATGGACCATGTGATGGGCCTGAAAGAATTATTTTCACTGAATGGTTTCAAAGTGTAAATATTGAATCAGAAGATCTTTGGCTATTCATGGGGGATTTTAACTTCATGCTCTCATTAGAGAACAGAAACTTGCCTGATGGAAATATAGATGATGTGATCAAATTTAATGAAATTATCAGCCACCTTGGATTGCTTGAAATTCCACTCAAAGGACGAAGATACACCTGGAGTAACATGCAGGAGACCCCTTTACTAGAACAATTAGACTGGTTTTTTCTTCTCCAGAATGGATTCTAAAATTCCCCAATACCACTACAAAACCTCTCGCGCGTCCGATTTCAGATCATGTACCTTGTGTTCTTTCAGTTGAGACTGCGATCCCTAGATCTAAACTATTTAGGTTTGAAAACTTTTGGACATCTCACCCAGGGTTTTTAGATGTGGTGAAAATATCCTGGTATGCCCCCATTAAGACATCTTCCAGTGCTACAAGAATTTTTGCTAAACTCAAGAGACCTAGATATGCTTTAAAAAATTGGAGCAAATCAATATCTAAGCTAAAGCTATTGATTGAAAATTGTAATAGAGTTTTGTTGCAACTGGACAACCTTGAAGATTTGAGACATTTATCTATTCCTGAAGCTAATTTCAGGATCATTTTAAAGGCACATCTTTTGCGTTTGCTGAAATATCAAAGTTACTATTGGAAGCAATGTTGCACATTCCGTTGGGCTGTCAAAGGTGAGGAAAATACAAAATATTTCCAAGCGTGGGCAACTGAAAGATTGCGGAGAAACATTATTTCAAATCTAGTTTTGGATGACGGCCGCCTAGTGGAAAATCATGATGAAAAGGTAGCCGCTTTATTTGATTGTTTCAAAAAGAGGATGGGGATTTCTTCTCAGCCGATTTATGATTTCGACCTCGCAAACCTCGTTCAAAAATGCCAAGGTCTAGAGGAACTCTCAATCCCATTTACGAAAGAGAAAATTGACTATGTGATCAAGATCATTCCAGCAGACCGTGCGCCTGGTCCGGACGGGTTCAATGGACTTTTTCTTAAGGTGTATTGGGACATAATTAAAGAGGACTTTTATTCGGTGTGTGAAGATTTCTGGAAAGGGGCAATTAACTTACAATGTCTGAACACATAATCATGTTGATACCAAAGAAACTTGTGCCCGAATCGGTCAATGATTATAGGCCCATTTCCTTGCTGAACTGTGTGTTAAAAGTCATTACAAAAACTCTTTCCGAGAGATTACAACATTGGATACTCAAAGTGGTGCCTAGAAACCAATATGGATATATTAAAACGAGGAAAATTCAAAATTGTTTAGGATGGGCTTCGAATATCTGCATCAGTGTAAACAATCAGGCAGGGAAATTGTGATTCCGAAACTTGATTTCGAAAAAGCCTTTGACACAATGGAACACTCGTTTATTCTCAAAATGCTAGAATGCAAGGGTTTTGATGACATATGGTGTATGTGGATTAAAATGCTCGTACAGTCATGCTCTTCATCTATTCTTTTAAAGGGAATACCAGGGGTGAGACAAGGTGACCCAGTATCCCCACTGTTATTTGTGCTTGCGGCTGATCTATTACAGTCATTGATTAACAAAGCTTGGCAGGAAGGTTTGATCTCGCTCCCAATTAATCAGCTGGATTCAGAAGACTATCCAGTGATCCAATATGCTGACGATACGCTAATCATTCTACCTGTGGATCAACGTGAACTTCGGATAGTTAAAGAGATTCTTGATTCCTATGCACGGGCAACGGGAAAATTAACTACGCTAAGTCGCAACTGATGCCAATTAATGTGAGTGCACAAAAAACTTTGGGCCTGGCCAATGATCTGGGGTGTCAAGTTGGATCGATGTCGTTCACCTATCAAGGACTACCTCTTGGCACAACTAGGCCAACTTTCAAGGAGTTGATGCCTTTGGTGGACAAGATTGAAAGAAGACTCACAGGAACTGCTATTTGGTTATCTTACGGAGAACGAGTTCAACTCATTAACTCTGCACTCTTGTCATTGTTATCATTTGCGATGTGTGTTCTCAAACTCCCACTCAAGCTGATTGAGATTTTTTATAGAGCAAGGAGACATTGTCTGTGGAGGAAATAAATTGACAGAGACGCAAAAACCCACTCATTGGCAGCTTGGGAGATGGTTTGCAGACCAAAGAAAAGAGGATGCCTTGGGATTTTAAACCTACAAGTTCAAAACAAAGCACTACTGCTCAAGTACATCCATAAGTTTATCCACAAACGGGATGTCCCTTGGGTGATGCTAATTTGGAATGCCCACTATAATGATATAGCCCCTCATGCAAGGCGAGCGTGTGGTTCTTTTTGGTGGCGTGATGTTTTTCTCTGATGGATATTTACCGCGGAATCACGACATGTATACCAGCTGCAGGCGACACTATTCTGTTATGGAAAGATGTCTAGATCAATGAAAGGCCGTTAACAGAGACACATGAACATCTCTTCTCGTTTGTTATAAATGAAGACATCTCGTTGGCTCAATACTACTACAATGATGACCCCATGGATAATTTTATGCTTCCTTTATTGTTAGAGGCCCGGGCTAAACTCGATGATCTACAAAAGGTTATGACATGAATATCCTTAGAACCCATGGGGACTGACGATTGGATTCTTCGTTGGGGTGATGCGGAGTATAAGCCAAAAAAGTTTTACAATTATATGTTCAGAAATGTTTTGGCTCCACAATACATCACCTCCATATGGAAGACAAAATGTATCATGAGACATAAGGTTTTTGCATGGCTGATGTGGTATGATAGAGTCAACACAAGGGACTTGCTATTGCGGAGGCACTTCAATATCGGGGAGGATCACAACTGTCCAATGTGCAACATGGGGGTGCTGGAAACAAATGCCCATCTATTTTATGAATGTGCCTTTGCAGTGAAGTGTTGGGAGGTGCTGGGCATAGATTGGGGAGGACACCTGGACCTACACAACAAATATGAGAGGGCTAAAGCTAGGTGGCAAGGACCTATCTTCAAAGATATATCCATCTTGTCCGCCTGGAATATTTGGAAACAACGCAACAGAGAGATATTTGATGGTGAAACAGCCACGCACGCAGAGTGGTTGAGGAAACTCATAGAAGACATTGTGATCTAGGGATACATGGTCAACCCCCAAAACCTATCATTCTTGGAGAACTTTAGTAGCTCTCTTTCCATCTAAACACTTTTACTTGGGCTAGTTTGTGGCTTGTTGTAATCTTTTGTGTTACCCATGTAAACTTCTCTCTTGAATGCTAACTATTGGTTAGCATTCATTGAATATATAGAAAAACAAAAGTAGGAGGCTCTCCTATTGTTTCAACTTGTCAAAAAAAAAGAGCGAGAGCAGCAGCGCGAGCATGAGCAAGAGCAAGAGCAGACCACACATGGGACTGAGAGGAAGAGCAGAGCAATAGCGCGAGCGAGAGCTAAAGCAGCAGCAACTCCTACTGATGTGGACCTACCGCAGAGGGAGCGACGCCATGGAGGAAGTGGATGGCGACGCCGCCGTGGATGGAGCCGCGCCATATCGGCTCGGGACCGAGCGCCGGCAGCACCATGAGATCGAATCAAAAATAAAATGCGGTGATTCATGTACAACCTCTTTGGTGGCGCCGACTAGGCCGCAGCTTCATCCGAGGAAACGGTGATGATGATGATCTTCCGGTGGTGCAGGTGAAGACGGCGGTGTGGAAATGGAGGTGGCGCGAAAGACGAGGGGAACGTCGGGGCAGCTCCTTGGAGGTGGAGGACAGGGTGGCTGAACCAGCGGGACGACCAGATCGAAGATGGATCCTCATCCGGTACGGTGGATGAGGGACGTCAAGGTGTTGATGTGGATGATGTCGTCGGGGAAGAGACTCCGGCTGGGTGGCGAACGGAGGAGGGTGTGGGGCTTCGCGGGTTTTGCCGGCCTCGGTGTACAAATGGGTGGGCGGATGGGATGGGACTGGGGAACCATGGCTTAGGGACGCGCTTGTCCGGAATGTGGGGTAAGTTACGATAGTACCCCCACCGATTTGAGGCGGTTCTTTTGGTTCAGGGGTATCACGGGCATTTCGCGTGTCGGGATTTCACAGGAGGTGGGAGTATTCGCGCGCGTTGAAATTTTGGAATAACAAGGCGCGCGTTGAGATGGAGGGAGTTGTTGTAGCACAACGAGACAAACATATATCTTAAAGATTTTGGGCTAACAAGGCGCGGGTTTAAGAGGCGGGAGTTTCGCAGCACGATAGACAGAGATGCTAGCTTGAAATTTTGGCATAACAAGGCGCGGCTTGAAATTTCGGGAGAACAAGCTTAACGTGTACCCAAAAAAGACAATTTAGACTAGTATGATATACTACGTACAATGTGTTTAACACGCACAACACACACACAGACACCATTTAGACTAGTAAGGTACACGTGAATTAGTTACATGAGATTTGGCAACCAAATTATGAATAAATACCACATTATAGCATGTAAGCTTTTAGTCATATATGCATGATGTAGATATTCGTTTAATTCTTATAGTTCATTTCATTCAAAATCATCTAGTTTTTATAAGAAAGCTAATCTATTTTAAGATTCATGCAATTGTGCATTGTAAGGCATAAAGTAAAAACAAATCATGTAGAAAAACATTTGGGCAATTCTGATACGGAAGATTCTAGAACAAAGAAGATGTGCTTGTGTTTTAAGGTTTGTGCATTATGCTTAAGTTCAACCATAGAGTCTTCTAGATTGTACATGTGGCAAAATCTGTTGGAATCTAGATGATATCCAACGGCCAGTAGTGCTCAAATTTGCCAGCTCTGCACCATCGGATTGGCCTCATCCAACGACCATCTTTCAAAGTTAAAGTTATCCGCACACTATATAAAAAATATAAAATTTAATATATATATAGATATGTGATGCGAAAGCCACCCATCATATTAGAATAGTGTGTCCATGCACGGATGCAATGTGGCCAAACGATGTCTGATTCAAACCAATCTGACCTTGTTCAATGTGTATACATTGCAACATGCTCGTTTCCAAACCACACCGCACAGATCTCTGTTATATTCATGCATGCATGGGTTTCAAACATCATGATCTCTGATTCAAATATTTGAAGTCAACTTTACATTGATTATGACGTCACCTAGTCTCTTACACCCACCCATTGGTCTTCTCTTTATAATTGTACCACTAACTTTCTCTCGTGCATGCATGCACACACACTACCAGTCGGCATTATCCATCGCACACATGCAATCTTTTCTTCAGGTCGGTCTCCCAAGAAGGCACACACACACACACACACACATCCCCCTCTCCATCATATCGGGCATTCTTTATCTCTCACGTGCATGCACAACGATCGATGTTCCTCTATGTGTGTGTGTGTATATAGCTAGGTCTTTCATAGTTTTCCACGTAAACCGATCAATCTATATTTCTCGTGAGGTATCACCTTCTTTCCCACGTCCACATCGATCAATCTATATCTCTCTATATAGGATTACATATATAGCTAATACACCCACGTTAATTA
The DNA here is from genome assembly GCA_902687465.1 of Secale cereale. NCBI lineage: Eukaryota > Viridiplantae > Streptophyta > Magnoliopsida > Poales > Poaceae > Secale > Secale cereale. The sequence goes on from LR738714.1 coordinate 624,132,906, forward strand.
TATATCCAACGCCCCCCTATCATCATCCATGCCTTCCGCTTCATCTCTCAGACACGCGCACAATGACGAAGACAGGGGGCAGCAAGGGCCCTGCCCCCCCTAACATCACTATATATCGAGGCTAATATGAATGCGATCATTAGACAATTGCTGGTAAAAATGGTTTAAGTTGATGAATTGGCCCTCCTCATAAAGGATTAGCAATGCTTGGCCCCCTAGCTCATGGGACATTTTTCATGGCTCCGCCACTGCGCGCAACAGCGCACGTTCTCGCCCCCTCTCTCTAAATATCGATCTCGCAGTTGTGCACTCCTTCATAGTCTCCCTCCACTCGGCCCCTCGCACCATCTTCTAGCCCCCCACCGGATTTTGCCACATGTACAATCTAGCAGACTCCATGGTTGAACTTAAGCATAATAAACAAATATCAAAACAACAGTGGTTCTCCTTTGTTCTAGAATCTTCTATATCATAACTGCCCAAACTTTTTTTCTTGTTGAACTGCCATTATTTGTTTTTACTTTATGCTTTACAACGCACAATTCCATGAATCATAAAATAGATTAAGGGCTTCTTTGATTCAAAGGATTCTCGAAGGAATTTTGGAGGATTCTAATCCTTAGGAATTTTTCCTATCTTGGTTGTTTGATTCGTAGGATTGTAAACCATAGGAATTTGTCCATATGATTCATTTGCACTAGATTTCATAGGAAACATCCCATCCACTCAAACCTCTTTGAAAGAATTCTGCATTTTTTCTATGCACAATCAAACACTCGTACCATCCTGTAGGATTCAAGACGACATTCCACTCTAATCCCATGTTCTTCCTATTCCCGCGTTTTGGAAATCCTACGAATCAAAGAGGCCCTATGTATTTTATAAAAACTAATTGATTTTGAATGATATGAACTATAAGAATTAAACGAAGGTCTACATCAGGTATATATGACTCAGAGCTTACATGCTACTGTGTGGTATTTATTCATAATTTGGTTCCAAAATCTGACGCGTGCAATGCATGTGTACCTTACTAGTACTTCGAGTATGTGCAAAATACAATGGCAGGCTACACAGTGTCTCTCTTACAGTTCATGAAGCCACGTGGCACATGTGGAGGCATTGTCGCGACATCCTTGTGTGGATTGATCACAGTGATGTCCTGCTGGTTCCAGAAGAATGTACTCGTCCTCCCTGAGCCGCACTAGCGGTACATGCACAAAGTGAAGATGTGCATGCACGCCACACACGCACTCATTCCCTCGCACGCACACGCGGGTACACGGACGGACACAATTTTGTACCAAGATCCACCCATGTGATAATTTGACGCGTGTAAAGTCCTTCACTTCATTGACGGTCAATTAATACAGCGCATGCAAATTGAGTGTACGTGAGGGCGGAAGAAAGACATTACAACTCCACTGCGCGCATGCGAGTACTTAAATCATGGGTTGCTAGTAGTACTTCCATTGGTCTCCTTCGTATTTTGTGCCAATTTTTGACAGTAACATAATATTTACGCATGTGAGAAGTGTAGTCTACTTGAAATTAATGTTCCACTAAACTCATCGGGAGCCGTTTCGGGCCTCGAAATTAAAAACCATCAATTAATCTTTACCTTGTTCCCATCACATTCGAAAGTACTAGTGCTACAATTAAGTGTAAGACTGCTCACACCTACCAGTATGTACCAAACATGTACGTGTTCCATGCAGGTTTTAGTACTAGTGCTAGTACTTAGGTTATAAAAAGAGGAACTACCTAACCGAAAATTACTCTACCTTCCTCCTCATAAGTCCTCCTTCTTCGTCCGTCCTTGCCATGGCCGGTGTGCAGAGCTCTAGGTCGAGAACTACTCGTAACAAGCGAGCGGCAACCTTGGCTGCAGAAAAAAAGAGGGCTCGCCGCCACGCAGAGACCTCGAAAGATCTCTCACGGGCAGGCGATGGCTCCCAGGAGCGCCCTAGACGTGGAGGCGAACATGTCGAGCTGGTGGCGTTGGAGTCTTTCTCCCTCAACGGCATGCCCGATCAGCTCAATAAGCACCTCAATAAGCAGAAGGAGTTCATCCATGGCTTGGTGGAGCTACTGAAGGAGAGCCTCGATGACATGCCCGCTGAGCTCAATGAGCAGGGGGAGTTGACCGCCGGCCTGGTGATGCTGCTGAAGAAGAGCATTGCCTCGGAGAAGAAGGCGACCGGAGAAATCCTGCAACTTCAGGAGAACAAGGCGAAGCTCTGCCACGAGCTTGACCTGCTGAAGGAGGAGAACACCGGCTGGAAGAAGCTGCATGAGAATAGTAGTTCCCCGATGAAGATGTTGCAGGCCCTCGTCATGGAACAGAAGGAGGAGTTGGCGAAGCTACATATCGAGCACCCGACTGCTGTCAAGGTACGTAATGCGGCCGTGGAACAGATGATGAAGGCTCGCGTCGAGAAATCCCGCATCATGGACACAATGATGAAGATGGCGGAGGAGACGCGCAAGGAGATGGAGGTCGTGGAGGCGATGAACAAGCAGTTACGACTCCGCGGCCAGCAACCCTTCATGTAGTGAGAGCAGCGCCCCAGACTTGTGTGTGCGTCTTCCTTCTTTTTTTGGGGTGATAATCCTCCTTCTTTTGCTCCTGTGTTTCTTATTTTGCTTCGGGTGTTTCGCCGCATGTGTCACCTTCTTTGCGAGGCATGAATAGAACAATGCTAAACATGAGATGACTAGCAAATTAGATCATTCTTTATCGCCAATAGAACAATGCCTCTTGCTAGTAATATATAATAAGAGTAGAGAGTAGAGGATATGGCACTGGGCTGCCGTGTTTCGTGCTCCTCCGTCGTACTCCACTCGAAAACTTGAGTATACCGCACGGTTCTTTGCTCTTCCTCAGGTCGTTAGCACATTTATACGAGCAGTCAAATCACAAGGCCCCGCCTTCCAGTAGTACTGAGCCGTCAAATCACAAAGGCCCCTTGCCTCTCGTAAAAAGGACCAAGCTAGACTGCCCCGCCCTCTAGCCTTTTAATAAATTTTGAGCGCGTCTCGTCACATTCCAAATTACTACTACTACCACGCTATATATAATTGCAAACCTATTCACACCGATCACAACCTAAACGGTTTCCCACTTAGGAGTGTATTAGAGCAAGTACAATAAGGTGATGTAGGCGGGCTGTAAGACATTAAGAATTATATTTTTGCTTACTTGGAAGAGAGAGAAGAGGAGAGAGAAGAGAAGCGGGCTACTAGTTAACAGCCGGCTGCAGCACGTGCTCCTAGGTACTTTGTGAGAGAGTGAGGTGGGCCATGTATCAACAAAGTAGTACATATTTATATCTAGCTATTGTACTTGTTGGCTATAAACTTGGCTATATGTGACATGGCAACATCATATAGCTAGCAGCTGGCTATATTATTAACCATGCTCTTAGTAGTACTCGATTATAAGATGACTGCACATTCCTCATCAACTCCTCATCCACAAAAAACAATCAAGTCAATCAAGCCATAGCCAGCGTGAGTTCTGGGTCGAGAGATTTCCACCAGGGAGAGGTGAGCATGGAAAAGGAAGCACCAGAGATGTCCCGCCTCACCGCGAAAGCAGCCGACATGTCCAACCGCGCAGCAGTAGCAGCACAGAGGTCCCGCCGTGCCGTCGAAGCAGCACGGAGATCCCGCCGCGCCGTCGATGTAGCAGACCGGTCCGGCCACGCCACGGAAGTAGCAGAGATGTCTCGCCGCACCGCCAAAGCAGCAGGAACGTCCCGCCGCGCCGCAGCGGCCTGGGAAAATTTCTCGCAGGAAGGTGAGGACTCTTACAGGCGCATGCATGCGATAGTCCATAGCCAGATGGATCAGATCTCTGGCTGTGCGAGGATGCAGGACGAGGCTACCGGCATCATCCGGCAACTGGGGGAGAGCAATGCGAAGCTCCGGGGCGAGCGCGACCTGCTGAGGGCGAAGATCGCTGAAAGGGCGAAGCAGGAGGAGGAGACCGCTGCCATGTTGCAGAGGACGGGCGTCATCATCAAGAAACTTATGGACGAGAATGCCATGCTCCGCATCGAGCGCAACAGGCTGGTGGAGGAATCCATGGATGCTGCCAAGCAACGTATTAAGGACATGAAACTCATGAAAGAGATCATCGCCTGCCGCAAGAACTAGTCTCCGTGACCTGCAGCGCATATTGAAAGTAGAGATCAGCGAGCCAGATCGTTGTATGCGTCTTCCTTCTTCTTTTGCCCTTGTGTATTTCGGGCGTAGCCGCATGTGGCTTTTCTAATTATCTTCCTAATTATGTAAGACAATTATTATCCACTCTCGTCGTCCTTATATATATTCATCAGTCTTGCTATAAGTCGCAGTAGATGCTATAAAGGTCCGTCGGATCTTATATCAAGATCCGTGCAAAATTTACTTTTCAGATTTTCCTTTTTCTCTCTTAAATCTCTAACGAGTGAGACATTGCCACGCCATTAAACAGAGGCTCGGGCGCCATTAATGGAGACCTTGGGAGAGAGGTGGACAGCAGATGGACATCAAAGGGCTCTCCCCCCTAAGCACGCGTAGGGGTCTGATCGCACGCCTCCCGTACTCAAATAACTACCCTGCACGGTGCCTCCTAGCTAATAAAAAAGGGTACGTGTGGCGGCAAGTAAATGGTAAATAGAACGCCCATGGTTTCAATAATACTTATGTTTCCGATAGTAACATGACAGCACTTGTTCCAAAATGACTTTGTTGATTGTTAATGTGTGCGCCTTCGCAAATCGAACAACAAAATTACCAGAGAATGTTGGTGCCATGTCATGGCACCAAGCCAAGTTTCATGATTTTCATCCGTGTTTCGATTTATAGGAATTAAAAAACCAAGTTTCTCAATGTTTCCAGCCGAGCCATGACGCCCAGATGTTTGAATTTCATTCCCATTTCTGGTATGGGACCTAGAAATTTACAAGAGGACACACATGTGATTTTTCAACCAGCTTTGGTGCACTGGAGCATGTGCTTGTATTTAAATTTTGAATTATGCACACAAAGGTGACACGTTCCCTCACAGAACCACGAGCCTTCTTGAGAGAAGCTCTGGTTTGCAAGAAACTTATACCAAAACTTGTTCCTACTCTGCAAATTTTTTACCATAGCATGGTAGTACCATGACATGACACCATGCCAAGTTTCATGATTTTCAGGCGTGTTTTGGATTTACAAGAATTTTAAAACCAAGCTTCTCAATGTTCTCGGCCGAACCACGATGCCCAGATGTTTGAATTTCATTCCCATTTCTTGCATGGGACCTAGAAATTCACCCGAGGACACACATGTGATTTTTCAGTCAACTTTGGTGCACGGGAGCATGTGTTTGTAGTTCAAATTTGAATTATACACATTAAATGACCAGAAAATCAATTAATGTATAAAAAAGGCCAAACGAACCCGGAATATTTCCAAAATTTAACAGGTCACTCATATAGTTCTATGTTGCCTCTGTAAAGAAAATCTGGCGGGAGGCAGCGTATATTGTTTCGCACACAAAGGTATAAAGAAATAAAGAAATTAGCCCTACTTAATTCTTGGGTTCTTATTATTTATGCCACTAGTTGTGTATCACTACTCAGTTTTGGCATTAGAAGTTACAAGTACTCAAAAAATGCCATCGATCCGTGAGATGCCTGCTCAAAAATGCAATTAGATATCTAAAAAATGCCATCGTTAAGTTAGATGTTTGCTCAGAAATGCCATTAGACATTGTTATTTTCACGTCAAACCCGTTGACCATGTTACATGGCAAAAGTAAGTAGATTCTCACATTGATAAGTTAATGGTGTCCATCACAACACACCCCTCAAATAAAACTAAGCACCCTGGAATTCTTTGACAAAACTAAGCACCCTGAAATTCTTTGACAACTAAACTACTGGCTATATGATGTTGGCCATATATATATTGTATGTATATAATGTCAAAAAATGAGTGGTAGTACTATACCAACTAAAAGATGAAATGTACAAAATATGACGAGAATAAACATAACATAGTTCTGCTGGGGGCACAACACAACACACCCCTCAAATAAAACTAAGTAGACCAGAAATTAAACTAAGCAACTAATCTGGTAGACACTTCATTAGAACCACCATGAGCAATGACACTGCCACCTTACTCGAAGTCCTCGTCCACGTCCTCGACTTCGTCCTTGTCCCTCTTCCTCTTGGGCGATACTACTTTGCTTGAACCGCACACTTGGCTCTTGCTCTTCATCTAACCCTTGTAGATATTGAAACAAAGGTAGCCATCCATTGCAGCGTAGTGGATGTGGTCTATATCTAGGAGAGTCCACTGCCATGCATGATGAAACGTGTGCGGAGGTTTCTTCATTTCACCATACATAGGATGAACCATGGCACCTACCAGGGTCAGCATTGAAGGCTGAGAGGAGGACACCAGGCGCTCCTTCTGGAGATCGAAGGGCTGGCCTACAACGAGGCCTATCCGACCTAGGATTTCCTTGTCATTCCTAAAGTCTACAGTAACGAATTAGACTCAGCCGCCCTTGAGGAAGTTCTTAAATTCCTCGCACTCAACGTCGGCATGGCATATGTGGTAGACCAAGCATAAGTCATGTACGCAAACCTGGATCATGGCGGGCTTCTTCTTCTCTGCCTCCTTTAGTTTCTTCTCGCTTCCCAGGATTGTGCTATACTCAACATCTAGCCCAGCTACCCACTCATCATTTGAGTTTTCGAACATGCGTTTGAAGCGAGCAAGGCATTCTTTCACCGTTGCGGAAGAACGGGTGTAGATGACGCCGAACTCATCGCCGGTGATGGTTCTAACCTTGTACTCACCGCCGATCATGGAGATTTGTGACGCCATGGATTTGGGAGGAGGGTTAGGATTAGTGGAACTACCGTAATGTGAAAGGACATGACGACTAGGAGCGTTTTATCGATTGTAAAAATGTTAAGTGGGGGGGCGCGTGCGAATGGCAGGGTAGTGGCTTGCCTGGTGGATAAATGGATTCATGCACAGTACTATGGGGGCCCAATTAGATGTCATGTGTACTCGACGCCCAATTAAATGGCTTTCGATGTCATGTCAAGCGTCGGGAAAATTACAGGTGATACGAAGATTTCCATTCTCCCATGATACGGGCTTCCGAGAGCCCTTGGATCTGAGATCGACGGTTTCATGGCGTGATTCTAGACATATGGGTGAATATCCTATCCTGGAGGGTTATTCTACAAATTTTCAGCAACTTAGCATGCCACCGTTCGATCTCAGATCCAAGGGCTGCCAGCAGCCCGTATCATGGTCGCGCCTACCACGACCATCTCCTCACTCGCGCGGTCGCGCCCTGGGAGATTGAACACGGTGCATTAGGCTATCTGATGTTGGCATGTCATACATAGTCATCAAGGTTAGCTATAAGGTTGGCTATAAGAGTATTTTTTGTTTACTTCTCTCTATCTCTTTCTGCGTAGTATTTATTGCATCTGCCAAGGAGTGACCTCTTCCAATGAAATGGTGCTTAGATGAGGTGCTATGGGCATTAAATGGCTTAGCAACACAAGTCCCCAATGCATAGGTGCTTAGTTTTTTGTTGCAAAGTTTGCTTCATCTAGGTACACGCGCTTATCATCGTTTCTTCCTGGGGTCACCAAGCTAGTCTCTCTCTTCATAATTAACTTGGCACATCAGACTTTATGCCTATGTGGTAGGATTAGCACCTGTAGGATCAAGTACAATAGTGGGCTATAAGCCCGCTTTACATGGAATTTTTGTATATGTGGGGTTTAGGGTTTAGGGTTTAGGGTTTGCATATGTGGGGGAAAGAAGCAAGGAAAAAGTGGAGGAGTGGGCTCTCAAGCAAGAGCCAGCCTCTACATGGTGGAGCATCGGGAGAGGCACCTGTATGGAGGTGGTCAGGAATCCGGCTTGGCAGTTAAAATGATAATGGCAAGTCAAATCACCGGGCCCCACCTGTCCAGAAGTAACTCGCTGTCAAATCACACAGCCCTACGTTTGCAGCAGCATACTCCCTCATCTTCTCACGTCTTTGTCGAACCGACTAGGCGGAACTGCCCCGCCTACCGCGCGGGAAAATCCCCGCCCTTGACTTTTAAATAGTACAGTATACTAATTTTGTATCCATAGATTGCGCCATGGAGCAAATCCTCAAGAAAACGGTGGTACACATGTACGGAGTATACAGCACGCCCGTCACGTTCGCGTCGCACACCAGACGGTCGGTCGGTCTGGCACGCCGCTCTCCGAATGGAATGCGCGTCATATTGCGTTTGCACACACATGTGGCACCACAATTGAGAACCGACCATAGGCACACTCCCCTGCCCTGCAAGTCGGGTGAGTTAATAGAAGTACATACGTTGGTACCTGGACAATCCCTGCAAGACACGGAAGATCAGTTCATCCATGCATGTGACCAGACTCCAGCAGACACGCCTGGATTGGCTATCGCCTACATATCGTGCAGGATGTGTTGTACAGGGCTGTAGTTCTGGTGAGAAATCTAAAAAAAGGTTTCTTGTCATCTCGCAAAATTACGTGTCATGTGCTTCGGATCACTGCGAGGGTTAAACAGCGAGAGCTGAGTTGGGCTAATCATGGGCGGCACATGCACGAAGACTACTCGGCTGCCATCTAGGTCAAGACGGCTATGTTAATTAGGACATCTATCGACGGACCCTTTTCTACGAGTTTATCTTTATTTTGAGCTTTGATCCTCGTCTAGTTTGTCCGTCGGGATTCATCTTGTCTCCTTTGGGCCGTGAGGTTATGATTTCTTGTCATGTGGCATTTTTTCGTGTTATATGTTATAATCCGGTGCTTTAGATCAAAATGACGACAACTACGCCTCTGGGGCACGTGCATGAAGACTTCTCGACAGTCATTGCCGAGGTCAAGTCGGCTCCGGCCGGTAGACAAAAGAAAACTAGTACTCCACTATATAGGCAGGAGCCTCCGCGCTTGCTTGCTAGTGTTGCTCTCTTCACACTATCTCGTCCTCTCCAGATCTAAACACGACAGCGGTGGCCACACACTCTCTCTCTACTCACCGCTGGTCACAAATCCAGCCAGATCCTCTTCGCCGAGGAAGGTGAGAAGGTGCAATGTTCACGCGGTCGTCCTCGGCGACAACTCTTACCCACTGCCGGTGCGTCCCGATCAGCGTGCCTTGCCGTTCTCTCCCAAGCATCGCTGGCGAGGGAGGGCCTCCCACCCCTTCTTCCTCGCTGCCATAGTGTGGGCAGATCCGGCCTCCCGCCGCCCACCTAGCGACATCCCGACGACCCTCAGGTATAACTTCCATCGAAACCGGACTTGCTCTACTTCCCGAGCTCCTGACGTCGCTGCATTTGTATCTTTTACTATTTCTCAGGGGCCCTCGTGTAGATAGGATCAATCGGCTGTTCGAAAGCCACCTAATTTTTTACTGCTAAGAGGTAAAACTAGTTCATGCACTCGAATCTAGTAGTATTTGGTTCAAACAAGGAAGAAAGGGGGTGGCGATGGGGGAAGATTTGTTACCTGAATCTAGGACTTGGTCGAAAGAGGAAATAATGGGGGCGAAAAGTAGCAGAGACTGGATATCCAACTGGTCTCTAGGTCTAATAGGGAAATAAAGGGAACGCAGTACAAACTCAATATAAACCCGATCTATTGGTTGAAAAAGGAAAGAAAGTGGGGACTGGGGGACAAGTCAACAGAGTAAGTCCAACACTAGATTTGCTAGCCTCACACCGTATAAGGTGGCTATATACCGAACAAAAATGGGACCAACCCAGATATCCTCTTCTCATGTTTGTTGCCCCGAGCCGCTCTTATGTAATGCCACTGGTAAAATGTAGCAGTCACACTGTTAAAAGTAAGGACACGTTAAACCAATGTTGTTTTGAATGTAATGCCTCCGGTAATATGAATCAATGGCACTTTTTTTCAAGTCCTGCTAAATTTCCCATTAAGATAAGTTGCTTCTTTTCGTTTTATGATGGAAATGGAACCGGGGCTGGAGCCCTTTTCTTAAAAAAAGAAGAAGAAGAAGCTGCTAGCTCATGGGACATTGCTTCATTTTAGGTGAACTGCACGAAAAGGTCCCTGGAATTGAATCATCCATGTTGGTGACTGGTGTCATCCCTTCTACGATGGCGTTGACTACAGATATGGTTCCCACCACGAGGTATGTTCCTTTTTGGTCTGACCGTTTGCCAAAGATCCTGCATGTTGATCCTGCTCTTGTGCTACTGTTTTGGCACTGCCATGATAAAGCAGTGGTGTTATTATTTTGCACCTTAATCTAGTGGAACTATTAATTTGAGGCAATGTTTTGGCACAGCTAGTGCCACTGCGTTTTTATATATCAAAAGAGGGGGTTCCCTCCGATTTCATTAAAGAAACCCAACCATAGAGAACCATTATCCGACAACATCTCAGTGTAAACGGCCAATTATGCAACTGCTACTAGAACGGACTGAGTACTAGCAGGAGACAAGTTCGCCACATAAGCTAGGCAGGTAGGGGGACGCCGCACCAGCTCGACCAAGTTTGGATTACAACCCAAATGCTACCACAGAAACATCAGGGGGAAGATAGGGACTGAAAGAGCCAGCTTCAGCATCCCAGTCTAAGCACCCCCGACCTTCATCCTTGCGACGCATGGTACACCTCGTTTGCCACCTGCTCGACCCTAGTGTCACTGATAAAATGAAGTAATAATACGGTTAAAAACTTAAAATAGAGCGAGTGTCCTCTCTATCATTTCATTTTCAATGTAGATAAAGAAAGTGCTTCTCTTTGTTAATGTAAGTTTCATCAACTAGTCCCATTGATATTGTTTAAGCGTTTCTGCAAACTGGGATGCTTAATTTTAGTTGATCTGCAGAAAAATAGAGATTTGAATGTCTCAAGGCCCCTCCTTGTACTACCGTTGTACACTGAAGTTCATCACTGGCAGAAGGCGTATCGAGGAGACTTGGGTCGATTTCCAGTATAATGTAATATTTTCTTTTGTTTATTAGTGTATGTTTCATCAACTAGTGCCACTATAATCTTATCACGCCTTTTCATTGTCTGTGCAAACAGGATTATTCAGCTGCATTTTGGTGGAACTGCACAAATGTACGGATGGAACCGGTATATATGCAGAGTGGGAGGTGCCAAGTAAAAATTACCGACACCAACCCTGCTCCATCTAAGCATTGGCATCCACCACCATCAGTGGGATGTGTGGCGCTCACTGTGGAGTATCGATCCCAGATGGAGCATCCACCAGAGATTGAAGGATCGAGCATCTACACGGTGCCATTTATGAGGGTGTCGTGCCAGAGTGAGCCGGTGGAGTCTTCGTCGACCGAACCCAACTTCAAGAGGAGAAAACAGTTGGCCCGACGACTCTTCCCCACCATCCTCTCCCTTGCCGTTCACATCGTCTCATGGGGCGGCTGTCTGCCGCCGAGGAATAGGAGGGATCCCCCCAGACCAATAGTCGGGCAGGTTGTGAATTGTCAGGAGGAGCTTAGGGTTGTTAGTATTTGCAGGTTGTGAATTGTGTTTTGTGTTGTGTATTTTGAGAGTACTTTCAGATATGAATGTCTTTTGAATTCCATATTTGTAGTATTGAGCATATGAAGTATTTTATGAATTCTAGAGATCTATTTTTAGCACTTAAAAATGTAGTTTCATAGGAGTATAAAAGTGTAGACAATGTGATTCTCGGAGAAGAAACTGCAAGTTTCAGTTTCAGATAAGAAACTCCAAGTTCAGTTTCAGATAAGAAACTGCAACTTTTAGAGGCAGAGCATTTATATTAACACGGCCTTTTCAAACAGTGTTAACATCATGCTGGAAGTTTTATTCATGGTCGAAACTGGAACTACCAGCCAGTTAACATCATGTTGATCAACATTCATGTATAGCACATCTTCATATGATGCACAGTCAAAAAGATATGCTATTTTCAAAATGCCCACACAATATCAAGTGTGCGAAAAATAGAGAAAATGAGGGACAAAGTTTTGCCAAGTGTAGGACGTGGTGTGCATAGATGACAATTGGGATCCACATGTCAATAAAGGCAGATGCAAAAAATTTGGAGATATTTTCTCTGCACAGGTGGAATCGAACCCGGGCAGAACAGTTGTCGGGTAGTGTCACTCGGCCACTGGGCTAGTTCAGTTGTTTCATTATTATCACTAGGGCCGCAAGTATCAGGTGGGTTTTGGGCTGCCCCGTCTAGGCTTTCTTTTTTAACATGCGCAGCCCACGACCTCAGATGGGAGGTCCATAGGCATGTTTGTATTTTCTTGAGGGCCGTCATGTATCGACCGGCCTATGGACCTCCCATCCGAGGTTTTATTTTTTCTGAAACATCGGCAACCCAATTTATTTATTTTTTGAAGAAAACACAGAGGTCTGTTCTATTTTTCTATATAAGAATAGGAACGCCTGGTCCAACTTATGTTTCCCGTCTAACTATATTATATATATTTAAATTATTTTGTATGTTATTATATATCATTGTTATTGTCATCATATATTTAACAGATACTTACATATGTAAGAAAACAATATCCCACATCTTGTTAACTTATAAAAATAATTTCTTAACAATAAAATCCTATATTTGTCTTGGCAACGAAAATCCTGGTGATTGTGTACAAAAGCTTGGTAAGATTTAAGGACCAATGTAATAATAAATCACTTATTATTTAAATATATATATATATAACAAAATGCTCAGCCCATGTTTATTTGTTTATAACATTCTTGCACCCACCCCAACATTATAACTAGAATCAGCCTAGCGAAATCGTGTATTTCGAGAAAGTGCAAATGGCCTGTAATTTTTTAGGAAAAACATAAATGGGCCGCATGGATGTTACATTATTTGTTCACCCAGCCCAGCTAATGGACTGTAATTCAAAAAAAAGATCAAATGGACTGGAAATTCTACCCCGCAAAAAAAGACTGGAAATTCTGAAAAAATGGGTTGAATATGTGCCACATTTTTGGAGGCTGAAATGTGGGCCAATAGGCCGAAGCCAATGCAAGTCGTTGTCAACTTAGGCAACAATTGATTCTGACATCGTTAGCTGTTGCATTTACATCCAACGACCGGCATCCATCTTCAATCTCTCGTCTTCTTCCTCCAGCGCTGCCGGGACCACCTACTCACGCCTCCAGCTGCTAGCAGCTCTGCTTACCATGCTTCGCTGTAAAGCGCTACTCCACCGTTGGCCAGGCCATCCCTCCACCCCTCCACACCTCCTGTTCTTCTCCACCGACTGCCGAACCACGCCGCACCAGAACCAATTAACCCTCGTACACCTCTCCATCTGCGACTCTACTCCCGCGTCTTCCCATCTCCAGCTCGTTGCTGTCTGGGGCCTCGCCATCGTCCACCACCTTGGATGTGCTCGGCGCGGAGTGGTCAACTTGGTCAACGAACGAGATTATCGGAAGTAGACTGTGCGTGGAGAGGCTGACGGCTGGGTCCACGGCCGCATGCAAGGAAATGCCTCCTTATTACGCGCAAAATAATGATTCCTCCACCTGACAGCTGGGACCCATTGGAAGGGCCTCTGTATTTCACGAAAAAACGTTCCCACCGCTGACAGGTCGGACCCACCAGCTATATCTTCGCATGCAAGGAAGTGCCTCCTTATTACGCACAAAAAAATGAATACTCCCCCTGCTCGTTGGGACCCACCACAGTGGGAGGCTGACTTGTGGGCCTACTAAGTTGACGGGGACGGAGTGCTTTGTCAACTTAGTCAATATGAACGATTCTAGCTCCAGTGACCGTATGATGTCCATCCAACGGTCGTAGTGCTTTTTCAACCTCTCGTCTTCTTGCTCCAGACGCTCAAAGTAGCGCCGGTCATGCCGCCTGCTCCTGCCTCCCGTGGCCGGCTATGCTGCCGTGGAGCCCTCACCGCCCCCATACTACTCCCACCGCTAGCCAGGCCATCCCTCCACTCATCCACACCCCCTGTTATTCTGCGACGATGGTAGCCTCACACCGCAGCCGAACCAGTGAACCCTCGTACTCCTCTCCGCGTGGGCATCCACTGCCGCGTCTTCCCCGGCTCCACGTCGTCCCCTTCCTAGGCCTCGCCATCGTCCACCGCCTTGGTGATCTCGGCGCGGCATGGTCAATGTGGTCAACGACCGACTTCCATCGGAAGACTGCACGTGGAGAGGCTGACAGCTGGGTCCACGGCCACAGCCCAATTTTTTTTGTGATTTGCCAAGTAAGTCGCTTTGTCAGGCCTATTGGGCTGCAAATCTTTCAAGACGAGGAGAGCTTCATTCGGCTGGCCGATAAAATGGCCTATCAGTAATGAGAAATGGGTTCTACATTTTTAAAACACATCAAACCGGCAATTAGTTTCAAATTTCTATTTTTTTCATTTCGAGATTTTAAATTGCATTGATTTTTATGCGTGGACAATTTGTTGGATTTTATATTGATATGCATTTATTTCTAACATCAGTTTGAATGTGACTCGAAATTTCGGGATTAAAAACAGTTCGGACCGCACGAAAATATGCAAAAATTCGTATAGTTTTTTAACCGTGACCACAATATGGGCTAAAAAAAAACCTTAAGAATTAGCAAATGGGTTGTAAATTATTAGAAATAATGGCAGATGGGATGTATGATGTTTTCCACAGATTTGAGGCTTTTCTAAAAAAAGGTTGACGCACAAGTAGTGACTGTTGGATGTCCATCCAACGGCCGTCGTGCTTCTTCAATCTCTGCTCTTCCTGCTCTCGCCACTCAAACAAGCGCCGGCAGGACTGCCTGCTCCCGCCTCCCCGCGGCCGGCTGTGCTGCCGCGCAGGGCTCACTGCCCCACCGTACTCCCATCGCTGGCCTAGCCATCCCTCTACTCACCCACACCTGCTGTTATTCTCCAGCGACGGCAGTCGTACTCCCCTCCGCGTGGGAAACAACTGCCGAGTCTTCCCTGCCTCTGTGTCGTTCCCTTCCTAGGCCTCGCCGTCATCCACCGCCCTGGTGCTCTCGGCGCGGCCTGGTCAACGTGGTCAACGACCGACATGCATTTGAAGTGGACTGTACGTGGAGAGGCTGACATCTGGGTCCACGGCCGCACGCAAGGAAATTCCTCCTTATTACGCGCAAAATAATGATTCCTCCACCTGGCATCTAGGACCCACCGAAAGGGCCTCTATATTTCGCGAAAAAATGTTACCGCCGCTGACAGCTTGGATCCACCGGCTATATCTTCGCACGCAAGGAAGTGCCTCCTTATTACGCACAAAAAAATGAATACTCCCCCTACTAGCTGGGACCCAGTATAGTGGGAGGCTGACTTGTGGGCCTACTAAGTTAACGGGGACGGAGGGCTTTGTCAACTTAGTCAATATGCACGATTATAGCTCCAGTGAATGTACGATGTCCATCCAACGGCCGTAGTGCTTCTTCAACCTGTGGTCTTGTTGCTCCAGCCGCCCAAAGCAGCGCCGGTCGTGCCTCGTGCTCCTGCCTCCCGTGGCCCGCTGCGATGCCGCGGAGGCCTCACCGCCCCCAACTACTCCCACCGCTGGCCAGGCCATCCCTCTACTCACCCACACACCCTGTTATTCTGCGGCGACGGCAGCCTCACACCACAACCAAACTAGTGAACCCTCATACTCCTCTCCGCTTGGGCATCCACTGCCGCGTCTTCCCTAGCTCCGTGTCCTCCCCTTCCTAGGCCTCGCCGTCGTCCATCGCCCTGGTGCTCTCAGCGCGGCGTGGTCAAACTGGTCAAGGAACGGCTTCCATCGGACATGGACTGTATGTGGAGAGGCTGACAGCTGGGTCCACGGCCGCAGCAAGGGAGTGCCTCCTTATTATGCGCAAAATAATTATTCCTCCACCTGACAGCGGGGACCCACCGGACAGGCCACCGTATTTCGCGAAAAAAACGTTGCCCCTGACTGTTGGGACCCACCAGCTACATCTTCGCACGCAAGGAAGTGCGTTCGGGCAAAAAAAATGATTCACCCCCTGACTGCTGGGACCCACCAGCTACATCTTCGCACGGAAGGAAGTGCGTGACAGTCAGGACCCACCTGGTCGAAGCGTACGTAGCGTTGTCATTCTGGTCGCGAACGTGTACGTACATACTGGTCGATGTAAAGGCGCGCACGTGTCGTAGCAGAGGCGCGCACGTAGCATGTACACGTACGTAAATCAGCCAGGGTGCAAAAAAGTAAATACGACCACGTACGTATATACGGGCGGGGTCTCGAACGCCTACTCGCGCGTACGTACGGCCAGGGCTCGTGTACATCGCTGGGTCGTCGTGTTCATGGGGAGCCAACCGGCTGGGTCGGAACGGAATGCGTCGTCGTGTTCATCGGGAGGGCTTGGACGGAACAACTGATGGAATCGAGGCCTAGCGTACCGCGGAACGGAGAAAACGGCCTTGTGTTCGACCGGCCACGTTCGAAACAGGTCCTATTCATCGAGAGGGGTCTGGCGTACCGCAAAACGGAGGAAATGGACCTCCTACGGTCGAAACGGGGGTCCTGTTGATCGGGAGGGGTGTGGCGTACCGCAAAACGGAGGAAACAGACTTGTGTTTGAGTGCTACGGTCGAAACGGGGGTCATGTTCATCGGGATGGGTGTGGCGTACCACAAAACGAGACTCCACGGGATACTGTTCATCTCCACCGTCGACCCCCTCCAGCCTCCATGGGCTACTGTCCATCCACCGTCGACCTCCTCCAGCCTCCACCTGCGACTATTCAGCCTCCACCGCGCGCTACTCCACCGGCTACTGTTCAACCAGCCCTCTCCACAGGCTCCTGTTCAACCACCCCTCCACGGGCTACTGTTCATCCAGCACTCCACCGTCTACTGTTCATGCAGCCCTCCATGGGGTGGTCCTGTTCATGCAGCCCTCCATGGGGTCCTGTTCATGCAGCCCCAACCGGCTCGATCGAACGGGGTCATGTTCATGCAGAGGCAACACCACGGGGTCCTGTTCAGCCACCCCCACCGGGAATTGTTGATCCAAACCCCCCACCAATGCTCAATGTTCATGCAGAGGCAGCATCGATTGGCTTCAGTTAGCAGCAGTAGCGAAGGAATCGCTCGATCGGGTTCAGTTAACAGCCATCGATCGATCGCTCGGGTTCAGTAGCACGTAGCCTGCAGTGCAATCGCTCGGGTTCAGTTAGAGCCCAACACCTCGCTCGGGTTCAGTTAGAACTCAATGCCTCTCACCCACGCGCGTGCGTGTACGAGAGAAACGCGCATCACTCGGCCCCGACCACCCACCATAACCGGGAACACCCCGATATTTTCCTCGCCCTCGCTTCTACCACGGTTTTTTCCGTCATGGACAGCCCAAAGAATGTCATGCAGCTGCGTCTCCGGCCCGCCCAGGACGGAAAGCCCATTTTCCGTCATGATTTTTTATCATAGAAGTAGGACCCCACCACATCTAGGATGATACCATGTTTTGTCACAATTATTGTCATAGAAGTGTCATAAGTATGCCAGAAAAAAGTTTCGTTCGGCCCAAAATGTCATGGAAGTGTCTTTTTTTTGTAGTGGGGAGATGCTGAGGTGCGGTTTTCACCCACACGATCGTGATCCAACGGCGAAGAGCATGAGGGGGTTTAGATGGGCTAGTGGGCTGTTGTGGAGCGGTGCTGGGCTGCAAGGAGAGAGGGGTCCGGCGGTAAACGCGGTTAATCATTGGGGCATCAAACGACCTCCAAATTGAACGAAATTTGACAGGCGGTCAACCTACACTATAACAAGACCGCACGTCAACTTTCATCCCATTCCGACAACATTTTATCGGCCACTTATAAAATAATATTCTGAGGTGCCGCGGGCGCGTGCGAGTGTGTCTGAGCTCAGAACGGACAACGAAGAGAACGGGCGGAACGGACAACTATGAAGCACCGGAAGAATACGGAGACAAACAAAGAAGCATCAATTAAGAATAGTTGAAGGACGAAGTTGAAAACTGAGAACGAAGAAATCTTCTGAAATGATGGCCTTCGGTGAATCGAAATGGAAAACAATTCCTGAAAATACTTCGGATGGGTAAGGAAAAGAATTTATGGCACACGAAATAATTTGAGAGGATAACATGAAGCTAGAACCACGAATCTTCGAGAGAACGGACAAGATTTAGAGGAATACTCTTCTTCGATATTCAAATGACGATGATACGTCTCCAACGTATCTATAATTTTTGATTGTTCCATGCTATTATATTATCCTTCTAGGATGTTTAATGAGCTTTGTCATACACTTTTATATGATTTTTGGGACTAACCTATTAACCTAGAGCCCAGTGCCAGTTTCCGTTTTTTCCTTGTTTTTGAGTTTTACAGAAAAGGAATATCAAACGGAGTCCAATTGACGTGCCAAGTTTTGATGATTTTTTCTGGGCCAAAAGAAGCCCCCGAAGTAAAAGAGTTGGGCCAGGAGAGCCACGGGCTGCCCACGAGGGTAGGGGCGCGCCCTGGGCAGGTGGTGGCGCCGCCCTATCTCGTGGGCAGCCCGGAGGGCCCCCTGACTTGTGCCCTACGCCAAAAAATCCTATAAATACTGAAACCTTCGGAAATTAACCTAGATCGGGAGTTCCGCCATCGAAAGCCTCTGTAGCCACCAAAAACCAATCTAGACCCCGTTCCGGCACCCTTCCGGAGGGGGGAACCCTCACCGGTGGCCATCTTCATCATCCCGGCGCTCTCCATGATGAGGAGGGAGTAGTCCACCCTCGGGGCTGAGGGTATGTATCAGTAGCTATGTGTTTGATCTCTCTCTCTCTCGTGTTCTTGAGATGGCACGATCTTGATGTATCGCGAGCTTTGCTATTATAGTTGGATCTTATGATGCTTCTCCCCCTCTACTCTCTTGTACTGGATTGAGTTTTCCCTTTGAAGTTATCTTATCGGATTGAGTCTTTAAGGATTTGAGAACACTTGATGTATGTCTTGCACGTGTTTATCTGTGGTGACAATGGGATATCATGTGATCTACTTGATGTATGTTTTGGTGATCAACTTGCGGGTTCCATGACCTTGGGAATCTATGCATAGGGGTTGGCACACGTTTTCGTCTTGACTTTCCGGTAGAAACTTTGGGGCACTCTTTGAAGTTCTATGTGTTGGTTGAATAGATGTTTCTGAGATTGTGTGATGCAGATCGTATAATCATGCCCACGGATACTTGAGGTGACAATGGAGTGTCTAGGTGACATTAGGGTTTTGATTAATTTGTGTCTTAAGTGTTATTCAAGTACGAACTCTATGATAGATTGAACGTTACTACTGACTCTTGAATAGATCGATCAGAAAGAATAACTTTGAGGTGGTTTCGTACCCTACCAAAATATCTTCGTTTGTTCTTCGCTATTAGTTACTTTGGAGTGACTCTTTGTTGCATGTTAAGGGCAAGTAATATGATCCAATTATGTTATCCTTGTTGAGAGAACTTGCACTAGTGAAAGTATGAACCCTAGGCCTTGTCTACTATCATTGCAATACCGTTTATGCTCACATTTACCACTTGCTACCTTGTTGTTTTTGTATTTTCTTATTACAAAAACATATATCTACCATCCATATTGCACTTGTATCACCATATCTTCGCCGAACTAGTGCACCTATACAATTTACCATTGTATTGGGTGTGTTGGGGACACAAGAGACTCTTTGTTATTTGGTTGCAGGGTTGTTTGAGAGAGACCATCTTCATCCTACGCCTCCCACGGATTGATAAACCTTAGGTCATCCACTTGAGGGAAATTTGTTACTGTCCTACAAACCTCTGCACTTGGAGGCCCGACAACGTCTACAAGAAGAAGGTTGTGTAGTAGACATCAAGCTCTTTTCTGGTGCCGTTGCCGGGGAGGTTAGTGCTTGAAGGTATATCTTTAGATCTTGCAATCGAATCTTTTAGTTTCTTGTTTTATCACTAGTTTAGTTTATAAAAGAAAACTACAAAAAATGGAATTAAGGTTACCTCAGATGCTTCATCTTTTTAATTTCTTTCGTGAAAATGATGGGAAGGAAAATTGTGCTCAAGTACTAGAAGAATAATTACATAGAATGCTTGGCATAAAATATGTGCATGATGAGCCTGATTACAATGTTGTTAGTATGAATTCTTTGAATACCCAAGATGCTAATGATATGCAAAGTCACAAGCTTGGGGAAGCTATGTTTGATGAAGATGATATTTTTAGTCCCCCAAGTTTTGATGATAATATTTATTATGATGAAGGCATGCCTCCTATTTATGATGATTATATTTATGAAAGTGGATTTGGAGAGGTCATGACTCTATTTAGTGATGAATCCACTATCTCGGAAGAGGTTCCAATTGATCATGAGAACAAAGTTGCTATCTATGATGATTATTATGATGACTTGTATGCTATTAAGAATAATGATAACCATGAAACTTGTCATCCTGATTATAGTTTTCAATTGGATTATGCTTCACATGATATTTATTTTGTTGAGTTTGCTCCCACTACTATGAAGGAGAAGAATTTTGCTTATGTGGAGAGTAGTAAAATTTCTATGCAAGTAGATCATGAAAAGAATGCTTTATGTGCTGGTTATATTGTTGAATTCATTCATGATGCTACTGAAAATTATTATGAGAGAGGATCATATGCTTCTACATATTGCAATAATATCAACTTTCCTCTCTATGTGCTTAAAGTTTTGAAGTTATGCTTGGTTTGCCTTCCTATGCTAGTTGATTATCGTTCCCATAAGTTGTTTACTTACAAAATCCCTCTGCACAGAAAGTGGGTTAGACTTAAATGTGCTAGTTATATTCTTCATGATGCCCTCTTTATGTTCAATTCTTATCTTTTATGTGAGCATCATTGAAATCATCATGCCTAGCTAGGGGTGTTAAACGATAGCGCTTGTTGGGAGGCAACCCAACTTTATTTTATATTTTTTGTTTTTGCTTCTGTTTAGGAATAAATATTGCATCTAGCTTCTGTTTAGATGTGGTTTTGTGTTTTGTTTAGTGTTTGTGCCAAGTAGAACCTTTGGGAAGACTTGTGTGAAGTTTATGTGATCATGCTGTGAAAAACAGAATCATTAGCGCTCGTTAGAATGGTCATCAGATTTTACTGGAGCATGCTATTTAGTTGATTCTTTTTCTGTATGATTAATAGACAAATTCCCCACGTTTACCAATTTAGTTTGAATTTTTTTGGAGTTACGGAAGTATGCGAAACCTGCAGATTACTATTGACTGTTCTATTTTTGACAGATTCTGTTTTTCGTGTGTTGTTTGCTTATTTCAATGCATCTATGAGTAATATTGGGAAGTATGAACCATAGAGAAGTTGGAATACAGTAGGTTTAACACCAATATAAACAAAGAATGAATTCATTGCAGTACCTTTGAGTAGTGGTTTGGTTTCTTATACTAACGGAGCTCACGAGATTTTTGTCTAAGTTTTGTGTTGTGAAGTTTTCAAGTTTTGAGTATTGCTTTGATGGACTATGGAACAAAGAGTAGCAAGGGCTTAAGCTTGGGGATGCCCAAGGCACCCCAAGTAAAATTCAAGGACAACCAAAAGCCTAAGCTTGGGGCTGACCCGGGAAGGCATCCCCTCTTTCGTCTTCATCTATCGGTAACTATATTCGGAGCTATATTTTTATTCACCACATGATATGTGTTTTGCTTGGAGCGTCTTGTATGATTTGAGCCTTTGCTTGTTAGTTTGCCACATTTATCCTTGCTGGACACACCTATTTGAGAGAGTTAAATATGGACTAGGAATTGTTAGAACACTCTATGTGCTTCACTTATATCTTTTGAGTTGAATAGTTTTTGCTCTAGTGTTTCACTTATATCTTTTAGAGCACGGTGGTGATAATATTTTGAAGAAATTGTTGAACTTTCATGCTTCACTTATATCCTTTTGAGAGTATATTAAAACAGCATGGTAATGTGCTTAGGATATAAAACTAGTCTTCACATGATAGACATCCAATATCAATGTAGTAAAAACTTTCACACTAAGTGCATTGAATATGATGAGAAGTTGGATGCTTGATAATTGTTTTGAGATATGAGGATAGTGATATTAGAGTCATGCTAGTGGAGTTATTATGAAATTGAGAAATGCTTGTGTTAAGGTTAGTGATGCCCGTAGCATGCACGTATGGTGAACCGCTATGTGACGGAGTTAGAGCATGAGGTATTTGTAAAGTGGCAACCTTTGTGTGGAGGTAGGGGGCGCGCGATGGTTAACTCCTACCAACCCCCCCCCCCCCTAGGAGCATGCGTTGATTGTTTTGTTTTGATGACTCGTAGATTTTTGCAATAAGTATATGAGTTCTTTATGACTAATGTTGAGTCCATGGATTATACGCACTCTCACCCTTCCACCATTGCTAGCCTCTCTTGTATCGCGCAACTTTCGCCGGTACCATAAACCCACTATATATCCTTCCTTAAAAGAGCCACCATATATATTTCTCAAAACAGACACCATACCTACCTATCATGGCATTTCCATAGCCATTCCGAGATATATTGCCATGCAACTTTCCACCGTTCCTTTGATATGACACGCATCATATTGTCATATTGCCATGCATGATCATGTAGTTGACATCGTATTTGTGGCTAAGCCACCATGCATAATTCTTCATACATGTCACTCTTGATTCATTGCACATCCCGATACACCGCCGGAGGCATTCATATAGAGTCATACTTTGTTCTAGTATCGAGTTGTAATATTGAGTTGTAATTCAATGAAAGTTTGATGATCATCATTATTAGAGCATTATCCCATGTGATGAAAGGCTAAATCAATAAAGTCCCTCCAAAAGAAAGAAAAAAGAAAAAAACGAAATGCCAAAAAAGGCCCAAAAAAGGAAAAAAAAAAGAAAAGAAAAGAAAAAGGGACAATTGCTACTATCTTTTTCCACACTTGTGCTTCAAAGTAGCACCATGTTCTTCATGATACAGAGTCTCATGTTTAGTCACTTTCATATACTAGTGGGAATTTTCATTATAGAACTTGGCTTTTATATTCCAATGATGGGCTTCCTCAAATGCCCTAGGTCTTCATGAGCAAGCAAGTTGGATGCACACCCACTAGTTTCTTTTGTTGAGCTTTCATACATATTTAGCTCTAGTGCATACGTTGCATGGCAATCCCTACTCACTCACATTGATATCTATTGATGGGCATCTCCATAGCCCGTTGATACGCTTAGTCGATGTGAGACTATATCCCTCCTTTTTGTCTTCTCCACAACCACCTCTCTATTCCACCCATAGTGCTATGTCCATGGCTCACGCGCATGTATTGCGTGAAAGTTGAAACGTTTGGAAAGATAGAGTATGAAAACAAGTGCTTGGCTGAAATCGGGGTTGTGCATGATATGAATAGTTTGTGTGATGAAGAGGGAGCATAGCCAGACTATACGATTTTGTAGGGATAACTTTCTTTAGCCATAGTATTTTGAGAAGACATGATTGCTTTGTTAGTATGCTTGAAGTATTATTATTTCTTATGTCAATATAGACTTTTGTCTTGAATCTTTCAGATATGAACATTCATGCCACAATTAAGAGAATTACATTGAAAATTATGTTGGTTAGCATTCCACATCAAAAATTCTGTTTTTATCATTTACCTACTCGAGGACGAGCAGGAATTAAGCTTGGGGATGCTGATACGTCTCCACCGTATCTATAACTTTCGATTGTTCCATGCTATTATATTATCCTTCTAGGATGTTTAATGGGATTTGTCATACACTTTTATATGATTTTTGGGACTAACCTATTAACCTAGAGCCCAGTACCAGTTTCTGTTTTTCCTTGTTTTTGAGTTTTACAGAGAAGGAATATCAAACGGAGTCCAATTGATGTGCCAATTTTTGATGATTGTTTCTGGACCAAAAGAAGCCCCCGAAGTAAAGAGTTGGGCCAGGAGAGCCACGGGCTAGCCACGAGGGTGGGGGGCGTGCCCTGGGCAGGTGATGACCCTCGTACAGTCGTACTCCCCTCCGCGTGGGAAACAACTGCCGAGTCTTCCCTGCCTCTGTGTCGTTCCCTTCCTAGGCCTCGCCGTCATCCACCGCCCTGGTGCTCTCGGCGCGGCCTGGTCAACGTGGTCAACGACCGACATGCATTTGAAGTGGACTGTACGTGGAGAGGCTGACATCTGGGTCCACGGCCGCACGCAAGGAAATTCCTCCTTATTACGCGCAAAATAATGATTCCTCCACCTGGCATCTGGGACCCACCGAAAGGGCCTCTATATTTCGCGAAAAAATGTTACCGCCGCTGACAGCTTGGATCCACCGGCTATATCTTCGCACGCAAGGAAGTGCCTCCTTATTACGCACAAAAAAATGAATACTCCCCCTACTAGCTGGGACCCAGTATAGTGGAGGCTGACTTGTGGGCCTACTAAGTTAACGGGGACGGAGGGCTTTGTCAACTTAGTCAATATGCACGATTATAGCTCCAGTGAATGTACGATGTCCATCCAACGGCCGTAGTGCTTCTTCAACCTGTGGTCTTGTTGCTCCAGCCGCCCAAAGCAGCGCCGGTCGTGCCTCGTGCTCCTGCCTCCCGTGGACCGCTGCGATGCCGCGGAGGCCTCACCG
The DNA here is from genome assembly GCA_902687465.1 of Secale cereale. Classification (NCBI taxonomy): domain Eukaryota; kingdom Viridiplantae; phylum Streptophyta; class Magnoliopsida; order Poales; family Poaceae; genus Secale; species Secale cereale. The sequence goes on from LR738714.1 coordinate 624,157,576, forward strand.
CCCCCAACTACTCCCACCGCTGGCCAGGCCATCCCTCTACTCACCCACACACCCTGTTATTCTGCGGCGACGGCAGCCTCACACCGCAACCAAACTAGTGAACCCTCATACTCCTCTCCGCTTGGGCATCCACTGCCGCGTCTTCCCTAGCTCCGTGTCCTCCCCTTCCTAGGCCTCACCGTCGTCCACCGCCCTGGTGCTCTCAGCGCGGCGTGGTCAAACTGGTCAAGGAACGGCTTCCATCGGACATGGACTGTATGTGGAGAGGCTGACAGCTGGGTCCACGGCCGCAGCAAGGAAGTGCCTCCTTATTACGCGCAAAATAATTATTCCTCCACCTGACAGCGGGGACCCACCGGACAGGCCACCGTATTTCGCGAAAAAAACGTTGCCCCTGACTGTTGGGACCCACCAGCTACATCTTCGCACGCAAGGAAGTGCGTCCGGGCAAAAAAAATGATTCACCCCCTGACTGCTGGGACCCACCAGCTACATCTTCGCACGGAAGGAAGTGCGTGACAGTCGGGACCCACCTGGTCGAAGCGTACGTAGCGTTGTCATTCTGGTCGCGAACGTGTACGTACATACTGGTCGATGTAAAGGCGCGCACGTGTCATAGCAGAGGCGCGCACGTAGCATGTACACGTACGTAAATCAGCCAGGGTGCAAGAAAGTAAATACGACCTCGTACGTATATACGGGCGGGGTCTCGAATGCCTACTCGCGCGTACGTACGGCCAGGGCTCGTGTACATCGCTGGGTCGTCGTGTTCATGGGGAGCCAACCGGCTGGGTCAGAACGGAATGCGTCGTCGTGTTCATCGGGAGGGCTTGGACGGAACAGCTGATGGAATCGAGGCCTAGCGTACCGCGGAACGGAGAAAACGGCCTTGTGTTCGACCGGCCACGTTCGAAACAGGTCCTATTCATCGAGAGGGGTCTGGCGTACCGCAAAACGGAGGAAATGGACCTCCTACGGTCGAAACGGGGGTCCTGTTGATCGGGAGGGGTGTGGCGTACCGCAAAACGGAGGAAACAGACTTGTGTTGGAGCGCTACGGTCGAAACGGGGGTCATGTTCATCGGGATGGGTGTGGCGTACCACAAAACGAGACTCCACGGGATACTGTTCATCTCCACCGTCGACCCCCTCCAGCCTCCAAGGGCTACTGTCCATCCACCGTCGACCTCCTCCAGCCTCCACCTGCGACTATTCAGCCTCCACCGCACGCTACTCCACCGGCTACTGTTCAACCAGCCCTCTCCACGGGCTCCTGTTCAACCACCCCTCCACGAGCTACTGTTCATCCAGCCCTCCACCGTCTACTGTTCATGCAGCCCTCCATGGGGTGGTCCTGTTCATGCAGCCCTCCATGGGGTCCTGTTCATGCAGCCCCAACCGGCTCGATCAAACGGGGTCATGTTCATGCAGAGGCAACACCACGGGGTCCTGTTCAGCCACCCCCACCGGGAATTGTTGATCCAAACCCCCCACCAATGCTCAATGTTCATGCAAAGGCAGCATCGATTGGCTTCAGTTAGCAGCAGTAGCGAAGGAATCTCTCGATCGGGTTCAGTTAACAGCCATCGATCGATCGCTCGGGTTCAGTAGCACGTAGCCTGCAGTGCAATCGCTCGGGTTCAGTTAGAGCCCAACACCTCGCTCGGGTTCAGTTAGAACCCAACGCCTCGCACCCACGCGCGTGCGTGTACGAGAGAAACGCGCATCACTCGGCCCCGACCACCCACCGTAACCGGGAACACCCCGATATTTTCCTCGCCCTCGCTTCTACCACGGTTTTTTCCGTCATGGACAGCCCAAAGAATGTCATGCAGCTGCGTCTCCGGCCCGCCCAGGACGGAAAGCCCATTTTCCGTCATGATTTATTTTCATAGAAGTAGGACCCCACCACATCTAGGATGATACCGTGTTTTGTCACAATTATTGTCATATAAGTGTCATAAGTATGCCAGAAAAAAGTTTCGTTCGGCCCAAAATGTCATGGAAGTGTCTTTTTTTGTAGTGGGGAGATGCTGAGGTGCGGTTTTCACCCACACGATCGTGATCCAACGGCGAAGAGCATGAGGGGGTTTAGATGGGCTAGTGGGCTGTTGTGGAGCGGTGCTGGGCTGCAAGGAGAGAGGGGTCCGGCGGTAAACGCAGTTAATCATTGGGGCATCAAACGACCTCCAAATTGAACGAAATTTGACAGGCGGTCAACCTACACTATAACAAGACCGCACGTCAACTTTCATCCCATTCCGACAACATTTTATCGGCCACTTATAAAATAATATTCTGAGGTGCCGCGGGCGCGTGCGAGTGTGTCTGAGCTCAGAACGGACAACGAAGAGAACGGGCGGAACGGACAACTATGAAGCACCGGAAGAATACGGAGACAAACGAAGAAGCATCAATTAAGAATAGTTGAAGGACGAAGTTGAAAACTGAGAACGAAGAAATCTTCTGAAATGATGGCCTTCGGTGAATCGAAATGGAAAACAATTCATGAAAATACTTCGGATGGGTAAGGAAAAGAATTTATGGCACACGAAATAATTTGAGAGGATAACATGAAGCTAGAACCACGAATCTTCGAGAGAACGGACAAGATTTAGAGGAATACTCTTCTTCGATATTCAAATGACGATGATACGTCTCCAACGTATCTATAATTTTTGATTGTTCCATGCTATTATATTATCCTTCTAGGATGTTTAATGAGCTTTGTCATACACTTTTATATGATTTTTGGGACTAACCTATTAACCTAGAGCCCAGTGCCAGTTTCCGTTTTTTCCTTGTTTTGAGTTTTACAGAAAAGGAATATCAAACGGAGTCCAATTGACGTGCCAAGTTTTGATGATTTTTTCTGGGCCAAAAGAAGCCCCCGAAGTAAAAGAGTTGGGCCAGGAGAGCCACGGGCTGCCCACGAGGGTAGGGGCGCGCCCTGGGCAGGTGGTGGCACCGCCCTATCTCGTGGGCAGCCCGGAGGGCCCCCTGACTTGTGCCCTACGCCAAAAAATCCTATAAATACTGAAACCTTCGGAAATTAACCAAGATCGGGAGTTCCGCCATCGAAAGCCTCTGTAGCCACCAAAAACCAATCTAGACCCCGTTCCGGCACCCTTCCGGAGGGGGGAACCCTCACCGGTGGCCATCTTCATCATCCCGGCGCTCTCCATGATGAGGAGGGAGTAGTCCACCCTCGGGGCTGAGGGTATGTATTAGTAGCTATGTGTTTGATCTCTCTCTCTCGTGTTCTTGAGATGACACGATCTTGATGTATCGCGAGCTTTGCTATTATAGTTGGATCTTATGATGCTTCTCCCCCTCTACTCTCTTGTACTGGATTGAGTTTTCCCTTTGAAGTTATCTTATCGGATTGAGTCTTTAAGGATTTGAGAACACTTGATGTATGTCTTGCACGTGTTTATCTGTGGTGACAATGGGATATCATGTGATCTACTTGATGTATGTTTTGGTGATCAACTTGCGGGTTCCATGACCTTGGGAATCTATGCATAGGGGTTGGCACACGTTTTCGTCTTGACTTTCCGGTAGAAACTTTGGGGCACTCTTTGAAGTTCTATGTGTTGGTTGAATAGATGTTTCTGAGATTGTGTGATGCATATCGTATAATCATGCCCACGGATACTTGAGGTGACAATGGAGTGTCTAGGTGACATTAGGGTTTTGATTAATTTGTGTCTTAAGTGTTATTCAAGTACGAACTCTATGATAGATTGAACGTTACTACTGACTGTTGAATAGATCGATCAGAAAGAATAACTTTGAGGTGGTTTCGTACCCTACCAAAATATCTTCGTTTGTTCTTCGCTATTAGTTACTTTGGAGTGACTCTTTGTTGCATGTTAAGGGCAAGTAATATGATCCAATTATGTTATCCTTGTTGAGAGAACTTGCACTAGTGAAAGTATGAACCCTAGGCCTTGTCTACTATCATTGCAATACCGTTTATGCTCACATTTACCACTTGCTACCTTGTTGTTTTTGTATTTTCTTATTACAAAAACATATATCTACCATCCATATTGCACTTGTATCACCATATCTTCGCCGAACTAGTGCACCTATACAATTTACCATTGTATTGGGTGTGTTGGGGACACAAGAGACTCTTTGTTATTTGGTTGCAGGGTTGTTTGAGAGAGACCATCTTCATCCTACGCCTCCCACGGATTGATAAACCTTAGGTCATCCACTTGAGGGAAATTTGTTACTGTCCTACAAACCTCTGCACTTGGAGGCCCAACAACGTCTACAAGAAGAAGGTTGTGTAGTAGACATCAAGCTCTTTTCTGGTGCCGTTGCCGGGGAGGTTAGTGCTTGAAGGTATATCTTTAGATCTTGCAATCGAATCTTTTAGTTTCTTGTTTTATCACTAGTTTAGTTTATAAAAGAAAACTACAAAAAATGGAATTAAGGTTACCTCAGATGCTTCATCTTTTTAATTTCTTTCGTGAAAATGATGGGAAGGAAAATTGTGCTCAAGTACTAGAAGAATAATTACATAGAATGCTTGGCATAAAATATGTGCATGATGAGGATGATTGCAATGTTGTTAGTATGAATTCTTTGAATACCCAAGATGCTAATGATATGCAAAGTCACAAGCTTGGGGAAGCTATGTTTGATGAAGATGATATTTTTAGTCCCCCAAGTTTTGATGATAATATTTATTATGATGAAGGCATGCCTCCTATTTATGATGATTATATTTATGAAAGTGGATTTGGAGAGGTCATGACTCTATTTAGTGATGAATCCACTATCTCGGAAGAGGTTCCAATTGATCATGAGAACAAAGTTGCTATCTATGATGATTATTATGATGACTTGTATGCTATTAAGAATAATGATAACCATGAAACTTGTCATCCTGATTATAGTTTTCAATTGGATTATGCTTCACATGATATTTATTTTGTTGAGTTTGCTCCCACTACTATGAAGGAGAAGAATTTTGCTTATGTGGAGAGTAGTAAAATTTCTATGCAAGTAGATCATGAAAAGAATGCTTTATGTGCTGGTTATATTGTTGAATTCATTCATGATGCTACTGAAAATTATTATGAGAGAGGATCATATGCTTCTACATATTGCAATAATATCAACTTTCCTCTCTATGTGCTTAAAGTTTTGAAGTTATGCTTGTTTTGCCTTCCTATGCTATTTGATTATCGTTCCCATAAGTTGTTTGCTTACAAAATCCCTCTGCATAGAAAGTGGGTTAGACTTAAATGTGCTAGTTATATTCTTCATGATGCCCTCTTTATGTTCAATTCTTATCTTTTATGTGAGCATCATTGAAATCATCATGCCTAGCTAGGGGTGTTAAACGATAGCGCTTGTTGGGAGGCAACCCAACTTTATTTTATATTTTTTGTTTTTGCTTCTGTTTAGGAATAAATATTGCATCTAGATTCTGTTTAGATGTGGTTTTGTGTTTTGTTTAGTGTTTGTGCCAAGTAGAACTTTTGGGAAGACTTGTGTGAAGTTTATGTGATCATGCTGTGAAAAACAGAATCATTAGCGCTCGTTAGAATGGTCATCAGATTTTACTGGAGCATGCTATTTAGTTGATTCTTTTTCTGTATGATTAATAGACAAATTACCCACGTTTACCAATTTAGTTTGAATTTTTTTGGAGTTACGGAAGTATGCGAAACCTGCAGATTACTATTGACTGTTCTATTTTTGACAGATTCTGTTTTTCGTGTGTTGTTTGCTTATTTCAATGCATCTATGAGTAATATTGGGAAGTATGAACCATAGAGAAGTTGGAATACAGTAGGTTTAACACCAATATAAACAAAGAATGAATTCATTGCAGTACCTTTGAGTAGTGGTTTGGTTTCTTATACTAACGGAGCTCACGAGATTTTTGTCTAAGTTTTGTGTTGTGAAGTTTTCAAGTTTTGAGTATTGCTTTGATGGACTATGGAACAAAGAGTAGCAAGGGCTTAAGCTTGGGGATGCCCAAGGCACCCCAAGTAAAATTCAAGGACAACCAAAAGCCTAAGCTTGGGGATGCCCCGGGAAGGCATCCCCTCTTTCGTCTTCATCTATCGGTAACTATACTCGGAGCTATATTTTTATTCACCACATGATATGTGTTTTGCTTGGAGCGTCTTGTATGATTTGAGCCTTTGCTTGTTAGTTTGCCACATTTATCCTTGCTGGACACACCTATTTGAGAGAGTTAAATATGTACTAGGAATTGTTAGAACACTCTATGTGCTTCACTTATATCTTTTGAGTTGAATTGTTTTTGCTCTAGTGTTTCACTTATATCTTTTAGAGCACGGTGGTGATAATATTTTGAAGAAATTGTTGAACTTTCATGCTTCACTTATATCCTTTTGAGAGTCTATTAAAACAGCATGGTAATGTGCTTAGGATATAAAACTAGTCTTCACATGATAGACATCCAATATCAATGTAGTAAAAACTTTCACACTAAGTGCATTGAATATGATGAGAAGTTGGATGCTTGATAATTGTTTTGAGATATGAGGATAGTGATATTAGAGTCATGCTAGTGGAGTTATTATGAAATTGAGAAATGCTTGTGTTAAGGTTAGTAATGCCCGTAGCATGCACGTATGGTGAACCGCTATGTGACGGAGTTAGAGCATGAGGTATTTGTAAAGTGGCAACCTTTGTGTGGAGGTAGGGGGCGCGCGATGGTTAACTCCTACCAACCCCCCCCCCCCTAGGAGCATGCGTTGATTGCTTTGTTTTGATGACTCGTAGATTTTTGCAATAAGTATATGAGTTCTTTATGACTAATGTTGAGTCCATGGATTATACGCACTCTCACCCTTCCACCATTGCTAGCCTCTCTTGTATCGCGCAACTTTCGCCGGTACCATACACCCACTATATATCCTTCCTTAAAAGAGCCACCATATATATTTCTCAAAACAGACACCATACCTACCTATCATGGCATTTCCATAGCCATTCCGAGATATATTGCCATGCAACTTTCCACCGTTCCTTTGATATGACACGCATCATATTGTCATATTGCCATGCATGATCATGTAGTTGACATCGTATTTGTGGCTAAGCCACCATGCATAATTCTTCATACATGTCACTCTTGATTCATTGCACATCCCGATACACCGCCGGAGGCATTCATATAGAGTCATACTTTGTTCTAGTATCGAGTTGTAATATTGAGTTGTAATTCAATGAAAGTTTGATGATCATCATTATTAGAGCATTATCACATGTGATGAAAGGCTAAATCAATAAAGTCCCTCCAAAAGAAAGAAAAAAGAAAAAAACGAAATGCCAAAAAAGGCCCAAAAAAGGAAAAAAAAGAAAAGAAAAGAAAAAGGGACAATTGCTACTATCTTTTTCCACACTTGTGCTTCAAAGTAGCACCATGTTCTTCATGATATAGAGTCTCATGTTTAGTCACTTTCATATACTAGTGGGAATTTTCATTATAGAACTTGGCTTTTATATTCCAATGATGGGCTTCCTCAAATGCCCTAGGTCTTCGTGAGCAAGCAAGTTGGATGCACACCCACTAGTTTCTTTTGTTGAGCTTTCATACATATTTAGCTCTAGTGCATACGTTGCATGGCAATCCCTACTCACTCACATTGATATCTATTGATGGGCATCTCCATAGCCCGTTGATACGCTTAGTCGATGTGAGACTATATCCCTCCTTTTTGTCTTCTCCACAACCACCTCTCTATTCCACCCATAGTGCTATGTCCCTGGCTCACGCGCATGTATTGCGTGAAAGTTGAAACATTTGGAAAGATAGAGTATGAAAACAAGTGCTTGGCTGAAATCGGGGTTGTGCATGATATGAATAGTTTGTGTGATGAAGAGGGAGCATAGCCAGACTATATGATTTTGTAGGGATAACTTTCTTTAGCCATAGTATTTTGAGAAGACATGATTGCTTTGTTAGTATGCTTGAAGTATTATTATTTCTTATGTCAATATAGACTTTTGTCTTGAATCTTTCAGATATGAACATTCATGCCACAATTAAGAGAATTACATTGAAAATTATGTTGGTTAGCATTCCACATCAAAAATTCTGTTTTTATCATTTACCTACTCGAGGACGAGCAGGAATTAAGCTTGGGGATGCTGATACGTCTCCACCGTATCTATAACTTTCGATTGTTCCATGCTATTATATTATCCTTCTAGGATGTTTAATGGGATTTGTCATACACTTTTATATGATTTTTGGGACTAACCTATTAACCTAGAGCCCAGTGCCAGTTTCTGTTTTTCCTTGTTTTTGAGTTTTACAGAGAAGGAATATCAAACGGAGTCCAATTGATGTGCCAATTTTTGATGATTGTTTCTGGACCAAAAGAAGCCCCCGAAGTAAAGAGTTGGGCCAGGAGAGCCACGGGCTAGCCACGAGGGTGGGGGCGTGCCCTGGGCAGGTGATGACCCTCGTACAGTCGTACTCCCCTCCGCGTGGGAAACAACTGCCGAGTCTTCCCTGCCTCTGTGTCGTTCCCTTCCTAGGCCTCGCCGTCATCCACCGCCCTGGTGCTCTCGGCGCGGCCTGGTCAACGTGGTCAACGACCGACATGCATTTGAAGTGGACTATACGTGGAGAGGCTGACATCTGGGTCCACGGCCGCACGCAAGGAAATTCCTCCTTATTACGCGCAAAATAATGATTCCTCCACCTGGCATCTGGGACCCACCGAAAGGGCCTCTATATTTCGCGAAAAAATGTTACCGCCGCTGACAGCTTGGATCCACCGGCTATATCTTCGCACGCAAGGAAGTGCCTCCTTATTACGCACAAAAAAATGAATACTCCCCCTACTAGCTGGGACCCAGTATAGTGGAGGCTGACTTGTGGGCCTACTAAGTTAACGGGGACGGAGGGCTTTGTCAACTTAGTCAATATGCACGATTATAGCTCCAGTGAATGTACGATGTCCATCCAACGGCCGTAGTGCTTCTTCAACCTGTGGTCTTGTTGCTCCAGCCGCCCAAAGCAGCGCCGGTCGTGCCTCGTGCTCCTGCCTCCCGTGGACCGCTGCGATGCCGCGGAGGCCTCACCGCCCCCAACTACTCCCACCGCTGGCCAGGCCATCCCTCTACTCACCCACACACCCTGTTATTCTGCGGCGACGGCAGCCTCACACCGCAACCAAACTAGTGAACCCTCATACTCCTCTCCGCTTGGGCATCCACTGCCGCGTCTTCCCTAGCTCCGTGTCCTCCCCTTCCTAGGCCTCGCCGTCGTCCACCGCCCTGGTGCTCTCAGCGCGGCGTGGTCAAACTGGTCAAGGAACGGCTTCCATCGGACATGGACTGTATGTGGAGAGGCTGACAGCTGGGTCCACGGCCGCAGCAAGGAAGTGCCTCCTTATTACGCGCAAAATAATTATTCCTCCACCTGACAGCGGGGACCCACCGGACAGGCCACCGTATTTCGCGAAAAAAACGTTGCCCCTGACTGTTGGGACCCACCAGCTACATCTTCGCACGCAAGGAAGTGCGTCCGGGCAAAAAAAATGATTCACCCCCTGACTGCTGGGACCCACCAGCTACATCTTCGCACGGAAGGAAGTGCGTGACAGTCGGGACCCACCTGGTCGAAGCGTACGTAGCGTTGTCATTCTGGTCGCGAACGTGTACGTACATACTGGTCGATGTAAAGGCGCGCACGTGTCGTAGCAGAGGCGCGCACGTAGCATGTACACGTACGTAAATCAGCCAGGGTGCAAGAAAGTAAATACGACCACGTACGTATATACGGGCGGGGTCTCGAATGCCTACTCGCGCGTACGTATGGCCAGGGCTCGTGTACATCGCTGGGTCGTCGTGTTCATGGGGAGCCAACCGGCTGGGTCAGAACGGAATGCGTCGTCGTGTTCATCGGGAGGGCTTGGACGGAACAGCTGATGGAATCGAGGCCTAGCGTACCGCGGAACGGAGAAAACGGCCTTGTGTTCGACCGGCCACGTTCGGAACAGGTCCTATTCATCGAGAGGGGTCTGGCGTACCGCAAAACGGAGGAAATGGACCTCCTACGGTCGAAACGGGGGTCCTATTGATCGGGAGGGGTGTGGCGTACCGCAAAACGGAGGAAACAGACTTGTGTTGGAGCGCTACGGTCGAAACGGGGGTCATGTTCATCGGGATGGGTGTGGCGTACCACAAAACGAGACTCCACGGGATACTGTCCATCTCCACCGTCGACCCCCTCCAGCCTCCATGGGCTACTGTCCATCCACCGTCGACCTCCTCCAGCCTCCACCTGCGACTATTCAGCCTCCACCGCGCGCTACTCCACCGGCTACTGTTCAACCAGCCCTCACCACGGGCTCCTGTTCAACCACCCCTCCACGGGCTACTGTTCATCCAGCCCTCCACCGTCTACTGTTCATGCAGCCCTCCATGGGGTGGTCCTGTTCATGCAGCCCTCCATGGGGTCCTGTTCATGCAGCCCCAACCGGCTCGATCGAACGGGGTCATGTTCATGCAGAGGCAACACCACGGGGTCCTGTTCAGCCACCCCCACCGGGAATTGTTGATCCAAACCCCCCACCAATGCTCAATGTTCATGCAAAGGCAGCATCGATTGGCTTCAGTTAGCAGCAGTAGCGAAGGAATCGCTCGATCGGGTTCAGTTAACAGCCATCGATCGATCGCTCGGGTTCAGTAGCACGTAGCCTGCAGTGCAATCGCTCGGGTTCAGTTAGAGCCCAACACCTCGCTCGGGTTCAGTTAGAACCCAACGCCTCGCACCCACGCGCGTGCGTGTACGAGAGAAACGCGCATCACTCGGCCCCGACCACCCACCGTAACCGGGAACACCCCGATATTTTCCTCGCCCTCGCTTCTACTACGGTTTTTTCCGTCATGGACAGCCCAAAGAATGTCATGCAGCTGCGTCTCCGGCCCGCCCAGGACGGAAAGCCCATTTTCCGTCATGATTTATTTTCATAGAAGTAGGACCCCACCACATCTAGGATGATACCGTGTTTTGTCACAATTATTGTCATAGAAGTGTCATAAGTATGCCAGAAAAAAGTTTCGTTCGGCCCAAAATGTCATGGAAGTGTCTTTTTTTGTAGTGGGGAGATGCTGAGGTGCGGTTTTCACCCACACGATCGTGATCCAACGGCGAAGAGCATGAGGGGGTTTAGATGGGCTAGTGGGCTGTTGTGGAGCGGTGCTGGGCTGCAAGGAGAGAGGGGTCCGGCGGTAAACGCGGTTAATCATTGGGGCATCAAACGACCTCCAAATTGAACGAAATTTGACAGGCGGTCAACCTACACTATAACAAGACCGCACGTCAACTTTCATCCCATTCCGACAACATTTTATCGGCCACTTATAAAATAATATTCTGAGGTGCCGCGGGAGCGTGCGAGTGTGTCTGAGCTCAGAACGGACAACGAAGAGAACGGGCGGAACGGACAACTATGAAGCACCGGAAGAATACGGAGACAAACGAAGAAGCATCAATTAAGAATAGTTGAAGGACGAAGTTGAAAACTGAGAACGAAGAAATCTTCTGAAATGATGGCCTTCGGTGAATCGAAATGGAAAACAATTCCTGAAAATACTTCGGATGGGTAAGGAAAAGAATTTATGGCACACGAAATAATTTGAGAGGATAACATGAAGCTAGAACCACGAATCTTCGAGAGAACGGACAAGATTTAGAGGAATACTCTTCTTCGATATTCAAATGACGATGATACGTCTCCAACGTATCTATAATTTTTGATTGTTCCATGCTATTATATTATCCTTCTAGGATGTTTAATGAGCTTTGTCATACACTTTTATATGATTTTTGGGACTAACCTATTAACCTAGAGCCCAGTGCCAGTTTCCGTTTTTTCCTTGTTTTTGAGTTTTACAGAAAAGGAATATCAAACGGAGTCCAATTGACGTGCCAAGTTTTGATGATTTTTTCTGGGCCAAAAGAAGCCCCCGAAGTAAAAGAGTTGGGCCAGGAGAGCCACGGGCTGCCCACGAGGGTAGGGGCGCGCCCTGGGCAGGTGGTGGCGCCGCCCTATCTCGTGGGCAGCCCGGAGGGCCCCTGACTTGTGCCCTACGCCAAAAAATCCTATAAATACTGAAACCTTCGGAAATTAACCTAGATCGGGATTTCCGCCATCGAAAACCTCTGTAGCCACCAAAAACCAATCTAGACCCCGTTCCGGCACCCTTCCGGAGGGGGGAACCCTCACCGGTGGCCATCTTCATCATCCCGGCGCTCTCCATGATGAGGAGGGAGTAGTCCACCCTCGGGGCTGAGGGTATGTATCAGTAGCTATGTGTTTGATCTCTCTCTCTCTCTCGTGTTCTTGAGATGGCACGATCTTGATGTATCGCGAGCTTTGCTATTCTAGTTGGATCTTATGATGCTTCTCCCCCTCTACTCTCTTGTACTGGATTGAGTTTTCCCTTTGAAGTTATCTTATCGGATTGAGTCTTTAAGGATTTGAGAACACTTGATGTATGTCTTGCACGTGTTTATCTGTGGTGACAATGGGATATCATGTGATCTACTTGATGTATGTTTTGGTGATCAACTTGCGGGTTCCATGACCTTGGGAATCTATGCATAGGGGTTGGCACACGTTTTCGTCTTGACTTTCCGGTAGAAACTTTGGGGCACTCTTTGAAGTTCTATGTGTTGGTTGAATAGATGTTTCTGAGATTGTGTGATGCATATCGTATAATCATGCCCACGGATACTTGAGGTGACAATGGAGTGTCTAGGTGACATTAGGGTTTTGATTAATTTGTGTCTTAAGGTGTTATTCAAGTACGAACTCTATGATAGATTGAACGTTACTACTGACTCTTGAATAGATCGATCAGAAAGAATAACTTTGAGGTGGTTTCGTACCCTACCAAAATATCTTCGTTTGTTCTTCGCTATTAGTTACTTTGGAGTGACTCTTTGTTGCATGTTAAGGGCAAGTAATATGATCCAATTATGTTATCCTTGTTGAGAGAACTTGCACTAGTGAAAGTATGAACCCTAGGCCTTGTCTACTATCATTGCAATACTGTTTATGCTCACATTTACCACTTGCTACCTTGTTGTTTTTGTATTTTCTTATTACAAAAACATATATCTACCATCCATATTGCACTTGTATCACCATATCTTCGCCGAACTAGTGCACCTATACAATTTACCATTGTATTGGGTGTGTTGGGGACACAAGAGACTCTTTGTTATTTGGTTGCAGGGTTGTTTGAGAGAGACCATCTTCATCCTACGCCTCCCACGGATTGATAAACCTTAGGTCATCCACTTGAGGGAAATTTGTTACTGTCCTACAAACCTCTGCACTTGGAGGCCCAACAACGTCTACAAGAAGAAGGTTGTGTAGTAGACATCAAGCTCTTTTCTGGTGCCGTTGCCGGGGAGGTTAGTGCTTGAAGGTATATCTTTAGATCTTGCAATCGAATCTTTTAGTTTCTTGTTTTATCACTAGTTTAGTTTATAAAAGAAAACTACAAACAATGGAATTAAGGTTACCTCAGATGCTTCATCTTTTTAATTTCTTTCGTGAAAATGATGGGAAGGAAAATTGTGCTCAAGTACTAGAAGAATAATTACATAGAATGCTTGGCATAAAATATGTGCATGATGAGCATGATTGCAATGTTGTTAGTATGAATTCTTTGAATACCCAAGATGTTAATGATATGCAAAGTCACAAGCTTGGGGAAGCTATGTTTGATGAAGATGATATTTTTAGTCCCCCAAGTTTTGATGATAATATTTATTATGATGAAGGCATGCCTCCTATTTATGATGATTATATTTATGAAAGTGGATTTGGAGAGGTCATGACTCTATTTAGTGATGAATCCACTATCTCGGAAGAGGTTCCAATTGATCATGAGAACAAAGTTGCTATCTATGATGATTATTATGATGACTTGTATGCTATTAAGAATAATGATAACCATGAAACTTGTCATCCTGATTATAGTTTTCAATTGGATTATGCTTCACATGATATTTATTTTGTTGAGTTTGCTCCCACTACTATGAAGGAGAAGAATTTTGCTTATGTGGAGAGTAGTAAAATTTCTATGCAAGTAGATCATGAAAAGAATGCTTTATGTGCTGGTTATATTGTTGAATTCATTCATGATGCTACTGAAAATTATTATGAGAGAGGATCATATGCTTCTACATATTGCAATAATATCAACTTTCCTCTCTATGTGCTTAAAGTTTTGAAGTTATGCTTGTTTTGCCTTCCTATGCTAGTTGATTATCGTTCCCATAAGTTGTTTGCTTACAAAATCCCTCTGCATAGAAAGTGGGTTAGACTTAAATGTGCTAGTTATATTCTTCATGATGCCCTCTTTATGTTCAATTCTTATCTTTTATGTGAGCATCATTGAAATCATCATGCCTAGCTAGGGGTGTTAAACTATAGCGCTTGTTGGGAGGCAACCCAACTTTATTTTATATTTTTTGTTTTTGCTTCTGTTTAGGAATAAATATTGCATCTAGCTTCTGTTTATATGTGGTTTTGTGTTTTGTTTAGTGTTTGTGCCAAGTAGAACCTTTGGGAAGACTTGTGTGAAGTTTATGTGATCATGCTGTGAAAAACAGAATCATTAGCGCTCGCTAGAATGGTCATCAGATTTTACTGGAGCATGCAATTTAGTTGATTCTTTTTCTGTATGATTAATAGACAAATTCCCCACGTTTACCAATTTAGTTTGAATTTTTTTGGAGTTACGGAAGTATGCGAAACCTGCAGATTACTACTGACTGTTCTATTTTTGACAGATTCTGTTTTTCGTGTGTTGTTTGCTTATTTCAATGCATCTATGAGTAATATTGGGAAGTATGAACCATAGAGAAGTTGGAATACAGTAGGTTTAACACCAATATAAACAAAGAATGAATTCATTGCAGTACCTTTGAGTAGTGGTTTGGTTTCTTATACTAACGGAGCTCACGAGATTTTTGTCTAAGTTTTGTGTTGTGAAGTTTTCAAGTTTTGAGTATTGCTTTGATGGACTATGGAACAAAGAGTAGCAAGGGCTTAAGCTTGGGGATGCCCAAGGCACCCCAAGTAAAATTCAAGGACAACCAAAAGCCTAAGCTTGGGGATGCCCCGGGAAGGCATCCCCTCTTTCGTCTTCATCTATCGGTAACTATACTCGGAGCTATATTTTTATTCACCACATGATATGTTTTTGCTTGGAGCGTCTTGTATGATTTGAGCCTTTGCTTGTTAGTTTGCCACATTTATCCTTGCTGGACACACCTATTTGAGAGAGTTAAATATGGACTAGGAATTGTTAGAACACTCTATGTGCTTCACTTATATCTTTTGAGTTGAATAGTTTTTGCTCTAGTGTTTCACTTATATCTTTTAGAGCACGGTGGTGATAATATTTTGAAGAAATTGTTGAACTTTCATGCTTCACTTATATCCTTTTTAGAGTCTATTAAAACATCATGGTAATGTGCTTAGGCTATAAAACTAGTCTTCACATGATAGACATCCAATATCAATGTAGTAAAAACTTTCACACTAAGTGCATTGAATATGATGAGAAGTTGGATGCTTGATAATTGTTTTGAGATATGAGGATAGTGATATTAGAGTCATGCTAGTGGAGTTATTATGAAATTGAGAAATGCTTGTGTTAAGGTTAGTGATGCCCATAGCATGCATGTATGGTGAACCGCTATGTGACAGAGTTAGAGCATGAGGTATTTGTAAAGTGGCAACCTTTGTGTGGAGGTAGGGGGCGCGCGATGGTTAACTCCT
>LR738714.1:624173405-624246317 GCA_902687465.1 Secale cereale
TATTAAAACAGCATGGTAATGTGCTTAGGATATAAAACTAGTCTTCACATGATAGACATCCAATATCAATGTAGTAAAAACTTTCACACTAAGTGCATTGAATATGATGAGAAGTTGGATGCTTGATAATTGTTTTGAGATATGAGGATAGTGATATTAGAGTCATGCTAGTGGAGTTATTATGAAATTGAGAAATGCTTGTGTTAAGGTTAGTAATGCCCGTAGCATGCACGTATGGTGAACCGCTATGTGACGGAGTTAGAGCATGAGGTATTTGTAAAGTGGCAACCTTTGTGTGGAGGTAGGGGGCGCGCGATGGTTAACTCCTACCAACCCCCCCCCCCCTAGGAGCATGCGTTGATTGCTTTGTTTTGATGACTCGTAGATTTTTGCAATAAGTATATGAGTTCTTTATGACTAATGTTGAGTCCATGGATTATACGCACTCTCACCCTTCCACCATTGCTAGCCTCTCTTGTATCGCGCAACTTTCGCCGGTACCATACACCCACTATATATCCTTCCTTAAAAGAGCCACCATATATATTTCTCAAAACAGACACCATACCTACCTATCATGGCATTTCCATAGCCATTCCGAGATATATTGCCATGCAACTTTCCACCGTTCCTTTGATATGACACGCATCATATTGTCATATTGCCATGCATGATCATGTAGTTGACATCGTATTTGTGGCTAAGCCACCATGCATAATTCTTCATACATGTCACTCTTGATTCATTGCACATCCCGATACACCGCCAGAGGCATTCATATAGAGTCATACTTTGTTCTAGTATCGAGTTGTAATATTGAGTTGTAATTCAATGAAAGTTTGATGATCATCATTATTAGAGCATTATCCCATGTGATGAAAGGCTAAATCAATAAAGTCCCTCCAAAAGAAAGAAAAAAGAAAAAAAGGAAATGCCAAAAAAGGCCCAAAAAAGGAAAAGAAAGAAAAGAAAAAGGGACAATTGCTACTATCTTTTTCCACACTTGTGCTTCAAAGTAGCACCATGTTCTTCATGATATAGAGTCTCATGTTTAGTCAATTTCATATACTAGTGGGAATTTTCATTATAGAACTTGGCTTGTATATTCCAATGATGGGCTTCCTCAAATGCCCTAGGTCTTCGTGAGCAAGCAAGTTGGATGCACACCCACTAGTTTCTTTTGTTGAGCTTTCATACATATTTAGCTCTAGTGCATACGTTGCATGGCAATCCCTACTCACTCACATTGATATCTATTGATGGGCATCTCCATAGCCCGTTGATACGCTTAGTCGATGTGATACTATATCCCTCCTTTTTGTCTTCTCCACAACCACCTCTCTATTCCACCCATAGTGCTATGTCCATGGCTCACGCGCATGTATTGCGTGAAAGTTGAAACGTTTGGAAAGATAGAGTATGAAAACAAGTGCTTGGCTGAAATCGGGGTTGTGCATGATATGAATAGTTTGTGTGATGAAGAGGGAGCATAGCCAGACTATATGATTTTGTAGGGATAACTTTCTTTAGCCATAGTATTTTGAGAAGACATGATTGCTTTGTTAGTATGCTTGAAGTATTATTATTTCTTATGTCAATATAGACTTTTGTCTTGAATCTTTCAGATATGAACATTCATGCCACAATTAAGAGAATTACATTGAAAATTATGTTGGTTAGCATTCCACATCAAAAATTCTGTTTTTATCATTTACCTACTCGAGGACGAGCAGGAATTAAGCTTGGGGATGCTGATACGTCTCCACCGTATCTATAACTTTCGATTGTTCCATGCTATTATATTATCCTTCTAGGATGTTTAATGGGATTTGTCATACACTTTTATATGATTTTTGGGACTAACCTATTTACCTAGAGCCCAGTGCCAGTTTCTGTTTTTCCTTGTTTTTGAGTTTTACAGAAAAGGAATATCAAACGGAGTCCAATTGATGTGCCAATTTTTGAAGATTTTTTCTGGACCAAAAGAAGCCCCCGAAGTAAAAGAGTTGGGCCAGGAGAGCCACGGGCTAGCCACGAGGGTGGGGGCGTGCCCCTGGCAGGTGGTGGCGCCGCCCTATCTCGTGGACAGCCCGGAGGGCCCCCTGACTTGTGCCCTACGCCAAAAGATCCTATAAATTCTGAAACCTTCGGAAATTAACCTAGATCGGGAGTTCTGCCGCCGAAAGCCTCTGTAGCCACCAAAAACCAATCTAGACCCCGTTCTGACACCCTGCCGGAGGGGGAACCCTCACCGGTGGCCATCTTCATCATCCCGGCGCTCTCCATGATGAGGAGGGAGTAGTCCACCCTCGGGGCTGAGGGTATGTATCAGTAGCTATGTGTTTGATCTCTCTCTCTCTCTGTCGTGTTCTTGAGATGGCACAATCTTGATGTATCGCGAGCTTTTCTATTCTAGTTGGATCTTATGATGCTTCTCCCCCTCTACTCTCTTGTACTAGATTGAGTTTTCCATTTGAAGTTATCATTTCGGATTGAGTTTTTAAGGATTTGAGAACACTTGATGTATGTCTTGCACGTGTTTATCTGGGGTGACAATGGGATATCATGTGATCTGCTTGATGTATGTTTTGGTGATCAACTTGTGGGTTCCGTGACCTTGGGAATCTATGCATAGGGGTTAGCACATGTTTTCGTCTTGACTTTCTGGTAGAAACTTTGGGGCACTCTTTGAAGTTCTATGTGTTGGTTGAATAGATGTTTCTGAGATTGTGTGATGCATATCGTATAATCATGCCCACGAATACTTGAGGTGAAAATGGAGTATCTAGGTGACATTAGGGTTTTTATTGATTTGTGTCTTAAGGTGTTATTCTAGTACGAACTCTATGATAGATTGAACGTTACTACAGACTCTTGAATAGATCGATCAGAAAGAATAACTTTGAGGCGGTTTCGTACCCTACCATAATCTCTTCGTTTGTTCTCCTCTATTAGTTACTTTGGAGTGACTCTTTGTTGCATGTTGAGGGCTAGTAATATGATCCAATTATGTTATCCTTGTTGAGAGAACTTGCACTAGTGAAAGTATGAACCCTAGGCCTTGTGTACTATCATTGCAATATCGTTTATGCTCACGTTTACCACTTGCTACCTTGCTGTTTTTATATTTTCTTATTACAAAAACATATATCTACCATCCGTATTGCACTTGTATCACCATCTCTTCGCCGAACTAGTGCACCTATACAATTTACCATTGTATTGGGTGTGTTGGGGACACAAGAGACTCTTTGTTATTTGGTTGCAGGGTTGTTTGAGAGAGACCATCTTCATCCTACGCCTCCCACGGATTGATAAACCTTAGGTCATCCACTTGAGGGAAATTTGCTACTGTCCTACAAACCTCTGCACTTGGAGGCCCAACAACGTCTACAAGAAGAAGGTTGTGTAGTAGACATCAGACGACGAGGAACACCACCAAGAATTTGTGAGATACTCTAGAAAAATGAAAAGAGAAAAGGTTGAACCAACGATGAAAGGAATTTGAAAGCGATCTTGGAGAAGGCATGTGACTGATGAAATCCATTCTTACGTCACACTTTGAAAAGAATTTCGTAATACTCTGGAAATATTAGAGGAGTCAGGTAAGATCCTAGGAAATACATGTGGGTTATAAGCCCACGGAAGAGAAAGAAAACGCCATTGGAAAGGACTAAAAAGGAGATAATGTGCCGAAATGATTAAAAGACTCGAAGGAGGTGACAACCTCGAATTAATTAGAGTTCAGACGAATCTCCCGAGATGTCTTCGGCACTCCAGAACGATTAAGTGGCGAGAGGCAACCGAGCAAGGGCAAAACATTTGAGCCAAGGAAAAGAATATGATGAACACCGAAAACTTGAACTGAATCCACCGGAGAAGAAGAAGAGATAAAGAATAACGAACGAGACGAGAATTGACCAGTTGAATTAATTGATGAAAGGAAGCAAAGGCTTCGCACGAATAGGATGGATACTTGATTTAAGGACTCCGGCTCCGAGAAGAAAAAGGGTGGGCGGGTGGGAAAAAGAAAGACCACATCGGACGGGGAAAACGACGCCGGTGAGAAAGAACTAAGGTTTGATCTTGCAAAAGATGAAGAGGGTTGAATCAACTCTAAGAGAAGTGTGTCAGATGAAAAGAGCTGACATCGCAATAAATGGAAACTAATTGCGTGATCCTAAAAAAAATAAGGGGAAGAGGAGTAATTCAAAACACCTACGTCAAGATTCCTCACCAGAGAGATGAATGGGCTGAGAAGTAAAAAGAATTCCTACTCTCCGATATAACTAAATACTTTTCTGCTAGACTCGACAACAGCCAAACTACGATCAATCAAAGGGGCTCCTATGGTCGGTCGATGCTCTGATACCACTTGTCACGCCCAAGATGTGATTCTATCCCGATCACGTAATGACTTCGTGATTGGGGCACAACAGCATTTTGGGCGATTAGCAAGATGGATATCATTACATCGTACCATTACATAAATAGATGGGGATACATACAAGTCATACAATAGCCACATGAATACAACACATCATACATGAGACATCTGACTACGGATGAAAACACATGAAAACACACGACATCCATCCTGCTATCCCAGGATGCCGAACAGGAACCTATCCCAAGACTGACGAAGAAGAAGAGGAAGAACTCGAACACAAGTAAACATCGCTCTCACGTCAAGTCATCGGAAACCTGCACCTGCAACTATTGTTGTAGTATCTACGAGCCACAAGGACTCAGCAATCCCATAACCATGGGTATCAAGACTGGCAAAGCTTAGTGGGTATGGAAAGGTTAAGTGGTGAGGTTGCAGCAGCGGCTAAGCATTATATGGTGGCTAACTTACGAGTACAAGAATAAGATAAGCATCTACGCAAACGGTCGCAAACTAGTAATGATCAATAAGTGATCCTGAACTACCTATGAGTCAAACATAACCCCACCGTGTTCTCTTCTCCAAAATTAAAAAGAGATGGTCGCGGTTACTCACGCGGTTTGTGTATTTTATTTCGGATCCTCTGTCAAGTTTTCTACAACCGGACATTAACAAATTTCAATCTGCCACATAACCGTGAGCACGGCCTTCGAAAGATCATAACCCTGCAGGGGTGTCCGAACTTAGCCCATCACAAGCTCTCACGATTAGCAGAGGTAAAACCTCTTATCTTAGGGACAACCTGATCAGATTCGAAATCCCAGTGCACAAGAAATTTTGACAATGGTAAAAAAAATCCAGCAAGAATTCCAGGCATGCCGACACCCTGATAGTAACCGCGTGTAACTCGTCTCAGGACACGTCCATATGAGCACATCGTACAGCTACCAAACCCGAGTTTCCACAGGGGGAAGCCGCAAACGACTATGGGTTGGACCAACACTCATGAGGAGCACTGGCCCGGGTTGTAAATTAAGAATCATCGGGTAGTGCTATGTAACACCCCGTATGTGATACCTTCCATATATGTCAATAAAGCATTTATCAGTTGATCCTTGTCTTTCCTTGGGGGTTCTTTGTCAATTATGCATTCTTATTGTTATTGCATTGTCATATTGTTTTTCCTTGTGCATCCATGCATTGCTCATCATCATCATTGCATCATGACCATCTTAGCATTCTTCACTTGTCATTGTGTTTTCATCCTTAGTTTGTTAAGTGTGGTAGCCTTGATCTTGTTGTGGTGATAGCTAGACCATGCCCATGCTAAACCCTAACCCCCCTTTCTCATCTAGTACCACCTCCCCTTCTCTCTCTTTCTCTCTTTTTCTTTTATCTCTTGAAGTGCCTCTAGCCTCCTCTTTTAATGTTCATCTCGTCCCCACACCCTTGTTACCTTGACCTAAGTCACCTTGCAAAGCTTCACCTCTTTTGGAATTGTTTTGGTTAGGTTTTAAAATGGCTCAAGTTTGAATTATTTTCAAACTTGAATTATTTTACTTCCTCTAAAAATGTCCAGGACAATTTTATAAAATAGAGCATTTTCACAATAGCTTGGGGATAGTTTTATATTTTCCAAACTCCTCCCCTTTGTCCCCGAGCTTTTCTTTTTGTTTTTCTTTTTATGTCTGAAGAAAAGAAAAGGAAAAAAAGTAGTAGCAGCCTGCCAGAGAGCCAGCAGCAACCGAGCAGCCGTAGCCACCTCAGCCCAGCAACCAGCACCGCGGCCCAGCCAGCTCCCTACGCGCGCAGCCCGCACGCGCAGTCGCGCCGTCTCCCTCCCTCATGCCCGGGCCCGCCTGCTAGTGTCTTCTCCCTCG
The DNA here is from genome assembly GCA_902687465.1 of Secale cereale. Classification (NCBI taxonomy): domain Eukaryota; kingdom Viridiplantae; phylum Streptophyta; class Magnoliopsida; order Poales; family Poaceae; genus Secale; species Secale cereale. The sequence continues at coordinate 624,179,673 of LR738714.1, forward strand.
ACGCTCACCTGCCCCGCTACAGTGCTATCTCCCTCCTCTGCCTTCAGAGCGCCAACACCGTGAGCTCGAGCTCACGGACGTCGAGGCCAGCCCGTCGCCGCACCCCCCTATTTAAAGCAGCAGCGCCTCCTCTAGGGTTCCTCCTTCGCTGCCGCCACCAAGGGGATCTTCCCCTTCCCTCCTTCTCCTTCCCCCACGAGCACCCGAGCGTGGCTGAGAGCACGCTCATCGTCGTCACCGCCCTCCGGTCGCCTCCAGCCGCCTTCTTCAAGTCCGTCTACTTCCCCTTCATCCCTGTCCCCCTCTGCTTCCACTACGGAGTCGAGGAGATCGCCGAGTCTGCGCCGGGCTTCCTCCTGTGCTTCCATCTTCGCCTCGATCAGAAATCCCACCGAGGTTCAGAGGACGACCGCGTCGTCGTAGCCTCGTCATCGGCCTCGTCTTCGTGTCACAGGTATACGAGGTATACCCACTCCCCTTCCTGCTCCTTCCCGTCGTCTTTAGTGCACCGGCAATGTCGCCAGATCCGTGTAATCCCGTGCTCCCCGTGCTCCGGCGGCTCTCTGAAACTTCAAAGAGCACCTTCTGCAACGCGCACGCCCGCGCCACCTACTGCATCGTGCACGCCCGCGCCACCTGCTACATTGTGCACGCCCATGCCACCTGCTGCATCACGCACGCCCGCGCCACCTGCATCGTGCACGCCCGCGTCACCTGCAGCCGCGCACGCACGCAGCACCCGCGGCTCGCCTCGCACCTCGCGTTGCCTCACCGCGTCCCCGCAGAACCCCGTCGCCATGACCGGAGCTTCGAGCTCACCACTCACCACCTATGCGAGCCCAAGCATGCGCGCGTCCTTCAGCCGCTCCGCAACCATATCCCGCATGCCCACCGTGACCTCTCCAGGTCCGCCATCGCCACGGCATGCCCTCGTCGGCGCCGTTGTCGCAGCCGTCGTCTTCTCTGACGGAGACAGAGGGCTCGGCTCTGCATAGATGTTTACCTACACCCTTCCTCCTTTCTGTCAACAGATTCAGACTAGCCTTATGGTTCGACGCTCTCTCTAGTAACCAGGAGGTCCTGGGTTCGATACCCCGCACGGCCAAATAGCTCAGGCCCTTTTGATTTTCTGTGCAGCTGACAGGTCGGCCCCATCTGTCGTCCTCTCAGCTCCTCTCACCCTCTCCCACACCCGTTGGCGCCACCTCAGCTCCTCTGGACCCACGGGTCAGTGGCTAGAGCTAGGTCCAGACCGTGTCAGTTTAGTTCATTTTCATTTTCCTGTTTTTGTTTTAATTTCTTTTCTGCATTTTCTTGCATAATTTATATCTGTTAAAATATGCATCTGATGGAAATTAGTTATATATGAAAACTGCCTAGTTTTTCATGTAGAATATTAATATGCAGTTTGTTGCCATGTTTAAAAACATTGAAATTGTTGTTTGAATTAATTTGTGTTTAAATATGCTCAAACTTGTAATAATCATAACTAAATAACCCTAACTCCTGTTTTGACAAACTTTATATGTATTTGGGGTGGGAAAATGTGTAGATTAATGTGGTGCTATTGTTTTGCATGTTTAACAACTTTAAAATATGACTTTCTCAGTTCTGTCCTAATTTTGTTCACATGAATATGGGAGTGTACGGATATTGTTGTTTGCTCTTTCTGGCCCATTTAAAATGCTAGCATGTTGATGTTAGTCCTAGATGCACCCCTTGCCATGTTAAAAAACTTTTAAAACTTGTTGGGTGCTTGTTTAAATAATCTACATAACCACTTGTGGCCATGTTAGTTTTGTTTCCTTTTGCTTGTGTTCCACATGTGTGTGATCTTGTTATTGCCATGATGCTTGTGCACTCTTCTTGTCCCTAGGAGTTGCATCATATCTTATCCATGTCCATATGCATCATATTCATGCATTATGTGATTGAGCATTGCATAATGATTGATCGTTGTTCCGGTGTTTGCATTGTTTTGTTGGTTAGAGCCCAGTGACGATTCGGAGTTCGAGGTTCCTTTCGAGGCTGAGTTTGAGGAGCAAGGTTACGATACCTCCGTGGAATCAACAGGCAAGATGACCATTCTCAGATATCACTTCTATCTTTGCCTGTGCTAGATGTCTCGTTCTTTAGATATTGCCTCGATGCATGTACCTGTTTGTCAGCCCCCCTATTGTAGCCATGAAACACTCTAACCGCCTTCCTATCAAACCGTTGTTTGGCTAAGTACGCATCGCGCAGCCCCTCTTATAGCATTGTTAGTTGCAGGTGAAGTTTTGAAGATTGCTCCATGATGAACATGTTGTTGGGATAATACAATATATTACCTGTTAAACTAACTCACCTATATATTGGTAATGGGTGGAAGGCTAAGCCGTTTGCTTGGTGTTTTGTTCCACTCATGCCACCTTAGGAACCGATAAACCGGTGTTATGTTCCTTGATTTTGCGTTCCTAACACGGTTGGGGTTTATGGGCCCCCCTTGGTAATTCGCTCTGTTTAAATCTTTCCAGCAAGGCCCAACATTGGTTTTACATTTGCCTAATAACTAAAACTTGCATAGGGAGTTGCAAACCCGAGTTCTTAATTAACAACCCGGGCCAGTGCTCCTCATGAGTGTTGGTCCAAACTGGACAGCCTACGGGGCCAACTTGAGGCAACTCAAGGTTATGGTTCTACCGTAGCTTTTCCCATCCGGTCGTGGCCTGAGACGAGATACGCGCGGCTACTATCAGGGTGTTGACACGCCGGGGGGTCTTGCTGGATTAGTTTTACCTTTGTCGAAATATCTTGAGCACGGGATTGAAGGAAATATGCCCTAGAGGCAATAATAAAGTTGTTATTTTATATTTCCTTATATCATGATAAATGTTTATTATTCATGCTAGAATTGTATTAACCGGAAACTTAATACATGTGTGAATACATAGACAAAACAGAGTGTCCCTAGTATGCCTCTACTAGACTAGCTCATTGATCAAAGATGGTTATGTTTCCTAACCATAGACATGAGTTGTCATTTGATCAACAGGATCACATCATTAGGAGAATGATGTGATGGACAAGACCCATCCGTTAGCTTAGCACTATGATCGTTTAGTTTTACTGCCATTGCTTTCTTCATGACTTATACATGTTCCTATGACTATGAGATTATGCAACTCCCGAATACCGGAGGAACATCTTGTGTGCTATCAAATGTCACAACGTAACTGGGTGATTATAAAGATGCTTCTACAGGTGTCTCCGAAGGTGTTCGTGGTGTTGGCATAGATCAAGAATAGGATTTGTCACTCCGAGTGTCGGAGAGGTATCTCTGGTCCCTCTCGGTAATGCACATCATAATAAGCCTTGCAAGCAAATGAATAATGAGTTAGTCACGAGATGATGTATTACGGAATGAGTAAAGAGACTTGCCGATAACGAGATTGAACTAGGTATTGAGATACCGATGATCGAATCTCGGGCAAGTAACATACCGATGACAAAGGGAACAACGTATGTTGTTATGCGGTTCGACCGATAAAGATCTTCGTAGAATATGTAGGAGCCAATATGGGCATCCAGGTTCCGCTATTGGTTATTGACCGGAGAGATGTCTCGGTCATGTCTACATAGTTCTCGAACCCGTAGGGTCCGCACGCTTAAACGTTCGTTGATGATATAGTATTTAATGAGTTATGTATGTTGGTGACCGAATGATATTCGGAGTCCCGGATGTGATCACGAACATGACGAGGAACTCCGGAATGGTCCGGAGATAAAGATTAATATATGGGATAATAGTGTTTGACCTCCGGAAGGGTTCCGGAATTCATCGGAAGGGGTTCCGGATGTTTCCCGAAGTGTTTGGTTACGAGAACACTTTATTTGGGCCAAAAGGGAAATCACACAAGGTTTTTGGAAGGCGCAAAAGGAAGTTTTGCGGAGTCCAGGGGCCAGACGCCAGGGTCCCTGGCGTCTGGGTCCAGATGCCGGGAACCCTAGCGTCTGGCCCTGGAGTCCGAGAAGGACTCTTGCCTTTCGGGTGAAACCGACTTTGTGAAGGCTTTTACTCCAAGTTTCGACCCCAAGGCTCAACATATAAATAGAGGGGTAGGGCTAGCACCCAAGACACATCAAGATACACCAAGCCGTGTGCCGGCAACCCCGACCCTCTAGTTTATCCTCCGTCTAGTTTCTGTAGTGCTTGGCGAAGCCCTGCAGAGATTGTTCTTCATCAACAACCGTCACCATGCCGTCGTGCTGCCGGAACTCATCTACTACTTCGCCCGTCTTGCTGGATCAAGAAGGCAAGGACGTCATCGAGCTGAACGTGTGCTGAACGAGGAGGTGTTGTATGTTCGGTACTAGATCGGGACGGATCGTGAAGGTGCACGACTACATCAACCGCGTTGATAAACGCTTCCGCTTTCGGTCTACGAGGTTACGTAGACACACTCTCCCCTCTCGTTGCTATGCATCTAGTAGATAGATCTTGCGTGATCGTAGAAAATTTTGAAAATACTACATTCCCCAACAGTGGTATCAGAGCCAGGTCTATGCGTAGATGATATGCACGAGACAGTGAGTTGTGGGTGATACTAGTCATACTTCTTACCAGCATGTCATACTTTGCTTCGGCGGTATTGTGAGATGAAGCGGCCCAGACCGACATTACGCGTACACTTACGCGAGACTGGTTTCACCGTTATGAGCACTCGTTGCTTAAAGGTGACTGGCGGGTGTCTGTCTCTCTCACTTTAGCTGAATCGAGTGTGCCTACGCCTGGTCCTTGTGAAGGTTAAAACAGCACATATTTGACGAAACATCGGTGTGGTTTTGTATGCGTGATGGGCCTCTAACCCCTCGTTGGTTACCCCAAGTGGAAGGTGTGAGACGCAGTGTTGTGGAAGTTTTTCCCTTAGCAAAGATGCCAAGGATCGAATCCCCAGAGACTCCTAGGATCAACAAGTAGGTGTCAACTGCTAACGGCGCCAGATATTAGCAATCAATGTGGACCTGCACACAGATACAAATAACTTTGCTCCCAACGAGTACAGAGAGGTTGTCAATCCCTCCGGCCTTGTAGTTCACAAAGGATTAAACGCAAGTGATAGTAGTGATAGATAATGTTTGCAATAGTAAATAAAGGGAAAAGTAAATAGCGGATGTGATCAATGATGGTAATATGGACCGGAGTCTCATGATGTTCACTAGTGATGTCTCTCTCCCAAAAGACGATAAAACAGCTATGTGAGGGAAACGAATTACAGCTGGGCAATTGACAGGACCACGAACGCAAACAAATGCTGACTACGTTGCAAGAAAGGTTGAGGTTCAAAGCATGGGCGGTATGCCAAAGTAAGTAGACCGAAATCCATCAATATCTACTACTAATCATCCACCTTGAGATATCTAGCCAGAACATCTCGCTGGTATTAAGTTGCGAGTCCCACCCATAGTGTAAACTCAATGCAACAGACAACTGCATTAAAAGAACTTTGCATAAAGTAAACAATCCTTGCACCCGCGGGGACAAGCACCGTTGTTTTCCCCCTTGTGCCAACAACACATCCCCTAGACTCATGTTTCTGTCACTCAAGCTAGTCATCGAGGGGCATGAACCCACAATCGAGCATAACGTTCCCTCTTGGAGTCACTACCTATTACTTGGCCAAAGCAATAAATAACAATGGAGAACATGCAAGAATTACTTATGAACATAAATATAAAAGAGGTAGATCAAATATATTACTCAATCACAATCTGAACATAATCTCACAATCCATCGGATCCCAGCAAACTCAACATAGCAACAGCATAAGGATTACATATGTGCCTCGATCATGTAGGGCAGCTCACGAGGACTAATTAGTGAAGCACAAGAACGGGAGGAGAACATCACATAGCTACTGGTCATGGACTCATGGTCCAAGGGAGACTACTCACAACTCATCCGGGAGGCGTCCATGGTGGTGGAGAGGCTCCCGATGGTGATCCTCCCCTCCGGCAGGGTGCCGGGGAGAGTTCTCCTGGTGCTCCCGATCTTGGAAGCGGCGGCGGCGGCGGAACAGAGATGAGATCACGAAAAAGAGTTCCCCTCTCGAGGGTTTCGGAGGACGCTCTAAATATATGCCAAAGGGGGCACCAGACGGGGCTCGGGGGGCCCAGGCGCCCCCCCGGCGCGGCCCAGGGGGGGCGCGCCGCCAGGGCGCCTGGGCCCTGGTGCCTCCCCCCCCTGGTTGTACTTCGGGCGCAAGGTAGGTTCTGGAATGCTGATTTTTTATATAATTTTTCTGGATTTTTCCTGACAGTTCTCGTAATGTGAAAACCTGAAATACAAAAACAGCCGAAAACAGAAACTGGCACCGGGGTGCACTGGATTAGTAGGTTAGTCCAAATATGATCAAAAGTGTATGGAAGTGTATAAATATCATAGAAATATCACCCAAAAGTGGCATGGAGCAAGCAGAAATTATAGATACGTTTTGGACGTATCAACATCCCCAAGCTTAATTCCTGCTCGTCCCCGAGTAGGTAAATGATAGCAAGAATAATTTCTGTGGTGACATGCTATTAACCATATAGGACTTTTAATAGTCATATGACAAAAGCTTACTGAGACAATGATTCTATAGTAATTAATTTGCCTCATGAGAAAATCACAAATGACTGAAAGTTTTACAACATGACATTGAAGCATCAAATAGATTTGCAATGAACATGATGTGCAAATATGATAAAGTGATATCTAGCTTGCCCCCTTTAGTGAAGCAAAACATAAATGCAGGGGCACCTTCAAGGTTTAAGTGATGACTAGATACAATGATTTCAAAATAAACGGTATCACAATCATGCAAAAGACAATGCTACTTTGGAACAATGCACATTACACTTAGAATGACAATCATGCTCTCAGTAGTTGGTGCTTGAAGAAAGAAGGTGGAGACTCAACATAAAAGTAAAAGAATGGTTATGTGCTAGAGCTTTTTTTATTTTGAAAACATAGAAGCAATTTTGTCAACAGTAGTAGTACTTCATATGTGTCATGCATAAGACATCCTATAAGTTGCAAGCCTCATGCATCGAATACCAATAGTGCTTGCACCTTGTCCTAATTAGCTCGGATTTCCATGGGTTATCATTGCATTACATAGGTTTCAACCAAGTGTCACAAAGGGGTACCTCTATGCCACCTGTACAAAGGTCCAAGGAGATAAATCGCATTTGATTTCTCGTTTTTGATAGATCTCAACTTGAGGAAATCCATACCGGGACAACATAGAAAATAGATAATGGACTCCTCTTCAATGCATAAGCATATTCTCATAAGAGATTGAGGATTAATGTCCAAGCTAAAACTTCCACCATGATACATGGCTTTGGTTGGCGGCCCAATGTTCTTCTCTAACAATATGCATACTCAACCATTCAACCATGGCAAATCACCCTTACTTCAGACAAGACGAACATGCATAGCAACTCACATTATATTCAACAAAAGTGTGACAGTTGATGGCGTCCCCAGAAACATGGTTACCGCTCAGCAAGCAACTTATAAGAAATAAGATACATAAGCAACATATTCTTTACCACAATAGTTTTTAAGCTACTTTCCCATGAGCTATGTATTGCAAAGTTAGTCCGCTTAGTACAGGTGGAGGTTAGCAAAAGACTGGCAGCGACCAACTAAGAGAGCAATGACGGTCATAATCATGCAGAGCGACAAAGCAACCTTGAATCAGGCATGGAAGTTATATCGCTACTCAGAAATAAAAGATCATCAAGGCTTGACAGACTTTCTTTACAGTCTTAAATATACGTGAGCATACGCCAAGTCAATCAAAATAAATTCTTGAGGGAAGATATTACTAAACCATACCACATCATAGGCAAACAAATCATGTTGGTATTCCAATAACACTTTGGGAATCCCCCAGCTATTTGAGACTAACCATAAGAAAACCTGAACTACTAAGCGCCATCATGCAAGTAGCATCTTTATCATAGGCATATTAACCAATGCAACGGAAGCAAACTTTCTTAATAAGGTGAGCATGATAATTAAAGAGAGTTCAAGCAACCAGCTAAACAAAAGCTCTTTGAAAAGATAAGCATGAATACTAAGAGCAGAGCATGATAGTAGCTATTAAAAGACAAAGAACACACACAGCAAAGATAGACATGAAAATTCTATGTTATGTTCTAGGTAGAAGTGGAGCGTGTTTCTCTCCCACAATAAAGATAGCTGAGTTCCGACTCATTATGAAAAACTAAAAAGAAAACTAAAAGCAAGACGCTCCAAGCATAGCACATAACACATGAAGTGATAAAAATATAGCGGAACGAAAGACGAACTGATAATGTTGATGGAGAAGGGGATGCACGGGGGCATCCCCAAGCTTAGACGCTTGAGTCTCCTTGAATATTTCTTGGGGGTGCACGGGGGCATCCCCAAGCTTGAGCGATTGACACTCCTGAATCTTTTTATCATCTTCCCTCGCACACTTGAAAACTCCCTTCATACATAACTCATCATAATCTGATTAGCGAGGTTAGTACCCTTAATAAAATAATTGCACCTTGCTGGAAATAAAGATATTCTTGAATTTCTACTGTTTCTCATGATTGCCAAAAGGTTTTTTGCAAAGAAAAAGCAAGCTCTTGATTTGCAAAATGAAGGAAAGGCAAAACAAGACAGAATCTGTGAAAAACAGAACAGCAGGTAGTAATTGATTTGTTCGGGGCACTTCTGCAACTCAAATCAAAAAACTCAGAAAAGAAGCACGAAAGACAATTATATAGAGAACGCTGTCAAAAAAATTCAGACCAAAAAGATGATCTGGTGATTTTATACGAATTTTTCTATCCAAGGACAGAATCTGTTTCCTGGACAGCACCTCACAACTCTTGAACTTCTAGCAATCAGAGGCTATACTTGGCACAAATATGAAAAGCAAAGATACAATGATGATGCTACTGTAGTAAACAACATCATGACACAACAAAAGCAAAATAAAATTTTTATTCATGTGGGCTGCCTCCCAAAAGCGCTTTCTTTTATGCCTTTAAGCTAGGCATAATGCATAGAGATCAAGTTTTATCAAGAGTAAAAGAATAGCTAGCCCGTACAACGGACTCAAAAGGTAACTTGATCTTCTTTCGAGGGAAGTGTTCCATCCCTTTCTTGAGAGGAAACTGAAATTTTATATTACCCTCTTTCATGTCAATGATAGCACCAACGGTGCGTAAAAAGGGACGTCCCAAAATAATTGGACATGAAGGATCACATTCAATATCCATAATAGTGAAATCAACGGGAACATAATTATCATTAACAACGATAAGAACATCGTCGATCCTCCCCAAAGGTTTCTTTATGGAAGAGTCAACGAGACAAACACCAAAAGAACAAGAATCATAAGGTTTCAATTTAAGCATATCATATAGTCTTTTGGGCATAATAGAAGTACTAGCTACAATATCACATAAAGCATAGCATGAGAAGTTGTTTATCTTAATTTTAATCATAGGATCCCAACCATCTTCTAGCTTTCTAGGTATGGAGGTTTCTACTCTAAGTTTCTCCTCCCTAGCTTTGATGAGAGCATTAGTGATATGCTCTGTGAAGGCAAGATTAAGCGTGCTAGTGTGGGGATCTTTGGCCATTCCTTGTAGAAAGGTGACAACTTCTGAAATACTACAATTATCAAAATCAATTTTATCATAATTGGGCAGAATTGTAGTGTCATCCTCTTTGTTTGAATCGCTCTCTATTATAAGAGTTTGAACATCTTCCCAAGTTTGGGGAAGCTTAGGAGCAATTTTAAACTGAGGCTCATACTCTTTTCCTGGAAGACCATGCCATGGGCATAACCCTCCGTCAAGACTAATATAATCACAAGGTTTATTACTTTTGTAGATCCCGACAGTGGTAATTGGGGTAATGGAAGAAGGGGTGTACTCCTCCCATTTAGTGTTTTTGGTAGAACCCATAGTAGCAAGCAAGTAAGATAACTATTTTTGTGATTTTCGATAAAAGGTACTAAAGCAAAAATGAAAGGTAAACTAACAAGACTAAAAAGCAAAGGTAAAAGATAGCATGCAACTCCCCTATCCTGAAGAGTGGAGTCCCCGGCGACGGCGCCAGAAAAACTCCTTGATGGGCCTCTAACCCTCATTGGTTACCCCAAGTGGAAGGTGTGAGATGCAGTGTTGTGGAAGTTTTTCCCTTAGCAAAAGATGCCAAGGATCGAATCCCCAGAGACTCCTAGGTTCAACAAGTAGGTGTTAACTGCTAACGCCGCCAGATATTAGCAATCAACGTGGACCTGCACACAAATACAAATAACTTTGCTCCCAACGAGTACAGAGAGGTTGTCAATCCCTCTGGCCTTGTAGTTCACAAAGGATTAAACGCAAGTGATAGTAGTGATAGATAATGTTTGCAATAGTAAATAAAGGGGAAAGTAACTAGCGGATGTGATCAATGATGGTAATATGGACCGGATTCTCATGATGTTCACTAGTGATGTCTCTCTCCCAAAAGACGATAAAACAACTATGTGAGGTAAACGAATTACAGCTGGGCAATTGACAGGACCACAAACGCAAACCAATGCTGACTACATTGCAAGAAAGGTTGAGGTTCAAAGCATAGGTGGTACGCCAAAGTAAGTAGACCGAAATCCATCAATATCTACTACTAATCATCCACCTTGAGATATCTATCCAGAACATCTCGCTGGTATTAAGTTGCGAGTCCCACCCATAGTGTAAACTCAATGCAACAGACAACTGCATTAAAAGAACTTTGCGTAAAGTAAACAATCCTTGCACCCGCGGGCACAAGCACCGTTGTTTTCCCCCTTGTGGCAACAACACATCCCCTAGACTCATGTTTCTGTCACTCAAGCTAGTCATCGAGGGGCATGAACCCACAATCGAGCATAACGTTCCCTCTTGGAGTCACTACCTATTACTTGGCCGAAGCAATAAATAACAATGGAGAACATGCAAGAATTACTTATGAACATAAATATAAAAGAGGTAGATCAAATATATTACTCAATCACAATCTGAACATAATCTCACAATCCATCGGATCCCAGCAAACTCAACATAGCAACAGCATAAGGATTACATATGTGCCTCGATCATGTAGGGCAGCTCACGAGGACTAATTAGTGAAGCACAAGAACGGGAGGAGAACATCACATAGCTACTGGTCATGGACTCATGGTCCAAGGGAGACTACTCACAACTCATCCGGGATGCGTCCATGGTGGTGGAGTGGCTCCCGATGGTGATCCTCCCCTCCGGCAGGATGCCGGGGAGAGTTCTCCTGGTGCTCCCGATCTTGGAAGCGGCGGCAGCGGCAGAACAGAGATGAGATCGCGAAAAAGAGTTCCCCTCTCGAGGGGTTCGGAGGACGCTCTAAATATATGCCAAAGGGGGGCACCAGACGGGGCTCGGGGGGCCCAGGCGCCCCCCCGGCGCGGCCCAGGGGGCGCGCCGCCAGGGCGCCTGGGGCCCTGGTGCCCCCCCCCCCCGGCTGTACTTCGGGCGCAAGGTAGGTTCTGGAACGCTGATTTTTTATATAATTTTTCTGGATTTTTCCTGACAGTTCTCGTAATGTGAAAACCTGAAATACAAAAACAGCCAAAAACAGAAACTGGCACCGGGGTGCACTGGATTAGTAGGTTAGTCCAAATATGATCAAAAGTGTATGGAAGTGTATAAATATCATAGCAACATCACCCAAAAGTGGCATGGAGCAAGCAGAAATTATAGATACGTTTTGGACGTATCAATGCGTAGGTAAGAACGGTTCTTGCTAAAGCCCGTAGCAGCCATGTAAAACTTGCAACAACAAAGTAGAGGACGTCTAACTTGTTTTTGCAGGGCATGTTGTGATGTGATATGGTCAAGACATGATGAGTTATACGTTTTTGTATGAGATGATCATGTTTTGTAAAGTTATCGGCAACTGGCAGGAGCCATATGGTTGTCGCTTTATTGTATGAAATGCAATCGCCATGTAATTGCTTTACTTTATCACTAAGCGGTAGCGATAGTCGTAGAAGCAATAGTTGGCGAGACGACAACGATGCTACGATGGAGATCAAGGTGTCGCGCCGGTGACGAAGGTGATCATGACGGTGCTTTGGAGATGGAGATAAAAAGCACAAGATGATGATGGCCATATCATGTCACATATTTTGATTTGCATGTGATGTTTATCTTATTATGCTTCTTATTTTGCTTAGAACGACGGTAGCATTATAAGATGATCCCTTATAAAATTTCAAGGTATAAGTGTTCTCCCTGAGTATGCACCGTTGCGAAAGTTCTTCGTGCTGAGACACCACGTGATGATTGGGTGTGATAGGCTCTACGTTCAAATACAACGGGTGTAAGACAGTTTTGCACACGCAGAATACTCGGGTTAAACTTGATGAGCCTAGCATATGCAGATATGGCCTCGGAACACTGGAGACCGAAAGGTCGAGCGTGAATCATATAGTAGATATGATCAACATAAGATGTTCACCATTGAAAACTACTCCATCTCACGTGATGATCGGACATGGTTTAGTTGATTTGGATCATGTGATCATTTAGATGACTAGAGGGATGTCTATCTAAGTGGGAGTTCTTATGTAATATGATTAAATTGAACTTTAATTTATCATGAACTTAGTCCTGGTAGTATTAGCATATCTATGTTGTAGATCAATAGCTCGCGATGTTGCTCCACGTTTAATTTTTATATGTTCCTAGAGAAAACTAAGTTGAAAGATGTTAGTAGCAATGATGCGGAATTGTTCCGTGATCTGAGGATTATCCTCATTGCTGCACAGAAGAATTATGTCCTTGATGCACCCCTAGGTGACAGACCTATTACAGGAGCAGATGCAGACGTTATGAACGTTTTCACAAAAGCTTGGTATGATGACTACTTGATAGTTTAAGTGCACCATGCTTTACGGCTTAGAACCGGGACTTCAAAAACATTTTGAACGCCACGGGGCATATAAGATGTTCCAAGAGTTGAACTTAGTATTTCATACTCATGCCCGTGTCGAGAGGTATAAGACCTCTGATAGTACTTTGCCTACAAGATGGAGGATGTCACATCCCTAGCTTCTGGTAATGCACTAGGCTAGCTTCTTGTGTGCATCATGTTTAATCTTGAAAGAAACTTGAAATGGGGATGGCCTAAACCCTAGCAGTAAAGCAATTCAACTAGGGTCTATTAAAATCTTTTCAATGAACCCACAATGCCCCTTGGAAAAGTTCATCATTTTTGGATTGATTAAAAACCCCTGCCAAAAATGTTGCACTTATTTCTAGGACCATTCTGGATTTTTGAATTAAATCATATCTTATTTGCATTTGGGCATTTAAATATTATATATTAATTTAAATGCTCAAATAATCCTAAACTGAAATGTTCCATGTTGGTTATATGCTAAACAGTGGGCATGAGCAGTTTGGTGATTTTTGAAAATGCCTAAGCATTTTTAGAAAAGCCACAAAGTTACAAAAGAATTAGAAAACAGAAGATAAAATAAATAACAGAAACAGAAAGAAAAGACAGAGAGAAAGGAAGCCCACCTGAGCCACTTACCTGGTCTCCCTGTAGCCTGTTGGCCCAGCAGCTCGGCCCAGCCCACCTGGCCCTCCCCCTGTCGTCTTCCTCGTGACAGAAGGACGAGCGCGCGTGCCGGCGCGTGGTCGCCGCACTCCGGCCACCTCCTGCCTGCTTGCTTCCTCCCCGACCCCCTGGAGACGCCACGCACGCCCCCAGGCCCCTCTCACTCCCCCTCGATCTCTTTCCCTCCCCTCTGTTCTCTCACACGCAGCCACTGAGCGGAGCTCGTCGCCGCCGCTCGTCACCACCGCAGCCAACGTCCCCCTCTCGCCTCGCCGGAGCGCCCAGTAGCTCCGCCTCGTCCCTCTCTTCCTCCTCGCCGCGCCGCCCGACGCCGGAAGCCCCGAAACGTCGCCGTCTTCGTCTTCTTCAACCTTCGGCCGCCGATGACCCCACCGTCGAATTCGCGATGGTTGGCGCCTCCCCGAGCTTCCAAAGACCCCCGTCGTCCTCGCTGTGAGCTCCACTGCGTTTCCCCTCTCTCCTTTTCGCTTGCCCCTTGCCGTAGCGTCGTTCCCGCCATGGCCGTGAGCTTCTCGCCGTCGGTGATGTTGCAGCCGTGGCCACCGTCGCCCAGGGCGGCAACCGAGCACACAGACATGCTCAGCGCAACACCAGAGGCCCAAAAACCCCTCCCGTTGCTCCTCCCGTGCCCCGTATCACCGAAACCACCGAGGCCCGATTCCGGCCGCCGCCCCTGAGCACGCCGCCGACGATTCCGGCCACCCCAGCCTCCGCCAACGCCACCGTTGGATGCGCCACTCCGTCCTCTTCCCGTAGTTGCTCCCTGCGCGCGAAAAGAACCCCCGTAGGTGAAACCCGACGCGCTCCGCCGCGTCCAGCCTCGCTGGCGGGATGACCGCTTTGACCGGCGAGGTTAACCTCCCCCGAGTCGCTGACAAGTGGGCCCTGGGCCCTGTTAGTTTAATTTAAGTTTTGTTAAGCTTAATTAACCCTACTGACACTGACATGTGGGCCCTCGCGCCTAATTAGGTTAGTCTAAACTTTCCAGTTTAGCTTAGTACTAATCCGGTGGACCCCACATGGCAGTTTGACTTTGGCCAAGTCAACACCGACTGGACCCACCTGTCATGCACACAAACCAGCCCTTAGACACTGACCAGTGGGCCCCACTGGTCAGGTTTGACCCGAACAGCCCTGTTGACTTGCTGATGTCAGCATGACCCAGTGCTGACGCAGTAACTATTTTCTGGGATTTTAAATAAATCTTAAATGATTTATTTATTTCAGAAAATAGCCAAAACTTCTAAAAATCATAGAAATTAGTCCATAATTCAGATGAAAATAATTTATATATGAAAATTGATCAGAAAAATTCAAGGAATCTGTTTATGGCATTTTCATGCATGTTTGAACAAGTTAAACCTGCTGATCAGGTAAAATCAATTAAATGGCATTTAAATAATCACATATGAAGTTTGAATTTGAACCTTTGGTTCAAACCAACTTCATTTAATTGTGTTGCTAGTTGCATTAGCTCAATCCACAGCATATTGCCATGTCATGATCATGCATCATATTGTTGCATTGCATTGATTGTGTTCTCTCTTGTTTGCCGGTGCTTGTCCCCTTTCAGTAGACGTGTTCCGACGATGTGATCGATGACACCGATGAAGACTCATTGTTATCTTCAGAAGTGCCAGGCAAGCAAACCCCATTGAGCATTCCGATAAAATCCCACTCTCTCGCTCTTGCTCTCTTTTACTGCATTAGGACAACAACGCTTCAATTGTTACCTGCTGCGGTAGTTGAACCCCTTTCCACTGCATGACCCGTCATTGCCACAGTAAATAGTTGAAACCCACTAGTATGAGTAGGAGTTGTTTGAGCCATGTTGTGCCTACTCATTGATGCTTTCTGGTTATGCCTGCTATTGCTTAGAGTTGTGTCAGGTCTGATTCATCGGGGATGAATTGGAAGGGTGATGAACATGTCCTTCTGTTGAGAGCTAAGTGTGTGAACACGATTTGGTAAGGGTAGCGATGAGAGGCCATGTAGGAGTACATGGTGGGTTGTCTCATTGCAGCCGTCCTCAGGAACTGAGTTCTGTGTTGGTTGATCCATGACCAGTTACTACCATGCATTGGGCCCGAAACCAATGGACCCTCTCGACTTATTAATCAACATGATCTCTGTCCAGGAGTTGCAACTAGTTTCTGGTGTTTGTAGTTTACTGGAGGTCGTGCGCAGCGCTGACCCTCGGGGTGGGCTGTGACACGGCAGGTACGTGGCACGGTGTACCGATTGCCCGTTTGGTGATGCGGGAACCCTGTACACATCGTTTGGGGCCGTGAGCGACACCCCGGCCGGATCTCCCCACGGATGGAACCCAAATAGGCGATAAACCTGGACGAGAGACTTGTGTGGTTAGTCAGGTCGTGGCCGACACCCTCGCTGGGCCTCCGCTTGAAGGTTGCCGAGTACATGTCGTGTAAACGGCGGTAAGTGGTGAGAGCGTGTGTGAAGAAGTACACCCCTGCAGGGTTAAATATAATCTATTCGAATAGCCGTGTCCGCGGAAATGGACTTCTGGGTTACCTATTACAGTTCATAGACAAGTGAAAGTGGATACTCTAAAACGCGCAAGATAAGCGTGAGTGCTATGGATGGCCTTCTCGTAGGAGATGGGAGCGGATCCATAGTGGTGTATTGATTGGTGAATATGTGGACTCGTGTGCGCCACCTCAAAAGAGTTACTTGCAGTCATAGTTTAGGATAGCCACCGAGTCAAAGCTGGCTTGCTGCAGTCAAACTCCACCACCCCTTTGTTGATACTGATGCATATGTAGATAGATCTGATGTAAGTCTTGCTGAGTACCTTTGTACTCACGTTTGCTTAATTTATGTTTTGCAGAGAGACTTCAGTCTCGCTAGTGGTTCCGCGTGGACTTCGATGTTTAGCTTGTTACCTCAGCTACGATCTTGTACCCTTGGAAGGGTCTGGTAGATAGTCAGGCTTCTCAGCCTTTTTCATTTGTAGTTCTCTGTACTCAGACATGTTATGCTTCTGTTGCCTGTATGCTCTGTATGTTGGGTCATGTGACCTCTGTTTGTAATAAATGCTATGATGGCTCTTCTGGGCCTTTATCTATATGAGTTGTTGAGTTATGTTGTGATGCCATGTTGTACAGCACATACTTGCATGTTATGCGTACGTGTAATGTGTATTGCTATGTGAAAGTGCAACTAATCCCCGGGTGGTTTTGGTAATTAATAACAACATATATATCATTGAACTAATAGTTACTTGAGAATCATTTCAGAGAGTTCAGTGATATGGGTATGGCAAGGACTGAAGAAGTGGACCCCCCAAAATGCTAAGGCAAGCATTGGCAAAAGCTCAAGACTCCATTTTTGGTTTAGTGATCCAAGATCACATTGAGTCCATAGGAAAAGCCAATACTATTAAAAGGGGATGAGGTTATGATGATGATCTGGTTGCTCAAGTGCTTAGTGATACATCTCCTAAACTATCAGCAACTTTCACTGCCATATACACTCATAAGTAGTCTCGGTCCCACCGATATTCCAAACTCCGTCACACCGAGATGAACCACCTCGGCCATAAGCCAAACCCTAGTAAACTCGGATTTTCCGATTCTGAACTCGGTCTCACCGAAACATGAGTTGCCAAGTTTCTGTAATCTTCTGTCATCAAATCGGTGTCACCGAGATGATGAAGTCGGACCCACCGAAACTGGCATGCTCTTGTCATTGCACGAATCGGACTAATCGAGATTGTATATTCGGTCCCACCAAAAATCCCAACGTTCACATTATTTGAACTATCGGTCTCACCGAGTTGTCCACTTCGGTCCCACCGAGATTGCTCAAATGTGTGTAACGGTTGGATTTTGTGTGGAGGCTATTTATACCCCTCCACCCCCTCTTCATTCGTGGAGAGAGCCATCAGAAAGAACTACCACTCCTACCTTACATTTCTGAGAAGAGAACTACCTACCCTTGTGTTGAGATCAAGTTGCTCCACTCCCACCATATGAAGCTTGATCTCTAGCCTTCCCAAGTTGCTTTCCACTCAATCCTTTCTTCCACCACAGCCAAATCAGTGAGGAGAGTTGAGTGTTGGGGAGATTATCATTTGAAGCACAAGAGCAAGGAGTTCATCATCATCTACAACATCTATTACCTTTTGGAGGGTGGTGCCTCCTAGATTGGTTAGGTGTCGCTTGGGAGCCTCCGTCGTTGAGATGTGGAGTTGAACCAAGAAGTTTGTAAGGGCAAGGAGATCACCTACTTCGTGAAGATCTACCCCGAGTAAGGCTAGCCCTCCATGGGCGTAGGCCATGATGGAATAGGTTGCTTCTTCGTGGACCCTTCGTGGGTGGAGCCCTCCGTGGACTCGCGCAGCCGTTACCCTCCGTGGGTTGAAGTCTCCATCAACGTGGATGTACGATAGCGCCACCTATCGGAACCACGGGAAAAATCACCGCGTCTCCAAAATTGCGTTTGCTCTTCTCCACCTCTCTTTACTACATGTGCAATTTACTTTCCGCTGCCTATACTCTAGAATTGCATGTGTAGGGTGATGCTTGACTTGATCATAACTGTGAATCTGCCAAAAACTGTTCTTTGTCAAAAGGCAGAATTTTTATATTGACAAGTAGTCTAATCACCCCCCCCTCTAGACATACTTTCGATCCTACAAGTGGTATCAGAGCTTTGGTCTCCATTGTATTGGTTTCCATTGCATTGGACTCCATAAGCTTGGTTTCACAACCTAGGAGAGTATGGCGTCTAGTGAGGGTAATTTTCGTAGAGGTCCTTACTTTGATGGTACAAATTTTGCTAGTTGGAAGCATAAAATGAAAATGCATATTCTTGGTCATAACCCAGCCGCATGGGGCATTATTTGTGTTGGTATGCAAGGTGAATTCTTCGAGGAAGGAAAAGTTCCGGATTGCGAAGCTACACCGGAAGAATTGTGGATGTTGCAAAACAATGCTCAAGCTTGTGACATTCTCTTCAATGCCTTGTGTCCCGAGGAGTTCAACAAAATCAGCCGTCTTGAGAATGCAAAAGAGATTTGGGATACTTTGGTTGAAATGCACGAAGGTACCGAGTCTGTGAAGGAATCAAAGCTAGATATTCTTCAAGGTCAACTTGACAAGTTCAAGATGAAGGATGGTGAAGGAGTCGCTGAAATGTACTCTAGGCTTGCTCTCATCACAAATGAGATTGCCGGCTTAGGAAGCGAAGAAATGACCGACCGATTCATCATCAAGAAGATTCTCAGAGCTTTGGATGGAAAGTATGACACCGTGTGCACTTTGATCCAAATGATGCCAAACTACAAGACTCTCAAGCCAACCGAAGTCATTGGAAGAATTGTTGCTCATGAGATGACACTTAAGGATAAGGAAGAGCTTCACAACAAGTCAAGTGGTGCTTACAAAGCTACAAGTGATGCTCCCACTACCTCAAGTGACAAGTTGGTTTCCAATGAATAGATAAGCCTAATGGTCAAGAACTTCAACAAATTCTACAAGAATAGAGGCAAAGAGAGAAGCTCAAAGTCTAGATCATATGATGAAAAGAGATCTTCTAGTCGTGATCGAAACTGCTACAATTGTGGAAGACCCGGACACTACTCAAATGAGTGTACGGCTCCCCACAAGAGAAGAGAAGAATCTCCAAAAATAAGAAGCTCAAGAGATGAGTCACCTCGGAAAGAGAGAAGGAGTAGAGATGATCGTTATGAACGAAGACTCTCTCGGAGAATCAAGGATTCGGAGAGGAAAGACAAGTCATCAAGGAGCTACACAAGAAGAAAACATCAAGCTCATGTAGGTGAATGGGTCTCCGGCTCCGACTCCGACAATCAATCCGAAGGAAGCTATCACTCCGACTCCGACTACAGTCAAGATGAAGGTGTTGCCGGTCTTGCTCTCGTATCCTCCAACTCCAACTCCTACGACTTATTTGATTCACCATATGAGGGAATTGGAAGATGTTTCATGGCTAAAGGCCCCAAGGTATCACACCCTGAATTCATTGACTTCAATAGTGATGAGGATGACTTGCTTGGTGAAGATGAGCTCTTGCATGATAAATCCAGTGAGCCTAGTAACGATGAACATGCTAGTAGTCTTTATAGTCGAGAAGAGTCGAATGACAATGCTATGAAGGAGATTGAGAGTCTAACTAAAGAACTAAACACTCTTAAGTTAGCTCATGAAACAACTCAAGAAGATCATAGAGAGCTCCTAAGATATCATGAGAAGCTACGCTTCGAGAAGCTCACTCTAGAGCAAGAACATGAGTTTCTAAAAGCAATCAATGACGATCTTCGAAAGAAGAGTTCTTCATATCTTGCCAAACGACTTCTCTTGTCTAATTTCTTGCCACCCATTAAGACTAAGCATGACAATCATAAGAAAAATTCTTCCTCTAGCAGTAACAATAACCATGCTAAATCCAATGTTGTTGCTTCTAGTAGTTCTCTTGATTCCACTAACAATGTTTCAAGCCAAGTTACACTTGAGCAAGAGAATAGTTTATTGAAAGGGATCATAGAGAAAGGTGTCTACAAGAGCCTTGCCGGAAGCAAGAACTTTGAGGAAATTGTTCGCAAGCAAGGAAGGCACCGGAAGAATCAAGGAATTGGTTTTGAGCGAAAGTTCAACGCCGAAGGTGTTGAGTGGGAAGAAGGTCAATATCCTACTCCACAGTTTGTTCCTCAAAAGGAGAAGTATGATCCTACTTCTTCCAATGTGGAACAAGCTCAAGATGACCTTCCACCACAAGACCACAAGCTAAAAGCCAAGGACAAGCTTCAAGAGGAGATTGATGCATTTGTTGAAGCACCTCAAGCCATGGTAAAGTGGGTTCCCAAGGAAACGTCAAGTTCTACTTCGTCAAGCTCAACTACAACCCCAAGGATTCCCATCAAGATGATGTGGATCCCGAAGAAGAAGAACTAGAAAGTTCTTGAGGGTGACTCCGCCAACATACTTCACTCACATTCATTTTGGCCAAGGCTTGTGCAATCAACTTCCACATCGTGCACTAGTTCATGGAGTCACAAACCCTCTTGTTGGTAAGTCAAGGGACAAGGTAATCATTGCTTTCATGGACATCATCTATTGTGAACTTCAATCTATGTCCATGGATATCCTTGTTTGTTCCTTGTGGGACTAACCCATGTAGGTGTTGAAAGTGCCCGAATCCAAAGGATAGCTCCCAACTCTTGATGATCTCCATCAACATTGAGCATCCACATCTTCAACATCTACATGAAGTCTTCTACGACAACCCAAGGTTAGTTTGACCCTTTAAAAGGGGTTCTCACATCTAGGGGGAGCTTTGCTCTAAAAAATTGAGCTAAAGCATCTTCAAATGATGTGAACACATCAATGCTTTATGTAAAAGTGGTAACCCCACTTGTGCTTAAACGATGAGTATGACCTATGATCAAATGTTCTCATTTGGCTCCTAAGTCAATATACTCATATAAAGATGACCTAGTCATCGTCAAATTGTGTGTTAGTTGCTAGAGTTTTGGTTGTGCATGTTTGACACATATTTCATTTGCTATCTTATTGTGTGAGCATGTTGGATGCATGATTTTATCCATTCAAGGACATCCATTTGTTGTTTTGGTCGTTTTGATTTTTCTGACCAAATGGATGGACAAGAATGCCTAAGTACCTCCCCTAGCTATCTATGCTTTCTTGTCTCAAATTCTATTCATGCTTACATCACAAATTTTGAACAAGTCATTTTCGGACCCTCCGGGTGAGGAGCACTCGGAGCCACCGATCCGTCAAGGGCTAATTTCCAAAACCTTCTAATTGATTTTGGTCAGACCAACTCACTCAAACTCGGTCGAACCGAAAGCATTTAGACTGATCTAGGTTTTCATCTCGGTGAAACCGAGTTGTGATTTTCGGCGTGACCGAAGTGCATAACTGCCTAGCAGTTATCCATCTCGGTGCCACCGAGTTTTACAACTCGGTCCCACCGACAGCGAAGGGGTATATATTCCGAGGGCCGCGCGCGTTGATTCCTCCTTCAAACGTTTCGCCCCCACACCCCTTGCTGCCGTCGCCTCGTCGCCTGTGCGCCCTCGCGGCAGGTCTCCGTCGCCGTCAACGGTCATCTCCTCCGCGCCGTTGCCGCCGTAGAAAAAATCCACCAAGTTAGGGTGAGTTTTGATCCCACTCGTGCTCCCATCTCCGATTCAATGCACGTTTGGATTGCCTAGTATCTTGCCACGATTGAAATCCTCCTATACACCAGATTGGTTCGTTTGAACTAGATTCGAGTAAAAGTTATAGGGTTAGGTTTCCGCGGAACACATCTCGGTGAGACCGATTTTATATTTTCGGTATGACCGATTTGGCCTATGGCCATTGCACTGCACCCTTCGGTCCAACCAAGTTGTGCAAAATCGGTGTGATCGAAATGAAGATTCTGTGAAACCCTAGTGTTTTCGGCAGGACCGAAACCCACTTCGGTCAAACCGAAAGTGGTGTGCCAAGCTCCTGTTTAACACTTCGGATTCACCGAACCTTAAACTCGGTCTGACCGAAATGTCTTCTGTGAAAACTTAATACTAGAATTTGAACTCATTTTTTTTTTGCAAAAACTTCTGCAGTTTGTGATGACTCTTCTTCTCTGCCTACACCTTATCTATTCACAGGTTGTCAGCCATGTCAGATGCCAGTGACAGTGGGAACAGGCCAGAGACACCCATTGCAGACATTCCAGAGGCAGGCACTAGTCCTGATCCTAGTAGCTCATCTGATGATGGTGAGAGGAGTACACCAAGTGGCATGCCTCCTGCAGCCACCAGAGCTAGAAAGAAGAGGAATTCAGATGATGAGGATTCAGATTTGTTGTTGAGGAAGAGGTGACCTCAAAGCCTAAAAGGAAGGTTGTTGCCAAAGAGCAACAAGATCAACAATCTAAGAAGGGCACCAGCAAAGTCAAGCAGTCAAGTGTTGCTAAGAAGCTGAATTTGGGAGAGGCAGCTGCAAGCAAAGTGAAGAAAACCACCAAGAGAAAGAGGATAGTGCATGTGTCAGGAGCTAGAGCAGATATGTATATTGATCCTCATGCAGATGCAGCAGTAGAGGATGAGGATGAGGAAGCACCCCAGCCTCCTCCTCAGAAGCCGAAGCTCATGGGTGATGCCATTAAGGCTGGAGCCACATCAAAGCCCAAGAAATCTGCTCCAGCTAAGGCAGCTCCAGCAAAGCCTGCTGCCAAGCCCAAGAGGACCATCAGAAACATTCCAGTGTCTGAAAAGAACAAGGATGATGTGCCACCAGCTGAGTCTGATGATGAAGGACCAGTTTTGCTGAAACTTCGTCCAAAACTGCCACTCCATAATGATGCTCATCCTCAAGCTGAGGATATGAAGGCAAGGAAAGATAGAGGTCTCAGGCTATGGAGACAAACTGACCCATATGCCGTGAGGAGAAGAACTGCTGTAGATCCCAGATTTCACACCAGAGAGCAGCAGGACTTCTATGAGACCGTGCTGATGGACAAGAAGCCCATAGTCGCAGACACCAGATATGTTGACTGGAAGTACATTGACAGCGAAGAGCACAAAGATTTCTTTCCACATGTGCATGAAAGTTTCACTGCATGTGGAGTTGCAGATTTTGTAGGTCAGAAATTGACCAGTTGGAACGATGAGATGATAATGCAATTTTATGCCACAGCTCACTTCTACCCTGATGGAAAGATTATGTGGATGACTGAAGGTCAAAGGTTTTCTTCTTCTGTTGAAGAATGGGAAGAAATTCTGAATGCTCCAGTGCAACGAGAAGATGATATTGATGTATATGGGATTCCAAAGAAGAATCATGAATCCATGAAAAACATGTACAAAGAGGTTCCAGCAGAGGATTTGGAAATCTGGAAGCTCGGCTCAATCTACCATCTCCAGGCAGGCTTACCTACCACTAATACCATTTTGAGGCATACCTTGATGCCCAAATCTGGAGATGATCGCATGATCAGAGGATACTCTATCAACATGCTGCACATACTTGATGAGAGAGCACCTTTCAAGGTGATGGACTTGATGGTAGAGACCATTAAGAGGACTGCAGCTGACCAGAAAAGGTCATGTGGATTTGCCCCGCAGATTCAGATGCTTATCAATGCCAAGTTTGGCACGGGCACATTCTTGTTGGATAGAGAACATTTACCGTTGCAGCCAGAGCATGAAGACAATGTTGTTGTGATGGATGAGGAGGATCCGACATCTGTTGAAGGTCAAGCCAAGATCGCAGCTGCTAAGAAAGCCAAAGCTGACAAGGAAGCAGCAGCAGCAGCAGCAGCTAAACCAAAGAGTTTCGGAGAGCAAATTCTTGAAGCTACTCAAAGGATTGAACAACGCCTGGCCAGCATTGAACAGTCTCAGGAGAGCTTAGAGAGGATTGTTGACGAGAAGATCCATGCTCTGGACGTGAAGCTGACTGAAGTACAAGTGACCGTCAACAAGCTCGAGCCAGACATTGAGGAAGCAAAGCAGGACAAGGCAGAGCTTATGCGTGAGTTGCAGGATGACTTAGTCCAGGATTCTCATCGACAGACTGCTCCGGTTCCCAAAGGATCCCAATCAGCTGCTATTCTAGTGACTGACACCAGGACTACAGCTTCAGCACCTCCCACAGTTCCAGCAGTTGCTCCTACTCCAGCCCCAGCTCCAGTGTCCACTCCTCCAGCACAGACATCAGCTGAAGTCTTCGCCGATGCTGTCATATCCACTCCGACATCAACCCAGACGGGAGCCGCCAGCAGAGTCCACAGTGACGCTTAGCTCTATGCTTTTTCGAACTTTTTGGTAACTTGTTGCCAAAGGGGGAGAAATTGTATAGATCATAGGGCTTCGAGAGAGAGAGTGTTGTTGTCTTTGCGCTTTTGCTCTTTCGTTCTTTTGCGGTTTCTTTGAGATACTTTTGGTTTTCGAGACATTCAGTGTGTTTGATACTCCGTTTGATTCTACCTTAATGAGTGCGTGGTCGTACTATGCTTTAATGTGTGCTTAATGCTTATCATATGCCATTCCTATCTCGTATGACCATTTACTCATGTCTTGGTGATTGGGTGCATGCTGTTCATTCTTATCATTTTGTGCGCTCCACCAAGATGTATGTGACATGGAAGAGTGACCCATGATCCTAATCGATTGTGCATTTGCATTCAAACGCAAATCTTAAATAATGCACAAATTTAGGGGGGAGCTCTTGCTTATCACATACTTCTCAAAGCGACGATATTATTCATTGATTATATCCTTTGTCGAAGCTTTGATCTATATGTTGTCATCAATTACCAAAAAGGGGGAGATTGAAAGTGCAACTAATCCCCGGGTGGTTTTGGTAATTAATAACAACATATATATCATTGAACTAATAGTTACTTGAGAATCATTTCAGAGAGTTCAGTGATATGGGTATGGCAAGGACTGAAGAAGTGGACCCCCCAAAATGCTAAGGCAAGCATTGGCAAAAGCTCAAGACTCCATTTTTGGTTTAGTGATCCAAGATCACATTGAGTCCATAGGAAAAGCCAATACTATTAAAAGGGGATGAGATTATGATGATGATCTGGTTGCTCAAGTGCTTAGTGATACATCTCCTAAACTATCAGCAACTTTCACTGCCATATACACTCAAAAGTAGTCTCGGTCCCACCGATATTCCAAACTCAGTCACACCGAGATGAACCACCTCAGCCATAAGCCAAACCCTAGTAAACTCGGATTTTCCGATTCTGAACTCGGTCTCACCGAAACATGAGTTCCCAAGTTTCTGTAACCTTCTGTCATCAAATCGGTGTCACCGAGATGATGAAGTCGGACCCACCGAAACTGGCATGCTCTTGTCATTGCACGAATCGGACTAATCGAGATTGTATATTCGGTCCCACCGAAAATCCCAACGTTCACATTATTTGAACTATCGGTCTCACCGAGTTGTCCACTTCGGTCCCACCGAGATGGCTCAAATGTGTGTAACGGTTGGATTTTGTGTGGAGGCTATTTATACCCCTCCACCCCCTCTTCATTCGTGGAGAGAGCCATCAGAAAGAACTACCACTCCTACCTTACATTTCTGAGAAGAGAACTACCTACCCTTGTGTTGAGATCAAGTTGCTCCACTCCCACCATATGAAGCTTGATCTCTAGCCTTCCCAAGTTGCTTTCCACTCAATCCTTTCTTCCACCACAGCCAAATCAGTGAGGAGAGTTGAGTGTTGGGGAGATTATCATTTGAAGCACAAGAGCAAGGAGTTCATCATCATCTACAACATCTATTACCTTTTGGAGGGTGGTGCCTCCTAGATTGGTTAGGTGTCGCTTGGGAGCCTCCGTCGTCGAGATGTGGAGTTGAACCAAGAAGTTTGTAAGGGCAAGGAGATCGCCTACTTCGTGAAGATCTACCCCGAGTAAGGCTAGCCCTCCGTGGGCGTAGGCCATGATGGAATAGACAAGGTTGCTTCTTCGTGGACCCTTCGTGGGTGGAGCCCTCCGTGGACTCGCGCAGCCGTTACCCTCCGTGGGTTGAAGTCTCCATCAACGAGGATGTACGATAGCGCCACCTATCGGAACCACGGGAAAAATCACCGCGTCTCCAAAATTGCGTTTGCTCTTCTCCACCTCTCTTTACTACATGTGCAATTTACTTTCCGCTGCCTATACTCTAGAATTGCATGTGTAGGGTGATGCTTGACTTGATCATAATTGTGAATCTGCCAAAAACTGTTCTTTGTCAAAAGGCAGAATTTTTATATTGACAAGTAGTCTAATCAACCCCCCTCTAGACATACTTTCGATCCTACACTATGTGTGGGATCCGACACCTAGTTGTTTACCTTTGGTAGCCTATCTTACAGGGAAATATCTCCTAGTGCTTCCACTGAGCCTTGGTAGCTTGCTACTGCTCCGGAACACTTAGGCTGGCCGGCATGTGTCCTTCTTCGTTCCTGTGTCTGTCCCTTAGGGGAAATGTCACGCGTTGTTCCTTTAAGTCCTTGTAGCTTGCTACGACTTGGGTTCATACGTTGATAACCGACACGTTCGTTGCTGGGTCATGTATGCCTGTCTCTGTAATTTAGTGCCACTTTTGGTTTATAACTGGTCATGTCGGCCCGGGTTCTCTGTCATATGGATGCTAGCGACACTATCATATACGTGTGCCAAAATGCGCAAACGGTCCCAGGCCAGGTAAGGTGGCACCCGTGGAATACCGTGCGTGAGGCCGCAAAGTGATATGGTGTGTTACAGGCTAGACCTGTGTGACTTAGGATCGGGGTCCTGACAGCTTTGGTATCAGAGCCTGACCGCCTGTAGGATTAGCAAGCCAAACTGGTCGAAGTCGTGTCTAGAAACTCTTTAGTTATGTAAGGGAATTGTCTGTGGAAGGGAACGTAAGGCTCTTTTTGCTCCTTTGCCCTATGACCTTCTGATCTGAGTCACCTTCTTCTTTCCATGGGGATTAAGAACTAGGATTCTCATTCTTTTTATCAGGATCACGTTATTGTGGATTCGATCCTTAGTTTAGTTTCTACTACTTCTGTTGCTCAACTGTTGGTCACAGAACCCTGACATTATGATGTTAAGTGGATATGCTACCCTTTTGCTTGGATCTCAAAAGTATTTTCGAGCATTTGCAGCCGTTATGCTGTCCGAGTCATCCCAGGACTCTAAGCAGTCTGATGCATTTGCAAATCACTCCTATCTGTTCCTAATGTCCTTTTAGGCCAGATTAACCACACTAATCGGTGTGTTGAGGCACTTTGTTACCTCGACATATATGTTGGACTTATTATTATGACCCTAAGTATCTTAGAAGATCACCCAGTAATCCAGCAATGTTTTATATTCCAGTGTGATGATTCTGGCCATTATCCTCGAAAGCATCCCGTGATGTTATTTAGTTGGTAGGTAATCTATTCCTGGGTTCTCGAACCCGAGCTTCACCCTACTTACTTCATGTTGATAGTATTTGCTCGTTCCTTTAGGATATTAGTAACCTTGTGATAGTCCTCGAGGTCCGTGGTTATCGTTCTTCCAATACCATGAACCATCCTTGGCAGAAGTTCTCCCGAACCAAAAGATCACAACTAGAGTGCTCCTGAGTGGTACTCCATTCATATTGTGACTCCGCCAGTCCTACCTTTCTGCATGGGTTATCCGGAAGAAATATGTGGAACTCGTTCGACATACTAACCTATGCATCCACAACTCAGAAGTAATATGTTCCTTGAGTTGTCTCCTTTTAGTTGTATTATGGCCCTCGTCTATTAGTTGATAGTCAGGAGTAGTTGTGCACTCGTGTTCATCGATGCCTTTTACTCTTGTGGTCTGTCAAGCCATTCTATTCTGGAATGACTAGGAGAAACAAACTCCAGTACCTTATCCATATCCAGGATTTGGTCAAAGAAGTTGTACTTCGCAGATGAAGAATGCTAATCCAGCCTCTAAACTGGTCTACCCTGGAGTATTACCATGTTTATGTCAAGAATATCCTGGGAATTGCACATCATCCTATGAACTCTTGATACAGTAATACTTCTCACCATCGTCGTCCATTCCTCGGTCTCCGCGTTGTTATAACCGGAATACTGACAAGTGAATTGTGATGTGTGAAATCAATACTCCTAGCAACTCTGTTGCTTGGTAGCAAATGGACGATAATCTCATTCTTAGCATGATGGTTACCGAATCATCATCCTAAGATTGATCGTGCTACCTAGTCCACTTTCTTGGTGCACTCCTTGATTGATGAGTTAGGATTTTGTTAAGTCCTTGCTCATTTGATCATATCGTCCTGCCCTGAAAGGCAAGATTGATCTCGAGCTTAGTAACATATCGGTGGTTCGTGATTTCCGAACATCTTCTCGGAAGTATTACCAGGTTGTCACCTGACCGCTATGTTTAGTTCGTGACCAAGTTGGTTCCTTATAAACCACCACTTCTCCAAGAATCTGTGTTGGATACCCTGAACTGGTTGGTTAAGCTAAAACAATAACTTGGAGAGTTGGAAGATAAAAGTTTGCCAGCTTAGTTCATCTCAAGGGGTATGTTTGCGGGTGTTGAAGATAGATGACATCTTCATCAGTTGGTCCCTGTGATCAGTTGTTGGACCTATTGTCATATCAAAACTTTGATTTGAGTATGGGCTATCATCAAATCAAATCAGAACCAATGATATTCATAATGTTGTCTTACTCGTGGGTGTCCCTCGAGCATACCTCATTATATCTCTTGGTCTGACCAATACTATCACTTGTTCACATAATTATGGAATTCCATCTCCATGGAAACCTGGATGAATTGTTGTTGAGCCCATCAGCAACACTGCTATCTTCTCCATGATTTTATAGGACATTAAGCTAGTGTTGGAAACTTTGTAAGCATTGCCTTCGTGATCCGTTCATGAGGTATATGTTGGATGGGAGAAGAGATTTTCCCAAATTCTTGTGTAATTGATGCAAGTTGTCACCGTGAGTTCGAGAAAGTTGTTTTGCTTCCTGTGGAATCATCCCAAGTCAGTCATGCATATGTGCGAAGTATTCTGTGGTTTGGAGATTTGCAACCTTCACTCTATATGTATCCCTAGCACACCAAGCCACTGATTGATTTGTTCAAGAAGAAAAGTTCCATCATAAGAGCTAATCATATGACTTATGTAAGGACTTCGATATCCTAGACGATGGTTCCCAACCAGAACTCGGTAGTGTTTTATCATAAGACTGCTATGTGGTCATGCTTGTCTTGGACAACGTGTTCACAGGTATGTAGCAGAACTAGCTCATGTTTTGGAGCTTGCTATCATAGTTCACTCCCCGAGAATCTTGCAACGCCGTCTCGTCGATTTTTGTTGCAAACATTCATTTTTCCTAGACTCGATGAGTCTGGAATATCCTGACACCAACCAGAACTGAATCTCAGGCAGATATGATGGTTGGAGCATTTCCCAAGAACTATAATTTGGTCTCTCGATAACTGGTAAAGTGGATGTCGTGGCCAACACACCCAGCCGGAAGACCTATTGTTGTAGAATCTTGATTGAAGAAGTTGGCCACCTCCCCATAAGGACTCCGTAGGATTTACTCCCTAGTTGTTCCTTATGGATTCTGGTGCTTCCGAAGTCCGACTTTTATTTGATGTTCGAGATGCCAAACATATCTATGAATGGCTTACGCTAACACATCAAGGAGAACATTAGAAGCGGAGTGCTAAATGTCTCTCGTTCGATCATCCAGATTTTGCCCCTTGACACCGCTAAGGTGAAATCTGAGAAAGTGTTATCTTTCTTTGCATCTGCATCGTCCATCGCTATACATCATGGTCGTATGTTGTGTCGCCAGGATCCTTGACACGGATATTGGTAAAACCTTGATGAATATGGGAATGCTCAAGTTCTTGAGAGCACGCACAAGCACTAGGTGTTATCCTCGACACTAACCGGGATTGCTCCCAGTGTTCTTGGTTATACTATAACCCCTCAAGAGTAGATTTACTCTCTACTGTTGGGATTCTTCCCAGTTACCAGAATCATTCCCAGCATTTGCATTTTGTTCCCAGCTTGCACCGCCAATGTACCAATTCTCCATGGGTTACCATTCTCAATCACTGATGTTCAGGATTATCCTCAGGAGTGGAATTGCCAAGAATCCCATCCATCTCCGATGATAACCAAATCATCCCTTGTGTTGTCTTTAACAAGATAGTCCACATCATCCATTCTGGACGAGTATGTCATTCTTTCGGACTTCGTCAAACGATTGATTGTGTTTGCCTTAGGCCGGTATAGGGAATCTCAATGATCTCTATATCAAAAGTAATTTTTTTGCCACTTAAAGAGATAATTCTACGAGTCACCTTCCCTAAAGGTGCCCCGTCTGGTGGTATCGTTACCATCACCATAGGTGTGGAATTATTGCCGTCAAGTGAATCTTCATCGTTTGTTCCACTCCATCCCTTTGGATGTGTGTCCCGTGTCTCAGCTCAAGAGATGTTTCGACGTCTCAATCCATGAGTTGATCTTGAATTGCTCGATCTTCGAGAAGATCAAATCCTGTAGAACTCACGTTCTTTTGTTATCGTGTTGGATGAAGCTTTGAAATCAAAGATGCCAAGACCTACAGGATGCAATGAATCAACATTTTCAAGGAGGGAACCGGGATCGAGAAGATTGTGTTAGATAGTGTCCCCTCTGATTTCTTATCTCACGTCCTGAATCTCGGGACGAGATTCTTGTTTAGTAGGGGTGAGTTGTCACATCCCTAGCTTCTGGTAATGCACTAGGCTAGCTTCTTGTGTGCATCATGTTTAATCTTGAAAGAAACTTGAAATGGGGATGGCCTAAACCCTAGCAGTAAAGCAATTCAACTAGGGTCAATTAAAATCTTTTCAATTAACCCACAATGTCCCTTGGAAAAGTTCATCATTTTCAGATTGATTAAAAACCCCTGCCAAAAATGTTGCACTTATTTCTAGGACCATTCTGGATTTTTGAATTAAATCATATCTTATTTGCATTTGGGCATTTAAATATTATATATTAATTTAATTGCTCAAATAATCCTAAACTGAAATGTTCCATGTTGGTTATATGCTAAACAGTGGGCATGAGCAGTTTGGTGATTTTTGAAAATGCCTAAGCATTTTTAGAAAAGCCACAAAGTTACAAAAGAATTAGAAAACAGAAGATAAAATAAATAACAGAAACAGAAAGAAAAGACAGAGAGAAAGGAAGCCCACCTGAGCCACTTACCTGGTCTCCCTGTAGCCTGGTGGCCCAGCAGCTCGGCCCAGCCCACCTGGCCCTCCCCCTGTCGTCTTCCTCGTGACAGAAGGACGAGCGCGCGTGCCGGCGCGTGGTCGCCGCACTCCGGCCACCTCCTGCCTGCTTGCTTCCTCCCCGACCCCCCCTGGAGACGCCACGCACGCCCCCAGGCCCCTCTCACTCCTCGATCTCTTTCCCTCCCCTCTGTTCTCTCACACGCAGCCACTGAGCGGAGCTCGTCGCCGCCGCTCGTCACCACCGCAGCCAACGTCCCCCTCTCGCCTCGCCGGAGCACCAAGTAGCTCCGCCTCGTCCCTCTCTTCCTCCTCGCCGCGCCGCCCGACGCCGGAAGCCCCAAAACGTCGTCGTCTTCGTCTTCTTCAACCTTCGGCCGCCGACGACCCCACCGTCGAATTCGCGATGGTTGGCGCCTCCCCAAGCTTCCTGAGACCCCCGTCGTCCTCGCTGTGAGCTCCACTGCGTTTCCCCTCTCTCCTTTTCGCTTGCCCCTTGCCGTAGCGTCGTTCCCGCCGTGGCCGTGAGCTTCTCGCCGCCGGCGATGTTGCAGCCGTGGCCACCGTCGCCCAGGGCGGCAACCGAGCACACAGACGTGCTCAGCGCAACACCAGAGGCCCAAAAACCCCTCCCGTTGCTCCTCCCGTGCCGCGTATCACCGAAACCACCGACGCCCGATTCCGGCCGCCGCCCCTGAGCTCGCCGCCGACGATTCCGGCCACCCCAGCCTCCGCCAACGCCACCGTTGGATGCGCCACTCCGTCCTCTTCCCGTAGCTGCTCCCTGCGCGCCAAAAGAACCCCCGTAGGTGAAACCCGACGCGCTCCGCCGCGTCCAGCCTCGCCGGCGGCTAAACGCCGTCGGGATGACCGCTTTGACCGGCGAGGTTAACCTCCCCCGAGTCGCTGACAAGTGGGCCCTGGGCCCTGTTAGTTTAATTTAAGTTTTGTTAAGCTTAATTAACCCTACTGACACTGACATGTGGGCCCTCGCGCCTAATTAGGTTAGTCTAAACTTTCCTGTTTAGCTTAGTACTAATCCGGTGGACCCCACATGGCAGTTTGACTTTGGCCAAGTCAACACCGACTGGACCCACCTGTCATGCACACAAACCAGCCCTTAGACACTGACCAGTGGGCCCCACTGGTCAGGTTTGACCCGAACAGCCCTGTTGACTTGCTGATGTCAGCATGACCCAGTGCTGACGCAGTAACTATTTTCTGGGATTTTAAATAAATCTTAAATGATTTATTTATTTCAGAAAATAGCCAAATCTTCTAAAAATCATAGAAATTAGTCCATAATTCAGATGAAAATGATTTATATATGAAAATTGATCAGAAAAATTCAAGGAATCTGTTTATGGCATTTTCATGCATGTTTGAACAAGTTAAACCTGCTGATCAGGTCAAATCAATTAAATGGCATTTAAATAATCACATATGAAGTTTGAATTTGAACCTTTGGTTCAAACCAACTTCATTTAATTGTGTTGCTAGTTGCATTAGCTCAATCCACAGCATATTGCCATGTCAGGATCATGCATCATATTGTTGCATTGCATTGATTGTGTTCTCTCTTGTTTGTCGGTGCTTATCCCCTTTCAGTAGACGTGTTCCGATGATGTGATCGATGACACCGATGAAGACTCATTGTTATCTTCAGAAGTGCCAGGCAAGCAAACCCCATTGAGCATTTCGATACAATCCCACTCTCTCGCTCTTGCTCTCTTTTACTGCATTAGGACAACAATGCTTCAATTGTTACCTGCTGCGGTAGTTGAACCCCTTTCCACTGCATGACCCGTCATTGCCACAGTAAATAGTTGAAACCCACTAGTATGAGTAGGAGTTGTTTGAGCCATGTTGTGCCTACTCATTGATGCTTTCTGGTTATGCCTGCTATTGCTTAGAGTTGTGTCAGGTCTGATTCATCGGGGATGAATTGGAATGGTGATGAACATGTCCTGCTGTTGAGAGCTAAGTGTGTGAACACGATTTGGTAAGGGTAGCGATGAGAGGCCATGTAGGAGTACATGGTGGGTTGTCTCATTGCAGCCGTCCTCAGGAACTGAGTTCTGTGTTGGTTGATCCATGACCAGTTACTACCATGCATTGGGCCCAAAACCAATGGACCCTCTCGACTTATTAATCAACATGATCTCTGTCCAGGAGTTGCAACTAGTTTCTGGTGTTTGTAGTTTACTGTAGGTCGTGCGCAGCGCTGACCCTCGGGGTGGGCTGTGACACGGCAGGTACGTGGCACGGTGTACCGATTGCCCGTTTAGTGATGCGGGAACCCTGTACACATCGTTTGGGGCCGTGAGCGACACCCCGGCCGGATCTCCCCACGGATGGAACCCAAATAGGCGATAAACCTGGACGAGAGACTTGTGTGGTTAGTCAGGTCGTGGCCGACACCCTCGCTGGGCCTCCGCTTGAAGGTTGCCGAGTACATGTCGTGTAAACAGCGGTAAGTGGTGAGAGCGTGTGTGAAGAAGTACACCCCTACAGGGTTAAATATAATCTATTCGAATAGCCGTGTCCGCGGAAATGGACTTCTGGGTTACCTATTACAGTTCATAGACAAGTGAAAGTGGATACTCTAAAACGCGCAAGATAAGCGTGAGTGCTATGGATGGCCTTCTCGTAGGGAGATGGGAGCGGATCCATAGTGGTGTATTGATTGGTGAATATGTGGACTCGTGTGCGCCACCTCAAAAGAGTTACTTGCAGTCATAGTTTAGGATAGCCACCGAGTCAAAGCTGGCTTGCTGCAGTCAAACTCCACCACCCCTTTGTTGATACTGATGCATATGTAGATAGATCTTATGTAAGTCTTGCTGAGTACCTTTGTACTCATGTTTGCTTAATTTATGTTTTGCAGAGAGACTTCAGTCTCGCTAGTGGTTCCGTGTGGACTTCGACGTTTAGCTTGTTACCTCAGCTACGATATTGTACCCTTGGAAGGGTCTGGTAGATAGTCAGGCTTCTCAGCCTTTTTCATTTGTAGTTGTCTGTACTCAGACATGTTATGCTTCCGTTGCCTGTATGCTCTGTATGTTGGGTCATGTGACCAAGGTTGTCAGAATCGTGATTTTGAATCGGATCGGAACTTTGATTGTAGGATCGCAAATCTTAGAATCTTCACTATCAGGATCGTAGAAACGTAGATTCTAAGGACTAAAATCGTAGAATCGTAGGGGTTAGTTTGGATCGTAAAGTCGTAGAATCTTATAATAAAATCGCGATTCTAACAACCTTGCATGTGACCTCTGTTTGTAATAAATGCTATGATGGCTCTTCTGGGCCTTTATCTATATGAGTTGTTGAGTTATGTTGTGATGCCATGTTGTACAACACATACTTGCATGTTATGCGTACGTGTAATGTGTATTGCTATGTGTGGGATCCGACACCTAGTTGTTTACCTTTGGTAGCCTATCTTACAGGGAAACGTCTCCTAGTGCTTCCACTGAGCCTTGGTAGCTTGCTACTGCTCCGGAACACTTAGGCTGGCCGGCATGTGTCCTTCTTCGTTCCTGTGTCTGTCCCTTAGGGGAAATGTCACGCGTTGTTCCTTTAAGTCCTTGTAGCTTGCTACGACTTGGGTTCATACGTTGATGACCGACACGTTCGTTGCTGGGTCATGTATGCCTGTCTCTGTAATATAGTGCCACTTTTGGTTTATAACTGGTCATGTCGGCCCGGGTTCTCTGTCATATGGATGCTAGCGACACTATGATATACGTGTGCCAAAATGCGCAAACGGTCCCGGGCCAGGTAAGGTGGCACCCGTGGAATACCGTGCGTGAGGCCGCAAAGTGATATGGTGTGTTACAGGCTAGACCTGTGTGACTTAGGATCGGGGTCATGACAGAGGAAATAGCTCAACTAGTGAGCATGTGCTCAGATTGTCTGGGTACTACAATTACTTGAATCAAGTGGGAGTTAATCTTCCAGATAAGATAGTAATTGACAAAGTTCTCTAGTCACTATCACCAAGTTAGTAGAACTTCGTGATGAACTATAATATGCAAGGGATGACGAAGGTAATTCCCGAGCTCTTCGCGATGCTGAAATCAGCGAAGGTAGAAATCAAGAAAGAGCATCAAGTGTTGATGGTTAATAAGACCACTTGTTTCAAGTAAAGGGTAAAGGGATAGAAGGGAAACTTCAAGAAGAATGACAAGCAAGTTGTCACTCCCATGAAGAAACCCAAAGCTAAACTCAAGCCTGAAACTAAGTGCTTCTACTGCAAAGGAAATGATCACTTGAAGTGGAACTGCCCTAGATACTTGGCGGATAAGAAGGATGGCAAAGTGAACAAAGGTATATTTTGATATATAGATTATTTATGTGTACTTTACTAGTGTTCATAGCAACCCTTGGGTATTTGATACCAGTTCAGTTGCTAAAATTAGTAACTCGAAACAAGAATTGCAGAATGAATAAAGACTAGTTAAAGGTGAAGTGACGATGTGTGTTGGAAGTGGTTCCAAGATTGATATGATCATCATCGCACACTCCCTATACTCTCGGGATTAGTGTAAAATCTAAATAAATGTTATTTGGCATTTGCGTTGAGCATGAATATGATTTGATCATATTTGTTGCAATGCGGTTATTCATTTAAAGTCATAGAATAATTGTTATTCTATTTACATGAATAAAACCTTCGATGGTCATACACACAATGAAAATAGTTTGTTGGATCTCGATCGTAGTGATACACATATTCATAATATTGAAGCCAAAAGATGCAAGGTTAATAATGATAGTGCAACTTATTTGTGGCACTGCCATTTAGGTCATATTGGTGTAAAGCGCATGAAGAAACTCCATAATGATTGACTTTTGGAATCACTTGATTATGAATCACTTGGTGCTTGCGAACCATGCCTCATGGGCAAGATGACTAAAACTCCGTTCTCCGGAACAATGGAGCGAGCAACAGATTTGTTGGAGATCATACATACAGATGTATGTGGACCAATGAGTGTTGAAGCTCGCGGCGGGTATCGTTATTTTCTGACCTTCACTGATGATTTGAGCAGATATGGTTATATCTACTCAATGAAACACAAGTCTGAAACATTTGAAAAGTTCAAAGAATTTCAGAGTGAAGTAGAGAATCATCTTAATAAGAAAATAAAGTTTCTACGATCTGATCGTGGAGGTGAATATTTGAGTTATGAGTTTGGTCTTCATTTGAAACAATGTGGAATAGTTTCACAACTCACGCCACCCGGAACACCACAGCATAATGGTGTGTCCGAACGTCGTAACCGTACTTTATTGGATATGGTGCGGTCTATGATGTCTCTTACCGATTTACCACTATCGTTTTGGGGTTATGCTTTAGAGACAGCTGCATTCACATTAAATAGGGCACCATCAAAATCCGTTGAGACGACACCTTATGAACTGTGGTTTGGCAAGAAACCAAAGTTGTTGTTTCTTAAAGTTTGGAGCTGCGATGCTTATGTGAAAAAGCTTCAACCTGATAAGCTCGAACCCAAGTCAGAGAAATATGTCTTCATAGGATACCCAAAGGAGACTGTTGGGTACACCTTCTATCACAAATCCAAAGGCAAGATATTCGTTGCTAAAAATGGATCCTTTCTAGAGAAGGAGTTTCTCTCGAAAGAAGTGAGTGGGAGGAAAATATAACTTGATGAGGTAATTGTACCTTCTCCCGAATTGGAAGGTAGTACATCACAGAAACTCGTTCCAGTGATTCCTACACCAATTAGTGAGGAAGCTAATGATGATGATCATGAAACTTCAGATCAAGTTTCTGCTGAACTTCGTAGATCAACCAGAGTTCGTTCCGCACCAGAGTGGTACGGCAACCCAGTTCTGGAAGTCATGTTACTAGACCATGATGAACCTACGAACTATGAGGAAGCGATGATGAGCCCAGATTCTGCGAAATGGCTTGAGGCCATGAAATCTGAGATGGGATCCATGTATGAGAACAAAGTGTGGACTTTGGCTGACTTGCCCGATGATCGGCAAGCTATCGAAAATAAATGGATCTTTAAGAGGAAGACCGACGCACACGGTAATGTTACTGTTTACAAAGCTCGACTTGTTGCGAAAGGGTTTCGACAAGTTCAAGGAGATGACTACGATGAGACTTTCTCACCCGTAGCGATGCTTAAGTCTGTCCGAATCATGTTAGCAATTGCCGCATTTTATGATTATGAAATCTGACAAATGGATGTCAAAACTGCATTCCTGAATGGATTCTCAAAGAAGAGTTGTATATGATGCAACCAGAAGGTTTTGTCAATCCTAAAGGTGCTAGAAAATTGTGCAAGCTCCAGCGATCCATCTATGGACTGGTGCAAGCATCTCGGAGTTGGAATATACGCTTTGATAAGTTGATCAAAGCATATAGTTTTATACAGACTTGTGGTGAAGCCTGTATTTACAAGAAAGTGAGTGGGAGCACTACAACCTTTCTGATAAGTATATGCGAATGACATATTGTTGATCAGAAATAATGTAGAATATTCTGGAAAGCATAAAGGAGTGTTTGAAAGGAGTTTTTCAAAGAAAGACCTCGGTGAAGGTGCTTACATATTGGGCATCAAGATCTATAGAGATAGATCAAGATGCTTGATAAGATTTTCGATGAGTACATACCTTGATAAGATTTTGAACTAGTTCAAAATGGATCAGTCAAAGAAGGAGTTCTTGCCTGACTTGTAAGGTGTGAAGTTGAGTAAGACTCAAAGCCAGACCACGACAGAAAAATATAGAGAGAATGAAAGTCATTCCCTATGCCTCAGCCATAGGTTCTATAAAGTATGCCATGCTGTGTACCAAACATGTTGTGTACCTTGCCATGAGTTTGACAGGGAGGTACAATAGTGATCCAGGAGTAGATCCCTGTACACTGGTCAAAATTATCTTTAGTAATAGGATGACTAAGGAAATGTTTCTCGATTATGGAGGTGATAAAGAGTTCGTCGTAAAGGGTTACGCTGATGGAAGCTTTGACACTAAATCCAGATGACTCTAAGTATCAATCTGGATGCGTATTGAAAGTGGGAGCAATTAGCTAGAGTAGCTCCATCCAGAGCATTGTAGACATAGAAATTTGCGAAATACTTATGGATCTGAATGTGACAGACCCATTGACTAAACTTCTCTCACAAGCAAAACATGATCACACCTTATTACTCTTGGGTATTAATAACATAGCGATGTGAACTAGATTATTGACTCTAGTAAACCCTTTGGGTGTTGGTCACATGGCGATGTGAACTATGGGTGTTATTCACATAACGATGTGAACTATCGGTATTAAATCACATGGCGATGTGAGCTAGATTATTGACTCTAGTGCAAGTGGGAGACTGAAGGAAATATGCCCTAGAGGCAATAATAAAGTTGTTATTTTATATTTCCTTATATCATGATAAATGTTTATTATTCATGCTAGAATTTTATTAACCGGAAACTTAATACATGTGTGAATACATAGACAAAACAAAGTGTCCCTAGTATGCCTCTACTAGACTAGCTCATTGATCAAAGATGGTTATGTTTCCTAACCATAGACATGAGTTGTCATTTGATCAACAGGATCACATCATTAGGAGAATGATGTGATGGACAAGACCCATCCGTTAGCTTAGCACTATGATCGTTTAGTTTTACTGCTATTGCTTTCTTCATGACTTATACATGTTCCTATGACTATGAGATTATGCAACTCTCGAATACAGGAGGGACACCTTGTGTGCTATCAAACGTCACAATGTAACTGGGTGATTATAAAGATGCTCTACAGGTGTCTCCGAAGGTGTTCGTGGTGTTGGCATAGATCAAGAATAGGATTTGTCACTCCGAGTGTCGGAGAGGTATCTCTGGGCCCTCTCGGTAATGCACATCATAATAAGCCTTGCAAGCAAATGACTAATGAGTTAGTCACGAGATGATGTATTACGGAACGAGTAAAGAGACTTGCCGATAACGAGATTGAACTAGGTATTGAGATACTGACGATCGAATCTCGGGCAAGTAACATACTGATGACAAAGGGAACAACGTATGTTGTTATGCGGTTCGACCGATAAAGATCTTCGTAGAATATGTAGGAGCCAATATGGGCATCCAGGTTCCGCTATTGGTTATTGACCGGAGAGATGTCTCGGTCATGTCTACATAGTTCTCGAACACGTAGGGTCCGCACGCTTAAATGTTCGTTGACGATATAGTATTTAATGAGTTATGTATGTTGGTGACCGAATGTTATTCGGAGTCCCGGATGAGATCACGAACATGACGAGGAACTCCGGAATGGTCCGGAGATAAAGATTAATATATGGGATAATAGTGTTTGACCTCCGGAAGAGTTCCGGAATTCACCGGAAGGGGTTCCGGATGTTTCCCGAAGTGTTTGGGTACGAGAACACTTTATTTGGGCCAAAAGGGAAAGCACACAAGGTTTTTGGAAGGCGCAAAAGGAAGTTTTGCGGAGTCTAGGGGCCAGATGCCAGGGTCCCTGGCGTCTGGGTCCAGATGCCGGGAACCCTAGCGTCTGGCCCTGGAGTCCGAGAAGGACTCTTGCCTTTCGGGTGAAACCGACTTTGTGAAGGCTTTTACTCCAAGTTTCGACCCCAAGGCTCAACA
The DNA here is from genome assembly GCA_902687465.1 of Secale cereale. Classification (NCBI taxonomy): domain Eukaryota; kingdom Viridiplantae; phylum Streptophyta; class Magnoliopsida; order Poales; family Poaceae; genus Secale; species Secale cereale. Next base: position 624,219,776 of record LR738714.1, read on the forward strand.
TATAAATAGAGGGGTAGGGCTAGCACCCAAGACACATCAAGATACACCAAGCCTTGTGCCGGCAACCCTGACCCTCTAGTTTATCCTCCGTCTAGTTTCTGTAGTGCTTGGCGAAGCCCTGCAGAGATTGTTCTTCATCAACAACCGTCACCACGCCGTCGTGCTGCCGGAACTCATATACTACTTCGCCCGTCTTGCTGGATCAACAAGGCGAGGACGTCATCGAGCTGAACGTGTGCTGAACGAGGAGGTGTCGTACGTTCGGTACTAGATCGGGACGGATCGTGAAGGTGCACGACTACATCAACCGCGTTGATAAACGCTTCCGCTTTCGGTCTACGAGGGTACGTAGACACACTCTCCCCTCTCGTTGTTATGCATCTAGTAGATAGATCTTGCGTGATCGTAGGAAAATTTTGAAAATACTACATTCCCCAACAGGGATTCCGAGAATACTCGGGTCTTCCCACTTTGGAGTTGCGACTCCGCGGATCGTGAGCTTGTGATGGGCTAAGTTGGGACACCCCTGCAGGGTTTTGATCTTTCGAAAGTCGTGCCCGCGGCTATGTGGCAGATGGGAATTTGTTAATATCCAGTTGTAGATAATCTAACACCTTATTCATGAATACACTACATGTGTGAGTAACCGTGATGGTCTCTTTCCGAAGGGCTTCAGGAAGTGAACACGGTGGGGTTATGTTTGATCGTGAGTAGCTAGGATCACTTCTTGATCAACTTGGCGATTGTTGGCACTTGTTCTCTTCTCGCTCTAAACTCGTAAGCTAGTGCATAGTGCTTGCTGCAACCCTTGGTTATAGCCTTTCCACACCAAAGGCTTTGGTAGTTTTGATACCCGGGAACGGGATTGTTGAGTCCTCTATGGCTCATAGATTCAACACACACCAGATGCAGGTACCGCTGAGAACAATGCAGGAGATGGTTCAGAACTTCACTGGGAGTTCGATGAAGAGCTTGGACGTTACTATGTTTTGTATCCCGACGATCAGTAGTGGTTCTTACTAGGAGGATCCGGGCTTGTGTTTTTGGTATCTTTCTCATTTGGATATTCGTCCGTAGTCGGACCCTGATGTTCTTTGGATGATGTATGCTATTGTATTCATTGTGTGACGTGGCGCGTGTAAGCCAACTATCATTTTACAATTTCATCCCTGAATTTTACATGAGATGTGCAAAGATACCAAACTTGAGATCATTCTAGTATGCACTTATGTCTTTAAGTCGTGCCTCGACACCTGGGAGACATAGTCGCATACTGGGCATTAAAAGTTGGTATTCAGAGCCTTCTCCGACCTAGGAGCCCCCTGATTGATAGAATCGCTGACAGTTGAGTCTAGGCACACACACACAAAATGTTTTGAGTCCTATATATATATATATATCGGAGAGTGGGATTTCTTTTTACTCCTCATCCCCTTCATTTCTCTGGTGAGGACTCCTGACGTTGTTCTATCTCCTCTACTCTCAAAATTTCACTAAAAAAAATTTAGGATCATGCGGGTATTGTTTGGATTGTTCCGATATCTTTGTGACGAGAACATTGTTCTCGATGCCTCCTGTCATTTAGGGGTTGTGGCAGTGTCTCGGGGAGTTGAGCTCCGAGGTGTTGTCGTCACAAATGTATCGTAGCGGTTCTAGAATACCAGAGTCGGCCGACATCGAAAATTCTTCTATGCGGTTAGTGGTGAGATAACCCCGATGTCACCCAGTACTGGTGGGATAGTTCGGGAGTATTGCCACAGCTAGTATAGCGGATGCGTTTCGAAGGTCCGAGGTAAACAGTTTCCGAGGATGACTGGTTATGTGTTGACGGATGGATACAGCTGGATGTAGGTTTAGAGTTGAGTGCGCGGTGCTTCCCCTATATCCCCAACACCAGATTGCATAACCGGAAAGCTTCGGGAATTAATAGGTGGGTTTTCAAGTAGCTCATAGGTATTCTTCCAACGAGTGCATGGGTTGAGGTTTGGGGTTCAACATCGAGTGAAGAGGTTTCATGGGCGTTGTTCCAATTGGGAGTTGCATCTTAAAGGGTCATTGGCTATGCTGATCCGGGGATTGCAACACCCTTTGTAACACGTACCATGGGGCATTCAGCACGAACATGTGGGACAAAACTTCTATCATGTATTTGTTCCATCTGTACCTTGTTGTTTTTATTTTATCTTTTGTTGTCCCAAGTGGCTTCTCGACAAGATTGCTGTACCATTAAACAGTGGAATTCATTCGTTCATTTTGTTTGAATGTTCATTGTGAAGACTTTTTGTTGCAAATATCTAGCCGTTGATTCAGCTTATCCATTTGCATCAATGGCTAACGGTTGTCATCATATTCAGGATGGCTCCTAAGAAGGTTCCCAACCCTAACCAAGAGGGTGAAGAAGAGCGTCCTCCTGAACGTCCTCCTTCCCCTCCTCCTCCGTCTGAGGCATGGAGAGCAATTATGCAAGCAACCAACCAGAACACTCAGATGCTCATGCAGATGATGCAGAACTTCCAAGCCAATCAAGCAAATCAAGGAAATCATGGGAACCAAGGCCAAGGCAATCTGTTCAATCAACCTCACTTTGCGACACTAAACCAATTCCTGGCAAACCAACCAAAGTCGTTCAGTTACTGTGTGGACCTGCTAGATGCTGAAGATTGGATCTCAAACATCAAAAATCACTTTGAATGCAGTAATGTGAGGCCTGAGGATTATGTCAAGTTTGCCACTTTCCAACTCAAAGATCAAGCTGCTGATTGGTGGCAGCAGTACAAAGACTCCAGAGGTGATCGTGAGATCTCGTGGACTGACTTCTGCAAAGATTTCCGTTCTCATCACATTCCAACCAGTGTCATTAAAGGCATGCGTGAGCAATTCTGCAACCTGAAGCAAGGCACCATGTCCGTCTATCAATACAATGTCAAGTTCCAGAATCTTGCCTGTTATGCGAAGCAAGACATCCCCGATGCCAAGAGCAAGATATACCAGTTCCGAGGTGGTCTCAATGATGAAATCCAACTTGCTCTCACCTTGTTCGAGCCGGATGAATTTGACCAATTCTACAATATGGCTCTCAAGCAAGAGGCAGCTCAGCTCAAGTGTGAAGCTTCCAAAAAGAGGATTGGAGATTATGTCCACTCTTCCTCTTCCTCTCAAGTGGTTGCCAAGCAGCAGAAGTTCTGGCTACCGCCTCCTCCAGTGCTCCATCCTCCAAGCAACAACAAGCACCCAGGTGGTCATGGATTCTCCCACCCACCCAACCCGAGCAACCAGTCCAAGACTCAGTTCCAGGCTCCAAGACCAAGTGGTCCTTATCATCGGCCTCTTTCAGAAGTTACTTGCAACAAGTGTTCTCAGAAGGGTCACTATGCTAACAAGTGAACTCAAAGGCGCCTTCCGCCTCCTCCACCTGTCAGCAATGCTATTGTCAAGCACAATCCCAAGTCGGCAAGAGTGAATCTGATGAATGCAGCTCAAGTAGAGAATTCTTCAGATGTGATAATTGGTAATCTTCCAGTTAACTCAATACCTGCTAAAGTCTTGTTTGATTCGGGTAAATCATGCTTTTTCATATCTCACCCATTTGCATCAAAGCACAATGTGGACACCAAAGCCTTGCCAAGGCCATTACATGTTGTTTCTCCGCACAAGAGGTTGTGTTCCAACATGTTTGCTCCGGATATATCTATTCATATGGGTGATTACAGTTTTCAGGTTTCCCCGGTTATTCTTGGTAACTCGGACATTGATCTTATTCTTGGGATGGATTGGCTCTCCAAGCATGATGCAAACATTGATTGTGCAAACAAGGAGGTCAAGTTAACTCATCTTGACGAAGACGTGATTATCTTCACAGCTCGAGATAACACAATCAGGCTATTCTCTCTCAATGACAAGGGCGAGATTAATGCCATTTCTCAGATTCCGGTGGTTTGTGAATACGAGGATGTATTCCCTGAAGAGATTCCAGGCATGCCTCCCCACCGTCACGTTGAATTCGTCATTGAACTTGAACCCGGTACCGAGCCAGCATGTCGGCGTCCGTACAAGCTTTCTCCTGATGAGTTGAAGGAGCTGAAGAAACAACTCGATGAGCAAGAACGTATGGGTCTAATCAGACCAAGTACTTCTCCTTGGGGCTGTGGTGTTCTATTTGTCAAGTAGAAGGATGGCACGGAACGCCTTTGCGTTGATTACCGGCCATTGAACAAGAAGACAATAAAGAATAAGTACCCGCTCCCCAATATCAATGAATTGTTCGAGAAGCTCAAAGGAGCAAAGGTTTTCTTGAAGCTCGATCTCCGGATGGACTACCATCAGATTCGTATCCTTGAAGAGGATATTCCTAAGACCGCATTCAGAACGAGTTTTGGCTCCTATTAATACACGGTCATGTCTTTCGGGCTTGCAAATGCTCCACCCACTTTCTCTCGAATGATGCACTTCATATTCAACCCCTACACCAATGAATTCGTTCTCGTCTATCTGGATGATATCTTGGTATTCTCCAAGAATGAAGAAGACCATGCCAAGCACCTTCGTTTGGTCCTTGACAGGCTCCGTGAGCACCGGTTCTATGCGAAGTTCTCCAAATGTGAATTATGGCTGGATAAAGTCCTCTATCTTGGCCATATTATCTCTGCCGAGGGCATTTCTGTTAACCCCGAGAAGGTTGAAGCTATTGTCAACTGGGAACCTCCGCAGAATGTCAAGCAACTCCAAAATTTTCTTGGTCTCGCTAGCTATTGCAGAAGGTTCGTTGAGAACTTCTCCAAGATTGCCAAACCTCTTTCCAACCTGTTGCAGAAGAATGTCAAGTACTCGTGGACTCCTGATTGTGATGTGGCATTCAAGACACTCAAAGAGAAGCTCATTTCTGCTCAGGTTCTTACTCCTCCGGATGAGTCCAAGCCTTATGAAGTCTTTTGTGATGCTTCATTGCAAGGTCTTGGTGGTGTTCTCATGCAAGACAAGAAGATTGTGGCATACACTTCTCGTCAGCTGAAACCAAATGAGAAGAATTATCCCACACATGATCTTGAGCTAGCAGCAGTTGTTCATGCCTTGATTACGTGGAGACACTTTCTGTTGGGCAGAAAAGTGGATATCTTAACCGATCACAAGAGCTTGAAGTACATCTGCACTCAGCCAAACCTTAACCTTCGCCAGACTCGTTGGGTTGAAATGATTCAAGAGTACGATCCAAGCATTGAGTGTACTCCTGGCAAGGCCAATGTCATTGCAGATGCCTTAAGTAGAAAGGCGTATTAGCAAGATGGATATCATTACATCGGACCATTACATAAATAGATGAGGATACATACAATTTATACAATATCCATGTGAATACATCAATATCAAGAACAAGACATCCATCTACGGATGAAAAACATGAAAAGCACAACGACATCTTTCTTGCTATCCCAGGTTGCCGACCAGGAACCTAACCCAAGACTGATGAAGAATAAGAAGAAGACTGCAACACAAGTAAATATCGCTCTCATGTCAAGTCATCGGAAACCTGTACCTACAACTGGTGTTGTAGTATTTGTGAGCCACGAGGACTCGGCAATCGCATAACCATGGGTATCAAGACTAGCAAAGCTTAATGGGTATGGAGAGGTTAAGTGGTGAGGTTGCAGCATCGGTTAAGCAGTGTATGGTGGATAACTTACGATTACAAGAATAAGAAGAGTGTATACACAAACGGTCGCAATCTAGTAATGATCGCTAAAAGATCCTGAACTATCTGCGAGTCAAACATAACCCCATCGTGTTCTCTTCTCAAAATGAAAAGAGATGGTCATAGTTACTCACACGATTGGTGTATTTTATTTCGGATCCTCTGTCAAGTTTCTACAACCGGACATTAACAAATTCCAATCTGCCACATAACCGCGGGCATGGCTTTCGAAAGATCATAACCCTGCAGGGGTGTCCCAACTTAGCCCATCACAAGCTCTCACGATCAGCAGAGGTAAAACCTCTTATCTTAGGGACAACCCGATCAGACTCGGAATCCCGGTGCACAAGCCACTTCGACAATGGTAAAACAAGTCCAGCAAGACCTCCCGGCGTGCCGACACCTTGATAGTAGCCGCACATATCTTGTCTCAGGCCACGTTCGGATAGGTCAGCCTACAGGTATACCAGATACCTCGAGTTTCCCCGAGGCGGCCCCGCAGTCTGCCTGTTTGGGACCAACACCATCAGCACTGGCCCCCCTGTAAAATGTGGTACGAACCTCGGGTAGCGCTAACTCCCTATGCGTCAAATTTAATTAAGTTTATTATGTGGGGCAAATGGTAAAACCAATGTTGGGCCTTGCTGGAGGAGTTTTATTCAAAGTGAACTGTCAAGGGGGTGCCATACCCCCAACCGTGTTAGGAACCAAATCAAGGAACATAACACCGGTTTATATATTCTTAAGGCGGCATGACTGGAGTAAAACACCGAGCAAAAGGCCAAGCCTTCCACCCATTGCCAAGTATATAGGTGCATTAATTATAGTAATAAATATTGTGATATTCCAAACATCCAAGTTCCGACATGCAACAATCTTCATCTTCACCTGCAACTAACAACGCTATAAGAGGGGCTGAGCAAGCGGTAACATAGTCAAACAACGGTTTCTGAGATGGTGTCAAAGGTTAGAGGTTTCATGGCAACAATGAGAGGCTGATAACAATAGTTAGGCAGTGCGACATATAGCGATAGCACCGAGACAACTAGCATAGCAATGATAGTAATGAGATCCAAGGTGACGGTCATCTTCCTTGAGATCCCGCTAGGAAGAAGAACGAGTCCATGAAGAAGATGCCACGAAGGCGAACCAAGCATAGTCGAACGTATCCTCACGATCGCAACGAAATATGACCTAACGAGAAGAAGCAAACAACACGGTAAACACTCAACACATGAACAAGGCAATATGCTCAACCAAGTATGATGCATGACAAGGCTACATGATACTACTCATGGCAAGAAATGATGCATACAAGAAAATCAGAACAGGCAAGTTTAAATGAGACCGGAAACAACATATAACAACTCTGGTAAGTCCTCATATGCAAATTTCGAAATTGTTCCATATCTGAACAAACCTTATGTTAAAGTTGTTAAACAACAAGTTATCATGCACCATGATGATCTACACGAGTTTCTAGTCAAGTTACATATAAAGTTCATTTAATTCGGAGCTACGACCTAGAAGATATGAGCATAACAAGATGAACATGGCATTGACACAAAATGCATTCAAACATCAAGCACACATGTTCAAAACATGGATGCAATATGACATGATGCATCTACATGCAAAACCAAGCAACTTCCATATAGAGCAAGCCCCAAATGGAGCCACGGTTCAACACATACACACGAAACAAGTTTAGAAGACAATCTGTCCAAAACAGCAACTAGGCATCTTACAAGCATCAAAACAACATGCTACAAGTTCAAGCTGGGCACAAGCATGGCATGAACTCAAAGTACAGATCACATGCTTCCAATATCAACAAGGATCAGGTTCATAGGCATCAAGAGTAATCCAACATGGTCAATGCAGCAAGCAACATTATAACACAGATTATGACTTAGTGAAAAACAGAGCATATACATCAGCAGAGTTAATATGTTGGCATGTTAAAGGCAAGATATTATTAAGCTGCAGCACAAGAACATGGCAAGCAAAAGAATGGCATGATAGGACATAACATGGAGCTCAAGGAACACAACATGGCATATACATGGGAGCTACAGGTTCATGGCATTCATCAAAACAAGATGCAAACATGATATAGCAGATTCCCAAACTTAGTGAAAATCTGGGAAGGCAAACAACAACATCATGATGCTGCCTTCGGAGGCACATAACGGCAAGCATAGCAATTCTAATAAGCATGCAAAGGTCATGAACATGTAGTAGGCATGGCATACTCCAAATAACTCCATTGTCACAACTCCATAAGATGCATAGAATGATTACAACAAGCTTTGCCAAATTGAACATGCTGTTGACAGGCTGACAGATATATCATAATGACAACTTGAGAGCAAGAAAAAGACAAGCTATAGCAACCTATAATTTCAAACAATGGCATGGATGGATAGAGCATAACAAATACTTCAAGACATGGTCACTGGTCATTCCAAAACATGCATGGATATGATTGCAGCATCAAGCAAACATGGCATCACAATATAACAGTTTCAGACTTAGCAGTTTTCAACAAGTCTCAGAAAACAACAAACAGCGAGTAGGTCACTTTACAAGCTTGTTCCACTCACCACAATGCATATCATGAAAAAGTAATTACACCATTTCAAAGATGACATGATTGTGCTCCTAAAACATGTTGACATGATGCTCAAACAAAAATCACACAAAAAGATATGAAAAAGATAAATGAGCAAGTTATAACCGTTTTCCGAAGCTAACATCACATAGCACTTTTGCAACAGAGATAATGGCATCAAGATGAACCCTAATATGCATGAGAATGCAGCTATCATTTAGAGCACAGAGAGACGAACATTTTGACATATCATACACGCAAAACGGAGCAACATGCACAAAGATATGAGCAATCAAACATGCACACATAATGATGAAAATCTGAGACTTAGTAGAAATATACCCTCGAGAAAATTCAATGGGGGCACACGGATCGGGTCAGACGAGGTGGAGAGGGTCAGGTCGAGGCGGATCCGGGTCGGAGCGGTTGACCCGGCCGGAGAGGTCGGCGCCGGCAAGCTTGCAAGCTCCGGAGAGGTGCGGATCCGGGCCCTACTAGATGCTACTATATCTCCTACGTGTCGAGGCACGACTTAGAGACATAAGCGCATTCTAGAATGATCTCAAGCGTGGTATCTTTGCACATCTCATGTAAAAGTTCAGGGATGAAAGTGTAAAAGGTAGATGGCTTACACTCGCCACGTCACACAATGAATACAATAACATACATTCATCCAAATAACACAGGGTCCATCTAAGGATGAAAACAAACGATAAAAGATACCACAAATCACAAGGCCTGATCGCCCCTAGTAGGAACCACTACTGATCATCGGGATACGATACATAGTAACGACCATGCTCTTCATCAAACTCCCAGTGAAGTTCTGATCCATCTCCTGCATCGTACTCGGTTGTACCTGCATATGGTTTGTGTTGAATCTATGAGCCACAAGGACTTAGCAATCCCGTTCCCGTGTATCAAAACTACCAAAACCTTAGGTGTGGAAAGGTTATAAAAGTGGTTGCAGCAAGCACTAAGCACTAGCTTACGAGTTTAGAGCGAGATGAGAACAAGTGCCAATGGTCGCCAAGTTGATCAAGAAGTGGTCCTATCTACTCACGGTCAAACATAACCCCACCATGTTCATTTCCCGAAGCCCTTCGGAAAGAGACCATCTCGGTTACTCACACAGGTAGTGTGTTCTTTTGGATATGGTGTCAAGTTATCTACAACTAGATATTAACAAATTCCCATCTGCCACATAACCGCGGGAACGGCTTTCGAAAGTGCAAAACCCTGCAGGGGTGTCCCAACTTAGCCCATCACAATCTCACGATATGCGGAGTCGCAACTCCAAAGTGGGAAGACCCGAGTATTCTCATAATCCCGTGCTCAAGATATTTCGACAAAGGTAAACCTAATCCAACAAGACCTCCCGACGCGCCGACACCTTGATAGTAGCCGCGCGTATCTCGTCTCAGGCCACGACCGGATAGGTCAAGCTACGGGAACCAGAACCTTGAGTTGCCTCAAGTCGGCCCCGCAGGCTGCCCAGTTTGGACCAACACTCATGAGGAGCACTGGCCCGATTTGTAAAATTAAGTCCTCGGGGTCCGAAAATCCCCTATGCAAGTTTTAGTTATTAGGAAAATGGAGTACCAAAGTTGGTCATTGCTGGAAAAGCTTTAAGCAGTGCGAATTATCGAGGGGGGGCCATAAACCCCAACCGTGTTAGGAACGCAAAATCAAGGAGCATAACACCGGTTTATCGGGTTCTAAGGTGGCATGAGTGGAACAAAACACCAAGCAGAAGGCCAAGCCTTTCACCCATTGCCAATATATATGTGCATTGATTAACATAGAAATATATTGTGTTATCCCAATAAACAAGTCTGAACATGGAGCAATCTTCCAAACTTCACCTGCATCTAACAATGCTATAAGAGGGGCTGAGCAAAAGCGTACTTAGCCAATCAACGGTTTGCTAGGAAGGCGGTTAGAGTGTTTCATGCCAACAATAGGAGGCTGACAAACATGAATAGGCATCGAGGCATAGCTAAAGAGTGAGACAACTAGCATTGGCAAAGATAGAGGCGATATCGGGGAACGGTCATCTTGCCTGGTAAGTCCTCGGTGGGATGGTAAGACGGCTCCTCAAACTCAGTCTCGACAAGATCCTCGAACTCGGTATCTGATCCCGGCTCTACCCAACACAAGAGCACAACAATGGTACAAGATCAAACACGGTGCAATGCATAATCAACATGATGCAAGACATGTCATGGGATGCAAGTATGATGTGTGTATGCATGAGGATGCTTTCGAGCCTAAAGGTGAATATGATGGAAATGGCTTCATCTTGGGTAACCAAGCAAGCCACTGGATAGAGGGGGATATTTCGGTCGAAATCGATATAAAGATCATGGGAAACGGATGCACGGTTTGCAAATGGCAAGCAAAACACTACACGATGCGATCTGCCAACATCAACAAGTTGCCCACCAAGTGACCAAGTTTAAGTATGCTACAACACCCCAACAAGCAAGCAAAAGGCATGGCAATAACATACATAACATGCTCTTCAAGAATAACCACATGGCTACTTCTACAACATACTGTAACATGTCACAAACAGCATGGCAAAAGTGCAAAAGTTTATCCAGACTTAGTGAAAAACTGGGCATGGCAACAATAACAACAAGTAGGCATGTTTGCAAGCTTGTGCAACTCAACTCAAAGCATAGCATGGCATGTGAATATAACCAACATCAAGAAGACATGTTTTTGAAGCTACTCATGGCAAGAACATGGTCATGGGACGCATAGAACACTAGCTATTCTCGTGGCAAAACTGAACTTGTTGATAACATACTGACAGAAACATTTTATAGCATATTGAGAGCATGAAAACAACAAGCTACATCCACTCAACATGGCAAACAAGAGCATCGATAGCTAGAGCATAACATTTACATCAAGGAACACCCACTGGACAACTCTAACCATGCACAACAAAGACGGTAGCATCATGGAAACATGACATAAAAATTAACAGATTCACACTTAGTAGAAATTTAACATCACGATGGCATGTTAACAAGCTTGATGCACTCATCTCAAGACATATCATGGCATGAAAATGAATCTATAATGTAGAGCACATTCCAAAGAGCAAAACTCATGTTGACACCTAGCTCATATGACACATGGATTAATATACACAAACAAGACAAAACATCATCTCATAACAATTCCAGAAACTTATCAGCCACATGCACTTTTGCAACAGAGATAAACATGGCATAATGCAACCTATCATGCTTGCAAATGCATCCATCATGAAGAGAATCACAAGACGAACATCTGGACATATAATACACTCCATTTGGACCAACATGCTCAAAGTTACTAGCTCACGAACATGCCAACAAATTCACACAGACAACAAGTACTGAAACAGTTACATCATGAAGCACTCTTGCCATGAAGATTAAAACATCTAGATGAACCCTAACATGCATGGAACTGAAACTAACATGTAGAGCACGACGAGACGAACATTTCGATATATCATATGCGCAAATCGGAGCAACGAGCACAAAGTTACCACATGATGATGGAGGCAACAAATTTAAACAGATCCGGGACTTAGTGGAAAAATACCTCCGCGAAAAGTCAACGCACGTTTGGATGGAGATGTTCCGGGAAGGAGGGATCCGGGATGGTGGGACACGCACGTTTGGATGGATGAGGTGGTGGATCTCATCCACCACCGGATCCAGATCGGGATCGGCCCGGCGGCGACTCGCCGGAGACGATGGAGGCGACGGCCGGCGAGACGGTGACGCGGTAGCCGGCGAGACGGCGACGTGGTAGCCAGCGCGGGGACGAGGCTGGGCCGGCCGGCGAGGTGGCCGGCACCGGTGGCGGCGATACGTGGCGGGAGCGGCCGGGGCGGCGGAGTTACCGAGGCAGCGGCGATGGAGGTCCGCGGCGGCGCGGCGAGGCGAAGAATGGGCGGCAGCGGCCGGTCGTCGCGGCGGCGGGGTCGGAGCGCGCCGAGGAGGCGGGCCGGAGGCGCGCGCGGCGGCGGACGGCTCGCGGGCCGGGGGGCGACTCGGGCCGCGCGAGCCTCGGCCGGCGGGGAAGTGGGGAGCTGGCTAGCAAATGGTGTCGCACCACGTGGCGGCGGAGGAGGTGGGCGGACATGTCCGGCCGGGTCGGACGTGTCCGGCGGGGGTGGAGGAGGAGCTCGACTAGGGTTTGCCCGAAAAATACGGGGGAGAAGGGTTATTTATATATTCCGGGAGCTAGGAGTGTCCAAATGGGGTGCAGTTTTCGCCCACACGATCACGATCCGATGACCGAGAGGATGGGGGTGGTTGTGCTGGGTTAGTGGGCTATTGTGGAGGGGTGTTGGGGCAAAAGAAAGAGGAGCTTTTAGCCCACGAGGTTAACCGTTGGAGTATCAAACGACCTCCAAACGCGACGAAACTTGACAGGCGGTCTCCACGTACTAAAACAACAATGTACGACAAGTCTCACCTCATTACGAGAAAGTTCTATGGCCACTTGCGAAATAAGGACACGGAGGTGCCACGGGCACGTGTGTGAGTGTTGGAACTCGAAACGGACAAGGGGAAGAGATGAGCATGACCGGGTGCAAGTGACGACACGAATGCAATGCAATGCACATGAGGACATGACATGGATGATATGCACACACGCACACGGCAGAACAAAGAAAACCTGAAATGAAGGAAGAGCCCAGAATGGAATTGATTAAGTCAACGATGCTTATATTGTCATAAATGGAATTGTTACATCCGGGGCGTTACAGGCGGGGACCGAGGCGGCGGCTGATGTCTACTACGCACCCTTCTTCTTGTAGACGTTGTTGGGCCTCCAAGTGCAGAGGTTTGTAGGACAGTAGCAAATTTCCCTCAAGTGGATGACCTAAGGTTTATCAATCCGTGGGAGGCGTAGGATGAAGATGGTCTCTCTCAAATAACCCTGCAACCAAATAACAAAGAGTCTCTTGTGTCCCCAACACACCCAATACAATGGTAAATTGTATAGGTGCACTAGTTCGGCGAAGAGATGGTGATACAAGTGCGATATGGATGGTAAATATAGGTTTTTGTAATAAGAAAATATAAAAACAGCAAGGTAGCAAGTGGTAAACGTGAGCATAAACGGTATTGCAATGATAGTAGGCAAGGCCTAGGGTTCATACTTTCACTAGTGCAAGTTCTCTCAACAAGGATAACATAATTGGATCATATTACTAGCCCTCAACATGCAACAAAGAGTCACTCCAAAATAACTAATAGCGGAGAACAAACGAAGAGATTATGGTAGGGTACGAAACCACCTCAAAGTTATTCTTTCTGATCGATGTATTCAAGTCCGTAGTAACGTTCAATCTATCATAGAGTTCGTACTAGAATAACTCCTTAAGATACAAATCAACCAAAACCCTAATGTCACCTAGATACTCCATTGTCACCTCAAGTATCTGTGGGCATGATTATACGATATGCATCACAAAATCTCACAAACATCTATTCAACCAACACATAGAACTTCAAAGAGTGCCCCAAAGTTTCTACCGGAAAGTCAAGACGAAAACGTGTGCCAACCCCTATGCATAGATTCCCAAGGTCACGGAACCCGCCAGTTGATCACCAAAACATACATCAAGTAGATCACATGATATCCCATTGTCACCACAGATAAACGCGTGCAAGACATACATCAAGTGTTCTCAAATCCTTAAAGACTCAATCCGATAAGATAACTCCAAAGGGAAAACTCAATCCATTACAAGAGATTAGAGGGGGAGAAGAAGATCCAACTAGAATAGCAAAGCTCGTGATACATCAAGATCGTGCCATCTCAAGAACACGAGAGAGAGAGAGAGAGAGAGAGAGAGAGAGGGAGATCAAACACATAGCTACTAATACATACCCGCAGCCCCGAGGGTGGACTACTCCCTCCTTGTCATGGAGAGCGCCGGGATGATGAAGATAGCCACCGGAGAGGGATTCCCCCTCCGGCAGGGTGCCGGAACAGGGTCTAGATTGGTTTTTGGTGGCACCAGAGGCTTTCGGCGGCGGAACTCCCAATCTAGGTTAATTTCCGAAGGTTTCAGTATTTATAGAAATTTTTGGAGTCGGGGCCAAGTAAAGGGGGGCTACGAGCCGTCCTCGAGATAGGAGAGCGTCACCACCTTCCCAGGGCGCGCCCTCCACCCTTGAGGGTAGCCCGTGGCTCTCGTGGCCCAACTCTTTTGCTTCGGGGGCTTCTTTTGGTCCAGAAAAAATCATAAAAAATTGGCTCGTCAATTGGACTCCGTTTGATATTCCTTTTCTGCGAAACTCAAAAACAAGGAAAAAAACAAAAACTGGCACTGGGCTCTAGGTTAATAGGTTAGTCCAAAAAATCATATAAAAGTGTATAATAAAGCCCATAAGACATCCTATAAGGATAATATAATAGCATGGAACAATCAAAAATTATAGATACGTTGGAGACGTATCAAGCATCCACAAGCTTAATTCCTGCTCGTCCTCGAGTAGGTAAATGATAAAGAAATTATTTTTGATGTGGAATGCTAACCAATATAGTTTTTCAATGTAATTCTCTTAATTGTGGCATGAATGTTCAGATTTGAAAGATTCAAGACAAAAGTCTATATTAACATAAGAAATAATAATACTTCAAGCATACTAACAAAGCAATCATGTCTTCTCAAAATACTATGGCTAAAGAAAGTTATCCCTACAAAATCATATAGTGTTGGCTATGCTCCCTCGTTATCACACAAAATATTCATATCATGCACAACCCCGATTTCAGCCAAGCACTTGTTTTCATACTCTAATATTTCAAACCTTTCAACTTTCACGCAATACATGCGCGTGAGCCATGGACATAGCACTATGGGTGGAATAGAGGTGGTTGTGGAGAAGACAAAAACGAGGGAAATAGTCTCACATCGACTAAGCGTATCAATGGGCTATGGAGATGCCCATCAATAGATATCAATGTGAGTGAGTAGGGATTGCCATGCAACGGATGCACTAGAGCTAAATATGAATGAAAGCTCAACAAAAGAAACTAGTGGATGTGCATCCAACTTGCTTGCTCACGAAGACCTAGGGCATTTGAGGAAGCCCATCGTTGGAATATACAAGCCAGGTTCTATAATGAAAATTCCCACTAGTATATGAAAGTGACTAAGAATGAGACTCTCTACACTGAAGAACATGGTGCTACTTTGAAGCACGAGTGTGGAAAAGAAGATAGTAGCAATTGTCCCTTTTTCTTTTATTTTTCTTTTTTTCTTTTTTTGGGCCTTTTTTGTCCTTTCTTTTTTTCCTCTTTTTTTGCGGAAGGGCTTTATTGATTTAGCCTTTCCTCCCATGGGACAATGCTCTAATAATGATGATCATCACACTTTCATTACAACTTGATATTACAACTCGATACTACAACAACAAAGTATGACGCTATATGAATGCCTCCGGCGGTGTACCGGTATGTGCAATGAAACAAGAGTGACATGTATAAAAAATTATGCATGGTGGCTTTGCCACAAATACGATGTCAACTACATGATCATGCAATGGCAATATGACAATATGATGCGTGTCATATGAACGGAACGGTGGAAAGTTGCATGGTGTGACGCCCCCGATTTGACCGTACACTAATCATGCACGCAAATGTGTACGACCAAGATCAGGGACTCACTGAAAGATATCACAACACAAATCTAGACACAAATTAAAATAATACAAGCTTTATATTACAAGCCAAGGGCCTCGAGGGCTCGAATACATAAGCTCGAATACACAAGAGTCAGCGGAAGCAATAATATCTGAGTAAAGACTCAGTTAAACAAGTTTTCCTTAAGAAGGCTAGCACAAATATAGCAACGATCGAAAAGGCAAGGCCTCCTACCTGGGACCTCCTAACTACTCCTCGAAGCCGAACTCCACGTAGAAACATCCTTGGGATCATCTGGGTCCTGGACTCCATCAATCTGGTTGCATCATCCGAGAAGAGAGAGAAAAGGGGGGAAAAGGGGGAGCAAAGCAACCGTGAGTACTCATCCAAAGTACTCGCAAGCAAGGATCTACACAACATATGCAATGATATATGTGTAAAGGGGTAATATCTGTGGGTTAAATTGCAGAATGCCAGAATAAGAGGGGGATAGCTAATCCAATCGAAGACTACGCTTCAAGCAGCCTCCATCTTGCAGCAGTAGAAGAGAGTAGATGGAAAAGTAACAAGTACCAAAGCTTCTGGCAGCCTCCGTCTTAAGTAGCTGAAGAGTTCACCAAGTAACATCGTATAGCATAATCCTACCCAGCGATCCTCCCCTCGTCGCCATGTGGGAAAGCGATCACCGGGTTCTATCTGGAACTTGTATCGGTGTGTTTTATTAAGTATCCAGTTCTAGTTGTCATGAGGTCAGAGTACAACTCTGGGTCGTCCTTTTACCGAGGGACACGGCTATTCGAATAGATTAACTTCCCTGCAGGGGTGCACCACATAACCCAGCACGCTTGATCCCATTTGGCCGGACACACTTTCCAGGGTCATGCCCGGCCTCGGAAGATCAACACGTCGCAGCCCTACCTAAGCACAACAGAGAGGTCAGCACGCCGGTCTAAGTCCTAAGCGCACAGGGGTCTGGGCCCATCGCCCAATGCACACCTGCACATTGCGAGGGCGGCCGGTGAGCAGACCTAGCAACCTCCATTACTAAGGAAGTTACGTTACACGGTCCAACCCGGCGCGCGCCGCTCAGTCGCTGACGTAAAGAAGGCTTCGGCTGATACCACGACATCGAGAGCCCATAACTATTCCCACGCAGCTAGTTAGTGCGTATAGGCCAACGGCCAGACTCAGATCAAATATCCAAACTCGTTAAGCGTGTTATTATGAAATCACCACGGACAACAACCAGGGCCAGGCCACCTCTCGACTGGGGGTCTCAACCTGCCCTGTCGCTCCGCCACAAAGATCCACTCGGGGGCCGTCGAGAACTCATGCCCACCACTACCTGGATGGAGCCACCTATCCTTTCAGCCCCCATATCGGAATCACTTGCGGGTACTCAATGAGCCGACCCGACTTTAGTCACAACATGTATCATGTATAAGTGTAAGTAGTATATACCCGTGATCACACCCATGTGATCACGGCCCGATAGAATAGCAGGGCAGACGGACAAGGGTGTAGGGCCACTGATGGAATACTATCATCCTATACTAAGCATTTAGGGTAGCAGGTAAATGTATCAACAGTAGTAGCAACAATGACAGGCTATGCAATAGAATATGAGTTATCGAATCATCAGCAGTAGCAATTCTAATGCAAGAGTAAGAGAGAAGAGAATGGGCGATATCTGGTGATCAAGGGGGGGTTGGCTTGCCTGGAAGCTCTGCAGACAAAAGGAATCTTCGGAAGCGTAGCCGTAGTCGAACACCGAAGAATCAATTGTCTCAGGGTCTATCGGAAAGGAAGTAACGGAGGGGGAACACAATAAATAACATAGCAATCAAAAGCATAACACAGCAATACGCGGTGCTAGCGGGTGGTCTAACGCGGTGGGAGGTGATACCGGTGAAGGAGGGAAACATCCATGAAAGTATCCCGATGTTTCACGTTTTCGGACAGATGAACCGGAGGGGGAAAGTTGTGGGTTCGCTGTGCTAGGGATGTGTGGCGGATGAACAGGCTACGTATTCGGATTCGTCTCATCGTTCTAAGCAACTTTCATATATAAAACTTTTTCATCCGAGTTACGGTTTATTTTATATGATTTTTCAAAGTTTTATTAATATTCTGCAATTATAATTAATTCGAAAATAAAGATTAAATGCCAGGTGCACCTAGCTCTGTGTACACAACAATGTACACAGAGGATGACATGTGGGTCCAGGGGGTCCCAGTTGACGAGTCAACGTTTGACTGGTCAACAGGGGGTGGGGCCCCCTGTCATGCACACATTAGGTAATTAGATGATTAATTAGTCTAACTAATTAATTAGTTTATTTAAACCAATTTAATTAAGTTAATTAATTAATTGTATATTTTTAATTCTATATTTTTCTTCTTTTTTTAACAGGGCAGTGGGGCCCCCTGGCAGTGGCACAGGGCCAGCCGGGGCAGGTTAAAGGGCGCGAGCGCCCGTGCCCGAAGACGGCGGCCGAGGCATAGCCCGCCCGGTCGCGGGGCGAAGCCGGCGGGCGCGACGGGGCGCCAGCGCGGCTAGAGCCGGAGGCGCGGCCAGGGGTCGCGGCCCGACCGGAGTGGGCGTGGCGATAGGGGTGTGGCGAGGCGCGCGGCCGAAGGCGGCCCGGCCAGGTAGAGGGGCGCCGGGCGCCAGAGATGGCACCGGCGGGGCGGCGCCGACCCAGCGCGGGCACGGCTGGGCGGAGCCAGCCCGGCCAGGGCGCAGAGCGGGCGAGGGGGAGGGGCGCCGTCTATTGCGAGGTGACGGCGGCGGCGCAGTGATCGGCGCAGGGGGCGGTGGGAGGTGCAGCGGCGGGTGCAACGGGGCGGCCCGAGCGGAGCAGCAGCACCGCCGGCGAGCATCAGAGTAGCGCAGCAGTAGCAACAGCGAGGCCACGGGTTTGGCGTGTCCGCGAGCAGGCAGCATAGGGACGCTGCCAGGGGCGCGCGGTGAGGGAGCCGAGCTCCTGTCCATGGCAGCCAATTCATAGGGTGACACGGCGACGCAACGACGGTGGACCCAATGGGGAAAATGGGGGCGGGAAGTAACGAGGAGCTCACAGAGGCCCTGTAGATGTGCACCGCGTGCTCGGGGAGGGCTCGACGGTGACGGGTTCCGACGACGGTGACGGCGATGCAGAGGAGGAAAACGACTCGATCCCGACGTGCTGATGGCTCCCAGCTCGCGTTGCTTGGCGTAGAGGGCGTAGTCGAGCACTGTGGAGCGGCTAGACACGACGGCTAGGCGTGAGGACAACGGTGGCTATGCGCACAATGGATCCATGGTGACGGGGACGTACGGGCGTGCACTCGAGGAGGAGGATCTTGGGCGAGAAGGGAGAGTGGGGTTGCTAGGGTTTGGGAGGCCGCGGGGGATGCCCTTATCCGCCGCGAGGACCGCCGGATGACCGCCACGGGGGCATCGGCGGCCAGAGTGGCCTGGATGGCCACCACACCCTCCTCTGCCTCTTGTAGCAGGAGGTTGAAGGAGATGTGGTGGTGGTGGGCTGGGCAATTGCTGCTAGATGGGCCAAGGGGCATAATGCCACTATAGCCCAGTAACTTAGTAATAGTTAGGCCTTTTGTCCGTTACTCCTATTTTTTTATTTTTTTTCTAGCTACTGTTTCTATTAGCTTAACCACCAAAAGGCTTTTTTTTAATATACAATTTGTCAAATCAAATACTAGGTATTATTTAGTACTACCACAAAAGTATTGGAGTTTAAATGAAATGGTTTAGAATTTCTATAATTTTGAAAAGGCATTTTAGTAAAAACTTGGCCCCTATTTTAATTAGTGTAGGGCAATTAAACATTTTATTAATGTTGGTTTCTCCCTGATAATTGGTTAGTGAATATTTGCAAACCAGCGAACATTTTTGTTTTACCATTTGCAGAAATAACAATTTAACTTTATTTTAATTTGAATTTGGTTTGGATCAAAGTGAGGTTTAGAAAACAATAATCATGATGACCTGGCACCATTAGTGTGTGGTTACTGTAACTTAACGGCCGGGGTGTTACACATGGCAATATATCTCGGAATGGCTATGGAAATGCCATGATAGGTAGGTATGGTGGCTGTTTTGAGGAAGGATATATAGTGGGTGTATGGTACCGGCGAAAGTTGCGCGGTACAAGAGAGGCTAGCAATGGTGGAAGGGTGAGATTGTGTATAATCCATGGACTCAACATTAGTCATAAAGAACTCATATACTTATTGCAAAAATCTACGAGTCATCAAAACAAAGCAATCAACGCATGCTCCTAGGGGGGGTTGGTAGGAGTTAACCATAGCGCGCCCCCGACCTCCACACAAAGGTTGACACTTTACAAATATCGCATGCTCTAAGTTCGTCACACAACGGTTCACCATACGTGCATGCTACGGGAATCACTAACCTTAACACAAGTATTTCTCAATTTCATAATAACTCCACTAGCATGACTCTAATATCACTATCCTCATATCTCAAAACAATTATCAAGCATCCAACATCTCATTCTATTCAATGCACTTGGTGTGAAAAAATTTACTACATTGACATTGGATGTCTATCATGTGAAGACTAGCTTTATAGCCTAAAGACATTACCATGCTGTTTTAATGGACTCTCAAAAGGATATAAGTGAAGCATGAGAGTTCATCTATCTCTTCAAAATAAAACCACCGCCGTGCTCTAAAAGATATAAGTGAAGCACTAGAGCAATATCAAACTACTCCAAACGATATAAGTGAAGATCAATGAGTAGTTGAATAATTATGTAACTATGTGAAGACTCTCTAACATTTAAGAACTTCAGATCTTGGTATATTATTCAAACAGCAAGCAAAACAAAATAAACTAAATTGATGCTCCAAGCAAAACACATATCATGTTGCGAATAAAAATATAGCTACAAGTATAATTACCGATAGATGAAAACGAAAGAGGGGATGCCTTCCCGGGGCATCCCCAAGCTTAGGCTTTTGGTTGTCCTTGAATTTTACATTGGGGTGCCTTGGGCATCCCCAAGCTTAGGCCCTTGCTACTCTTTGTTCCATAGTCCATCAAAGCAATACCCAAAACTTGAAAACTTCACAACACAAAACTTAGACAAAAATTCTCGTGAGCTCCGTTAGTATAAGAGAGAAAACCACTACTCAAGGGAGCAGAAATGAATTCATTCTTTGTTTATATTGGTGTTAAACCTACTGTATTACAACTTCTCTATGGTTCATATCCTCCAATACTACTCATAGATGCATCGGAATAAGCAAACAACACACGAAAAACAGAAACTGTCAAAAGCAGAACAGTCTGTAGTAATCTGCCGGTTTCGCCTGCTTCTGGAACTCCCAAAAATTCAAACTAAATTGGTAAATTTGAGGAATTTGTCTAGTAATCATCTGCAAAAAGAATCAACTAAAAATAATGCTCCAGTAAAATCTGAAGAGCACTTTAGCGAGCGCTAACGATTCTGTTTTTCACAGCAAGATCATATAAACTTCACACAAGTCTTCCCAAAGGTTCTACTTGGCACAAACACTAGACAAAACATGAAACCACATCTAATCAGAGGCTAGATGCAATTTTTATTCCCTAACAGCAACAAAAACAAAAAATATAAAGTTGGGTTGCCTCCCAACAAGCGCTATCGTTTTACGCCCCTAGCTAGGCATAATGATGCTCACATAAAAGATAAGGATTCAAACATAACGGGAGCATCATGAAGCATATGAATAGCACATTTAAGTCTAACCCACTTCCTATGCATAGGGATTTTGTGAGCAAACAACTTATGGGAACGATAATCAACTAGCATAGGAAGGGAAAACAAGCATAACTTCAAAACTTTAAGCACATAGGGAGGAAACTTGATACTATTGCAATATGTAGAAGCATATGATCCTCTCTCATAATAATTTTCAGTAGCATCATGAATGAATTCAACAATACAGCCAGCACATAAAGCATTCTTTTCATGATCTACTTGCATAGAAATTTTACTACTCTCCACATAAGCAAAATTCTTCTCATTCATAGTAATGGGAGCAAACTCAACAAAATAACTATCATGTGAAGAATAATCCAATTGAAAACTAAAATCATGATGACAAGTTTCATGGTTATCATTATTCTTAATAGCATACAAGTCATCACAATAATCATCATAGATAGCAACTTTGTTCTCATAATCAATTGGAACCTCTTCCGAAATAGTGGATTCATCACTAAATAAAGTCATGACCTCTCCAAATCCACTTTCAACAATTTAATAACATAAATAGGAGGCATGCTTTCATCATAATAAATATAATCATCAAGACTTGGGGGACTAAAAATATCATCTTCATCAAACATAGCATCCCCAAGCTTGTGGCTTTGCATATCATTAGCATCATGGGTATTCAAAGAATTCATACTAACAACATTGCAATCATGCTCATCATGCACATATCTTATGCCAAGTATTCTATGTAATTCTTCTTCTAGCACTTGAGCACAATTTTCCTTTCCATCATTTCCATGAAAGATATTAAAAAGATGAAGCATATGAGGTAGCCTTAATTCCATTTTTTTGTAGTTTTCTTTTATAAACTAAACTAGTGATAAAACAAGAAACTAAAAGATTTGATTGCAAGATCTAAAGATATACCTTCAAGCACTAACCTCCCCGGCAACGGCGCCAGAAAAGAGCTTGATGTCTACTACGCACCCTTCTTCTTGTAGACATTGTTGGGCCTCCAAGTGCAGTGGTTTGTAGGACAATAGCAAATTTCCCTCAAGTGGATGACCTAAGGTTTATCAATCGGTGGGAGGCGTAGGATGAAGATGGTCTCTCTCAAACAACCCTGCAACCAAATAACAAAGAGTCTCTTGTGTCCCCAACACACCCAATACAATGGCAAATTGTATAGGTGCACTAGTTCGGCGAAGAGATGGTGATACAAGTGCGATATGGATGGTAGATATAGGTTTTTGTAATAAGAAAATATAAAAACAGCAAGGTAGCAAGTGGTAAATGTGAGCATAAACGGTATTGCAATGATAGTAGGCAAGGCCTAGGGTTCATACTTTCACTAGTGCTAGTTCTCTCAACAATGATAACATAATTGGATCATATTACTAGCCCTCAACATGCAACAAAGAGTCACTCCAAAATAACTAATAGCGGAGAACAAACGAAGAGATTATGATAGGGTACGAAACCACCTCAAAGTTATTCTTTCTGATCGATCTATTCAAGAGTCCATGGTAACGTTCAATCTATCATAGAGTTCATACTAGAATAACACCTTAAGACACAAATCAACCAAAACCCTAATGTCACCTAGATACCCCATTGTCACCTCAAGTATCCGTGGGCATGATTATACAATATGCACCACACAATCTCAGAAACATCTATTCAACCAACACATAGAACTTCAAAGAGTGCCCCAAAGTTTCTACCGGAAAGTCAAGACGAAAACGTGTGCCAACCCCTATGCATAGATACCCAAGGTCACGGAACTCGCAAGTTCATCACCAAAACATACATCAAGTAGATCACATGATATCCCATTGTCACCACAGATAAACACGTGCAAGACATACATCAAGTGTTCTCAAATCCTTAAAGACTCAATCCGATAAGATAACTTCAAAGGGAAAACTCAATCCAGTACAAGAGAGTAGAGGGGGAGAAGCATCATAAGATCCAACTAGAATAGCAAAGCTCGCGATACATCAAGATCGTGCCATCTCAAGAACACGAGAGAGAGAGAGAGAGAGTGAGAGAGAGAGATCAAACACATAGCTACTGATACATACCCTCTGCCCCGAGGGTGGACTACTCCCTCCTCGTCAAGGAGAGCGCCGGGATGATGAAGATAGCCACCGGAGAGGGATGCCCCCTCCGGCAGGGTGCCGGAACAGGGTCTAGATTGGTTTTTTGTGGCACCAGAGGCTTTCGGCGGCGGAACTACCGATCTAGGTTAATTTCCGAAGGTTTCAGTATTTATAGGAATTTTTGGAGTCGGGACCAAGTAAAGGGGGGCTACGGGCCGTCCTCGAGATAGGAGGGCGCCACCACCTTCCCAGGGCGCGCCCTCCACCCTCGAGAGCAGCCCGTGGCTCTCCTGGCTTAACTCTTTTGCTTCAGGAGCTTCTTTTGGTCCGGAAAAAATCGTAAAAAAATGGCTCGTCAATTGGACTCCGTTTGATATTCCTATTCTGCGAAACTCAAAAACAAGGAAAAACATAAACTGGCACTGGGCTCTGGGTTAATAGGTTAGTCCCAAAAATAATATAAAAGTGTATAGTAAAGCCCATAAGACATTCTAGAAGGATAATATAATAGCATGGAACAATCAAAAATTATATATATGTTGGAGACGTATCAGCGGCGGTGAAGGTGGCCGGCGGCGGGCCGTAGCGAGGCACGAGGCGGCGGATGAGGGCGGCGGGGCGTGATGGAGGTGGGGAGGCACGGTGCGCGAGGCCCGGTGCGGCCCGCCGGTGGTCGTTACTTCTGGCGGGTGTGTCCGGGGCGTTACAATGACCAAGGTTTTATTCAATGAATTATCCAAAGATTGGTCATGTAGAAGACATGCCACAAGGTTGATCAAGACTAAGTGAAAGTGTGAATCAAGTTGATCAACAAGCAAAGCATAGAAGATGTACCGAAAGGGATCAAGTGGTATGGTAAGTATTGTCCATTACATTTTGCGTACTAACCCGTGGTCTACGTGAGAGTTCTATGTGGGGTTAGGTATGTCTCCATGGGCTTGCGTCAAGAGGAAGATCTCATACAACCCATGGAGGATGACATCAAGTGGTGATCGTCAACAAGATTGCGGCATGCAAGTTAAAGTGTAGCATCACGAAGAGATCATGCTTGAAGCTTGCCGTCCATTGTGGTGACAATGGACTTGTGAAGATGTGCCTAAGAGTGGCTCATCCATAGTGGTGTATGGGGGAGCAATGTACTTGTCTTGGCTCACCCAACGCAATCGAGAAAGGTGGTACAACTTGAGGAATTCAAGATCGTCATCATCTAGCTCTAGTGGACTATGTGCAAGGCAAAGGTTTGCCCTTGATGGGTTTTCTATTTTTCCGGTCTCACGGTGGAAGTTGGAAGACCGGGTTATAGGATCGATTGTCATACTATCAGGGGGGCTCTCAAGTAAGTAGCTTGATCGTATCATTCGTAGATAGCTCAAATCATTACATCCTTGCATCATATTTCTCGGTTCTTGTTTGGTTGTTCTCTTTGTGAGTTTTAGATCTTATGGTCATCTCCGTGACAAGCTCGAGTCCATCGAAAACGAAGTTCAAATGCATCTTCTGTGATGTTTTCGATGTTGGAGTTTTTGCTGGTTCTTCATTCATATAGGTTTCATATCTCTATATCATTGGCATTTTTATACCGCCACTTATTTGGATAGTACTCGTCGTCACAACAAGCTTGAGTTTGCATAATTCAGAGCTCATATGCAGAAGTTATGGCAGTTCTGGTTTTCCTGCTCCTTCTATTTTGCTTGGGCGGTTTTTAGCTTGAGCAATAGTACCGCTTAGGCGGTACTTCCACTGACCAGTAACGCTTCCACCTTCGCTTATTTTATGCTTCTATTACCAAATTCGCTTGAGCGGTAGTAGAGTGGTAGTAGAGAGCGGCAGTACCTCTCTAAGCGGTAGTATTGCTCCCCCGAGTGGTACTACCTCTCAAGCGGTACACCTATCCCATGAGCAGTACTAACTCTTCGATAGATCTACCATTGGCGTTTTTCTATCTCGTTGGGTTGTTTTGACCGTGCTAAGTGGTAGTATCGCTCCCCCGAGCGGTAGTACCACTTGAGCACGACTTGTCGGCATAACGGTTGGTTTCGGGGGGGGCTATTGTTGGGGAACGTAGTATTTTAAAATTTTCCTACGATCACGCAAGATCTATCTACTAGATGCATAGCAACGAGAGGGGAGAGTGTGTCTACGTACCCTCGTAGACCAGGAGCGGAAGCGTCAAGTGACGCGGTTGATGTAGTCGAACTTCTTTGCGATCCAACCGATCAAGCACCGAACGTACGGCACCTCCGCGTTTAGCACACATTCAGCTTGATGATGTCCCACGAGCTCTTGATCCAGTTGAGCTTCACGGGAGAGTTGCGTCAGCACGACGGCATGGTGACAGATATGATGTATCTACCGGCGCAGGGCTTCGCCTAAGCACTGCAACGGTATGACCAAGGTGTGTTTCTGTGGAGGGGGGCACCGCACACGGCTAAAACAGTTCAACTTGTGTGTCTTTGGGTGCCCCCTGTCCCCGTATATAAAGGAGAAAGGGGGAGGCCGGCCGGCCCTCTATGGTGCGCCTAGAGAGGCAATCCTACTAGGAATAGGATTGCAATCCTATTCCTAGTAGGAGTCCACCAAGAAGGAGAGGGGGAAGGAAGGAGAGGGAGAGGGAGAGGGAAAGAGGGGCCGCGCCCCCCTCCCCTAGTCCTATTCGGACTGCCCCTAGGGAGGGGGCGCGCCACCTCCTGGCTGCTGCCCTCTTTCTCCCCTATGGCCCACTAGGGCCCAC
>LR738714.1:624246387-624377512 GCA_902687465.1 Secale cereale
CCCCCCCCCCCCGGCACACCGGTAAATTCCGAAACTTTCCAGAACACTTCCGGTGTCCGAATATAGTCATCCAATATATCAATCTTTATGTCTCGGACATTCCGAGACTCCTCGTCATGTCCGTGGTATCATCCGGGACTCCGAACTACCTTCGGTACATCAAAACTCATAAACTAATAATACTGATCGTCATCGAACGTTAAGCGTGCGGACCCTACGGGTTCGAGAACTATGTAGACATGACCGAGACTCATCTCCGGTCAATAACCAATAGCGGAATCTGGATGCCCATATTGGCTCCCACATATTTTACAAAGATCTTTATCGGTCAAACCGCATAACAACATACGTTGTTCCTTTTTTCATCGGTATGTTACTTGCCCGAGATTCGATCGTCGGTATCTCTATACCTAGTTCAATCTCGTTACCGGCAAGTCTCTTTACTCGTTCCGTAATACATCATCTCGTGACTAACTCAGTAGTCTTTTGCTTGCAAGGCTTATTATGATGTGTGTTACCGAGAGGGCCCAGAGATACCTCTCTGACACTCGGAGTGACAAATACTAGTCTTGATGTATGCCAACATCACGAATACTTTCGGAGACACCTGTAGAGCATCTTTATGATCACCCAGTTACGTTGTGATGTTTGATAGCACACAAGGTGTTGCTACAGTATTCGGAAGTTGCATAATCTCATAGTCAAAGGAACATGTATAAGTCATGAAGAAAGCAATAGCAGTAAAACTAAACGATCATAGTGCTATGCTAACGGATGGGTCTAGTCCATCACATCATTCTCCTAATGGTGTGACCCCGTTGATCAAATGACAACTCATGTCTATGGTAAGGAAACATAACCATCTTTGATCAATGAGCTAGTCGAGTAGAGGCATACTAGGGACACTCTGTTTTGTCTATGTATTCACACATGTACTAAGTTTCCGGTTAATACAATTCTAGCATGAATAATAAACATTTATCATGATATAAGAAATATAAATAACAACTTTATTATTGCCTCTAGGGCATATTTCCTTCAGTCTCCCACTTGCACTAGAGTCAATAATCTAGCTCACATCGCCATGTGATTTAATACCGATAGTTCACATCGTTATGTGAATAACACCCATAGTTTACATCGCCATGTGACCAACACCCAAAGTGTTTACTAGAGTCAATAATCTAGTTCACATCGCCATGTGATTAATACCCAAGAGTAATAAGGTGTGATCATGTTTTGCTTGTGAGAGAAGTTTAGTCAACGGGTCTGTCACATTCAGATCCGTATGTATTTCGCAAATTTCTATGTCTACAATGCTCTGGATGGAGCTACTCTAGCTAATTGCTCCCACTTTCAATACGCATCTAGATTGATACTTAGAGTCATCTGGATTTAGTGTCAAAGCTTGCATCGGCGTAACCCTTTACGACGAACTCTTTATCACCTCCATAATCGAGAAACATTTCCTTAGTCATCCAATTACTAAGGATAATTCTGACCGATGTACAGTGATCTACTCCTGGATCACTATTGTACCTCCCTGTCAAACTCATGGCAAGGTACACAACATGTTTGGTACACAGATGGCATACTTTATAGAACCTATGGCTGAGGCATAGGGAATGACTTTCATTCTCTCTATATTTTTCTGCCGTGGTCTGGCTTTGAGTCTTACTCAACTTCACACCTTACAAGTCAGGCAAGAACTCCTTCTTTGACTGATCCATTTTGAACTACTTCAAAATCTTATCAAGGTATGTACTCATCGAAAGTCTTATCAAGCGTCTTGATCTATCTCTATAGATCTTGATGCCCAATATGTAAGCAGCTTCACCAAGGTATTTCTTTGAAAAACTCCTTTCAAACACTCCTTTATGCTTTCCAGAAAATTCTACATCATTTCCGATCAACAATATGTCATTCACATATACTTATCAGAAAGGTTGTACTGCTCCCACTCACTTTCTTGTAAATACAGGCTTCACCGCAAGTCTGTATAAATCTATATGCTTTGATCAACTTATCAAAGCGTATATTCCAACTCTGAGATGCTTGCACCAGTCCATAGACGGATCACTGGAGCTTGCACATTTTGTTAGCACCTTCAGGATTGACAAAACCTTCTAGTTGCATCATATACAATTCTTCTTTAATAAATCCATTAAAGAATGCAGTTTTGTTATCCATTTGCCAGATTTCATAAAATGCGGCAATTGCTAACATGATTCAGACAGACTTAAGCATCGCTACGGGTGAGAAAGTCTCATCGTAGTCAACTCCTTGAACTTGTCGGAAACCTCTCGCAACAAGTCGAGCTTTGTAAACAGTAACATTACCGTCAATGTCAGTCTTCCTCTTGAAGATCCATTTATTTTCGATGGCTTGCCAATCATCGGGCAAGTCAACCAAAGTCCACACTTTGTTCTCATACATGGATCCCATCTCAGATTTCATGGCCTCAAGCCATTTTGCGGAATCTGGGCTCATCATCGCTTCCTCATAGTTCGTAGGTTCATATGGTCCAGTAACATGACTTCCAGAAACCGGGTTGACGTACCACTCTGGTGCGGAACGAACTCTGGTTGATCTACGAAGTTCAACAGAAACTTGATCTGAAGTTTCATGATCATCATCATTAGCTTCCTCACCAATTGGTGTAGGAATCACTGGAACTAGTTTATGTGATGTACTACTTTCCAATTCGGGAGAAGGTACAATTACCTCATCAAATTCTACTTTCCTCCCGCTCACTTCTTTCGAGAGAAACTCCTTCTCTAGAAAGGATCCATTCATAGCAGCGAATATCTTGCCTTCGGATCTGTGATTGAAGGTGTACCCAACAGTATCCTTTGGGTATCCTATGAAGACACATTTCTCCGACTTGGGTTCGAGCTTATCAGGTTGAAGCTTTTTCACATAAGCATCACAGCCCCAAACTTTAGGAAACTACAACTTTGGTTTCTTGCCAAACCACAGTTCATATGGCGTCGTCTCAACGGATTTAGATGTGCCCTATTTAGCGTGAATGCAGCTGTCTCTGATGCATAACCCAAAACGATAGTGGTAAATCGGTAAGAGACATCATAGACCGCACCATATCTAATAAAGTACGATTACGATGTTCGGACACACCATTACGCTGTGGTGTTCCGGGTGGCGTGAGTTGTGAAACTATTCCACATTGTTTTAAATGAAGGCCAAACTCGTAACTCAAATATTTACCTCGACGATCAGATCATTGAAACTTTATTTTCTTGTTACGATGATTCTCTACTTCACTCTGAAATTCTTTGAACTTTTCAAATGTTTCAGACTTGTGCTTCATCAAGTAGATATACCCATATCTGCTTAAATCATCAGTGAAGGTTAGAAAATAATGATACCCGCCGCGAGCCTCAACACTCATTGGTCTGCATACATCAGTATGTATGATTTCCAACAAATATGTTGCTCGCTCCATTGTTCCAGAGAACGGAGTTTTAGTCATCTTGCCTATGAGGCATGGTTCGCAAGTACCAAGTGATTCATAATCAAGTGATTCCAAAAAGTCCATCACTAGGGAGTTTCTTCATGCGCTTTACACAAATATGACCTAAACGGTAGTGCCACAAGTAAGTTGCACTATCATTATTAACCTTGCATCTTTTGGCTTCAATATTATGAATATGTGTATAACTACGATCGAGATCCAACAAACTATTTTCATTGGGTGTATGACCATTGAAGGCTTTATTCATGTAAACAGAATAACAATTATTCTATGACTTTAAATGAATAATCGTATTGCAACAAACATGATCAAATCATATTCATGTTTAACGCAAATACCAAATAACATTTATTTAGGTCTTACACTAACCCCGAAAGTATAAGGAGTGTGCGATGATGATCATATCAATCTTGGAACCACTTCCAACACACATCGTCACTTCACCTTTAACTAGTCTCTGTTCATTCTACAATTCTCGTTTCGAGTTACTAATTTTAGCAACTGAACCGGTATCAAATACCCAGGGGTTGCTATGAACACTAGTAAAGTACACATCCATAATTTGTATATCAAATATACCTTTGTTCACTTTTCCATCCTTCTTATCCACCAAGTATCTAGGGCAGTTCCACTTCCAGTGACCATTTCCTTTGCAGTAGAAGCACTTAGTTTCAGGCTTGAGTTTAGCTTTGGGTTTTTTCACGGGAGTGACAACTTGCTTGTCATTCTTCTTGAAGTTCCCTCTTCTATCCCTTTGCCCTTTACTTGAAACAAGTGGTCTTATTAACCATCAACACTTGATGCTCTTTCTTGATTTCTACCTTCGCCGATTTCAGCATCGCCAAGAGCTCAGGAATTACCTTCGTCGTCCCTTGCATATTATAGTTCATCATGAAGTTCTACTAACTTGGTGATAGTGACTAGAGAACTTTGTCAATTACTATCTTATCTGGAAGATTAACTCCCACTTGATTCAAGTAATTGTAGTACCCAGACAATCTGAGCACATGCTCACTGGTTGAGCTATTCTCCTCCATCTTGTAGGCAAAGTACTGTCAGTGGTCTTATACCTCTCGACACGGGCATGAGTATGAAATACTAATTTCAACTCTTGGAACATCTTATATGCTCTGTGGTGTTTCAAAATGGTTTTGAAGTCCCGGTTCTAAGCCGTAAAGCATGGTGCACTTTAGACTATCAAGTAGTCATCATACCGAGCTTTTGTGAAAACGTTCATAACGTCTGCATGTGCTCCTGCAATAGGTCTGTCACCTAGCGGTGCATCAAGGAAATAATTCTTCTTTGCAGCAATGAGGATAATCCTCAGATCATGGAACAATTCTGCATCATTGCTACTAACATCTTTCAACTTAGTTTTCTCTAGGAACATATAAAAAAATAAACGTGGAGCAACATCGCGAGCTATTGATCTACAACATAGATATGCTAATACTACCAGGACTAAGTTCATGATAAATTAAAGTTCAATTTAATCATATTACTTAAGAACTCCTACTTAGATAGACATCCCTCTAGTCATCTAAATGATCACGTGATCCAAATCAACTAAACCAGGTCCGATCATCACGTGAGATGGAGTAGTTTCAATGGTGAACATCTTATGTTGATCATATCTACTATATGATTCACGCTCGACCTTTCGGTCTCCAGTGTTCCGAGGCCATATCTACATATGCTAGGCTCGTCAAGTTTAACCCGAGTATTCTGCATGTGCAAAACTGGCTTGCACCCGTTGTATGTGAACGTAGAGCCTATCACACCCGATCATCACGTGGTGTCTCAGCACGAAGAACTTTCGCAATGGTGCATACTTAGGGAGAACACTTATACCTTGAAATTTTGTAAGGGATTATCTTATAATGCTACCATCGTTCTAAGAAAAATGAGAAGCATAATAAGATAAACATCACATGCAATCAAAATATGTGACATGATATGGCCATCATCATCTTGTGCTTTTGATCTCCATCTCCAAAGCACCGTCATGATCACCTTCGTCACCGGCGCGACACCTTGATCTCCATCGTAGCATTGTTGTCGTCTCGCCAACTATTGCTTCTACGACTATCACTACCGCTTAGTGATAAAGTAAAGCAATTACATGGCGATTGAATTTCATACAATAAAGCGACAACCATATGGCTCCTGCCAGTTGCCGATAACTTTACAAAACTTGATCATCTCAAACAAAACCGTATAACTCATCATGTCTTGACCATATCACATCACAACAAGCCCTGCAAAAACAAGTTAGATGTCCTCTACTTTGTTGTTGCAAGTTTTGCGTGGCTGCTACGGGCTTAGCAAGAACCGTTCTTACCTACGCATACAAAAACCACAACGATGTTTCATCAAGTATGTGTCGTTTTAACCTTCACAAGGACCGGGCGTAGCCACACTTGATTCAGCTAAAGTGAGAGAGACAGACACCCGCCAGTCATCTTTAAGCAACGAGTGCTCATAACGGTGAAACCAGTCTCGCGTAATCGTACGCGTAATGTCGGTCCGGGCCGCTTCATCTCACAATACCGCCGAAGCAAAGTATGACATGCTGGTAAGCAGTATGACTAGTATCGCCCACAACTCATTGTGTTCTACTCGTGCATATCATCTACGCATAGACCTGGCTCATGATGCCACTGTTGGGGAACGTAGTATTTTAAAATTTTCCTACGATCACGCAAGATCTATCTACTAGATGCATAGCAACGAGAGGGGAGAGTGTGTCTACGTACCCTCGTAGACCGGGAGCGGAAGCGTCAAGTGACGCGGTTAATGTAGTCGAACTTCTTTGCGATCCAACCGATCAAGCACCGAACGTACGGCACCTCCGCGTTCAGCACACGTTCAGCTTGATGACGTCCCACGAGCTCTTGATCCAGTTGAGCTTCACGGGAGAGTTTCATCAGCACGACGGCGTGGTGACAGATATGATGTATCTACCGGCGCAGGGCTTCGCCTAAGCACCGGAACGGTATGACCGAGGTGTGTTTCTGTGGAGGGGGGCACCGCACACTGCTAAAACAATTCAACTTGTGTGTCTTTGGGTGCCCCCCTGCCCCCGTATATAAAGGAGCAAGGGGGGAGGCCGGCCGGCCCTCTATGGTGCGCCTAGAGAGGCAATCCTACTAGGAATAGGATTGCAATCCTATTCCAAGTAGGAGTCCACCAAGAAGGAGAGGGGGGAGGAAGGAGAGGGAGACGGAGAGGGAAAGAGGGGCCGCGCCCCCCTCCCCTAGTCCTATTCGGACTGCCCCTAGGGAGGGGGCGCGCCACCTCCTGGCTGCTGCCCTCTTTCTCCCCTATGGCCCACTAGGGCCCACCATTCCCCCGGGGGGTTCCGGTAACCCCCCCGGCACTTCGGTAAATTCCAAAACTTTCCAGAACACTTCCGGTGTCCGAATATAGTCATCGAATATATCAATCTTTATGTCTCGGACATTCCGAGACTCCTTGTCATGTCCGTGATCTCATCCGGGACTCCGAACTACCTTCGGTACATCAAAACTCATAAACTCATAATACCGATCGTCATCAAACGTTAAGCGTGCGGACCCTACGGGTTCGAGAACTATGTAGACATGACCGAGACTCATCTCCGTTCAATAACCAATAGCGGAACCTGGATGCTCATATTGGCTCCCACATATTCTACGAAGATCTTTATCGGTCAAACCGCATAACAACATACGTTGTTCCTTTTGTCATCGGTATGTTACTTGCCCGAGATTCGATCGTCGGTATCTCTATACCTAGTTCAATCTCGTTACCGGCAAGTCTCTTTACTCGTTCCGTAATACATCATCTCGTGACTAACTCATTAGTCTTTTGCTTGCAAGGCTTATTATGATGTGTGTAACCGAGAGGGCCCAGAGATACCTCTCCGACACTCGGAGTGACAAATCCTAGTCTTGATCTATGCCGACATCACGAATACTTTCGGAGACACATGTAGAGCATCTTTATGATCACCCAGTTACGTTGTGATGTTTGATATCACACAAAGTGTTCCTACAGTATTCGGAAGTTGCATAATCTCATAGTCATAGGAACATGTATAAGTCATGAAGAAAGCAATAGCAGTAAAACTAAATGATCATAGTGCTATGCTAACGGATGGGTCTAGTCCATCACATCATTCTCCTAATGATGTGATCCCGTTGATCAAATGACAACTCATGTCTATGGTTAGGAAACATAACCATCTTTGATCAATGAGCTAGTCTAGTAGAGGCATACTAGGGACACTCTGTTTTGTCTATGTATTCACACATGTACTAAGTTTCTGGTTAATACAATTCTAGCATGAATAATAAACATTTATCATGATATAAGGAAATATAAATAACAACTTTATTATTGCCTCTAGGGCATATTTCCTTCAGCTATTTAAGGGGCCGTTCTTCCCAATGGTCCTACTTCTTCCAACTCATGTTCTTCACCAATTGTTAACCTTCTTAGAGCTTCCTATCTCTCAATCACTCCACGGATTCTTGATAGTTTTGGGGGGAACTGAGAAAGGAGATCTAGATCCACATTTCCACCAATCCTCTATGCGAGGGAAACTGGAAGTGCAGTATATCGACTAGAGGGGGGTGAATAGGCGATTTTTATGAAATGCTTCGAAACATGGTAGTTTTGAAGACAAAAGATAAACTCAATCCTATTAGTATGCAGCGGAAAGTAGACTACACTAGACAAGCCATAGTCATGTATTCAATGAAGTGAAACCACGAAGACTAATAGCAGCTAGGCAGTAGGGATCAAGATGGAAGAAGGAATGAAGCCAATCACAACAAGTAGATACTCAGTGAAGTCAATTAGATAAGGCAAGCAGGCAATGACTTCACAACATAGGACAGTAAGTAAAGGGAAGGAAAGGATAGAACCAGTAGCTCGGGGAGGACAGTGATTTGTTAGACCAGTTCCAGTTGATGTGACAACTATACGTCTGGTTAGGGACGCTGAGATTTAACTCTGAAGACTGTGTCTTCACCTTATTCCCCTTGAGCTAAGGACACCTAGTCCTCGCCCAATCACTCTGGTAAGTCTTCAAGGTATACTTCCAAACCTTCACAGACTTCTTTCACCGGCGATCCACAATGACTCTTGGATGCTCAGAACGCGACGCCTAACCGGCTGGAGGAAACACAGTCCTCAAGTGTAATAAGTCTTCAGGTCACACAGACAGAAAGACTTCAGTGATGCCTAACACTCTTTGGCTCTGGGTGTTTTGGCTTTATCCTCGCAAGGAATTCTCTCTCAAAAGCTTCGGAGGTGGGTTGCTCTCAAACGACAAAAGCCGTGTAATAACTCTGAGCAGCCACCAATTTATGGTGTAGGGGGTGGGCTATTTATAGCCAGTGGGCAACCCGACCTGATTTGTCCGAAGTGACCCTGGTCACTAAGGAACTGACACGTGTTCCAACGGTCAGATTTCAGACACTCACACGGCAACTTTACTTGGGCTACAAGTAAAGCTGACTCATCCAACTCTGGATAAGATTTGCTCTCATTGTCTTCGCTCGAAGACATAGGATTTGGTTGAGCATCACTTCAGTCACTCTGACTTAGATCACTTGGACCCCACTTGACAGTACGGTGGTTCCTATGACTCAACAAAGAAGAAACGGAAACAACGAAACATCTAAGTCTTCGCTCTCCATAGTCATCACACAATGTCTTCTCTTGTCATAGTCTTCAATAGGATTATCTTCATATACCACCACTGATGTCAATGTCTTCATACATTTTTAGGGGTCGTCTTCGGTAGGTCAACCGAATCAATGAGGGACTACTACTTGTGTTATCCTGCAATTCTCACAAACACATTAGTCCCTCAACTAGGTTTGTCGTCAATACTCCAAAACCAACTAGGGGTGGCACTAGATGCACTTACAATCTCCCCCTTTTTGGTGATTGATGACAAACTGGTTGAAGTTTTCAACGGGGATAAAAGGTATGTGAAATTGTAACGGATAAAGGTATTGTCTTCGTAAGTAGCAAAAGGCTCCCCCTGAAGATGTGCATATAGTTGATTTGCCTTTGAATGTGAATGCACATGGCAGGTTGTACTCGTGGAGATCCTCTTCGACTTATGAAGACAATTCATCATGCACAATTGATATGTCGAATATAATGACATGCATAATGAAAAATGGACGTCTGCAATAATGACTAAGTGTGGAATATAACATAGCAGATGCGGAATTTATCATCGCATTACAGAGTAGCAGAAAACGTAGCAGACGACCATCAGTTTAAGTGTTACAACTCAAAGAACCAAATGTAGCAAAACAACGAGAGTTGTAATCACTAGGCAAAATATAAAGCACCTGCCCATATGGACCCGCTTGAAGACTATCAACTCATATGCTTCTCCCCCTTTTGTCGGTAAGGACCAAAAAGGTTTGAAGATATAGAGCCTCTACTCGTTCCCAGTAGGAGCAGGGGAGGATGCAGGGTCGACGTTGGTGTTTGGCAGTGCAGAAGTAGTTGGTGCAGTGTCGATGCGCGCTGAAGTAGGAGGAGGTGAGGTAGCATCATCTTGATCATCTATCACCCTGGCGTCAATTGTTGCAGCGGAGGAGGAGTATTCAGAATCTTCAAGAGACGGAGTTCGACGCATAACAGCATTCCTTGGAGGAGTGTGTTCAAACTTGAATCTCTCTGTGAAGCCATCGTCGTGATGATCTGCTTCAGCACTCAGCAAGGTTAAACTCTTCCAAGACCTCCGACAGGTTTCATGAGCAACAAAGGCATTCTTGGTGGCAAGATTGCGAATGCGATTGACATCCACCAAGAGGCTTTGCATATGACGCTTTAGCCAGTAGTGATGCTTATCCTGTTTCTGATGGAGGGCAACCAGAAGCTCTCGGTTATTGAGAACACGAGATCGCTTCTGAGGCCTTTGGGCAATGGTGCTCTCAGTAGCTTCGGTTTCAGCGTGTCGAGGTAGACGAGTACGGCCAGCCAGAGGATAAATGCGAGAGACTGCTGGAACTCCTTCAATTTGCTGAGTGAAGCTCTGGTGATCAGCATTGTGAAGACTAACAGGCTCTTTGGCAGGCTCTTTGGCAGGCTCTTGGTATATAGCTTCAGCTGACATATCAACCTCAGGCAAGAAGATATGATGGTTACGAGCAGAGGGCTGATAGGTGATAGCTGAATGAAGCTTGATGAGGCGCATAATCCATGGGGCATAGAATTTCAGACCAAACAGATAAGAGCCAGACATAGCCAATTGTCTAATGAAGAAATCTTGAGCATTGAAGCTGATGCCATTGAAGATATAGAAGACCAATGTCTTCATGGTGCCTTCAAGCTTGGCTGATGAAGAATGACCTTTGACGGGCCATAGAATACGCCTGATGATATGATAGATGGTGCGTGGCAGGTACTCTAGGTCTTCAACAAAGAATTCCTTGGGATATTCAGCATCACTTGGCAGAGGCTTCATCATGTTTAGCTTTTGGCTCATGTTGGGCTTGCGCTTCTGAAAGATACTCTCCAAGGCTTCATTGTGCAATTGACAGCCAGGTTCATACAGGTCTCCTGGAGTGGGAAGGCCAGTAAGCTCAATGAGATCAAAGGCTTTGGCTTCATGATAGACATTTCCTGTCATCCACTCAAGGACCCATGTCTTCGGATCCCTGCTGTAGCCTCGAATGTGGAGGGTTGCATAGAATTGCAGAAGCAGCTCTTCATTCCAATGCTCCTTGTCAGTCACAAAATTTAGCAGGCCAGCATCACAGAAGCAATCAAGAGCTTCCTCCAGACAGGGCAGTCCAGCAATAGCTTCAGTGTCAAGACGCATATGAGGGAAAATGCGCCCTTGATCATAGAGTACTCTTGAGTAATAACTGCGCTGCTGATGGCTCCAGAATCTATCTGATGATATTCTTGGCTTGGAATATGGGTTCTTGGCGCTATCAAAGAATGTGTTATGCGTAGTGAAGCTATTGGCATTGAATCACCCTTGAGAGGTGGCAATACCTGGAAACCTTGGCAGTCTTGGCTTAGGCTTCTGAACTTGAGGCTTGTGCTCAACATGATGATCAAATTGAGGACCAGCAGCATGCGGTCCAGTAGCAGGTGGTGGAGTCAGAATGGGCCATCGGACGGAAATGAGCTGATCATCTTGGTTGTATGCTTGCTCAATTGTATGGGGCCTTGGAGGCGGAACAGGAGTAGAGGCATTGGCTTCAGGCTGCCGATTTTCTTCAGGTGCAGCACTTGCTTCAGGCGCCATTACTTCAGGCACCACTATGACTCCAGGTGCCACATTAGCTTCAGCCATGACCACGTCATTGGCTTCAGTGTTGGTGGTGGCATCCTCTGAGTTTGTAACCTCCACTTCAGGAGCTGGAGGGTCGGACACGTTCTCCTTGAGAACAGGGGGTGTGGCAGTACGTGCTTCTTCTGCTTGGGGTTGTTCTTCTTCTTGGGGTGGTTCTTCTTCGGGTGATGCAATCGGAATATCTTCATCCGCTTTGGCTTCAGATTCTGAGGGGTTCATAGTAGGAGTAGCGTCAGGTACAGATTGTTGCTCTTCTCCTTCTGGAACACTTGGGGGGACGACTTGAGGCCTTGGTCCTTTGCGAAGCCTGCGAAATGCTGGCGACGCTTGAGGGGATGGAGATTGTTGGGCCTCAAAGTCTTCATCTTCAAGCACCGAACTGGTGTCTTGAGTTTGTTGTGGTGTGGCTAGTGTATCCTGTGGGTGATCAGCCCATGAGTCATCCTGTGCAATTGGCGTCAATGGACGACCAATGCTGATGCGTTCGCTGTTCGTAAGAACAGGCGAAGATTCAACGTTGTACTCGATCTGAGGAAGGACTTCATCATCTTCAACATTGGCATGAGGACCAATGTCTTCAGCTGCAGAGGGGTCAACAGCTGGAATGTCTTCAGCCTCTGTGGGAGCAGGCTCATGGACTGTCATGCGACGTTCTCGGTGTGTAGATGCAGGGCGAGCAACTGATATGAGCTCGACGAAGATAGGCTCTTTGGAAGCAGCCTTATCCTTCTTTGTCTTGTGCTTCTTGGTGGGTGGAGCTTCATCAGTAGTTTGCTTGCGCTTGCGAGCTTCAGCTTCAGCCACCTTTGTCTTCTTGAGCTCGGAAGTAGTTGGGGTGACCTTAGGCTTCGTGCCAGTCATGCTGGCAGCGAAGACTATGCGAGGCATTTCCTGCCTGGATTCTTCAGCTTCGGGCACAGGTTGCTTCTTCTTTTTCTTGGCAGCCATCCTTGGGTCAATGCCAGGACGCCCAAGGGCCTTGCGCTTTTCAGCTTCATGGAAAGCTTGAACGCATTTGGCAGCCAAGTCCTTGATTCGCTCACAAGAACCTTTAGCTTCATCACGCCTCTGGCGAAAGGCTTCCTTGAGCTCATGCATCATTACCTTGAAGTTCTGAATCTCTTGGATGCTGAGCTTGTCCACATGCTTCTTGAACTGAGCCTTTTCATAATCGATATTTTGCTTCAGCTCAACAATTCTCTGAGCCAGAGCTAGCTCAGAAGCAATGGCGCCATGGAAGGAGACGCTAAGGCCAATTGGAAGTTACAGATCATCAAAGCTGAGGTTGGGGGTGTCAAACCATTCATCAATGAAATTGTTGAGCACTTCCACGTCGAAGAGCGGAAAATCATTGAAGATTTCAGCATCTTGCTTGCTCTTGATCAGTTGTTCCAGAGCATCGTCACCAAGATCCTCATCGCTCGAGAGATCAAGAGCTTCATTGGTAGTCTTCATAACAGCGTCAGGAGTGAGAGCTGGACTGGGGTTGTGCGAGGGCTTCTTCCTTAGCTGTCTGCTCTTGGAGCTGCGAGAGTGCTCCTCAGACTACACACTTGGTGCTGATGGAGCAGTGGCCAAAGGCTTCACTCTAGAAGCAATTGGTGGAGTGGTCTTCGAAGCCATGAATTTCTTCATTTTGGGCTTCGGGGTTGCAGGTGCTTCTTCAGAATCAGCGTCATCTGCAGGTTGATCCACATCCGCCCCTTGAACCCTGATGTGACTGATGAGGCCTTCTAAGTTGTAGAAGGTCCCAACCAGGTTTGGTTCAGCTTCGCGCGTGCCATCAGCGCGGGGCGCAGAGGGGCCAGGATTGAAGTTCAATCCCCAGTTCTTCTTGTTCTCTTTGGCTGAGTTCTTGGCATATTGAAGATTTCACTTGAACAAATTGTCGTCGCGACACTAGAGCAGAGAAGTAGGATCAGCATCAGCAGGTTGAGGCCCTCTGACCATGCAAGGGTAGAAGCCTTGAGCAATGGCTTCAGCACGAGTCTTGGGTGGAAGATTTTTATAGGTGATATCTCCTCATGGATGCTTCATGGCGTTCTTTTCAGCATACTCTTGGGTCACGAACCTGTACTTGAATGTCACATCCCTAGCTTTACTTTGCCCTAGGATAGTTTTTGCTTGTGCATCATGTTTAAAAACTTGTTAAACTTGAAATGGGGATGACTAAACCCTAGCACCAAATCAAAGCAATTAGGTTTAACCTAAAAATATTTTCAATAAACCCAAAATTTGCCTTCAGTAATGTTTGATAATTTTGGCAAGGGTTTTGGTCCAAACCAAAAATATTGAACATTTATGGGGAATTGTTTGGGCTTTGATTTAATTCACTAATGTATTTGAGTTGGAGCAAACAAATCCTATAATTATTTTTAATGCTCCAATTATTCTGAAAACATTTTGTGGAGCTTTGGAATAATCCATATTGCTTCCACAAATAATTTCAGAAGCAACAAAAATGGTTTAGTATTAGTACTAAATCAAAATAGAGCAAAACAAATAGAAAACAGTAATTAAAAATAGAAAACAGAAACTAACCTAGCCTTACCTGTGCAGCCCACTAGAAGCCCGCAGACAGCCGGCCTGCCAGGCCCAGCCCACCCCCCTCGCGCGTCGTCTTCCTCGCGCCTACTGGCTCGGTGCGTGGCGCGCGCACAGCCGAGCCGCGGCCACCTCCTGCTTCGCGGTGGCAAGGCCCCGGCCCCTCTCTCCTCGCCAGCGCGACGCCCTGGCTGCCCTGTTTCTCTCCTCTCTCTCGCTGGACCTCTCCCTCTTCTCCTTCCCTCTCTCATGAGCGCGGCCGAACGCCACCATCGCCGCCGCTCGTCGTTGCCACGGCCACCGCCTCCCCCTCTCCTCCCTGACTGGCTCAACAGCTCCGCCTCGTTGCCCTAGACCTCTCCGCCGAGCCACGCGGCACCAGACGCCCCTGGACGCCGTCTGCGCCGCCGTTCCCCTCTTCGGCTGCTGGCGATTCTCGCCGTTGATTCGTTGTCTGCAGGCCTTCCCTGAGCCCGCCGAGCACTCCAATCGAACTGCCGTGAGCCACTGAACCCATTCCCTCCGCCTCTTCCTTTGCGTACGACCCGTAGCTGCTGCCCCGCGAGCACCCGAAGCCGCCGTCCGCCATGGCCGGCGAGCTCCATGCTGCCGAGCCCCTCCGCTCCAACCAGAGGCTCCGACGAGCTCCTGCTGCCCCTTAGGTGCTTCCAGTACCCCCGTTTGCTCTCCCTCGAGCTGCAGCGCCGCGCCCGCGCAAGCCCGACCTGTTGCCGCCGCTGAACCTCGTCGCCGGCCACTTTTCCGGCCACCCCAGGGCCAACTACCGCCACCACTTGACGCGGAAGAGTGCCCGCGTCACGTTGATGCCTTCCGCCGGCCATTTGGTCGCCGGAGGAGGATTTCCGCACCTCGCCGCCGTGTCTGGACTCGCCGGCGTCGAGTCGCTGGTGGGCTTGACCCCTTTGACCACGGCTGGACCCCACCTGTGTCCACCGACATGTGGGGCTGGCCTGTGACAAAATTAGCTTAGGGTTTTGTTAAGTGCTAATTGCTGTTATTAACTTAATTAGACACTGACATGTGGGCCCCGTGTCTGTTTAGTTTAGTTTTAAACTTTTAGTTAGTGCTGAGAGACTGACCAGTGGGACCCACTGGGCAGGTTTGACCTGGACCCGCATGTTGACTTGCTGATGTCAGCACGACCTAGTGCTGACGCAGTAACTGTTTTCTGTGATTTAAAATAAATCAGAAATGATTTATTTATTTCAAAAAATAGCCAAAACTTCTAAAAATCATAGAAAATAATCTATAGCTCAGATGAAAATAATTTATATATGAAAATTGATCAGAAAAATCCAAGGAATCTGTTTATGGCATTTTCATGCATGTTTGAATAACTTACAGCCACTCTTTAGGCCAAATCATATAAATGGCATTTGAATATCCACATATGGAGTTGGAATTTGAATTTTGGATTCAAACCAACTTCATTTAACCTATTGCTAGTTGCATTAGCCCAGATCACAACATAATTCCATGTCATGATCATGCATCATATTGTCGCATTGCATTGATTGTGTTCTTTCTCTGTTGCCGGTGTTTGTCCCCTCTCAGTAGACGACGTTCCGACGATGAGTTCGATGACACCGATGAAGACCCAATGTTATCTTCAGAAGTGCCAGGCAAGCAAAACCCCATTGAGCATTCCGATACAATCCCACTCTCTCGCTCTTGCTCTCTTTTACTTTATTAGGACAACAACGCTTCAACTGTTACCTGCTGCGGTAGTTGAACCCCTTTTCCACTGCATGACCTGCCATTGCCACAGTAAATAGTTGAAACCCACTAGTATGAGTAGGAGTTGTTTGAGCCATGTTGTGCCTACTCATTCATGCTTTCTGGTTATGCCCGCTATTGCTTAGAGTTGTGTCAGGTCTGATTCATCGGGGATGAATTGGAAGGGTGATGAACATGTCCTACTGTGTGAGCTAAGTGTGTGAACACGATTTGGTAAAGGTAGCGATAAGAGGCCATGTAGGAGTACATGGTGGGTTGTCTCATTTCAGCCGTCCTCAGGAACTGAGTTCTGTG
Organism: Secale cereale; assembly: GCA_902687465.1. NCBI lineage: Eukaryota > Viridiplantae > Streptophyta > Magnoliopsida > Poales > Poaceae > Secale > Secale cereale. The sequence goes on from LR738714.1 coordinate 624,262,797, forward strand.
TTTGTGATCCATGAAACAGCTACTACCACACATTGGGATCCTTAATTGACTCTCTCGACTTATTAATCAACATGATCTCTGTCCAGGAGTTGCAATTAGTTTCTGGTGTTTGTAGTTTACTGGAGGTCGTGCGCAGCGCTGACCCTCGGGGTGGGCTGTGACGCGGCAGGTACGTGGCACGGTGTACCGATCGCCCGTTTGGTGATGCAGGAACCCTGTACACATCGTTTGGGGCCGTGAGCGACACCCCGGCCGGATCTCCCCACGGATGGAACCCAAATAGGCGATAAACATGGACGAGAGACTTGTGTGGATAGTCAGGTCGTGGCCGACACCATCGCCAGGCTTCCGCTTGAAGGTTGTCGAGATACATGACGTGTACATGGCGGTAAGTGGCGAGAGCGTGTGTGAAGAAGTACACCCCTGCAGGGTTATATATAATATATTCGAATAGCCGTGTCCGCGGAAATGGACTTCTGGGTTACCTCTACAGTTCATAGACAAGTGGAAGTGGATACTCTAAAATACGCAAGATAAGCGTGAGTGCTATGGATGGCCTTCTCGTAGGGAGACGGGAGCGGATCCATAGTGGTGTATTGATTGGTGAATATGTGGACTCGTGTGCGCCACCTCAAAAGTATTACTTGCGGTCGTAGTTTAGGATAGCCACTGAGTCAAAGCTGGCTTGCTGCAGTCAAACTCCACCACCCCTTTGTTGATACTGATGCATATGTAGCTAGTTATGATGTAAGTCTTGTTGAGTACCTTTGTACTCACGTTTGCTTAATTTATGTTTTTGCAGAGAGACTTCAGTCTCGCTAGTGTTTCCGCGTGGACTACGACGTTTAGCTTGTTACCTCAACTACGATCTTGTACCCTTGTAGGATCTTGTAGATAGTCAGGCTTCTCAGCCTTTTTCATTTGTAGTTGTCTGTACTCAGACATGTTATGCTTCTGTTGCCTATATGCTCTGTATGATGGGTCATGTGACCTCTGTTTGTAATAAATGCTATGATGGCTCTTCTGGGCCTTTATCTATATGAGTTGTTGAGTTAAGGTGTGATGCCATGTTGTACAGCACATACTTGCATGTTATGTGTACGTGTAATGTGTATTGCTATGTGTGGGATCCGACACCTAGTTGTTTACCCTTGGTAGCCTATCTTACAGGGAAATGTCTCCTAGTGCTTCCACTGAGCCTTGGTAGCTTGCTACTGCTCCGGAACACTTAGGCTGGCTGGCATGTGTCCTTCTTCGTTCCTGTGTCTGTCCCTTAGGGGAAATGTCACGCATTGTTCCTTTAAGTCCTTGTAGCTTGCTATGACTTGGGTTCATACGTTGATGACCGACACGTTCGTTGCTGGGTCATGTATGCCTGTCTCTGTAATTTAGTGCTACTTTTGGTTTATAACTGGTCATGTCGGCCCGGGTTCTCTGTCATATGGATGCTAGCGACATTATCATATACGTGTGCCAAAATGCGCAAACGGTCCCGGGCCAGGTAAGGTGGCACCCGTGGGGATACCGTGCGTGAGGCCGCAAAGTGATATGGTGTGTTACAGGCTAGACCTGTGTGACTTAGGATCGGGGTCCTGACATTGAACCACTGTTCAGCCCAATATCTTCAAATATATTGGATTCGTGTCTTCCTCTGATTGTAATCCTCCTCTGGATCAGTCTTGTACATTTCACTTAGATTAGGAGGCAAATCTTTGGAGGTGTTTCCACGCCGCTGTCTGCCACCCTTTCTAACTGTCTTGTCAGTTGCCATTGGCTTCAATCTGAAGGGCTTCGAACTGAATGGCTTCAACACTGGCAAATGCTTCGGTATGCTGGTCAGACAGGAACTGTCTTCAGGGGAGTGAATGTGACACTGCAAGAATTCTGCAAATGAATGCAGACTATGAGAACCAAGGGATTCTCCCACGGACATGTACCTGTGACAGCATTAGAGATGCGAGGGAAGGGGAAGAGGTCATATGCATTCTCAGAAGTTTTTGAAGATAAAACAGTTTTGAAGACTTTGACCTCATAGCGCGAAGACATTCACTCATATGATGAGAGTTGGTTCCAGATTTGTACGAATCCACGAATAGGTACAAGTGAGGAATCTAACTATGTTTGAAGCATTTGTGAATGTACTAGGCAAGATATGAGATGCAGACAGGATAGATCTATATATTTGTGTAGGAAGAAACCTCTTGTGGTAAAGGTGATGAATCTTTCTGGATCAAGAAGGTGGTAAAAGGAAAGTTTTATTTACCACACGATGAACTGCTTAGACGGAGAGGAGTTGGATGCCCAGCAGTTCGATCTTCAGTGCCCTAACTTGGCGACGGAGGACAGCTACGGCGACGGCGGAGTAGACGATGTCCGTGGCCGGCGTGAAGACGGCGTCGACGAGCTTGCGGCAGCGAAGCGCTTCGTCGCCCGCGTCGTCGAGAGCTAGCGGAGGCACTAGGGTTGGTCGAGGTGGAGAGGTGGTAGAAGAACTTTTGACCATGATGGGACGTGCATTTATAAGCATGGGAGACGGCACAGCGCAATTACGCAGGTGCCCCTGGCAGTTCACATACAAGGGACACGTGGCGGTCATGTAACGCATTGGGAGTTGTCCCACGATCCCACGTACACCACGACTGTCGGAGTGGTCGTTCCGGCTTCTCCGGATTTCACGCATAAAGGATGGAGCATTAAAATCAGATTTAAAGTTTGTCTCCGTATCTTCTGCTGACAACGACGCAGAGAAGATATTCGACAGTTCCAACATAATGCATATGATTTGGACAGACAAAGTGTGAGATGAGAAAGCATAGAGAGGTTAGGGTCCGATCACATTCACTTAGTTCAAAAGATTCAAATAAGAAGACATAGCTATAAATGAATGCTGTAGAGGACAGAAAACAACTCTCTCTCTCTCTCTCTCTCTCTCTCTCTCTCTCTCTATATATATATATATATATATATATATATATATATATATATATATATATATATATATATATATATATATATATATATATATATATATCCTATATGAAGATAAACCAAGTGCGAAGACTTTGCAAATGTAACGCCATGAGAAACACTTCAAACAAAGATTTGGTGGTGGCGTTACCCACCGTATAGGAAGTATTAGACCTAGACACGGCGCACAATTATCGTGGCGCTCCGAAGTCAAAATCCGCGTTAATGTATTCACACTTAGAATGTAAGTCTTCATTGATTGAAGATATACTTTACTTCGTGTGTTGCACATATAAGTCATCAATACGCATAAGTGTTAGGATGTGTGCTTGATTACAGAACATTTGAGGATTCTAATATATTTAGCTCACACTGCAACTTGCAAAACCTTTTCTCATCCAAGGGCTTTGTGAAGATATCTGCCAGTTGCTCTTCAGTGTTGACGTGTATGATATCAATATCTTCCTTCATGACATGATCTCTGAGAAAGTGATGGCGAAATTCAATATACTTTGTCTTCGAGTGCTAAACTGGGTTGTTGGCAATCTTGATAGCGCTTTCATTGTCGCAGTAGAGTGGCACATGCTTCAAATGGACGCCATAGTCCTTGAGCATTTGCTTCATTCAGAGAAGCTGAGCGCAGCAAGATCCAGCAGCAATGTATTCAGATTAAGCAGTGGAGAGTGATACACAGTTCTGCTTCTTTGAAGACCAACAGACAAGAGATCGTCCTAGAAAGTGACATGTGCCTGATGTAGACTTGCGATCAACTTTGTCACCAGCTGATACGTCCAAAACGTATCTATAATTTCTGCTTGCTCCATGCCTCTTTTGGGTGATATTGCTATGATATTTATACACTTCCATACACTTTTGATCATATTTGGACTAACCTATTAACTCAGTGCACCCAGTGCCAGTTTCTGTTTTCTGATGTTTTTGTATTTCAGGTTTTCCCATTACGAGAACTGCCAGAAAAATCCCGGAAAAATTATATAAAAAATCAGCGTTCCAGAAGGTTCCCGGTAGCCAAAGTACAGCCGGGGGGGCCACCAGGGCTCCAGGCGCCCTGATGGCGCGGCCCCCCCCTGGCCGCGCCGGGGGGGTGCCTGGGGCCCCCGAGCCTCGTCTGATGCCCCCCTTTGGCATATATTTATATCGCGTCCCGAAACCCTGGAGACGGGAACTCTTTTTCGCGATCTCATCTCTGTTCCGCCGCCGCCGCTTCCAAGATCGGGAGCACCAGGAGAACTCTTCCCGGCACCCTGCCGGAGGGGAGGATCACCACCGGGAGCTTCTCCACCACCATGGACGCCTCCCGGATGAGTTGTGAGTAGTCTTCCTTGGACCATGGGTCCATGACCAGTAGCTATGTGATGTTCTCCTCCCGTTCTTGTGCTTCACTAATTAGTCCTCGTGAGCTGCCCTACATGATCGGGGCACATATGTAATCCTTATGCTGTTGCTATGATGAGTTTGCTGGGATCCGATGGATTGTGAGATTATGTTCAGATTGTGTTTGAGTAATATATTTGACTCACTTCTTTTATATTTATGTTCGTAAGTAATTCTTGCATGTTCTCCGTTGTTATTTATTGCTTTGGCCAAGTAGTAGGTAGTGACTCCAAGAGGGAACGTTATGCTTGATTGTGGGTTCATGCCCCTCGATGACTAGCTTGAGTGACAGAAATATGAGTCTAGGGGATGTGTTGTTGCCACAAGGGGGAAAACAACGGTGCTAGTGCCCGCGGGTGCAAGGATTGTTTACTTTACGCAAAGTTCTTTTAATGCAGTTGTCTGTTGCTTTGAGTTTACACTATGGGTGGGACTCGCAACTTAATACCAGCGAGATGTTCTGGATAGATATCTCAAGGTGGATGATTAGTAGTAGATGCAGATGGATTTCGGTCTACTTACCTTGGCGTACCGCCCATGCTTTGAACCTCTACCTTTCTTGCAACATAGTTAGCATTGGTTTGCGCACATAATTCTGTCAATTGCCCAGCTGTAATTCGTTTACCTCACATAGCTGTTCTATCGTCTTTTGGGAGAGAGACATCACTAGTGAACATCATGAGACTCCGGTCCATATTACCATCATTGATCACATCCGCTATTTACTTTCCGTTTTACTTACTATCGCAGCAATACCTATCACTGTTATCACTTGCGTTTGATCCTTTGTAAACAACAAGGCCGGAGGGATTGACAACCTCTCTATACTCGTTGGGTGCAAAGTTATTTGTATCTGTGTGCAGGTCCACGTTGATTGCTAATATCTGGCGCCGTTAGCAGTTGACACCTTCTTGTTGAAACTGGGAGTCTCAGGGAAATCGATCCTTGGTATCTTTGCCAAGGGAAAACTTCCGCTACACTGCATCTCAAACCTTCCACTTGGGGTAACCAACGAGGGGCGAGAAGCCATCAAGCAAAGTTTTTTGGCGCCGTTGCCGGGGACTCCACTCTTCAGGATAGGGGAGTTGCACGCTATCTTTTACCTTTGCTTTTTAGTCTTGTTAGTTTACCTTTCAGTTTTGCTTTAGTATCTTTTATCGAAAATCACAAAAATAGTTATCTTGCTTGCTTGCTACTATGGGTTCCACCGAGAACACCAAGTTGTGTGACTTCACTAGTCACAACAACGATGACTTTATCTGCACACCTATCACTACACCTGCCACTTCAGCACCTTCGTATGAAATTAAACCTGCTTTACTGAACTTAGTCATGAAAGATCAATTCTCTGGTGCTGGAGATGATGCTGCTTTACACTTGAACATTTTTGTTGAACTTTGTGATATGCAAAAGTACCGAGAAGTAGACGGTGATATTGTTAAGCTTAAGCTTTTTCCTTTCTCCTTGAGAGGAGGAGCTAAAATTTGGTTTCAGTCTTTGCCTAGAAATAGCATAGATTCATGGGACAAGTGCAAAGATGCTTTTATTGGAAAATACTATCCACCTGCTAAAATTATCCAACTAAGAAGTAACATAATGAATTTTAAACAATTGGATAATGAACACGTTGCCCAAGCTTGGGAACGTATGAAATCTCTTATCAAGAACTGCCCTACTCATGGTTTGACTACTTGGATGGTTATCCAAACTTTTTATGCAGGCTTGAACTTTACCTCGCGGAACTTGTTAGATTCGGCCGCGGGAGGAACTTTTATGTCAACTAAACTTGGTGCTGCCACAAAGCTTCTCGATGAGATGATGACCAACTATTCCCAATGGCACACCGAACGCGCTCCAACAGGTAGGAAGGTAAACTCTGTCGAGGAGATTTCCTCCCTAAATGAAAAAGTTGACTTGATCATGTCTCTACTTTCGAAGCAATCTTCTGTTGATCCTCGTGATGTTCCTTTAAATTCTTTGATTGCTCAAGAACAAGTAGATGTGAATTTTATCTCTAGAAACAATTTCAACAACAATGCTTATAGGAGTAACTTTGGTAGCAATCCTAGACCGTTCCCCTCTAATTCTTATGGGAACAACAATGCTTATCCTAGCACCAAGAACTCCACTACTGAACTAGAGATTATGCTTAAAGATTTCATCACTACCCAAAAAGCTTTTAATAAGAGTGTAGGAGAAAAACTAACCAAACTAGATGATCTCTCTTCGAAGGTAGACAATTTAGCCAATGAGGTAGAATTTCTTAAAATTAAAACATCTCCTCTTGAGGAGACGAAGGTCACTCCTATGAATGCTATTCAAGTGCAAATTAATGAAAATATTAGGATGATGGCTAAACTTAAAGAGAGATGGGCTAGAGAAAGGGAGGAAGAAGATAGAATTAAGAGCCTTCCTACCCACCACACTGTTGCTACTATCCAAGTTGTTGAGGATATCCAAACTCTTAGCACCCAATGCACTCCTGGTCCCATTGGACCTATTAATGGTGATGCTATGACTATAGAAACTACCAAACAAGTGAACCTAAAGGACACCACTACCACCTTACTTGATAGTAGTGACCTTGATTTTGATAATTGCACTCTTACCGAAGTTATTGATTTCCTTCACAAGATGTCTAGAGATCCCCGCACTAGCACGCTTAACCTTGCCTTCACAGAGCATATCACTAATGCTCTTATCAAAGCTAGGGAGGAGAAACTTAGAGTAGAAGCCTCCATACCTAGAAAGCTAGAAGATGGTTGGGATCCTATGATTAAAATTAAGTTGAATAACTTCTCTTGCTATGCTTTATGTGATGTTGGTGCTAGTACCTCTGTTATGCCCAAAATAATATATGATATGCTTAAATTGAAACCTTTTGATTCTTGTTCTTTTGGTGTTCGTCTTGTTGATTCTTCCATAAAGAAACCTTTGGGGAGGATCGACGATGTTCTTATCATTGTCAATGACAACTATGTTCCCGTTGATTTTACTATTATGGATATTGCATGTGAACCTTCTTGTCCAATTATTTTGGGACGTCCTTTTCTACGCACCGTTGGTGCTATCATTGACATGAAAGAGGGGAATATAAAATTTCAGTTTCCTCTCAAGAAAGGGATGGAACACTTCCCTCGAAAGAAGATTAAGTTACCTTTTGAGTCCGTTATACGGGCTAGCTATTCTTTTACTCTTGATAAAACTTGATCTCTATGCATTATGCCTAGCTTAAAGGCATAAAAGAAAGCGCTTTTGGGAGGCAGCCCACATGAATAAAATTTTATTTTGCTTTTGTTGTGTCTTGATGTTGTTAACTACAGTAGCATTATCATTGTATCTTTGCTTTTCAATTTTGTGCCAAGTGTAGCCTCTGATTGCAAGAAAGTTCAAAAGTTGTGAGGTGCTGTCCAGGAAACAGATTCTGTCCTTGGATAGAAAAATTCGTATAAAATCACCAGATCATCTTTTTGGTCTGAATTTTTTCGACAGCGTGCTCTATATAATTGTCTTTCGTGCGTCTGTTCTGAGTTTTTTTATTAGAGTTGCGGAAGTGCCCCGAAAAAATCATTTACTACCTGCTGTTCTGTTTTTCACAGATTCTGTCCTGTTTTGCCTTTCCTTCATTTTGCAAGCCTAGAGCTTGCTTTTTCTTTGCAAAAACCTTTTGGCAATCTTGAGAAACAGTAGACCTTCAATAATATCCTTATTTCCAGCAAGGAACAATTATTTTATTATGGGTACTAACCTCGCTAATCAGATTATGATGAGTTATGTATGAAGGGAGTTTTCAAGTGTGCGAGGGAAGATGATAAAAAGATTCAGGAGTGTCAAACGCTCAAGCTTGGGGATGCCCCCATGCACCCCCAAGAAATATTCAAGGAGACTCAAGCGTCTAAGCTTGGGGATGCCCCCGTGCATCCCCTTCTCCATCAACATTATCAGTTCGTCTTTCGTTCCACTATATTTTTATCACTTCATGTGTTATGTGCTATGCTTGGAGCGTCTTGCTTTTAGTTTTCCTTTTTAGTTTTCCTTAGCTTTTCATAACGAGTCGGAACTCAGCTTTCTTTATGTGGGAGAGAAACACGCTCCACTTCGACCTAGAACATAACATAGAATTTTCATGTCTATCTTTGCTGTGTGTGTTCTTTGTCTTTCAATAGCTACTACCATGTTCAGCTCTTAGCATTCATGCTTATCTTTTTAAAGAGCTTTTGTTTAGTTGGTTGCTTGAACTCTCTTTAGTTATCATGCTTATCTTATTAAGAGAGTTTGCTTCTGTTGCATTGGTTGATATGTCTATGATAAAGATGCTACGTGCATAATGGTGCTTAGTAGTTCATGTTTCCTTATGGTTAGTCTCAAATAGCTGGGGGGTTTCCAACGTGTTATTGGAGTACCAACATGATTTGTTTGCATATGATGTGGTATGGTTTAGTAATATCTTCCTTCAAGAATTTATTTTGATTGACTTGGCGTATGCTCACGCATATTTAAGACTGTAAAGAAAGTTTGTCAAGCCTTGATGATCTTTTGTTTCTGAGTAGCGATATAACTTCCATGCCTGATTCAATGTTGCTTTGTCGCTCTGCATGATTATGACCGTCATTGCTCTCTTAGTTGGTCGCTCCCAGTCTTTTGCTAACCTCCACCTGTACTAAGCGGACTGACTGCGTGTGCATCCAAATTCTTTTAAACCAGTTATGCCATATGAGTCCACCATACCTTCCTACATGGTATTTACCTGCCATTCCTAACGGAGACTTGCATGTACCATCTCGAAATTATTCAAAGAAAAATGCATTCCTATTTTGTGCCTCTGTTATAAGTCCATGAGGAAGTAGTAGTTAATTCATAATCTTTTTAAGTTGGACAAGCTTCACCCCGGGATTGCATGTATAATGTGCAAACCCATAATACGAGAAGGAACTGGCATTGAGTGCGCCCGGCTCAAAACTAATATAACAAACAAACCCTCCTTCACGCTTTGTTCATGAGAAATTAGAAAACTTTGGCAGTGATAAACAAAGGAGATTAAGAGGATGTGATCGTCCTCATTCGGGAGCCGTTCCTCGAAACTTGTCCATCTCAAGAAGTGATTGAGTTGTGTGCTAGCATTCGTTGACGAAACATGCATGATCTAAAAAAATTATTACCTCTGTTTTTAAAACCAAGAGCTCTGGTACATGTTTTGTCTTTGTTTCCGACTACGGGTTTTCAACCTTGCCAACAAAAGCCACGATTCGAGAGTCTCCACCTTCTTTTAAAGCACCAACTACTGAGAGCATGATTGTCATTCTGAGTGTAATGTGCATTGTCCCAAAGTAGCATTGTCTTTTGCATGATTGTGATATCGTTTATTCTGAAATCATTGTATCTAGTCATCACTTAAACCTTGGAGGTGCCCCTGCATTTATGTTTTGCTTCACTAAAGGGGGCAAGCGAGATACCACTTTATCATATTTGCACACCATGCTCATTACAAATCTATTTGATGTTTCAGTATCATATTGTAAAACTTTCAGTTCTTTGTGATTTTCTCATGAGGCAACTTAATTACTACAGATTCATTGCCTCAGTAAGCTTTTGTCATATGACTATGAAAAGTCCTATATGGTTAATAGCATGTCACCACAGAAATTATTCTTGTTATCATTTACCTACTTGAGGACGAGCAGGAATTAAGCTTGGGGATGTTGATACGTCCAAAACGTATCTATAATTTCTGCTTGCTCCATGCCTCTTTTGGGTGATATTGCTATGATATTTATACACTTCCATACACTTTTGATCATATTTGGACTAACCTATTAACTCAGTGCACCCCAGTGCCAGTTTCTGTTTTCTGCTGTTTTTGTATTTCAGGTTTTCTCATTACGAGAACTGCCAGAAAAATCCCGGAAAAATTATATAAAAAATCAGCGTTCCAGAAGGTTCCCGGTAGCCAAAGTACAGCCGGGGGGGCACCAGGGCTCCAGGCGCCCTGGTGGCGCGGCCCCCCCTAGCCGCGCCGGGGGGGGCGCCTGGGCCCCCCGAACCTCGTCTGATGCCCCCCTTTGGCATATATTTATATCGCGTCCCGAAACCCTCGAGACGGGAACTCTTTTTCGCGATCTCATCTCTGTTCCGCCGCCGCCGCCGCTTCCAAGATCGGGAGCACCAGGAGGACTCTTCCCGGCACCCTGCCGGAGGGGAGGATCACCACCGGGAGCTTCTCCACCACCATGGACGCCTCCCGGATGAGTTGTGAGTAGTCTCCCTTGGACCATGGGTCCATGACCAGTAGCTATGTGATGTTCTCCTCCCGTTCTTGTGCTTCAGTAATTAGTCCTTGTGAGCTGCCCTACATGATCGAGGCACATATGTAATCCTTATGCTGTTGCTATGATGAGTTTGCTGGGATCCGATGGATTGTGAGATTATGTTCAGATTGTGTTTGAGTAATATATTTGATTCACCTCTTTTATATTTATGTACGTAAGTAATTCTTGCATGTTCTCCGTTGTTATTTATTGCTTTGGCCAAGTAGTAGGTAGTGACTCCAAGAGGGAACGTTATGCTTGATTGTGGGTTCATGCCCCTCGATGACTAGCTTGAGTGACAGAAACATGAGTCTAGGGGATGTGCTGTTGCCACAAGGGGGAAAACAATGGTGCTTGTGCCCGCGGGTGCAAGGATTGTTTACTTTACGCAAAGTTCTTTTAATGCAGTTGTATGTTGCTTTGAGTTTACACTATGGGTGGGACTCGCAACTTAATACCAGCGAGATGTTCTGGATAGATATCTCAAGGTGGATGATTAGTAGTAGATGCAGATGGATTTCGGTCTACTTACCTTGGCGTACCGCCCATGCTTTGAACCTCTACCTTTTTTGCAACATAGTTAGCATTGGTTTGCGCACATAATTCTGTCAATTGTCCAGCTGTAATTCGTTTACCTCACATAGCTGTTTTATCGTCTTTTGGGAGAGAGACATCACTAGTGAACATCATGAGACTCCGGTCCATATTACCATCATTGATCACATCCGCTATTTACTTTCCGTTTTACTTACTATCGCTGCAATACCTATCACTATTATCACTTGCGTTTGATCCTTTGTAAACGACAAGGCCGGAGGGATTGACAACCTCTCTGTACTCGTTGGGAGCAAAGTTATTTGTATCTGTGTGCAGGTCCACGTTGATTGCTAATATCTGGCGCCGTTAGCAGTTGACACCTTCTTGTTGAAACTGGGAGTCTCAGGGAAATCGATCCTTGGTATCTTTGCCAAGGGAAAACTTCCGCTACACTGCATCTCAAACATTCCACTTGGGGTAACCAACGAGGGGCGAGAAGCCATCACCAGCATAATCAGCATCTGAGAATCCAACTAGATCAAATTCTGAGCCCTTTGGATACCATAATCCTAGTGTTGGGGTGTAAGCCAAATATCGAAGTATTCGCTTCACAGCTAAGTGATGCGACTCCTTTGGTGCCGCTTGATATCGAGCACACATGCAAACACTAAGCGTAATATCTGGCCTAGATGCACATAAATAAAGCAAAGAACCAATCATGGTTCGGTATACCTGTTGATCAAACTCTTTACCATTGGCGTCGGGACCCAGATGGTGTTTAGCAGGCTTAGGCGTCGAGTACCCTTTGAAGTCTTGCATTCGAAACTTCTTCAGGCAGTATTTAAGGTACTTCTCTTGAGATATGAAGATGATGTTGTTTTGCTGACGAATTTGAAGACCAAGGAAGAACTTCAGCTCACCCATCATGGACATCTGATATTGCTCTTGCATCATGTGACCAAACTCATCACTGTATCTTTTGTCAGTGCAGCCGAAGATAATGTCGTCCACATAGATTTGGCAGACAAATAGTTCTTCATCATATGTCTTCGTGAAGAGTGTGGGATCTAGGGATCCAGGTTTGAAGCCTTTGCTCTTCAAGAAGTCTTTGAGTGTGTCATACCAAGCACGAGGCGCTTGCTTGAGGCCATATAGTGCCTTGTTGAGTTTGTATACCATATCAGGACGTTTTGGATCTTCAAAGCCAGGTGGTTGTGCAACATACACCTCTTCTTCAATCCTTCCATTGAGAAAGGCACTCTTTACATCCATTTGATACAGAAGTATGTTGTGATGATTTGCATAGGCTAGCAGTATACGAATAGCTTCAAGTCTAGCCACAGGAGCAAATGTTTCATCGAAGTCAATCCCTTCGACTTGAGTGTATCCTTGAGCAACGAGACGAGCTTTGTTTCTGACCACTTGACCATGCTCATCTTGCTTGTTGCGATAGATCCATTTTGTGCCTATTATGTTGTGCTTTCGAGGGTCAGGACGCTTAACAAGTTCCCACACGTTGTTCAACTCAAACTGTTGAAGCTCTTCTTGCATTGCTTGAATCCATTCAGGTTCCATAACAGCTTCAGGAACTTTCTTAGGTTCTGATATTGATACAAATGCAAAGTGCCCACAGAAATTTGCAAGTTGTGTTGCTCTTGAACGAGTAAGTGGACCAGGAGCATTTATGCTGTCAATTATCTTCTCAACTTGCACTTCATTTGCAACACGAGGATGAGCTGGATGAAGATTTTGCACTTGCTGTACATTGTCATCATTAGGAGGGTTGTCTTCAGGCTGAGCATTGTCGTCAGGTTGAGTTGGAGCAGAGATGGTGAGTTCCTCATCAGGTTGTGCTTCAGCAGGCATGATCTCACCGGTTCCCATTAGCTTGATAGATTCATTTGGTGAAGCCTCATCTAGCACATTTGATAGGGTCTCTCTTTGTGAACCATTTGTCTCATCAAAACGCACATCCATAGTTTCAACTATTTTATAGAGAAAGATGTTGAAGACTCTGTAGGAGTGTGAGTCCTTTCCATATCCGAGCATGAAGCCTTCATGTGCTTTCGGTGCAAACTTTGACTTGTGATGTGGATCCTTGATCCAGCACTTAGCTCCAAATACTCTGAAGTAACTTACGTTAGGCTTCTTCCTAGTGAGGAGTTCATAGGACGTTTTCTTCGGAAGCTTGTGAAGATAAACACGGTTGATGATATGGCATGCAGTATCAATAGCTTCGCGCCAAAACCTTCTTGGTGTCTTGTATTCGTCGAGCATCGTTTGAGCCATCTCAATTAGAGTTCTGTTCTTCCGCTCAACGATCCCATTTTGCTGAGGTGTATACGAGGCTGAGAATTCATGAGTGATTCCCATTGTATCCAAATAAAGATCAAGGCCAGTGTTCTTGAACTTAGTGCCATTGTCACTTCTGATATGCTTGATCTTGACGCCATAGTTGTTCATGGCACGGTTGGCGAAGCGTCTGAAGACATCTTGCACTTCAGTCTTGTAGAGTATTATGTGCACCCATGTGTATCTTGAATAATCATCAACAATGACAAAGCCATAGAGACAGGCTGTGGTAGAGCACGTGGAGTAGTGAGTAGGGCCAAATAAGTCCATGTGAAGCAGCTCGAAGGGTTTGGATGTCGTCATGATTGTCTTCGAGGGATGCTTGGCTCTAGTCATCTTCCCAGCTTCACAGGCACCACATAGATGATCTTTCTTGAACTTGACTTCCTCGATGCCTATGGCATGCTTCTTCTTTGCGAGAGTGAGCAAGTTCCTCATGCCAGCATGTCCTAGCCTCCGATGCCAGAGCCAGCACTCTGAAGCTTTTGCTAGAAGACATACGGCCATCTGTGGTCCAGCTGAGAAATCTACCATATATAGATCACCTTTTCTGTATCCTTCAAATACTAAAGACTTGTCAGATTCCATCAATACAAGGCAACGAAATTTACCAAAGATCACAATCATGTTTAAGTCACAAAGCATTGAGACAGACATTAAGTTGAAACCAAGAGATTCAACAAGCATGACTTTATCCATGTGCTGATCTCTTGAGATTGCAACTCTACCTAGACCCAACACTTTGTTTTTACCAGTATCAGCAAATGTGATGTGACTCTTGTTAGATGGACGTAAGGTTGAGTCCATGAGAAGATTTCGATCTCCAGTCATATGATTTGTGCATCCGCTGTCCATAATCCATTCTGAAGACTTTGGTGTCACTCCCTACAATGCAGTTAGGAGGATAGGCTTCACCAAAAGCCATTATGAAGCATAAACATTTGATGTATAAGTGGATTATGAAAGCTTAGACCCAAGTTAGGACTGATAAGATGTTTAGCAAGTGATTCATGAGCACTATGAGCAGTAAGTCATTTTGGGCATTTGATCTTGTGCCCTACAAGTGTTTTAAGTCCCCAGCAATAGCATCAGACGCCTTTGATTTTCGGCTGGAGACCTTTCCCTGTAAGAGAAAGTTAGTTCTTCTTAACCACCCACATCTTCAGGGGTGGCTTAGAAGCAATGAGTCTAAGAGCAGGATCTGAGAATTTTGGCTTTGGAGCCCTAGCAAATAATCTTGCAGGAGGAGAATAATACTCATAAGAATAGGCAGAAAAATTCTTTGTTTTATGAATATAGCGGTTTGAAGAAACACACTCATATTCATGGTTCTGAGTATGGTTTACCTGCAAAACATTCGCGTTAGGGTGACTCAGGTGAGTCCTTTGTCTGTATGAAGCCTTAGGACCATATGAAGCCTTTGGTCTGGGGTTTGTCTTCTTCCCGAGAAGTGTCATGATGACTTTTGCTGGATGTTTCTCTAGACAACCTTTGGGTACCCAGATCTTCTTCATAGGTGGCCCGTTCATACAGTTAGTACCAATGTACCTGGCAAACACTTCACCATTTTGATTCTTAAACAGCTTATAGTTTGCATCAAATGATTCATCAATGATAAGAGGATTAGCACAAGTGAATCCAGATAGGGTAGATGGATCCACTGAAGGTTCCTTTGCAGCAACCCATGTGGTTTTGGGATACTGCTCAGGCTTCCAGTATGAACCATCAACATTCATTTTCCTGTCAAACCCAACACCCTCTTTCCTAGGGTTTTGGTTCAGTATATGCTTTTTGAGAACATCACATAGAGTCTGATGCCCTTTGAGGCTTTCGTACATCCCTGTTTCAAGCAAAGTCTTCAACCTAGCATTTTCATCAGCAATAGTAGTGGTATCCTCAGTAGAGGGGTTAGTTACCACATCAGTAGTTGAAGATATTGCAACAGTGGCAGCAGTAGAACATTCAGCAACAAATGTAGCGTTATCACGCTCAATGCATTTTAGACATGGTGGTTCAAACTCTTCGTGAGTGGAGCTGATCAGTTGTGCGCGGAGTGACTCATTTTCTTTTTGAAGATCTTCATGAGCCGCTTTCAATTTCTCAAGTTCTCGCTTCCTTTGAATGTAATCGTGGGAAAGCTTTTCATGAGTTTTCGAGAGCGATTCATAAAGACCTTCAAGTTCCTTGTACTTAACATGAAGATTTTTTATGTCTTTCAATTAAGGACTGAGAACGGGTCATTTTTGCGTCCAACAGGTAATCGCTTTTGTCTAACAGTTTTTGAATATGTTCCATGGCTTTCTGCTGTTCAGTGGAAATTTTAGCAAGTGTTTTGTAGCTAGGTTTTGATTCACAATCAGAGTCATCTTCACTAGATGTTTGAAAGTAAGCATCGCGTGATTTTACCTTGGCACCGCGTGCCATGAAGCAGTAGGTGGGAGCAGAGTCGTCGTCCTCATCAACAATGTTGGGGACGGGGCCATTGTCTTTGGTGTTGAAGTTGGACTTGGCCACGTAGGCAGTGGCTAGAGCCAGACTCGCAACACCAGAATCAGACTCCTCCTCCGACTCCACCTCCGCCTCTTCAGAAGCAGACTCCTCCTCTGAATCCATCTCCTTGCCAACAAACGCGCGAGCCTTGCCAGATGAATTCTTCTTGTGTGATGAATACTTTGATGAAGAGTTGGAAGAAGACTTTGAGTATTTCTTCTTTTTCTTGTCATCAGAATCATATTCCTTGCTCTTCTTCCTCTTCTTCTCATTGTCCCACTAAGGACACTCAGAGATGTAGTGACCAGGTTTCTTGCACTTATGACATGTTCTCTTCTTGTAGTCATGGGTAGATGCTTCATCATTTCTTGAGCTGGATCGTGAAGACTTTCTGAAGCCTTTCTTCCTAGTGAATTTCTGGAACTTCTTCACAAGCATGGCAAGCTCCTTTCCAATGTCTTCAGGATCATCAGAACTACAGTCAGATTCTTCTTCAGATGAAGAAACAGCCTTTGCCTTTAAGGCGCGAGATCTGCCATAGTTGGGACCATAGATGTCACGTTTCTCAGATAGCTGGAACTCATGTGTGTTGAGCCTCTCAAGTATGTCAGACGGATCGAGAGTCTTCAAGTCAGGGCGTTCTTGAATCATCAGGGCAATGATATCAAATGAGCTGTCAAGTGATCTCAGGAGGGTTTTCACGATTTCATGCTTGGTGATCTCAGTGGCGCCAAGTGCTTGAAGCACATTAGTGATGTCGGTGAGACGATCGAATGTGTGCTGGACATTTTCATTGTCATGTCTTTTGAAGCGATTGAAGAGATTGCGAAGGACGTTGATCCTTTTATCTCTCTGGGTTGAGACTCCTTCGTTGACCTTTGAGAGCCAGTCCCATACTTCCTTTGACGTTTCCAGAGCGGAAAGTAGACTACACTAGACAAGCCATAGTCATGTATTCAATGAAGTGAAAGCACGAAGACTAATAGCAGCTAGGCAGTAGGGATCAAGATGGAAGAAGGAATGAAGCCAATCACAACAAGTAGATACTCAGTGAAGTCAATCAGATACGGCAAGCAGGCAATGACTTCACAACATAGGACAGTAAGTAAAGGGAAGGATAGGATAGAACTAGTAGCTCGGGGAGGATAGTGATTTGTTAGACCAGTTCTAGTTGCTGTGACAACTGTACGTCTGGTTAGGGAGGCTGAGATTTAACTCTGAAGACCGCGTCTTCACCTTATTCCCCTTGAGCTAAGGACACCTAGTCCTCGCCCAATCACTCTGGTAAGTCTTCAAGGTAGACTTCCAAACCTTCACAGACTTCGTTCACCGACGATCCACAATGACTCTAGGATGCTCAGAACGCGACGCCTAACCGTCTGGAGGAAACACAGTCCTCAAGTGTAATAAGTCTTCAGGTCACACAGACAGAAAGACTTCAGTGATGCCTAACACTCTTTGGCTCTGGATGTTTTGGCTTTATCCTCGCAAGGAATTCTCTCTCAAAAGCTTCGGAGGTGGGTTGCTCTCAAACGACAAAAGCCGTGTAATAACTCTGAGCAGCCACCAATTTATGGTGTAGGGGGTGGGCTATTTATAGCCACTGGGCAACCCGACCTGATTTGTCCGAAGTGACCCTGGGTCACTAAGGAACTGACACGTGTTCCAATGGTCAGATTTCAAACACTCACACGGCAACTTTACTTGGGCTACAAGGAAAGCTGACTCATCCAACTCTGGATAAGATTTGCTCTCATTGTCTTCGCTCGAAGACATAGGATTTGGTTGAGCATCACTTCAGTCACTCTGACTTAGATCACTTGGACCCCAATTAACAGTACGGTGGTTCCTATGACTCAACAAAGAAGAAACGGAAACAACGAAATGTTTAAGTCTTCTCTCTCCATAGTCTTCACACAATGTCTTCTCTTGTCATAGTCTTCAATAGGATTATCTTCATATACCACCACTGATGTCAATGTCTTCATACATTTTTAGGGGTCATCTCCGGTAGGTAAACCGAATCAATGAGGGACTACTACCTGTGTTATCCTGCAATTCTCACAAACACATTAGTCCCTCAGCCAGGTCCTAAGGCTTCATATGGTCCTAAGGCTTCATACAGACAAAGGACTCACCTGAGTTACCCTAACGCGGATGTTTTGCAGGGAAACCATACTCAGACCCATGAATATGTGCGTGTTTCTTCAAACCGCTATGTTCATAAATCGAAGAATTTCTCTGCCTATTCTTATGAGTATTATTCTCCACCTGCAAGACTATTTGCTAGGGCCCCAAAGCCAAAATTCTCAGATGCTGCTCTTACACTCATTGCTTCTAAGCCACCCCTGAAAATGTGGGTGGTTAAGAAGAACTAACTTTCTCTTGCAGGGAAAGGTCTCCAGCCTATAATCAAAGGCTTCTGATGCTATTGCTGGGGACCTAAAACACTTGTAGGGCACAAGATCAAATGCCCAAAATGACTTACTGCTCATACTATTCATAAATCACTTGCTGAACATCTTATCAGTCCTAACTTTCATCTAAGCTTTCATAATCCACTTATGCATCAAATGTTTATGCTTCACAATGGCTTTTGGTGAAGCATATCCTCTTAACTGCATTGTAGGGAATGACATCAAAGTCTTCAGAATGGATTATGGATAGCGGATGCACAAATCATATGACTGGTGATCGAAATCTTCTCATGGACTCAACTTTACGTCCATCTAACAAGAGTCACTTCACATTTGCTGATACTGGTAAAAGCAAAGTGTTGGGTCTAGGTAGAGTTGCAATCTCAAGGGATCAGCACATGGATAAAGTCATGCTTGTTGAATCTCTTGGCTTCAACTTAATGTCTGTCTCAATGCTTTGTGACTTAAACATGATTGTGATCTTTGGTAAATTTCGTTGCCTTGTACTAATGGAATCTGACAAGTCATTAGTATTTGAAGGATACAGAAAAGGTGATCTGTATATGGTAGATTTCTCAGCTGGACCGCAAATGGCCGTATGTCTTCTAGCAAAAGCTTCAGAGTGCTGGCTCTGGCATCGGAGGCTAGGACATGCTGGCATGAGGAACTTGCACACTCTCGCAAAGAAGAAGCATGTCATAGGCATCGAGGAAGTCAAGTTCAAGAAAGATCATCTATGTGGTGCCTGTGAAGCTGGGAAGATGACTAGAGCCAAGCACCCCTCGAAGACAATCATGACGACATCCAAACCCTTCAAGCTGCTTGACATGGACTTATTTGGCCCTACTCACTACTCCACATTCCCTACCACAGCCTGTCTCTATGGCTTCGTCATTGTTGATGATTATTCAAGATACACATGGGTGCACATAATACTCTACAAGACTGAAGTGCAAGATGTCTTCAGACGCTTCGCCAACCATGCCATGAACAACTATGGCATCAAGATCAAGTATATCAGAAGTGACAATGGCACTGAATTCAAGAACACTGGCCTCAATCTTTATCTGGATGAGATGGGAATCACTCATGAATTCTCAGCCCCGTATACACCTCAGCAAAATGGGATTGTTGAGCGCAAGAACAGAACTCTAGTTGAGATGGCTCGAACGATGCTCGATGAATACAAAACACCAAGAAGGTTCTGGCCCGAAGCTATTGATACTGCATGCCATATCATCAACCGTGTTTATCTTCACAAGCTTCTGAAGAAAACATCCTATGAACTCCTCACTGGAAAGAAGCCAAATTTAAGCTACTTCAGAGTATTTGGAGCTAAGTGCTGGATTAAGGATCCTCATCATAAGTCAAAATTTGCACCCAAAGCTCATGAAGGCTTCATGCTCGGATATGGAAAGGACTCACACTCCTACAGAGTCTTCAACATTTTTCTCTATAAAACTGTTGAAACTGTGGATGTGCGGTGTGGTGAGACAAATGGTTCACAAAGAGAGTCCCTACCAAATGTGCTAGATGAAGGTTCACCAAATGAATCTATCAAGCTAATGGGAACTGGTGAGATCATGCCTTCTGAAGCACAACCTGATGAGGAACTCATCATCTCTGCTCCAAATCAACCTGACGACAATTCTCAGCCTGAAGACAACACTCCTGATGAAGACAATGTACAGCAAGAGCAAAATCTTCATCCAGCTCATCCTCGTGTTGCAAATGAAGTACAAGTTGAGAAGATAATTGATAGCATAAATGCTCCTGGTCCACTCACTCGCTCAAGAGCAACACAGCTTACAAATTTCTGTGGGCACTTTGCTTTTTTCTTAATATCTGAACCCAAGAAAGTTGATGAAGCTTTTATGGAGCCTGAATGGTTTCAAGCAATGCAAGAAGAGCTTCAACAGTTTGAGCTGAACAATGTGTGGGAACTTGTCAAGCGTCCTGATCCTCGAAAGCACAACATAATAGGCACAAAATGGATCTATCGCAACAAGCAAGATGAGCATGGTCAAGTGGTCAGAAACAAAGCTCGTCTCGTTGCTCAAGGATACACTCAAGTTGAAGGGATTGACTTCAATGAAACATTTGCTCCTGTGGCTAGGCTTGAAGCTATTCGTATACTGCTAGCCTATGCAAATCACCACAACATACTTCTATATCAAATGGATGTAAAGATTGCCTTTCTCAATGGAAGAATTGAAGAAGAAGTGTATGTTGCACAACCACCTCGCTTTGAAGACCCAAAACGTCCTGATATGGTATACAAGCTCAACAAAGCACTGTATGGCCTCAAACAAGCGCCTCGTGCTTGGTATGAAACTCTCAAAGACTTCCTGAAGAGCAAAGGCTTCAAACCTGGATCCCTAGACCCCACACTCTTCACGAAGACATATGATGATGAGCTATTTGTCTGCAAAATCTATGTGGATGACATTATCTTCGGCTACACGGACAAGAAATATAGTGATGAGTTTGGTCACATGATGCAAGAGCAATATCAAATGTCCATGATGGGTGAGCTGAAGTTCTTCCTTGGTCTTCAAATTCGTCAGCAAAGCAACGGCATCTTCATATCTCAAGAGAAGTACCTCAAAGATTGCCTGAAAAAGTTTGGAATGCAAGACTGCAAAGGGTACTCAACGCCAATGCCTGCTAAACATCATCTGGGTCCCGACGCCAATGGTAAAGAGTTTGATCAACAGGTATACCGCTCCATGATTGGTTCTTTACTTTATTTATGTGCATCTAGGCTAGATATTATGCTTAGTGTTTGCATGTGTGCTCGATATCAAGCGGCACCAAAGGAGTCGCATCACTTAGCTGTGAAGCGAATACTTCGATATTTGGCTTACACCCCAACACTAGGATTATGGTATCCAAAGGGCTCAGATTTTGATCTAGTAGGATTTTCAGATGCTGATTATGCTGGTGACAAAGTTGATCGCAAGTCCACATCAGGCACATGTCACTTTCTAGGACGATCACTTGTCTGTTGGTCTTCAAAGAAGCAGAACTGTGTATCACTTCTGAATCTGAATACATTGCTGCTGGATCTTGCTGCGCTCAGCTTCTCTGGATGAAGCAAACACTCAAGGACTATGGAGTCCATCTGAAGCATGTGCCACTCTACTGTGATAATGAAAGCGCCATCAAGATTGCCAACAACCCAGTTCAGCACTCAAAGACAAAGCACATTGAAATTCGTCATCACTTTCTCAGAGATCATGTTATGAAGGAAGATATTGATATCATACACGTCAACACTGAAGAGCAACTGGCAGATATCTTCACAAAGCCCTTGGATGAGAAAAGGTTTTGCAAGTTGCGGTGTGAGCTAAATATCTTAGAATCCTCAAATGTCCTGTAATCAGGCACACATCCTAACACTTATGCCTATTGATGACTTAGATGTACAACACACGAAGTAAAGTATATCTTCAATCAATGAAGACTTACATTCTAAGTGTGAATACATTAACATGGAGTTTGACTTCGGAGCGCCACGATAATTGTGCGTCGTGTCTGGGTCTAATACTTCCTATACGGTGGGTAACGCCACCACCAAATTCTTGTTTGAAGTGTTTCTCGTGGCGTTACATTTGCAAAGTCTTCGCACTTGGTTTGTCTTCATATAGGACACACACACACACACACACACACACACACATATATATATATATATATATATATATATATATATATATATATATATATATATATATATATATATATATATATATATATAATTGTGTTCTGTCCTCAACAGCATTCGCTTATAGCTATGTCTTCGTAATTGGATCTTTTGGACTAAGTGAATGTGATCGGACCCTAACCTCTCTATGCTTTCTCATCTCACACTCTGTCTGTCCAAATCATATGCATTCTGTTGAAAGTGTCGAATATCTTCTGTGCGTCCTTGTCAGCAGAAGATATGGAGACAAACTTTAAATATGATTTTAATGCTCCACCCTTTATGCCTGAAACCCGGAGAAGCCGGAACGACCACTCCGACAGTCGTGGTGAACGTGGGATCGTGGGACAACTCCCAATGTGTTACATGAATGCCACGTGTCACTCGTACGTGAACCGTCAGGGGCACCTGCGTAATTGTGCTGTGCCGTCTCCCATGCTTATAAATGCATGTCCCATCACGGTCAAAAGATTCTTCTACCACCTCCCCACCTCGACGAACCCTAGCGCCTCCGCTAGCTTTCGACGACGCCGGCGACGAAGCGCTTCGCTGCCGCAACTTTGTCGACGCCGTCCTCACGCCGGTCGCGGACATCTTCTACTCTGCTGTCGCCGTAGCTGTCCTCCGTCGCCAAGTTAGGGCACAGAAGACCGAACTGCTGGGCATCCAACTCCTCTCCGTCTAAGCAGTTCATCGTGTGGTAAATAAAACTTGCTTTTTACCATCTTCTAGATCCATAAAGATTCATCTATTTTACCACAAGAAGTTTCTGCCTACTTAGATATATAGATCTATCCTGTCTGCATCTCATATCTTGCCTAGTACATTCACATATGCTTCAACCATAGTTAGATTCCTCACTTGTACCTATTCGTGGATTCGTACAAATCTGGAACCAACTCTCATGAGTGAATGTCTTCGCACTATGAGGTCAAAGACTTCAAAACTGTTTTAATCTTCAAAACTTCTGAGAATGCATATGACATCTTCCCCTTCCCTCGCATCTCTAATGCTGTCACAGGTACATGTCCGAGGGAGAATCCCTTGGTTCTCATAGTCTGCATTCATTTGCAGAGTTTTTGCAGCGTCACATTCACTCCCCTGAAGACAGTTCCTATCTGACCAGCAGACCAAAGCATTCGCCTGTTTTGAAGCCATTCAGTTTGAAGCCCTTCAGGTTGAAGCAAATGGCAACTGACAAGACAATTAGAAAGGGTGGCAGACAGCGCCGTGGCAACACCTCCATTGACTTGCCTCCTAATCTTAGTGAGATATACAAGACTGATCCTGAGGAGGATTATAATCAGAGGAAGACACGAATCCAATGGATTCGAAGATACTGGGCTGAACAGTGGTTTAAGTACAGGTTCGTGACCCAAGAGTATGCTGAGAAGAACGCCATCAAGCATCCATGGGGAGATATCACTTATAAAAATCTTCCCCCCAAGACTCGTGTTGAAGCCATTGCTCAAGGCTTCTATCCTTGCATGGTCAGAGGGCCTCAGTCTGCTGATGCTGATCCAAGCTCTTTGCTCTGGTGTCGCGACGATAATCTGTTCAAGCGAAATCTTCAATTCGCCAAGAACTCGGCCAAAGAGAACAAGAAGCTTTGGGGATTAGACTTCAATCCTGGCCCCTCTGCGCCCCGCGCTGATGGCACGTGCTAAGCTGAACCGAATCTGGTTGGGCCCTTCTACAACTTAGAAGGCCTCATCAGTCACATAAGGGTTCAAGGGGCGGATGTGGATCAGCCTGAAGCAGATGCTGATTCTGAAGAAGCACCTGCAATGCCGAAGCCCAAGAAGAAGAAAACAAAGGCTTCGAAGACAACTCCTCCAATTGCTTCTAGAGTGAAGCCTTTGGCCACTGCTCCACCTGCACCAAGTGTGCAATCTGAGGAACACTCTCGTATCTCCAAGAGCAGACAGCTGAAGAGGAAGCCATCACGCAACCCCAGTCCAGCTCTCACTCCTAATGCAGTGCTGAAGACTGCCAATGATGCCCTTGATCTCTCAAGTGATGAAGATCTTGGAGATGATGCTCTGGAGCTATTGATCAAGAGCAAGCAAGATGCTGAAATCTTCAATGATTTTCCGCTTTTTGACGTTGAAGTGCTCAATAACTTCATTGACGAATGGTTTGACACACCCAACCTGAGCTTCGACGATCTTCAACTTCCAGTTGGCCTCAGCGTCTCCTTCCATGGCGCCATTGCTTCTGAGCTGGCTCTGGCTCAGAGAATTGTGGAGCTGAAGCAAAAGATAGACTATGAAAAGGCTCAGTTCAAGAAGCATGTGGACAAGCTCAGCGTGCAAGAAATTCAAAACTTCAAGGTTATGATGCACGAGCTCAAGGAAGCCTTTCGCCAGCGGCATGATGAAGCCAAAAGTTCTCGTGAGCGAATCAAGGACTTGGTTATCAAATGCGTTCAAGCGTTCAATGAAGCTGAAAAGCGCAAGGCTCTTGGGCGTCCTGGCATTGACCCACGGATGGCTGCCAAGAAGAAGAAGACGCAACCTATGCCCGAAGCTGAAGAATCTAAGCAGGAAATGCCTCGCGTAGTCTTCCCTGCTAGCATGACTGGCACAAAGCCTAAGGCAACCCCAACCGCTTCAAAGCTCAAGAAGACTAAGGTGGCTGAAGCAGAAGCTCGCAAGCGCAAGCAATCTACTGAAGAAGCTCCACCCACCAAGAAGCGCAAGACCAAGAAGGATAAGGCTGCTTCCAAAGAGCCTATCTTTGTCGAGCCTATCTCTGTTGCTCACCCTGCATCTGCCCAAAGAGAACGTCGAATGACTGTTCATGAGACTTCTCCCACAGAGGTTGAAGACATTCCAGCTGTTGACCCCACCGCAGCTGAAGACATTGGTCCTCAAGACAATGTTGAAGATGATGAAGTCCTTCCTCAGATCGAATACAACATTGACTCTTCGCCTGTTCTCACGAACAGCGAACGCATCGGCATTGGTCGTCCATTGACGCCAATCGCTCAGGATGACTCGTGGGCTGATCACCCACAGGATACACAAGCCACACCTCAGCAAACTCAAGCACCAGTACGGTGCTTCAATATGAAGACTTTGAGGCCCAACAACCTCCATCCCCTCAGGCGTCGCCAGCTTTTCGCAGGCTTCGCAAAGGACCAAGGCCTCAAGTCATCGCCCCAAGTGTTCCAGAAGGAGTAGAGCAACCATCTGCACCTGATGCTGCTCCTATTGTGAACCCCTCAGAATCTGAAGCCAAAGCGGCTGAAGATATTCCGGCTGCATCAGCCGAAGAAGAACCACCCCAAGGAGAAGAACAACCCCAAGTTGAAGAAGAACGTACTGCCACACCCCCTGTTCTCGAGGAGAACGTGTCCGACCCTCCAGCTCCTGAAGTGGAGGCTACAAATTCAGAGGCTGCCACCACCAACATTGAAGCCAATGACGTGGTCATGGCTGAAGCTAATATGGCACCTGAAGACACAGTGGCGCCTGAAGTGACTGCGCCTGAAGAGAGTGCTACTGAAGCCAGTGTTGTGCCTGAAGCCAGTGTTGCGCCTGACGCCGATGCTGCACCTGAAGCAAATCTGCAGCTTGAAGATAATGCCTCTGCTCCTGTTCCGCCTCCACGGCCCCATACCATTGAGCAAGCATACAACAAGGATGATCAGCTTGTTACTGTCCGGTGGCCCATTCTGATTCCGCCACCTACCACTGAACCACGTGTTGCTGGTCCTCAGTTTGATCATCATGTTGCTCACAGGCCCCAAGTTCAGAAGGCTAAGCCAAGACTGCCAAGGTTTCCAGGTATAGCAACCTCTTCAGGGTCACTCAATGCAAATAGCTTCACTGCGCACAACACCTTCTTTGACAGCGCCAAGAACCCATATTCCAAGCCAAGAATATCATCAGATAGGTTCTGGAGCCATCAGCAGCGCAGCTACTACTCAAGAGTACTCTATGATCAAGGGCGCATTTCCCCTCATATGCGTCTTGACACTGAAGCTATTGCTGGTCTGCCTTGCCTGGAGGAAGCTCTTGACTGCTTCCGTGATGCTGGCCTGCTCAATTTTGTAACTGATAAAGAGCATTGGAATGAAGAGCTGCTTCTGCAATTCTATGCAACACTCCACATCCGAGGCTACAGCAGGGATCCGAAGACATGGGTCCTTGAGTGGATGACAGGCAATGTGCATCATGAAGCTAAAGCCTTTGATCTCATTGAGCTTACTGGCCTGCCCACTCCAGGAGATCTATATGAACCTGGCTGTCAGTTGCACACTGAAGCCTTAGAGAGTATATTTCAGAAGCGCCAGCCCAACATGAGCCAAATGCTCAGCATGATGAAGCCTCTGCCAAGTGATGCTGAATATCCTAAGGAATTCTTTGTTGAAGACCTAGAGTGCCTGCCACGCACCATCTATCACATCATAAGGCGTACTCTATGGCCAATCAAAGGACATTCTTCGTCAGCCAAGCTTGAAGGCACTATGAAGACTTTGGTCTTCTACATCTTCAATGGCATCAGCTTCAATGCTCAAGATTTCTTCATTAGGCAAATGGCTATGTCTGGAGCTGATCTATTTGGTCTGAAATTTTATGCCCCTTGGATAATGCGCCTCATCAAGTTGCATTCAGCTGTCACCTATCAGCCCTCTGCTCGCAACCATCAGATTTTCTTGCCTGGGGTTGATATGTCAGCTGAAGCCATCTACCAAGAGCCTGCTAAAGAGCCTGTTAGTCTTCACAACGCTGATCACCAGAGATTCACTCAGCAGATTGAAGGAGTTCCAGCAGTCTCACGCGTTTATCCTCTGGCTGGTCGTACTCGTCTACCTCAACACGCTGAAATCGAAGCCACTGAAAGAACCATCGCTCAAAGGCCTCAGAAGCGATCTCGTGTCCTGAATAACCGAGAGCTTCTAGTAGCCCTTCATCAGAAACAGGACAAGCATCACCTCTGGTTAAAGCGTCAGATGCAAAGCCTCTTGGTGGATGTCAATCGCATTCGCAATCTTCCACCAAGAATGCCTTTGTTGCTCATGAAACATGTCGGAGGTCTTGGAAGAGTTTGACCCTGCTGAGTGCTGAAGCGGATCTTCAAGACGATGGCTTCACAGAGAGATTCAAGTTTGACAACACTCCTCCCAGGACTGATGTTAGGCGTCGAACTCCATCTCTTGAAGATTCTGAATACTCCTCCTCCGCTGCAACAATTGACGCCAGGGTGATCGACGATCAAGATGATGCTACTTCACCGCCTCCTACTTCAGCGCGCATCGACACTGCACCAACTACTTCTACACCGCCAAACAACAACACCGACCCTGCATCCTCTTCTGCTCCAACTGGGAACGAGTAGAGGCTCTATGTCTTCAAACCTTTTTGGTCCTTACTGACAAAAGGGGGAGAAGCATCTGAGTTGATAGTCTTCAAGCGGGTCCATATGGGCGGGTGCTTTATAATTTGCCTAGTGTTTACAACTCTCGTTTTGCTACATTTGGTTCTTTGAGTTGTAACACTTAAACTGATGGTCGTCTGCTACGTTTTTATGCTACTCTGTAATGCGATGATAAATTCCGCATCTGCTATCTTATATTCCGCACTTAGTCATTATTGCAGACGTCCATCTTTCATTATGCATGTCATTATCTTCGACATATCAATTGTGCATGATAAATTGTCTTCATAAGTTGAAGAGGATCTCCACAAGTACAACCTGCCATGTGCATTTGCATTCAAAGGCAAATCAACTATATGCACATCTTCAGGGGGAGCCTTTTGCTACTTACGAAGACAATACCTTTATCCTTTACAATTTCACATATCTTTATCCCCGTTGAAAACTTCAACCAGTTTGTCATCAATCACCAAAAAGGGGGAGATTGTAAGTGCATCTAGTGCCACCCCTAGTTGGTTTTGGAGTATTGACGGCAAACCTGGTTGAGGGACTAATGTGTTTGTGAGAATTGCAGGATAACACAGGTAGTAGTCCCTCATTGATTCGGTTAACCTACCGGAGATGACCCCTAATAATGTATGAAGACATTGATATCAGTGGTGGTATATGAAGATAATCATATTGAAGACTATGACTTGAGAAGACATTGTGTGAAGACTATGGAGAGTGAAGACGTAGATGTTTCGTTGTTTCCTTTTCTTCTTTGTTGAGTCATAGGAACCACTGTACTGTTAAGTGGGGTCCAAGTGAACTAAGTCAGAGAGACTGAAGTGATGCTCAACCAAATCATATGTCTTCGAGCGAAGACTATGAGAGCAAATCTTATCCAGAGGCGGATGAGTCAGCTTTACTTGGAGCTCAAGTAAAGTTGCCGTGTGTGTTTGAAATCTGACCGTTGGAACACGTGTTAGTTCCTTAGTGACCCAGGGTCACTACGGATAAATCAGGTCGGGTTGCCCAGTGGCTATAAATAGCCCACCCCCTACACCATAAATTGGTGGCTGCTCAGAGTTATTGCACGGCTTTTATCGTTTGAGAGCAACCCACCTCCGAAGCATTTGAGAGAGAAATCCTTGCGAGGACAAAGCCCAAACACCCAGAGCCAAAGAGTGTTAGGCATCGCTGAAGTCTTTCTGTCTGTGTGACCTGAAGACTTATTACACTTGAGGATGTGTTTCCTCCAGTCGGTTAGGCGTCGCGTTCTGAGCATCCAAGAGTCATCGTGGATCGCCGGTGAACGAAGTATGTGAAGGTTTGGAAGTCTACCTTGAAGACTTACCAGAGTGATTGGGTGAGGACTAGGTGTCCTTAGCTCAAGGGGAACAAGGTGAAGACGCGGTCTTCTGAGTTAAATCTCAGCCTCCCTAACCAGACGTACAGTTGTCACAGCAACTGGAACTGGTCTAACAAATCACTGTCTTCCCCGAGCTACTGGTTCTATCCTTTCCTTCCCTTTACTTACTGCTCTATGTTGTGAAGACATTGCATGCTTGCCTTATCTGATTGTCTTCACTTAGTATCTACTTGTTGTGATTGGCTTCATTCCTTCTTCCTTTATGATCCCTACTGCCTAGATGCTATTAGTCTTCGTGCTTTCACTTCATTGAATACATGACTATGGCTTATCTAGTGTAGTCCACTTTCCACTGCATACTAATAGGATTGAGTTTATCGTTTGTCTTCGAAACTACCATGTTTTGAAGCATTTCATAAAAATTGCCTATTCACCCCCCCCCCCTCTAGTCGATATACTGCACTTTCATTTTGAAACTTCATCCGACGACGAATATAAAGATACCTTTTGTGGCATACAACACATGCTTCAGTAGTAAATTTGAAGACCTAAAACCCATATCGGACTTACAAACCCAACCAATGAAAGTATCCATTATACATCAATAATGTGCACTTTTTAAACCCAACAGTGGAGTTTCTTGATTCATTGAAAAGGAGAAGAGAGTTGCTCGGTTAATATACAAAAACCTTGTTAAGCCGTCAAAACAGCCCACAAGAAGATACACGAAGAAAAACATTGTTAAGATTGTCACTAAGCGTCATCATCACTCCTCCGAGCCAAAGACTCCGACTTTGCCATTAGCTTCCATCAACAAAGCCCTCGTCACATGAGACGCCGGGACCCATGGCAAATAGACGACCACCGCACTAGTGTCCAGACAGCTCCAACTTGAGCAATGAACCTTGCAGGAGAAAAAGCGTTGAGGCTGCACCGAGTTAGCCGCCGCAGCCGAACCTCAACCCATGTCATTGTTACCGCCAAGGGACCTTCTATGCACCTCCAACTTCACGAAGACATGGTAAGGCACGGAGACCCTCAAACATGTCGAGAGACACCGACCACCAAACCCTACCGCAACCCTGCACTGCGCAAAGCCGCCATCATGCCAAACAAGAGACCACACTAATGGACCTAGGGTCGTTGCCCTGACATCCCCGCGGCAAGCAGGGGGATCTCCCGACCAAACTCCAAGGTGAAGCCTTCATGAAGGAGGACGACGCATTTGCGTCGCCATCGCCCGTTGCGGGTAGGAAAAGGGTTACCCATAGTCTAAGAGAGGAGGGAGTAGGCTCCCGAACCACGGCGTCTCCAAGAAGGCTACCGGTGCCCGCAAGCATCGGCGGCGGCGGCTCGGATCGACGTGCACATGTGGAGACTTGTCAAACATGTATGCTTGCAAGAACTCTACTCGTCAATTTTATTTTCTTTGGCTGGATTATTGTCGCAACCAGCACATGTTGCACATCTTTTTTTATCTCTCTCCTCTTACTTGTCGTTGAACCGTGTGCTACGAGCATTTGCTTTGGTTGTGATTCTTATGCTATGCTAACACTTGGCGCGTCACATTCGTAGCATGTAGCGCGACTGCCACCTATACTGACATTCTATCAAATGTTACGAGTCAAAATTAGAAAAATTCTACTACAAGCTTCTTAAAAAGTCAATTATTATAAATGGAGATAATATCAAAATCAGATAGTAGTAATTGCATTAACCACACTGATATACTATTGAAAAACTCGCAAGATTTGCCAACTTTAATCCTGAATTTCATTAATAAAATATTAATGAGATGCCACAAAAACTAACAATAATGTATAATTTTTATCGCACACAACATAATGATCAACCCGATTGATGGTCAAAATAAATATAGAAAATACGCGAGGATAATATAAGTCCTAAAAAATAATACAATATTAATTTATGTCTATATTCATACATGGGAAGACTGGTCAAAGCTGTTCAGCTGGTCAAAGCTGTCCAACCTAAAACTACGCGCTGGACAGCTGTGACCAGTCTAACTTAGTTATTATCATCACCGACGCATCCACCACCACCGCTCTGACACATCTTCCCATCTCTTTTCTTCTTCACTTATCTCATTGAGATATGGGCTGCGCATAAAACTCTGCGGCCAGTTTTGTGCGCAGCCGCCCACCACAGCAAAACAGAGCAGCACGGCTCGCAAAGTACTCCCCGGTGTCCGTTCTGTTGGTAGAAAACCATGCGCACCCGGTCTGAAGTACACGTCCCAGCAGCGGCAGGCGCACCGCACTAGCCCCGTCTTGAAAGCCAGCGAGGGGCGGACGTGCACGCCGTCGCCGCCCTCCGCCTCCTCTTCCTCCTCCCACTTCTCACGGCAGGGAGATAGTGAGAGGGGGACGTGCTGATCTTCTGGCATCAACAATGGCGGTGGGTTCTCTCTCCTTCCTCTCATCTGGAAATTTGTGGCCTCACTGATCCGAAGTTTTTCATACAAGTTTTGGATAATGGAAGTATGCGAGGATTTCTGTCGGACGGAACCCTCTGTGCACACACTGTCAGCAAAATTTCCATTGACTAGAAACTCTGTGAAAGATTCCTCTGTTTTCTCAAACTCTGTCCCCGTGTGTGATTCCTGTTCTGCGTATTAGGGGGGTTTCTGGTTTGTTCGAGCGAGAACATGTATATTCTTGAGGCGTTCCACACCATAGAGACGTATCGACCTGTGCTGATTTTGCCATTGATGGCGATTGCGGAGGCAGGCCTGCTCAGTCTCCTTCCAGCGGTGGCGCCATGGGAAGCAGCGAAGCTTTTTCCATGTGCAGATGAACTGGTAGTAGTAGGGGAGAAGAAGGTTAGATAGATGAAGCAGATGAACTGGCAAGTTGTGAGGGGGAAATAAAATTCCCCACACGCCTCTCGGTCTCAAATCCTCAGTCCCTAGCTGCCGAACAGGGCTTAATTCCTCCCCTTTCCTTTTGGATTCTGGTGATTTTTTATATCTCTGCTCCATGTTATTAGAGTGTTTTCTCGTGTCCTGGTAATTGCATTTCATGGATCTCTTTTGTGGACCATTCATTTTGTTGAGTGGACTTGCATTTGCCTTGATAAATCTCGACCTTAAATTAAGTGATCTCCCCGGAAAACCACAATTCTTGGCTCCGCCATATGGCAGTGGCTGGTTTCCTCAATCTGCTTGTCATTGTCTGCGTTTTCGCACATTGGTCATGTATCAGGGGAGTATGCCCAATAAGATGCTGCAGTCATTTGCTAAAAAAAAATAGATCATGTAGTCATTTGTACTGATTTCGCATCTGCGATTTCAACTGTCGCGTTGGTCGTTGCGAGCAAAAGCTTGTCTCGCTTCGCAGTTACTGATTCCAGTGCCACCATTTGTGTATTAGCTCTGCTGCAACGGGTTGTGTCGCGCCATTGCACATAGCTGTAAGCTGGATGTCTCTAGGAGATCAGTTCTTCCTAAGGCAGCATCGCCGTGGAAACCGATCAGCGATGGGTACACCGATTTCTGAATACCACTAATGCATTCAGCCTGGTCACGAGCCTCCCACGGAATTCTGTTATATCCTGTTACCCGTAACGATCATATGTCTCAAGAGAGATGTTCTTCCTGACCTGTTAAAGCTAGAGCACTGCATCAGTTAGGCATCCCTGCAGCTGAAAATTCAGTTGTTGTATGCTGCCAATGGACGTTTTCTATGCATTTGCTTAAACAGCTAGTCCGTTTTGCATTCTATTTTCACTTCCGATTTTGGCATGGTCTCCACAGTGCAAGCTTGAACAGCATGTTTGATATTAAATATCGCGATAACTTTGAATTTGTAGTATTATAAGGGTGCATTTTGAGATAAGTCTACTCGTGTAACACTTCACAAAAGATATTGTTTGTCATAACTCAAATTGTTTGACTGTATGCTGTTCTGACACATTGCCATTCTTCTGACCAGACATGGCATTGAACATGTCGATACTCTTTAATAAGGAATTCTATGGTTTTAGTTTACGTTGCAGTGATCCACCTATATGGTCCATATCTTTTCGTACTACTACTCATGCATTTGAGCTGTTCATTTGAACGGCAAACCGCCGTTGTTTGTCCATTTGATACAAGCATATCATCAAGTTGTACTGCAGTACTGCGTGTAGTTTATTGTTAACTGATAATGGGCAAACCTGGTCAATCTAATCACCCTTTTAGATTTACCAACCTGGTCACTTTCCTCCCATAAAATCTGTTTGGCCCTGTTTTGCATATCATTTTCTACTGTCCAGAAAACTATTCTTCCTGGCATCTGAAAGCTAGCATACTTCAGTTAGTCAGGCATCCCCATAACTGCAAATCAAACTGTTTCTAATTGCACTAATGTTATTTTTTGGGCATTAGCTTGATTTTTTGCTTTGACAGTGGTGAAGGGGAGTTTGTTAAATAAAAAAAATGGTTTTTGCTCTTCCTTTTTGATGAGTTCTGAACTCTCTGAATCGTTGTACTGATTTCACACTGGAGATTTCAATTGCGATATCTTATGGTTGTTGTGGGCTTCTGGCACAATAAACTTATTTTGCTGCGCCATTCTCTATAATTGCTTTTCTTGTGGTTTGCTTTTAATATTGATTCGAGGTGTGTTTAACTCATGTCACAGGGCTTGACTAGCGACAGTGATGATAGTGATAAGTTTGAGTGGGAAAGTGTTGGTGAGGCTGCGCCCTCATCAGCTCCAGCCTTGAGGAACTTGGATGCTCCTGGCCCGTCCACGCTGGTACGTCAGGTAGTAACTGGTTGTGTATTTCAACATAAGAGCTAGCCATGGCTTGTTATTATTATGATCATAGTGTAATATTTGTTTGTGCAACTGTCTAAAGAGTTCTAACGGATGGGCCAACGGGGAAGCAACGTCTACTTATTTAGTCGAGGAATATGTGACAATGGGTTTCCCAAAAGAGATGGTTGTGAAGGGCATTAAGGAGATTGGTAATATTAAAAGTAACCAATGTCATTTCATTTGTCTTCTTTGTGTTTGCACCTTCTGCTTTAACCGAGGCTTTTGCTTTCAGGGCACAATGATGCAAATGCGTTGCTAGAGCTACTTCTCACATATAAGGTATTTGTCAATGTCCTTTATTAGTGAATTTATCTTATGATACTTCTGCTGCTTGGTGGCAAGGATCTTATGTTATGAGGCGATATGAAATGCAGACACTAGGTGATGAAGGTGCATTCGGTGATTGCTCTACGTCTGGCTGCGCCTGCCCAAATGTTCAAGATGATGATGATGATGATCTTAATTTCGATAACTGGGATAACGACAATGATACTGGTGGTAGAGAGCACAACTCTGATAGTTCTGGTGATGAGGTAGATGATTCTTTATCTTTAGTTCTGTAGCTAGAACTTTTTAAATCATTTGTATGCTGACATATGTGAAATACTCCCTCCGTTCCAAAATAAGTGACTCAACTTTGTACTAATTTTGTACTAAGTTAGTACAAAGTTGAGTCACTTATTTTGGGATGGAGGGAGTACTACCTCTGTCTCAAATTATGAGAGGTTTCGTTATGATATTTTATAGCCTACCAAAACATCTTATAATTTGGAACGGAGGAAGTATCTGCCATGCATACCTTGAGCACCTCCTTTACGTTATGTTTGAGCTTTGTTTATTTTGCTCCCAGCCTTTCATCACTGTAGAATTGCATTGTGTTGTGAGTTTGAACACTTGATTTTAGAATTCTTAACTGTAGAACCACACAAATCAATATTTTGGTAGTTCAAGATTCTTCTTTTGATTTTCAATTACATAAAACAATCATAATACTGGAAAAGAACATGGCATAACCACACTAATTGCATCAAATATCCTTCTAACAGCGCCAGGGAATAAGAACTCAAGTTCCTAAATTATTTCATTGATTTAACTTTTGAAAAGTTTTTTTTTCTCTTGATTCTTGGGTAGTTTGTGCTATTCATTTCTTGATCATTTAGCTATAGGTCCCCTTCTTTTCTCTGGCCCTATACATGTCGCTATGTAGTTGTATTTCCCTATCAGCAGTCACATAGTTGGCATTAAAAAGTTAGTGAGATATAACAAGTGTTTTCTAATCTCGGTTTGTTGTTGTACCTTTGTGCAGGATTTTCTACAAGAGATGTCAGTGAAAGACGAGAAGATTAACTCATTAGTAGACATGGGCTTTTCTGAAGATGAAGCCAATATGGCTATGACAACATGTGGTATGCCTCATTTTCAAATTGTTTCCTTGATGGTCCTTCTTTCATGTTAAAGGCACCTTATGCTATATAAATTTCTGTTTCAATTTTCCTAGGTGTGGATGCTGATCTCTGTGTATTAGTTGATTCGATTAGTGCATCACGGGTTGCAGGAGATTGCCATTCCAGCAACTTATTTGACCAACAGGTGCGTTGTAGTTTGATGTACATGTGAATAAGCAAATGTTTTCGCTCTTTTAATTTGATGTAAGGACACTAAAATCTGTGACATTTGGCAGGTTGTGGATAGATGCTTTGATTCCTTCGGAGAGAGAAAGAAAGCAAGATTGATGGAAGAGCGCAAGAAAAAGAGGAAGCGGTATGGAGGTGGAGCACATCGCAATCGATCTTCCTTGGATGGTAGCGATGATGAACCAATGCTTTTCCCAAATCCAATGGTTGGATTTAACCTGCCTGGTTATAGGCAGACATCAGTGATGAGAATGCTTCCTCAACAAGCTATTGGACCACCTTTTTTCTACTATGAAAATGTGGCCCGAACTCCAAGAGGTGTATGGGAGACCATTTCAAGATTTCTGTATGACATTGAACCAGAGTTTGTGGATTCTATGCATTTGTCTCCAGCTGCAAGGAAAAGAGGCTACATCCATAATTTACCAATTGAGAAGAGATCACCTCTTCTTCCTCTGCCTCCAAAGACCATATTTGAGGCATTTCCTCATTATAAGAAGTGGTGGCCTTCTTGGGACCTGAGAAGACAACTCAATTGCTTGCAAACAACTGTGGCAAGTGCAAAGACGACAGAGCGGATCCAGTCTCTTCTTGCAAGGTCAGGCAATCCACCACCTCCAAGTGTTCAGAAATATGTCATTGATGAGTGTCGAAAATGGAATCTTGTCTGGGTTGGAAAAAACAAGGTTGCTCCGTTGGAGCCTAATGAGGTGGAATATCTACTTGGTTTCCCAAGGGACCACACAAGGGGGGTCGGCAAGACGGAGAGATATAAATCTCTTGGCAACTCATTCCATGTTGATACTGTTGCTTACCACTTGTCAGTTCTGAGGGACATGTTTCCTAATGGTGTTAGTGTGCTGTCCTTGTTCACCGGCATTGGAGGAGGAGAGGTAGCTTTGCACAGGCTTGGGATCCACATGAGGGCAGTGGTTTCTGTTGAGATAGGTGAAGCTAATAGGAGGATTTTGAGGGGTTGGTGGGATCAGACCCAGACAGGCACGCTGATTGAGATTGCTGACGTGAAATCTCTCACCCCTGATATAATTGCATCATATGTTGGTAGATTTGGCGGCTTCGACTTGGTGATTGGGGGCAGCCCATGTAACAATCTTGCCGGGAGCAACCGACACCACCGTGATGGCTTGGAGGGCGAGCAATCTTCTTTGTTCTACCACTACTTCAGAATCTTGGATGTCGTCAAGTCGGCTATGTCGAGGATGTAAGCTATGGCTAGGATGTAGCCTAAGCATTGTAGTACCCTATCTTATCACGTAGTGCTTATATCTGGGAACCGCGACTTCTTTTGTTTAGTTGCTTCATGTCCTTTTCTTTGCTTGCACTTACAACTATGTATCAAGCACTTAATCTGTGGGTTCCAGCCTATGAAAATGGTGAGCCCAATAAGGTTAAAGGAGGATGCTGCTTTGCTATGAAGCCTATTGTGAAAGATGCAGTGTGTCTTATGCCGCTTTCATCGTGTAGGGCCTTCAAAGTCAGGAAAGAAGTATGCCAGGTTCTTAGGTGTCTGAAGTTTGTAAGGTTCAGAACTTGGGTTCTGATTTGTGATGGTGATTGTTATGCTTAGAGCCTGCCTAGTGCCCTGTACTCCTGGTGCACAGAATGTCAACTGGCAAAAACCAAAAATAGTAAACTCGATCTGTATTCTGTAGTGATTAGTGAAAATGAAAATAATCTTTATCAAACTATCACTGGAGATGAGATAACTACATTCGTGCAAATGAGTTTGCATTGGCTCTGTAATGGTAACACGTTAGTACATATCATTCTAACTGAACTGCCACTGGAAAATTTTAGGAGATACCTTTGGAGGTGGACTGCCAGTTAACATAGATGTACTCCTAAGCTCATACATTTGGAGGTGGACTGCCAGTATAACAGCTGCTAGAAAGAAAAAGAAAAACTTACATGTGCTTGACTCAGGGCCATTAGGAACAGTAGGGGTAACCGAAAGCACTCCAGAAGGATGTTTTTTTTTCATAAGACGATACAGATCCTCAAGGAGCTTGTTGAACATGATTATTTGATTCTTAAGCATCAAATTTGCATAATTTTGACTTAAAAAACTCACTTTTCTCTTCTTCAAGTTTCTGCCAGACTGGAGAAAAGAATGATGAGAAAGAGAAGGCCAATTAATCCATATATTTGTCAGTAAAATCACCAAATGGAAAGTCAGTTCTCCAAAAAATTGGCAGAAAGACAAATATTCCTCTTATGCTAACTGCAGGGATTCTTCATCATGTTAAATTGTTCATGAAATGGCATTTAAATTCAAACCATCGGCTCGTTTAGATTCAGCGTGCAGTATGGAATTTACATTGACATGTGAGAGTCTCGTATGTGCTCTGTCATTAGTTTTAGGTACCTAAAAGGGAGCCTCACGGTGTGATATTTTTATTTCTACTTTACAAAAATTGCACATTTGTTCAAGTTGCTATAACTTATTGAAGAATGGGGAAACTGTAGAGATCATGAAGACATTGCATTCTGCGATAAACATTAACAAAAAACAGAGACTTGGTGATGTTTTCATTCTGTTACTACTACCAAACTAATCAAAACAAAGAAAAAGACAAAGCTAGGCCTGCATATTGCATAATACGTATATACATACAACACAAAGCGCTTTCAATCTTAAGCACCATGTATGCTAAATAGTCCATATTTAGTTATGATGCATTGCCTGTTGTGACACCCCATTGAAATAAAACAAGCGAGACTGCATAGGAAAATGAAAGAAACGAGCTTATGCATGTTCAGTAAAGCTCGTTTCTTCCGTTTTTCTATGCACGTTTCTATGCTCTTTTTCTTACATAAATTGTTCACAACGCATATAAAGTAAATAGCTTACCTTAATCGGACATTCCACCAGAGGAGACAGGCTAAAGTTTTTTTACAGTGTTGCCTGAACATGAAAGGATTACATGTACTTCGTGGGGGTCTTCATCGACCAAACATATACTCTTGAATATATACATTTGCCTTTCCTCTTAATGAAAAGACGAGCAAAACATTGTTTGAATGTTTCTCTAATTGCTTGCACTATTTCTGCTGCCATATAAAATTAGACCGTCATTGAGACACTACCTTCATGAAACTACACTTGACAGCCTTGATCTTAATCCTTCAGGCATTGTGAACTGGAACTATCCTAAGCTCATACATTTCGGCTTCTCGGGGCCTCTCTTCTCGTTAAAGTGCATGTATACATTTCAATATTTCATGGTAGTTTTGTTGTCCTGTCACCATGTACACTGAAATTTAGCAGTAAGAAGTGATAATTCTTAGCTCGGTTGCAAATACAGATGCTCTAGAATGTTGTAAATTTGATTAAAACTGGGATGGCTGAAATCCCCCGTCAAAAACTCATGAACAACGGTATCCACTTCAACCCAGCTGAGCCCTATATCTTTTTCGACAGCATTTCCCCTCATCAGTCGTCGTACATCCTCAACAGCATCCCATCGCCGGCTTCGAGCTAGTGTGTTTGCAAGGAGAACGTAGTTGCCAGCATTCATGGGTTCGATCCTGACGAGTTCTCTTGCGGCGACCTCGCCTACATCAACATTGCAATGCTTCCGGCAGGCACTGAGCAATGCTCCCCAGACACCTGCATGTGGCTTCACGGGCATTACCTTCACAAAGGAGTGCGCTTCTTCAACAAGCCCAGCTCGGCCATAGAGATCCACCATGCAAGCATAGTGATCTGCGGATTTCTGAATTGCGTACGTTGTTCCCATGGACTCAAAATAGTGCTTTCCATCGTCCACTAGCCCAGCATGGGCGCAAGCTGATAACACACCAAGAAATGTCACTGCGTCAGGCAGCAATCCTTCCTCGATCATCTTGTTGAAAAGCTTCAGTGCGTCTTTGCCATGTCCATGTTGTGCAAGAGCACTGATCATCACATTGTAAGACACCACATCCTTCGGACGTGTCTCGCCAAACAAGAAACGAGCTTCAGTAATGCAACCGCACTTGGCAAACATGTCGATCAAAGAATTCTGCACATGGCAGTTCATCTCGGCACAGCCCTTGTGTAGAAGTCCATGCACCTGCCTTGCAACTGACAAGGAACCTAGCTGTGCGCATGCGGACATCAAAACGGCCATTGTTGCAGCATCAGGCTGGAAACTCATGAGCCGCATCCGATTGAACACCCTTACCGAGTCAGCCCACAACCCTGCCTGGGAGCACGCGGCGATCATCATGTTCCAGCTGTTCACATTCCTCTCCGGCATCTGATCAAACAGGTCCCTTGCGACACCAGCATCGCCTTGCCGCAGGTACCCTGACATAAGTGTATTCCAGGAGATGAGGTCCCTCTCCTCCATGCCGTCGAACATCTCCCGTGCAGCCTCCACATCCCCTGCTCTGGCATAACATGCTACCATGGCGTTTCCAACCACCACGTTCCTGGCAGGCATTTCGTCGAACACCCTCCTTGCGTCCCTCACCAAGCCAAGGCTCCCATACGAATCGAGCAACGCAGAGCCCACGTGCAGGGAGGAGCCTAGGCCGGCCTTCATCAAGAACGCGTGCACCTCGTGGACCTCTCGGAGCGTCGACAAGGACTTGAGCGCGGAGCTCACGGTGAAGGCGTTGGGTGGCGGGCCGGACCGGAGCATGAGCCGGAACAGAGCGAACGCCTCGGCGGCGAGCGCGGGGGAGGAGGCATGCTTCGCGTAGGAGGAGATGGTCGCCGTCCAGAGGTAGACGTTGGCGGAGGCGGCGGGGACGCTGTCGAAGATGGCGCGGGCGTAGCGTGGGGAAAAGGAGGAGGATGCGGTGAGGAGGGTGACGGCGGCGCGGGCGGGGAGCGGGAGGCCGCGCAGGAGGAGCTGCGCGTGGAGCTGCCGCGCCGCCGCTGGTGATGTCGCGCGGTTGGCGAGGCCAGTGAGGAGCGCGGGAAGCCGGGGCGCCGGCGGCATGCAGGCGGGGCGGGGCGGGAGGAGGTGGCAAATTTTGGTTTTTTTTTACCCTTTTTCGAAACTCAGAGGGTAGTTGTTTCCAGGAACTTATTGGTTTAGGGACTTAAATAAATTCCTATAAGTCTCATCTAAACCAAACAGGAGGGACTTGTAGGGACTTAAAGTGCGCATTTGGGACTTATAAAATAAGACTCTCAAGGAGGTCTTATAGGGACTTATAGTTGTAATATAATCTTCTAGTCCATGTTAAGTCCCAAGAACCAAACATGTAGGGACTTTTTAGGGACTTGAGACTTATAAGTTGGGACTAAAAAAAGTCCTAGGACTTATGAACCAAACAGGGCCT
The DNA here is from genome assembly GCA_902687465.1 of Secale cereale. Taxonomy (NCBI): domain Eukaryota; kingdom Viridiplantae; phylum Streptophyta; class Magnoliopsida; order Poales; family Poaceae; genus Secale; species Secale cereale. The sequence continues at coordinate 624,303,463 of LR738714.1, forward strand.
TATTCGAGATCTGACCCTACTCCTTTGCAAAAATTCGGGATCTGACCATTTTCTTACCGCCAAGATCTGTGACGGTAGGGTATAATAGTCTACCGGCAAGGCCCCTGGCGGTAAGGTATAACAATCTAACTCCAAGGCCTCTGGCGGTAGGGTTTTTTTTCCTAAGTACGAAAAACAGTGCATGCTTGCACCTACCGCCAAGGCCCTTGGCGGTAGGGTTGTACAGGCTACCGCCAGCCTGTTTGGCGGTAGGGGTGTTTCCTACCGCCAAGGCCCTTGGCGGTAGGCTGTTATACCCTACCGCCAGCCTGTTTGGCGGTAGGGGCGTTTCCTACCGCCAAGGCCCTTGACGGTAGGCTGTTATACCCTACCGTCAGGGGCCTTGGCGATAAAAAAGGGTCAGATCCCGAAATTTTTACAAACTAGGGTCACATCTTGATTTATTTTCAGAAAATGGTCAAAACACGAAATTTTGCCGGAGAAGGTTTGCTGGTGTTGTGCGGCTTCAAAGGACTCCAAATTGATTGGGCCCACGAGGCAGCCTCACTCCCTTTACTGAAGAGTGGTCTATGTTCTTTTTTTAGGGGAACACATGGGTGTTTATTCATGTCACGGTTTATGCCCTGACCTACGACGAGGTATACATCATACAAAAGCTTGGGAGGAATAAAATGGTCATGTGTAATAATGGGCTAGATTTTCATTTTACTATTTTTGTTGGTCGTTGTACTGTCATAATTAAAAATGAATAGATCGGAAGATTTTCATAAAAAAAGCCCCGTCGTTGGTGATGGGTGATGATGACTGATGCAACTGGATTTTATAGTCCGCCTCGACAGAATTTTTGGATGCCCCTTTTTCTTTTCTTTGAATATGTGCTCATGATGTTTGTATCATTTTGATGCGACATTATAAGTCGTACAATTCACCTTTTATGAAAAAAGTAACCATGATACAAACAAATTGCATTTTAGAGTGAATATCTATAAGATAAGATTGACAACTCTTGCGAGAACCTGGATGAATGATTTGTTGACCCAGGGGGAACGATCGAGCGAACCTAGGCATCCGCTTCGTAGGGAGTTTCCCGATGATACGTCTCTAACATATCTATAATTTTTTTATTGTTTCATGTTATTATTTATGATGTTTTGGATGTTTAATGGGCTTTATTATACACTTTTATATTATTTTTGGGACTAACCTATTAACCCAAAGGCCCAGTCGAGATTTGCTGTTTTTTTGCCTATTTCAGGATTTTACAGAAAAAGAATATCAAACGGAGTCCAAATGTTATGAAATCTTCGGGAGAGATATTTTTGAAACGATAACTACACGGGAGACTTGAGAACCATGGAATAGGGCACACGTGGCGTCCACGAGGGTGGGGGCGCGCCCCCTGCCTCGTGGGCCCACGTTGGTCCCCCGATGCCCTCCTTCCTCCTATATATATATATATATATATATATATATATATATATATATATATATATATATATATATACCCCGAAAACATCAGAAGAGGAGAGAAAACCCTAATTTCACCGCCGTAACCTTCTGTTCCCGTGAGATCCCATCTTGGGGCCTGTCCGTAGCTCCGTCGGAGGGTGGGATCTACCACGGAGTGCTTCTACATCAACACCATCGCCTCACCATGAGTTGTGAGTAGTTTACCACATACCTTCGGGTCCATAGTTAGTACCTAGATGGCTTCTTCTCTCTCTTTGGATCTCAATACCAAGTTCTCCTCGGTCTTCGAGGAGATCTATTTGATGTAATCTCTTTTTGCGGTGTGTTTTATCGAGATCCGATGAATTGTGGGTTTATGATCAAGATTATCTATGAGAAATATTTGGTTTTTTCTGAATTTTTTATGTATGATTATAATATCCTTGTAAGTCTCTTCGAATTATTGGTTTGGTTTGGCCTACTAGATCTATAGTTCTTACAATGGGAGAAGTGATTGGCTTTGGATTCAATCTTACGGTGTCCTTTCCCAATGACAGTAGGGGCAGCAAGGCACGTATAGTATTGTTGCCATCGAGGATAAAAAGATGGGGTTTATATCATATTGCTTGAGTTTATCCCTCTACATCATGTCATCTTGCTTAAGGCGTTACTCTGTTCTTATGAACTTAATACTATAGATGAATGCTGGATAGCGGTCGATGTGTGGAGTAATAGTAGTAGATGTAGAATCGTTTCGGTCTACTTGTCACGGACGTGATGCCTATATATAATGATCATGCCTAGATATTCTCATAATTATTCGCTTTTCTATCAATTGCTCGACAGTAATTCGTTCACCCACCGTAGAATTCTGCTATCATGAGAGAAGCTACTAGTGAAACCTATGGCCCTCAGGTCTATTCTCAACATATCAATCTACAATCTACTTTACTTTTCTGTTCTTATGTCCAAAAATACCAAAAATATCAAACTATCATATCTATCATATCTCACTTTCGTAAGTGACCGTAAAGGGATTGACAACCCGTTATCGCGTTGGCTCCGAAGTTCTTATTTGTTTGTGCAGGTGCAAGGGACTCGCGCGTGGTCTCCTACTGGATTGATACCTTGGTTTTCAAAAACCGAGGGAAATACTTACGCTATTGTGCTGCATCACCCTTTCCTCTTCGAGATAATACAACGCAAGCTCGAGAAGTAGCAAGAAGAATTTCTGGCGCCGTTGCCGGGGAGGCTTACACAAAAGTCATATACCAAGTACCTATCACAAACCCTTATCCTTCGCAGTACATTTATTTGCCTCTCGTTTTCCTCTCCCCCACTTCACCCTTGACGTTTTATTTGCCCTTCTTTTTGCCATGTGTTTATCGTTCGCTTGCTTCTTGTTTGCTTGTGTGTTGGATTGCTTGCTTGTCTCCATGTCTAGCACACCTATCATTATCAATACTCCCAAGAGTGAGGTTCTCAATTTTAAACAAAGGGAGGAGGAAAATATTAAAGATGCATGGTATAGAATTTGCAATGCTCAAAATAGACCGCCGGAGGTGGTCGCCGGAATGTCGTGCGTCCACTGGGGATGGTGGCGGCGAGGATTTAATCGCTCCGCCCCCGCGGAGGACCTCGGAGCAGAGGTAGGGACCTCTGGTGGTGGAGCTGCGCCGCCCTCAGCTAGCGGCGCCAGCGGGTGCTGCCCGTCCACCTCGGCCATGCGGGTGGCGGGGTGACGGCCGACGATGGCTGTGGTGCGCGTTTGCCTCGAGGGCACCCGCATCAGATCTGATGGCGCCTTCCTCTTCATCCTCAAGTCGCCCTCGCCCCAGATCCGTACTTCGGTGGTCTTCGGGCGCCGTAGCCATGTCTTATCTTGAGGTGGAGGTGGGAGAAGGGACCGAAGAAATCCGTGGCCGGCTCTGTCGGCCGCCGGCGGCGACGCCCAAGGGCGTCGTCCCCTACATATAGGCGCTGGTTAATTTCCCCTTTCCTCCTCCTCTTCCTCCCATATTGCTCGTGTACCAGGTGAAAACCCAAATCCCTCTAGATTGGGCGGCAGCGGCGCTGTGGGCATCGTCACCTTCAAGGAGGTGTCTTCTTTGGTGAGCTTTGGGGGGAAGTGCGCTTGTCCTGGTCGAGGGTTGTAGGCGGTGTGGTCGGAAACTTCATGCTGGCGCTGGCGGCGAGGCCGCACAAGTTCTCATCTTTTGTGGATGCCCATGGTTACCGGTGTTGTCTTCAGCCATTCGGGCAGGGGATAGGGTTCCCCTTCCAGGGCTGCCAGTGCTCGCCAATGGTGGCATGAGCTCGGTTCTAATCTCTGTGAACTTGGTGTTGTCTCCCAGCTCCGTTGCGGATGCTTCCCTTCCTTTACTGCTTGGCCATCAGTAGCATTGCCGTGTAGTTCGCTTCTCCTCGTGTGCAACTCTCATGTAGTGCCGATGCTCCCCTTGGCTAAGATCGTTGTTGTTTGGTGGTGGTGTCCTGATGTGGCCTTCCGGCTGGCAATGGCGCCGATTTCACCTAGCCCTTGGGTGGGCGTCTCTACCTTTTGACGGATCGGCGCCCTTCGTTCCAGGGCGAGGGGGCAGGGAGCCCCTTTCGGAGGTGGACGAGGTTGACATCGATGGCCAGAGCTCATGGAGCTGACAAAGGCGATCCGCCAGCCACTGGATGATTCTTCCCCAAGCTTTGCTGGTGTTATGCTTGGTGCTCTGCTCGCTTTGGAGGGCTTCTTCAACTTCTAGTTGTAGTAGTGCTTCAGTTTTCATATCTTGGCTAGTAGTTTGTGGTAGCCTGTTAGCTATTTACACATCACCTTGTATCGTCTCGCTGTTTCTTTTCCTTTTACTTTGCTGCTCGTTGTAATCCTGACCGGTTGATGGCATTGTTAATTCAAAGTCGGGCTCTTCTTGAGCCTTCGTTCTAAAAAAAGGTGAGCAAGACCCCATCTCAAAATAATAATAATAACATAAGAAAAGGAAAAAAGAAAGGTGTGCAAGACCCCTCTCAGAAAAAAAGGATAGGAAAAAGAAAAAAAATAAAGATGAGCAAGAGTTTGTATTGAAATCTCTAAAAAAAAGTTTATATTTAGAAACGAAGGGAGTAATTACTATTCTGCAGGAGGGGCTAGTGAAGCTAACCAAATTAAGTTCGGAACCCATAGAGTACATCTAAACAAAGAAAAGATGAGTATAGGAGTATTACATGGCCAGGACCCACAAAGAAAAAATCATGGTGCTCTATATGAGTGCCGAGGGTGGGAAACTAAAAAACAGTGATTGGATTTGGATGATACATCAGTCCATCAATGACCAAAATAAGAATGGACGAGGTCTTATCACCGCAAGAAAAAACTAGTACAAGTGTTGCAGATGCTCTAACCCTCCATCGCCCCTCTCAAGACAGTCAAAGAAATCTTCCTGAAAATGCTCATAAAACTGATCATGAAGTTTTCCATGTAATGAAAATTAATTGTTGATTGTTGCATTGACTTTCCGGTGTTAAATATAGACCTTATGTTCATTTATATATTTTACGTTGCCACGCTTCGTTCGGTTTTCTTGATTGATGTGTGGTCATGTGAGTCTTCCGGTGCACACCACGATCCATGTTTCCAAGGACGACATCATCACCTACCTTTGCTTCTGGAGTGAAGTCTATTTTAAACCTTAAGGATGTAGTAGGCGACGCAAATGAACCCTCACGTTTAAATCCCTGAAGTCCATACCCGACCTTGCTAATCCCGGTTGTAATGGCCCTTACACCGGTTTCAGGACTGGATTTGCTGATATGGCACTGTGGGAGGGTGGCCCTGCAAATTTAAGACGCCAGGTGGGATGGGGGTGCATGCCTCTGAGCCAACGCGGCGGCCGCTACTCGAGCTACCACCCAGCGCAGCTCCGCGCCAACCTGTGCAACACCACCACCGCCTCGCATCAGGAGAGCCCGCTGCCTCCTCTAGCCAGTCGGACTGAGTGGCGGTGCAGTGCCTGCGGAAGTGCAGCTGCTTGGTGTCGCTCCATTTGACGTCAGGCGTCCGCGGCGTTTTGAGGTGGTGGCTTGCAACTGAAACCAAATTCAGAGATACCAGGCTCCTCGATTTCTTGTCAAATTCATAGATTCCGATTTCTGGAGGCACATCATCTGAAAAACATTTAAAGGTTGCGCTGCGTCGCATGCCGCTTCCATACATGAGTTTTTTATCACTCAATCTTAGTTCCATCCAACGACACTTGGTTATACGGAGTATATAATACAGTAATCAATAGTGAATCATGGGCGATGGCAATGAAGAAATCCAATCCATGCAAGAAGACGATGATCCATGGAGGCATGCAAGCAAGAGCCGGGCTGAGGTCCGACCATGATCACACGTCGGAGGCGTGGGTGAATACGACGGCGATGTGGGACATGCGCCGTACTCGCGGTCGTGGGCAACGACGGGGACGACGTGGCCTGCGGTGCCCCTCCAGGTGTCCTCGCAGCTCTCGGACGCACCCAGCGCCGCCATGAGCTGCAGCAAGGCCCAACCGTACACGTTGGCCTGTAGGTTAACGAGCGCGTCGCGGAGCAGATAGGCGGGCAGTGATCAAACCGCACGAGAATGGAGTCGTACGGTCGCGCAATGAGCCAAATAATCAAGAGGCGGAGGAGGACATGCAATTACGTGACGAGGGCCTACCCATGTGCCGCCCCATGTTGCCGCACAGCTCGTTGTACTGCCTGGCACGCCATTTGCGTACCTCTGAAGAGTTGCAGCAGCATAGCAATGCACATGTGCACTTGGTGCTCACTGCACACGAATGAACCGTGGAGGCTGCACATGCGCATTGCTCAGTCCGCACGAATGACCGTGGGAACCTCGTCCCGGTTTAAGGCAGTTTTCGTGGGAACCTCGTCCCAGTTTCGGGAGCCCAGTTTTAGGAAGCTTATGGCTATTTTTTTTCCTTTTCTCATTTTTGGTTTTCGGATCGGGCTTTTGTTTTGTCAGTTTTCCTTTTTTTTCCTTTTCTTTTCTTCTACATTTACATATTTTCTCAAATGCACGAATTATTTTCCAATTCATTATTATTTTCTCAAATTTCTGAACTCTTTCAACTCCGTCAACTTTTTCAAGAAAACTAACCTTTTGTCATTATTCAATAGTCTTTTGTTTTTTGTTTTCTAAAATTGATGAACCTTTTACAAATTTTTGAATTTTTTTCACATCTATGAACTTTTTCAAACAATTAATCTTTTAAAAAATTTATGAACTGATTCAAAATTTGTGATAAAACATTGTTGCTCTGTGTTTTGGACTTGGGCCTGATTCATGTGTTTGTTGTTTTGTATTCAAGTGCTGCTGGTTGGCTCTTGTCAGCTTGTGATGTGACTGAAGAACGACGGACGTCGTCGTGGTGAAGCCCGAAGCCATGATGATGGATGGAGCCGTTCTCGTCATCAATGTAAATTATTTTGTCTTGTTCTTTCCCGAATTGTGAACGCTTTGGTAGGAAACGACACTGTAGTAGTAGTAGCTCTTAGAAGTTACACATCCTGGTATTGAGAGGGTGTTTGTTTCCAGGGACTTATTGGTTTAGAGATTTAAAAAAGTCCCTATAAGTCCCATCTAAACCAAACAGAAGGGACTTATAGGGACTTACAGTGGGCATTTGGGACTTATGAAATAAGACTCTCAAGGAGGGACTTATAGGGACTTATAGTTGTAATATCATCTTCTAGTCCATGTTAAGTCCCAGGAACCAAACATGTAGGAACTTTTTAGGCACTTGAGACTTATAAGTTGGGACTAAAAAAAGTCTTAGGACTTATGAACCAAACAGGGCATGATATTGATGGTATAGGATGAAAAATGACAAATTCACCTATTGTATTTCTGCTCTCATCTTAGTTATACCTTTGCTATGCTTGTCAAATTTCCGGCTCCGTGGATCAAGAAAATGATCCTTGGGGCTGGACGTGGTCCGTCCATCGTGTGCCTGGTTGGTCTTGGCTCACTGCTTGCTTGACTCCAGCCAGCTTCTTTCTTGTGTAGGCTATAATTAATTGGCTACTCCAGCCAGCTAGTTGAGGTCTAGAGAAAAACTGCATGTGTAGGTTCTTCTTGTTTAGGAAACTATAATTTGCCCAGGTTCTTCATGAGTATAAGGCTAGTTTAGTTGAACTTTGGTTCTAGTTCATATCATATCTGCTCCTGCTGCATGATGCGTGTGTGGTCCCTCATGGTCACTTATCATTTAAGGGGGTTGTTTTTCTACTAAATGAATGGTATTTCAGCCAGCTTGTACCTAATCTATGTGCTCACTGCAATTGCTACCTAAAATAAAATTACTTGCTGTTGGATAGACATTGTTTCGGAACTCTGGTTCGCATTCATTATCATATTTGGTCCTTTTGTAGGCTAAGGTTGTTTCCCTTGTTGTCCTCTTTTTTTTGTTCACTTAGGAGCAGCAAGCGCCCTCCATGGATGAGGACGACGACCGGGACCCAACCCCATGCCTGAGTCGACGACATCGACCTTGGCTGTGAGGTCCTCCACCACAAAAGGTTGATCCCTCTTGACTTTGATGTTTTTCCTCCTAGGTTACAACTGCTCTACTGTCACCTAGTTTTGATCATTCTGGTTGTGAAAAGTATCTGCTTTTGATGGCTTACCAGTTAGTTGTTGTAAGGCCTGGAGTTGAGACTGATATTTATTGTTTAATGCTTGTGTATGTAGGAGCATGATGAAATCATGTAATATGTGTACGGTTGGGTGATATCTCTGGTTTCTTTCTTTTGAGGTTTTATACCAGGCTAGTTGAACTCTGCTTCTAATTCATGTCATATTTGTTCCTGGTGCATGATGCGTGTGTGGTTGATGGTCATGTACTGCTAGCTAAGGAGGTTTTTGGCTACTGCATGAATGGTGTTTCAGTCTGTACCTCATCTATCCGCTCACTGTTATTATTACCTAAAGTAAAGTTGCTACTGGATGGACGTTGTTTGATACATACGTGCTCCTTTTATTTTATTTCCATTTGGGCTTTAACATCATGCTTCCTGTCATTCCTGAAACACATTCTCTTGTCACACTGCAAGCAACTCAATTATGTGAGATCCGAACTTACTTTTCTATCTTTGACAGGCAAGGTGCGCGGTGGTAGGCTTGGCCTCATCATCTTCCATTGGACGGACCTGCTGCATGTTTGGCATCGGCTACAAAACAGTGACCGTGAGCTCTTCCCCTTCCTCCTCTCTTCAATCTGAAAAGAACACATCAATGATCACGAGCAGCATATTAAGTTGAACAGTCAATGAGAGGTTGTTGTTCTTGGCTTCACTTTATAGTTCCAAAGTTTTGAATTGAATAGAGAGGTTTCCTTTGCTTCCCTTGTTGATGTTGCCTTGCCCAGCAAAACAAAACAGTTTGTGTGTTTTGTTTCTCCTCTTGCTCAACAAGGTTGTTAATGATCACTGATGAATAGTATAGTTTTCTCCTCCGGCTAGAACTTTCCTTGATTTTTATGTGGTACTGTGACTCATTGTGTCCCGAGCATTCAAATTTCCTTTTGTGGTAATCTCCAAGGGGTCTGGGCTCTCTGATGTTGCTCCAGCGCCGGTACTTGCAGTATATGTTCTTTGCTTACTCCTTCATGAAGTTTGAGATGTGTTTTTATATCATGAGTAATGCAGCAGTGGCCATGCTGGTCACAAGACACAACTTTTAATTTTACATTCCAAGGTGCTTTTAATTGGTTCTATGCTTTTCCATGTCAATATGTGCAAGCTTGGAAAAAACCCGCGTTTGTGAAGTTGGTTGTCCTGTTTAGTATAAGTAGGTCCGGATCCTTCGCCATGTGTAGATGTTGTATGTGGCTTCCCACTCGAGGACAGATTGGGGAAGTGGATTGTCGTCTAATAAAATGTAACCTTGCTGATTAATATGACATATGCTGCTGCTTTCCTGTTGACGTTATAATATCATATATGGAAGATGCATTGGTAGTTATGTTTACCAGACTAGTGTGCAGGTGCTTGTACAATGATACTCCCTCCGTCCGAAAATGCTTGTCATCAAAATGAATAAAAAGAGATGTATCTAGAACTAAAATACATCTAGATACATCCCCTTTTATCCATTTTGATTACAAGTATTTCCGGACGGAGGGAGTACATCAAAAGCTTTGTTGGCGTCGGTGGAGGAGAAAGGTTGTCTCTGGTGAGTTGAAGGAAGAACCTGAAGAAAAACGACTGGGTATGTAAGTGGTTGTCTAGCACTCCTGAGTGTTTTGCTTGGATGTTTTAGCAATGGAGGAGAAACATTTTGTTTGTGACTGAAGGACGGACGGACAGGACATCCTGGTGAAGACAAAGGCCATGATGATGGATTAAGCCGTTGGGCGTCGTTCATCGAGATGAGTTGCTTCTTTTGAGAATTGGCGTGCTGCGTTGGTGGATGGATACATTGGAGTATGTTAGTAGGTGGGAAGTAGCTCTTGCATGCCATCCATCCTGGTATTGATGGATTGTGTAGGACGGGGCAATGCACCGATGCAAGTTGTTGTATTTTTACTCGCAACAATATATAATATAATACAACTGTTTCAATGCTTCTCAAATTTTGTGTCGGGTGCATTTCTACTGAACGTGTTATGCTGCCGAAATTTTTAGCTAAAGTTTCCACGACTTGTCAAAATTTTGGCCTTGTTTGTAACAAAACTAAAGCTTTTAGGGTCTTTCTGCAAAAGCCAATATGTTCATAGTGTCTTTGCTCTAAAATTCGTAGTTGAAGACTTGGCTGAAATAGCATAAACCAAACGGAGTAATGCAATAAGAATGACAACATGATGTAGACAAGATCTATTCATGTAGGAATAAACCGAACATCACCCAAGTTCTCTTTTACACCAGCACATGGCGTTGCTCTTCTTTATCACATCTTAGTACAATAGGACAATGATCCGAACATGGGCTCACTTGATGCACCACGCGAGCTTCAGTGAATATGTCGCGCCAACTGTTGCAGCCAGACCTTACCATTCCGGTTACCATGCCTTTTATTATCATATGTATGGGGGAGCCCAGAGAACCCCATATCAATAAGGTTATTGGTGACATGTCCACCGGCGACCCATCTTCGCCGTTCGCGCGAGGGGCCGGGCACATCGACCCCAACAGCACCGTCGCCGTTCGCGCGAGGGGCCGGGCACATCGACCCCAACAGCACCGTGAACCCAGGCCTCATCTACGATGCCGGCACGGAGGACTACGTCACCTTCCTGTGCGCGCTCGGCTACACCAACACGCACCTTCTCTGCAGAGTCGTTTACAAGGTGGCAGTCGTCGCCGGCGGGAAGAATAATATCCCAAGATCTGAAAAGAGTCTTTATATACTTACATTATTATTCAACTACTCATTATGCTTCACTTATATCTTTTGAGCTAGATAGTTTTGCTCTAGTGGTCTTCGCATCTTTGTGGCAACGACGATGTACACTACGATCCAGCTTGAATTAATTGTCATATTATTCACCAAGTTCACCTCCTCCTAGATTGTTAATGGGTCGGTTGCTGTGATGATTATGCTGGCTGGTGTATCTCTGTTGTTGATTCTGCTTATCTGCAAGTCTATACCACTATAATAGCTTATCTGTTGTTGTACTATGCTTACTATGTTCCGGCGGTACTTGACGAAATCTACTATTATGCTTTCATATGTATTACCCCCAATGTAAATAGAACTAATGTTCATATTCCGAAGTTATTTGCTGTAACAATTTTTCTGAAGGCATCTAATATTCATCTCTTTTTGTTCCAGCGGGTTCTCAAGCACCAAAAGATGCAACAATAAACAAGCTGGATGGATAAATTTCTCCCAGGTTCTCAAAGCTAGGTGATCATGTTGCTATTAGGAAAACTGCTGCTAGGAAAATATTGATTTCAAGTCTTCAAATTTGTTGTGATGAGATATTGATTTCAAGTCATGCAAAATTATGTTGCTGTTAGGAAAAATGCTGCTAAATTATAAAATATTGATTTCAAGTCATTTTTATCATGTGACCTTTACAATTATGTAGCAATGATATAAGTGGAGTTAGTTACATTATAAAGATTGGATTTTTAAATGTTCTACATCATGTTATGTCAACATGACAAACCCTGTCTACCAAATAGAAATTTTACACAAAGAGGATTGTGAAAGGAATGGTTTTGAGGATTCAAGGGGTTTTGAGGGGATTGGGTGGAAGAGAGGGATCCACCCAATCCCCTGAAATCCCCCCCTCTCCAAACCTCTTCAATCCACTTCTGCCAAACAAGGCCTTAAGAGCATCTCCAACAAACACGCGGTCACGCGGCGCACTATTTTTTTACAGCACTGAAATAGTAATTTTGGGCACGGAAGGTTTACCAAACGCACAAAAACCCGACACCCAACCCGACGCCCCCACATGCAGCAGCCAGCGCCTCAAATTTGCAGCCAGCAACCTGCGTGCACTAAATTTACAGCCTCGTTCTTGTGCGTGTCTATTTTACAGCTTTTGCAAGAGCTCTATTTTTTATTGCACGCGCTATATTGAAATCTTTTTCAGCGCACGACTTATACAGCGCGCGAAGATGCTCTAATATCCATTCAAGGACAACATCATCACCTACCTTTGCTTCTGTTATGAAAGACGAGAATGGAGTCGTACGGGTGGCGCAACGAGCCAAATAATCAAGAGAGAGGAGGACATGCAACTACGTGACGAGAGCCTACCCATGTGCCGCCTCATGTTGCCGCACAGCTCGCTGTACTGCCTGGCACACCACATGCGTACACCTCTGAAGCTTCTCGCCGATCGATTCATTCGTGAGTACATCAATTCACTCTTGTGCCTGCAGCCACACCCAAGTGGAGACGTGGTCAAGGGAAAGATGGTACTCAATGCACCACCGATCCTCGCTAGAGAGCCGGCTCCTCTGAAAGACGAGCGAGGATGGGTTGCCCCAGAGCTAGGCAATGCTAAAGTTAATACAGATGGTAGCTTCATACCGGCGACAGGATTGGCTGCAGGAAGCATGGTCCTTCGGGATTCTGAGGGCAAGATCATTTTCAGTGCTTGTAGAGAAATTCGCGCATGTGATAATGCGCTCACGGCAGAGCTAGCGGCGTGTCGAGAGGGCCTGGAGCTAACTCTTCTCCGTACGGACGCGCCCATTAAAATCGAGCTTGATTGTGCGGAGGCGGTGACAATGATCACAGCTCGTGAGCAGGACCGGTCGGCTCATCGCACCGTCATTGAGGAAGTCAGGAGACTGGCAGGGATGGAGGGGAGGGAGGTCTCTTTTAGTTTTTGTTGTCGTTTGCAGAACAAAGTTAGTCATGAGCTTGCCAAGTATGGCAGGAGCACCCCTCGCACCGTTGTTTGGTTGCATTTGGGGTTAGACTTTATTATAAACTTGGCTCTGACTGAAAAGCGTCCGTAAGTAATGAGAATCCTGCTTTTCAGCCGCAAAAAAAATGCACATGTGCACTTTGCACACGAATGAACCGTGGAGGCTGCACATGCACATTGCTCAGTGCGCACGAATTACCGTGGGAACGTCGTCCCGGTTTAAGGCAATTTTCGTGGGAACCTCGTCCCAGTTTTGGGAAGCTTCCGAGCCCAGTTATAGGAAGCTTATGACTAATTTTTCTTTTCTCATTTTTGGTTTTTGGATCGGGTTTTTGTTTGGTTTTGTCAGTTTTCCTTTTTTTTTCTACATTTACATATTTTCTCAAATGCACGGATTATTTTCCAATTCATTAATATTTTCTCAAATTTCTGAACTCTTTCAAGTCCATCAACTTTTTCAAGAAAACTAACTTTTTGTCATTTTTCAATAATTTTTTGTTTTTTGTTTTCTAAAATTGATGAACCTTTTACAATTTTTTGAGTTTTTTCACATCTGTGAACTTTTTCAAACAATTAATATTTTTAAAAATTTATGAACTGATTCATAATTTGTGATAAAACATTTTTATGAACCTTTTCAAATTCATGAACTTTGTTCATTTTTTTAAGGGAAAGTCAATAGTCAACCATCAACTTTTTTTTGAGGCAAAGTCAACCACCAACTTATCGAAGGAAGCTAGGATGAACGAGGGAGGGAGTTGCTCGCCTATTGGGCCAACCCACGCAAGGAAGCTCGTGAGCGCCAGTTTATTAACTAGCACAAAGGGTGTCGATTAGGACTTCTCATTTTTTTAGACAATCTCGTGAAGCTTTTATTTAACTTGTCACAACATTTACATGGTCGAAAGTAAGATCACCGCCTGGGGTGCTTAACCAAACATGGCGGCCAAGCCCAAGTGATAGAGCATGGTTCGCTAAATTGTGAGTCTCGATATTCGAGCTCCTAAACTCATGACTAACCGAACAAGTAGTAAAAGAATTACAATGATCTATAATTTCTCGTATGCTTGCACCATAAGCAGGTCTACTCCTCCTCTTGATATCTTCGACGACAACCTTGCAATCAGATGCAACATAGATGCTCGTTTCATAGAGGTCGTCCGCGAGTGCCAAGCCCTCTCGGACTTCTAGAGCTTCCAGAGTTGCAGGGTCTAAAATCCCAACGAAAGTGATCATTGAGGCCCCCAAATACTTCCCGATGTTGTCCCTACACACAACAGCAAAAACACCTATTTGCATGTCCCGAGAAAGAGGAGCATCCAGATTTATTTTGCACATCCCCGAAGATGGTGCAATCCAACGAGTGGGCCTGGCCGGTGCAACTTGTCGGGTTTCATAAATCTCCAACACCTTCAATAAAAGAATTTATGGAGGCGTTAGTGGCATGCGGCGTTTGGTATATGTTGCTGGGGGGAAGGTCTAGTGCATGGGCTCAACCTTAAGGCCCAACACAGTGTTAAGCATTGTGAGAAATTAAGGCTGACTTAGAAAATATTGTAGGACCCACGTTAAGAATGGCATAGAAAATATACATTAGTGATGCCTCGGGGTTGTACACAGCTAAAAGCTACTACCTCTGTAAACTAATATAAAAGTGTTTAGATCATTATTTAAGTATTCTAAACGCTCTTATATTAGTTTACGGAGGGAGTACTATACCCTAGTATGTCGGCCTGTCCTGGTTAATCCTATTTGTTAATGTATGTGAAATGTTATTGTACATAGACGCCTAGGAAAAAGAAGCGTGGGTACAGGTAGGCAATCAATCAACACTGGCTTCCACGGGAGGATGGCGGTTTCGACCTCGCTTTGCACGCATTCTGCTAATTCTTTTTGCGACCATTTTTTATCATACTATGTTGCAACATGTTGCTATGATGTATGTTTATATTCCTGATTGTGATTTGATGTTATTAGAGAACTGGAAAAACAACACATCGTTTGAATGTTGGATGTATGCAAAATGAATTACAATTTGAACCTATGTTTCAAATTATTAATGAAACTGTAGATCTGCTACTTTGCATGTTAACTGGGTTGTTGGAAGATTTTAGATGAGGATTCCTTAATTTTGATGGTACCGAAACCGTGAGTAGCCTCAGTAGGGTAGAGAGTGCACGCCGGGTTTGCACAAGGTTTATACCAAGGTTCGGGCCCTCATGGCCGAGGTAAAGGACCGTGGGGTTGTTGCCTCACGGTAAATACTATCCCCGTTCAAAATAATTGTAGTTCTAGATTTGCCCTAAGTTAAACTTCTTTAAACTCGATCAACTTACTAAAAAAATTGTAAGCATCTACAACATCAAATACATATATATGATTGAAATATATTTACGATTAATGTAAGGAAGCTATCTACAACATCAAATACATATATATTAGAGAAATATATTTACGATGAATCTAAGGAAGCTATCTACAACATCAAACACATATATATTATTGAAATATATGTTATGATGAATCTAAGGAAGCTAATTTGGTTTTCTAGATGTTGCTAGTTTCTTTTAGAAACATCATCAAACCTTTTAAAGTTTTACTTATGACAGACCTAGAACTTTAATTATTTTTGAACGGAAAGGGTTGTTAAAAAAGAAGAAGAAGAAGGGAGTTTGCCCACTCCAATCATGTTGCCATACTGGTCCCTTTCCATTTCATGCATTATGCATCTGCAGTGTGAGTTTTCTCTTCCTAGAAATGATCACTGTGTCCTTGTCATAGTACCCGATGCGTACATGATTTGTGCTCTCTCTACGTGATTTCGCACTAACCCGAGTTTGATGTGATTGCTGCTTTCTATCCAATGCCACGCCGCGGGGACGTTGACGGAACTGACGCCTTCACGCCGGCAAACGCAAAATGCTTATCCTCTAATTCGACGACTCTCTATAGCTGTCGTCATGTGAGGCTGGCAGTGCACGGCACGATGCACCGTGTCTTCCTTCTGTTGTTAAAGACGAGAATGGAGTCGTCGTAGTACTATATATTGTACGGGTCGCGCAAACAATGAAGAGACAGAGGAGGACGTGCAAGTAGGTGGCGCGAGCCCCTACCCATGTGCCACCTCACGTTGCAAACCCTTCCCAGATCTGTGCTTGAGCACATGAACCTGGATCGCGCGCGCATATCATATCATGCACTAGCCCAGCACACAGCGCTACGGTAGAATCCATTTGTCATTAGGATGATGGAGGTTGCAGTGATAAGCATTCTACACATGTGGGACGTGTCGGTCTGTGTAACGTACACTGTTTTCATAAGTTGCTACATTCTTTTTTTCCGCCTAAAACTGATTAGATTGCTGCTCTCTATCAAACGCCACAACGCCATGCATCTGAGTTGAAGTGGCTGTGTCACAGTACAATCACAGAGCCGACGCCTTTGCTTCCGCATATATATAAGGCTGAGGAAATGCATGATCATGACCCTCTAATTCGACGAATCTTGACGTGTCGTCATGTGAGTCTTCCAGTGTACACTACGATCCATATCCATCCAAAGGACATCATCGCCTACCTTTGCTTCGAACGGAGTCGTACGGGCCAAATAATCAAAAAAGAGACGGAGGAGGACATGCATGCGAGTAGTACGTGACGCCAGCCCTACCCATGTGCCGCCTCATGCACACCACATGCAGATGCAGGCACCTCTCGCACTCGCAGACTTGCATTGCACAGTATAGCAATGCACATGTGATGTGCACTTGCTGCCCCGTGCACACGAATGCACCGTATGTCTAGGCTCGTGTTTTAATTTGGCTTCTCCTTCGGTCGTTTTCACAACAATACCATCGAGCAGTTGACAAGCTTGATGCCTTCAATCATACGCCAACAGCCGGCACATGTTACACACAACTGACCTAATTCAATACTGTTTTCATAAGTTGACGTGCGAGATTAAATAGTACTGCATTCGGTATAGGGACAAACATGCTCCGTTATTTTTCCCCGCCTAAAACGAAATGGAGCCATCGTGCGTTCGTACTCCATTATTGCGACAAGCCAACAGCAACAATTTAGAAAGAAGAATGTGATACTCGCCCTCGTAGTAGTAGGATAACTGAGGCGGCAAGCGAGAACATGTCGGCTCTCTCTCCTCGGCCAGCGCACTCATCAGCACGAGCTACCCTCCGCGATGACTTGGATCGCAAGTGGCCGGCGGCGCCTACTTATACGTGCGCCCCGTCCCTGCTGCCACAGCAACTCTCAGCGACAATGGGCTTCCTAAGACCGCTCGCGCTCGCCGCACTATGTGCCCTGCTCGCCGCCACCGGCGCCGGCGCCACGACGAAGGCAACGGAGGTGGAGGCCCAGTCATCCTACATCGTGCACGTCGCGGCTGCGCACGCACCGCGGCTGCCGCGCCGCGGCCTGCTGACAACCCGGGCGTACGGCTCGTTCCTGCGTGAGCACATCCCCGTCGAGATGTCCAGCCCGGCGCCGAGGGTGCTCTACTCCTACGCCCACGCCGCCACGGGCTTCGCGGCGCGGCTCACGGAGCGCCAGGCCGCGCGGCTGGAGTCGACGGGCTCCGTGCTCGCCGTCGTGCCCGACACGATGCAGGAGCTGCACACCACCCTGACGCCGTCCTTCCTCGGCCTCTCGCCGTCCTCCGGGCTGCTCAAGGCGTCAAACGGTGCCACGGACGTCGTCATCGGGGTCATCGACACCGGCGTGTACCCGGAAGGGCGCCCGTCCTTCGCGGCCGCCCCGTCGCTGCCGCCCCCACCGAGCAAGTTCCGTGGCAGGTGCGTCTCGGGTCCGTCCTTCAACGGCTCCGCGCTCTGCAACAACAAGCTCGTCGGCGCCAAGTTCTTCCAGCGGGGGCAGGAGGCTCTACGCGGCTGTGCGCTCGGTGCGGACTCGAAGTCGCCGCTCGACACCAACGGCCACGGCACCCACACCTCCTCCACTGCCGGCGGCTCTGCTGTCGCAGACGCCGGCTTCTTCGACTACGCCAGAGGAAAAGCCGTCGGCATGGCCCCGGGCGCGCGCATTGCCGTCTATAAAGCGTGCGGGGAGGAAGGATGCGCGAGCTCTGACATCCTAGCCGCGTTTGATGAGGCCATCTCGGACAATGTCGACGTTCTCTCTGTCTCCCTCGGCGCCGTCGGCATGGCCCCAAACTTTTACAGCGATAACACCGCCGTGGGCGCGTTCCGCGCCGTCAGCAAGGGCATCGTTGTCTCCGCCTCCGCGGGAAACTCCGGCCCCGGAGATTCCACCGCATGCAACATAGCGCCATGGTTCTTGACGGTCGGCGCGTCCACACTCAACCGCCAATTCCCGGGCGACGTCGTTCTCGGCAACGGTGAGACCTTCACGGGCACTACACTTTACGCCGGCGAGCCGCTCGGCCCGACCAAGATACCACTGGTCTACGGAGGGGACGTCGGCTCGAAGGTGTGTGAAGAGGGAAAGTTGAACGCCACCAAGGTCGCCGGGAAGATTGTCTTCTGTGAATCGGGCGTAAATGCCCGAGCAGCGAAACCACTCGCCGTCAAGCTCGCCGGTGGCGCCGGAGCAATCCTGGCGAGCACACAGGCGTTCGGTGAGCAGGCCATCACCAGCCCCCATATCCACCCCGCCACGACCGTGACGTTTGTGGCCGCCGAGAAGATCAAGAAGTACATCCGCACGCAAACTTCCCCTACCGCGACGATCATTTTCCGCGGCACCGTGGTCGGCTCGACGCCTCCTTCCCCAAGAATGGCGGCCTTCTCGAGCCGCGGCCCGAACTTCCGTGCGCCGGAGATATTCAAGCCGGACGTGACGGCGCCGGGCGTGGACATCCTCGCCGCTTGGACGGGCGCCAACTCGCCCACGGAGCTCGACAGCGACACGAGGCGGGTGAAGTACAACATCATATCGGGCACGTCCATGTCATGCCCGCACGTGAGCGGCATCGCCGCGCTGCTCCGGCAGGCGAGGCCAGAGTGGAGCCCCGCGGCCATCAAGTCCGCGCTGATGACCACCGCGTACAACGTGGACAGCTCCGGCGGGGTCATCGGTGACATGTCCACCAGCGACGCGTCCACGCCGTTCGCCCGAGGGGCCGGGCACATCGACCCCAATAGCGCCGTCGACCCAGGCCTCGTCTACGATGCCGGCACGGAGGACTACATCACCTTCCTGTGCGCGCTCGGCTACACCGCCAAGCAGGTGGCCGTCTTCGGCTCGTCGATCAGTTGTTCGAAGCGTGCGGGTGCCACGGTGGGCGACCACAACTATCCGGCCTTCTCGGTGGTGTTCACCTCGAACAAAGCGGCGGTCGTCACCCAGCGCCGTGTCGTGCGCAACGTCGGCAGCGATGTCGCGGCTGCGTACACGGCCAGGGTCACCGCCCCGGACGGCGTGCGCGTCACGGTGAGCCCCGAGATGCTGCAGTTCAGCCAGACGGAGAAAACACAAGAGTACGTGGTCACCTTCGCGCGGGAAATCGCCGGGAGCGTCACGGAGAAGTACACGTTCGGGTCGATTGAGTGGAGCGACGGCGAGCACTCGGTGACGAGCCCCATCGCCATTACTTGGCCGACGAGCAAGGTTGCGGAGATGTGAATGTGATCGCCTTGGGGTGTGTAGGTGCGATTATGCGAGAGTTTATCTCATTTGCTGTAAGTTTCACTTCGTGTGGTTCAGTGGTTGAATCAGTTGATCAAGATTCTTACTTTTTGATTTCAAAAGAAAGACTCGTATTCAAGTCAATACAACTACCGCACTGATAAATACTCCCTCCGTCTATGGTTTTTTTTTTACTGACAAAAAACGTCTTATATTACAGGACGGAGGGAGTAATAAATTATCAATGCAGATACTTTAATTTTTGACACATATCAAGTGCAGGAATGTATTGTGCGTGACTTTAATGGCTTACTGTTGCAATGCTTAAATAGTGAAATGGGGGTGTAGATAGGGTAAAACATGTTGCAACGGAAGAAAACTTATATCATAGTGATCCTAGTGCAATAAGTCGTTCCCTCGAGTCGTTGACTACAAATTTGAGTTACTCTTCAAACTTGCTCCCTTCTGCTGAAATTTGAGGGGACGGTCAAATGACCCATAAAAATACGAGGAGTGGAAAGCAAGTCATACTCCTACCCCACGCCTCCGCATCTATTGTCGCTTCTTTCCGACTAGCCCGAACACGGGAATGGATTCCCATCCCCCTCTCACCCTTGCTACCCCGCCTCTGGCCCGTACACTGCGGCATGACTCTAGAGTCGCCAACCGCCCCTCAAAATCACCGGCAAGGCACGAAGGTCATGTGGCCCGCAGCACCATCTAGGAAGAATGACAACACGACTGTGACCACCTCCGTCGCTCATCAGCAACCACTGCTCACCGATGGCTCTCGCCAATGGGAAGAAGCACCACCAGCACCAAGATTTGACACTACACGAATGCAAAGACTGATGCGGAGCATCCCAAGGTCATCCCCATGGACCTATCGTGGACTCACCAAGTGCCCAAAGGACCAATGACACGAGCCCGTGCAAGAGCTCTCGAAGCCGAGGTGAACTTGCTCCTTTATCAATTTCCTCTCGAGTCACATGGGACAGGGCTTCTACCCTCATCAGAAACTCTGCATACTCAGGTACTTGGATGAAGGCCATGGGACAGCTCTACACAGTGGACAAGGCGGCGGGATCGACAAGTGCTTGGAACAAGAAGAAGGGCGGCTGAAGACGCTACAGGCACCGGACGTCCGACCCCTACCGGACGACCGGTCACCCGCAGGCACCGGACGTCCGACGTTCACCGGACGACCGACGACTCCCAGACGACCGGATGACCGGAGGCCACCGGACGTACGTGACACCGACTACAGAATGTAATTAGCGGAAATCCGAGGGTTACCGGACGTCCGGCCCCTCCCGAGCCACCGGACGTCCTACCCGACTGTCCGCGCATAGTACAGGGCGTCGGCCCATGTATTATATACTCGTTGACTTCCTCCTTCCTAGGTAGCTTTGTGATAGCTCATCTAAAAACCTTAGTGGTTCCTCTCCTACGAGACCGCGGCCTCCTCGGAGAAGATCCACCGGATTCAAGACCTCCTTCACGGAGAAGAACATCAATACCTCCTCACAGAGATGACTACCGCTACTTGTATTGTCCTTAGTTGACCGTGTATCGTGTATCACTCTTTGTGTTCCCAGATCTAGCATTTGTGTGACCTAAACTCGTTGATTTGAGTGTTTTGATTCTCTCGTGTTTCCCCTCGTGTTCCCTCTCGTGTTCTTCGTGGAATCCCCTCCATTTCGTGAAAGATCGGCCATCTAGGGTTCCAGACTACATCACATGGTATCAAGAGCCATGGTTTCTCACAAAATTGGAGCCCCTACCCGTGTTTTCTAGCTTGTTTTTGTTGTGTTCTTCCCAATTTCAAAAATTCCCCACCAAAAATAGCCCCAAATTGTTTTGTGATCTGTTGATTTGGCGAGATTTTGTTGAATTTGTTCCATGGATTTGCTGTGTCACGAGTGGATCTCGAGTTTCCCCACCTCTTCCCCAATTTTCTTCCGCAAATTCGGCCAAGTTTGACCAATTTGTCCACGGATACCTCGAACCCTAGCCCAGACCCACCGGACGACCGCCGTTTTACCGGAGTCCGGAACCCCGCGAAGCACCGGACGACCGCCGTTTTACCGGACGTCCGGACCCCCGCGAAGCACCGGACGTCTGTCAACCACCGGAATACCGGAACCACATATACAGAAGTTTTTACCGGATTTCCGAGACCTACCGGACGTCCGGCGATCCACCAGACTTCCGCTGAACCCTGTCGAAACTGAACTTACTCAGTTTTGTTCCACCTTCCGCAACCACTTACCCTTTCATACACCTACATCTACCATACCACCACCACCATTGCCTAACCAAAATCTCTACGGTCTTACCTCTTTGTGTCTTGAATCATTTGAGTTGTGGTTTTCCCGTTTCCTTGTGTGTTTCGGCTATCTCAGAACGGAACGACATCGACATAACCACCTCTCAACCTCGACAAGGACGGTAACATCAACGACTCTTTGTGATTCTACCTTGCAATTGCATTGTCACCCTATAGACCATTTTTGCGTAGATTTCCCATCGAGACTAGCGATTTGAGTATTGCCGGGCCACGACACTTGTGCACATTAGTGATAGTCATAGATATTGCATACTACAACATCATATCTTCGTGTGACACAAGAGTGATCCGCATACACAATAGATACCTTGATCCGAGAAGCATGCATAAGTGGCCAAAGAAAGAGCTCACAAGCTTTTAAGCAAAAGAGCCGCCCAAATCTTTTAAGCAAAAGAAAAATAGCAGCATACGCCTTGCATCAAAAGAGATCATATGAGATAGCAATACATCATCTAGTGCTCAAGCATCGGCACATCATACACTCATAGTATACTTGTGATAGGAAGTCGTTACGTTTGCCTCTTATAGGTCATGCACAAGTGCGTATCCGCCTATTAAGCACGAGCATTTTCCGTGGATTCCACATTTTCGCTCACCCTTGGTTGCACAACCACATTTATCTATCCGTGCGTGTGTTCCGTGTGCTACTTATTGCTTGTGATCTACTTGTTGCATGAGCAAATTGTGAATCATTTTCAACATCATTGAGTCACTTTGACAATTGCATTGAACTTGTGCCACCATCCTAACCAAGCTCCTCTCAAAGCTTTACTTGTGTAGGTGTGAGAATCGACATGAAGTGGTACCAATAGTGCTATTTCCGGGTTACATTATTGAGTGATTATTGATCCATTTTCAACTTCGGTCAAGGTACAATTGGTATTGTCTTCTGCTTTCTCCCACTCACACTCTTGCTTGCAATGATGGATAGGCCAAGTACATCTTCGAACCCGCTCTTCGATGATCCTCAAGAATCGAACAACTACGTCACCAAACTACATCTCTTTGGCGTCCAACGAGCTCTACATCAAGAAAGTGAAGCTATGCGCGAGCACATTGAGCAAGTCGCCGCCGACGCACGACAATTTGAAGCAAGAACAAGATAGCAATTCGACATCATCAACACCAACATGTCTACTCAATTCAATGAGCTACGAACTTTGATAGTCAACCGACGCTCCTCATCCACTTCTTCTTAAAGACGAAGCCGCTCAAGCCGTCATACCGACTGCACGTCCGGCTCAAGTACACCTACATCGGACACTCTTCGTCAAGCCGCACGTCAATCTCGACATGACAACCGGAATCCACTTCATGACAAGAGCTCCCAAGAGCTATTTGAAGAGCAAGCAAGTCGACATCGTCAAAACCAAGCTACACTTGAACAAGCGCAAGAACGGCAACGACTACGCCAACAACAACAAGAGCGAGCACGTCGACATCAAGAAGAACAAGATGCCGAGGCTAATCGTCAAGCACAACAACGCCGAGAAGCTCAAGCTCTTGAGGCGCAACGAGCGTTACGTGATTCACATCGCAATGTGGCAACTCGCAATTGACATACTCGTCAAGAAGAGGATTTCCTTCGTGATGAGATGCAAGAGAGGCGCCATCAAGCACGAATGCAAGAAGAAGTTCCTCCTCAAGCGCGACAAGATCAACAAGCTCAACAAGAACCACAAGCTCGACAAGTACACCATGACAACGAACATCTACTCCGCCAAGAGCAACATGAGATTGACAACCGTCCAAATCAAGAACGTCCTCCCGATAGGCACGCAAACAATGAAGAACATCGCTATGACAAGCTTAAGTTCACCATGCCAAAGTTTTCCGGAAGCATTGATCCCGAAGACTACCTATCATGGGCATTGAAGGTCGATAAGATCTTCCGCTTACACAACTTTGATGAAGAAAAGAAAATTGCTATGGCCTCCCTTGAGTTCCAAGACTATGTGCTCATTTGGTGGGAGCAAATCATCGAGAGAAGAGAAGCAAAAGGCGAACCTCCTATCACTACTTGGGCTCAAATGAAGGAAGTCATGAGAGCATGCTTCGTGCCAACACACTACAACCGTGACTTGTTCAAGAAGCTACAACTCCTCAAGCAAGGTACCAAGTCCGTTGAAGAATACTACAAGGAGATGGAGATTGCCATGATACGAGCAAACATCACGGAAGATGAAGAGCAAACAATGGCGAGATTCTTGAATGGACTCAACTATCCTATCAAGCAGATTGCGGACTTTCAACCCTACACGACCCTCCTTGAGCTAGTACACCAAGCAACCAAAGCGGTGCGACAAGTTCAAGAGGACTACAAGTACTCCAAGTTCACCTCCAAGAACTTCGGCTCCTACAACCAAGCTTCAACGACTTCGGCTCCTCCTACCTCTACCAAGCCATCTACAAACTTCGGTGACAAGTCAAGCTACAAGAATGCGACTACATTGAGTCGTCTACCTTCTGCGAACAACTTCAAGCCAAGAACTTCATCATCTACAACTACAACCGAGGACAACTTCAAGACGAGTTCCATCAAATGTTTCAAGTGCCAAGGGCGAGGCCACAAGTCATTTGAGTGCAAGACCGTTCACACAATGATCATCAATGATGACGGATCCTATGACTCAATGAGCGACGATGAGATGGAAGCCCTTGAGCATGTAGTTATGCATCGCCAAGTGAATGAAGACGAAGACCATCAAGTGTTTTGCGACAATGACTCGAGTCCCAATCTCGTTGTTTCCAAGGTCTTGACACTACAACATCAACAAGATGATGATCAAAGATGTCACATCTTCCATACCAAGGCCGGCATCAATGGACGCTCCGTCAAGGTCATCATCGATGGAGGAAGTTGTCATAACTTGGCAAGCGAAGAGCTATGCGACAAGCTCCAATTGTTCAAGACGAAGCAACCTCATCCCTACAAGGTCCAATGGCTCAACGACGCCGGAATTCTTCGAGTCGAGCATACTGTGCAAGTTTCCTTCAAGATAGGCGCCTACGAGGACACACTTGAGTGTGATGTGGTCCCTATGTCCGTGTGCCACCTTCTTCTTGGACGACCATGGCAATACGATCATGGAGTCACACACAATGGACGGACCAACCACTATAGCTTCAAGATGAAGGGCAAGGAATTCGTGCTACGTCCAATGTCACCAAGTCAAGTAGCCGCCAACAAACACTTACCTACCAACCATCGTGGAGAGAATGGTGAGAGAGTGAGCCACCAAAAGGAGAGTGAGAGCCACAAGCCAAATATGAGCGACTCCACGATGAGTGACAAGAAACAACTAGTTCTATTCGCCACCAAAAGTGAGATGAGAGAAGTGTGTGAGAACCCCTCGAGTGTCTTTCACCTTGTGCTTTTATGCAAAGGGGAAGCCAAACCTACTAACACTTCACCACCTCTACCTTTGGTCTTGTCTAAATTGTTGCAGGAATTCTCGGACGTCTTTCCCGATGAGCTACCTCCGGGTCTACCCCCACTTCGCGGAATCGAACACCGCATCGACCTCATACCCGGCGCACCACTTCCTAACAAGGCTCCTTACTGCGTCAACCCCGAGGAAACCAAGGAGATACAACGGCAAGTACAACAACTCATCGACAAAGGTCATGTACGTGAAAGCTTGAGCCCTTGTGCCGTTCCGGTTATTCTCGTGCCTAAGAAAGATGGAAGTTTTCGCATGTGTTCCGATTGTCGCCCGATAAATACTATCACCATTAGATACCGTCACCCTATTCCCCGCTTAGACGACATGCTTGATGAATTATGTGGTGCCACCATCTTTTCGAAAATTGATCTTAAAAGTGGCTACTACAAAATTTGCATTCAAGAGGGTGATGAGTGGAAAACGGCTTTCAAAACCAAGTTTGGGTTATATGAGTGGTTGGTCATGCCAATGGGTTTATCGGAAGTGCCCGGTTCATTTATGCGTCTCATGCATTTCGTTCTCCGACCCTACATAGACGTCTTTGTAGTGGTTTATTTTGATGACATCCTCGTTTTTAGCAAGTCGCTTGAGGACCATGTGACACACATCCGTATGGTTTTACAAACCCTTCGGAAAGAGCGCTTATATGCTAACATGGATAAATGCACTTTTGGCGTTGACAAGGTCGTTTTCCTAGGATTTGTCGTTTCTTCCCAAGGTGTTCATGTTGATGAAACTAACATTGAAGCAATTAAAACTTGGCCACAACCAACGAATCTCCAACAAGTGCGTAGCTTTCTTGGTTTAGCCGGTTTCTATCGATGTTTTGTGAAGGACTTTAGCACCATTGCTATGCCTCTACACGCCTTGAGCAAGAAGAATGCACCCTCCATTTGGGGTCCTTCGCAAGACACCACGTTCCATGAGCTAAAAAGTTTGCTTACACACGCACCACTTCTTGCCCTACCAAACTTTGACAAACCTTTTGAGATCCATTGTGGCGCTAGTGGTACCGGCATCGGTGGCGCGTTAATGCAAGAGAAACGCCCAATTGCGTACTTTAGCGAGAAGCTATCCGGAGCACAACTTAACTACACCATCTATGATAAAGAGCTCTATGCCTTGGTGAGAGTTTTGCGTGTTTGGGAACACTATCTTAGACCTCATGAATTCATTCTTCATACGTACCATGAGACGCTCAAGTATCTCAAGGGTCAAACTAAGTTGAACAAGCGTCATGCTAAGTGGAGTGAGTTCATTGAGTCTTTTCCCTATGTCATCAAATACATCAAAGGCAAAGAGAATGTTGTGGCAGGTGCGCTTTCCCGCAAATGCATGTTTGTTACAAAACTTGAGTTCAATGTTATTGGCTTTGAGCACATAAAAAATTTATATGAGCACGATCCTTTCTTTGCAAATCTATATGCTAAGTGTTTGACTCACACTTCTTGGGAACGTTACTACATAAAGGATGGATATCTTATGAGAGCTAACAAACTTTGCATTCCCGAGTATTCGCCTCGTTTGCTCCTTTTGCAGGAATCTCATGGAGGAGGACTCATGGGACACTTTGGAAGCGACAAGACATTTGCTACGCTCTCCAAGAACTACTTTTGGCCCAAGATGCCTCGTGACGTTTCACGCCTCACCAACCGATGCTTGATACGTCCAAAACGTATCTATAATTTCTGCTTGCTCCATGCTTCTTTTGTGTGACATTGCTATGATATTGATGCACTTCCATGCACTTTTGATCATATTTGGACTAACCTATTAACTCAGTGCACCACAGTGCCAGTTCCTGTTTTCTGCTGTTTTTCTATTTCAGGTTTCCCCCATATTAAAAGTGCTCCAAAAATTCCAGGAAAAATATAGGAAAAATTAGCGTACAGGAAGCTTCGCGAAGAACCAAAGGTGGGCCAGAGGGGAGCCAGGGGAGGCCCAGGCGGCCACCTGGTGCGGCCCCACCCCTGGCCGCGCCAGGGGGGCGCCTGGGGCCCCTTCTCCTCCTCTGGCTGCCCCCCTTCGCCTATATATCCCTCTCGTCCTGAAACCCTCGAGGACAGAACCCTTTTTCGCGATCTCACCTCTGTTCCGCCGCCGCAGCGCTTCCAAGATCGGGAGCATCAGGAGAACTCTTCCCGGCACCCTGCCGGAGGGGAGAACCACCACCGGGAGCTTCTCCACCACCATGGACGCTTCCCGGATGAGTCGTGAGTAGTCCACCTTGGACCATGGGTCCATGATCAGTAGCTATGTGATGTTCTCCTCCCCTCTTTGCTCTTCATGGTTTAGACCTCGTGAGCTGCCCTACATGATCGAGGCACATATGTAATCTTTCTGCTGTTGCTTTGCTGGGATCTGATGGATTATGAGACTATGTTTAGATTGTGTTTGAGTAATATATTTGATTCACCTCTTTTATACCTTTGTTCTTGAGTAATTCTTGCATGTTCTCCGTTGCTGTTTATTGCTTTGGCCAAGTAGTAGGTAGTAACTCCAAGAGGGAGCGTTATGCTTGATTGTGGGTTCATGCCCCCTGATGACTAGCTTGAGTGACAGAAACATGAGTCTAGGGGATGTGCTATTGCCACAAGGGAGAAAACAATGGTGCTTGTACTTGCGGGTGCAAGGATTGTTTACTTTACGCAAAGTTCTTTTAATGCAGTTGTCTGTTGCTTTGAGTTTACACTTTGGGTGGGATTCGCAACTTAATACCAGCGAGATGTTCTGGATAGATATCTCAAGGTGGATGATTAGTAGTAGATGCAGATGGATTTCGGTCTACTTGCCTTGGCGTACCGCCCATGCTTTTGAGCCTCTACCTTTCTTTGCAACATAGTTAGCATTGGTTTGCGCACATAATCCTGTCAATTGCCCAGCTGTAATTTGTTTACCTCGCTTTGCTGTTTTATCGTCTTTTGGGAGAGAGACATCACTAGTGAACATCATGGGACCCCGGTCCATATTACCACCGCTGATCACACCTTCTATTTACTTCCTGTTTTTTATTTCCTAGTTGCAGTCATAGCTATCATTATTATCTCTTGTGTTTGATCCTTTGTAAACAACAAGGCCGGAGGGATTGACAACCTCTCTGTACTCGTTGGGAGCAAAGTTATCTGTATCTGTGTGCAGGTCCCGTCAACTGCTAAGTTTCTGGCGCCGTTGACACCTACTTGTCGACCCTTGGAGTCTCACGGGATTCGATCCTTGGTATCTTTGCCAAGGGAAATTTGCCGCTACGCTACATCTCAACCTTCCACTTGGGGTAACCAACGAGGGGCGAGAAGCCATCAAGCAAGTTTCTGGCGCCGTTGCTGGGGACTCCACTCTTCAAGATAAGGGAGTTGCACGCTATCTTTTATCTTTGCTTTTTAGTCTTGTTAGTTTACCTTTCAGTTTTTGCTTTAGTGTCCCTTACCAAAAATCACAAAAATAGTTATCTTGCTTGCTGCTGCTATGGGTTCCACCGAGAACACCAAGTTGTGTGACTTCACTAGTCATAACAACAATGACTTTATCTGCACGCCTATTGCTACACCTGCCACTTCAGCACCTTCTTATGAGATTAAACCTGCTTTGCTGAACCTAGTTATGAAAGATCAATTCTTCGGTGCTAGAGATGATGCTGCTTTGCACTTAAATAATTTTGTTGAGCTCTGTGATATGCAAAAGTACAAAGAAGTAGATGGTGATATTGTTAAGCTTAAGCTTTTTCCTTTCTCCTTGAGAGGAGGAGCCAAAATCTGGTTTCAATCCTTGCCTAGGAATAGTATAGATTCTTGGGACAAGTGCAAGGATGCCTTTATTGGGAAGTACTATCCCCCTGCTAAAATTATCCACTTAAGGAGTAACATAATGAATTTTAAACAATTGGATAATGAACACGTTGCCCAAGCTTGGGAACGCATGAAATCTCTTGTCAAGAACTACCCTACTCATGGTTTGACTACTTGGATGGTTATCCAAACTTTTTATGCAGGCTTGAACTTTACCTCGCGGAACTTGTTAGATTCGGCCGCGGGAGGAACCTTTATGTCAACTACACTTGGTGCTGCCACGAAACTTCTCGACGAGATGATGACCAATTATTCCCAATGGCACACCGAACGCGCTCCAACAGGTAGGAAGGTAAACTCTGTCGAGGAGATTTCCTCCCTAAATGAAAAAGTTTACTTGATTATGTCTCTACTTTCCAAGCAATCTTCTATTGATCCTCATGATGTTCTGATGGCTTCTCACCCCTCGTTGGTTACCCCAAGTGGAAGGTTGAGATGTAGCGTAGCGGCAAATTTCCCTTGGCAAAGATACCAAGGATCGAATCCCGTGAGACTCCGAGGGTCAACAAGTAGGTGTTAACGGCGCCAGAAACTTAGCGGTTGACAGGACCTGCACACAGATACATATAACTTTGCTCCCAACGAGTACAGAGAGGTTGTCAATCCCTCCGGTCTTGTTGTTTACAAAGGATCAAACACAAGAGATAATAATGATAGCTATGACTGCAACTAGTAAATAAAAACAGGAAATAAATAGAAGGTGTGATCAGTGGTGGTAATATGGACCGGGGTCCCATGATGTTCACTAGTGATGTCTCTCTCCCAAAAGACGATAAAACAGCAAAGCGAGGTAAACAAATTACAGCTGGGCAATTGACAGGATTATGTGCGCAAACCAATGCTAACTATGCTGCAAAGAAAGGTAGAGGCTCAAAAGCATGGGTGGTGCGCCAAGGCAAGTAGACCGAAATCCATATGCATCTACTACTAATCATCCACCTTGAGATATCTATCCAGAACATCTCGCTGGTATTAAGTTGCGAATCCCACCAAAAGTGTAAACATAAAGCAACAGACAACTGCATTAAAAGAACTTTGCGTAAAGTAAACAATCCTTGCACCCGCAAGTACAAGCACCGTTGTTTTCCCCCTTGTGGCAACAACACATCCCCTAGACTCATGTTTCTGTCACTCAAGCTAGTCATCAGGGGGCATGAACCCACAATCAAGCATAACGTTCCCTCTTGGAGTTGCTACCTACTACTTGGCCAAAGCAATAAACAGCAACGGAGAACATGCATGAATTACTCAAGAACAAAGATATAAAAGAGGTGAATCAAATATATTACTCCAACACAATCTGAACATAGTCTCATAATCCATCAGATCCCAGCAAACTCAGCAAAGCAACATCGATAAGATTACATATGTGCCTCGATCATGTAGGGCAGCTCACGAGGTCTAAACCATGAAGAGCAAAGAGGGGAGGAGAACATCACATAGCTACTGATCATGGACCCATGGTCCAAGGTGGACTACTCAGGGCTCATCCGGGAAGCGTCCATGGTGGTGGAGAAGCTCCCGGTGGTGGTTCTCCCCTCCGGCAGGGTGCCGGGAAGAGTTCTCCTGATGCTCCCGATCTTGGAAGTGCTGCGGTGGCAGAACAGAGGCGAGATCGCGAAAAAGGGTTCTGTCCTCGAGGGTTTCGGGACGAGAGGAATATATATGCGAAGGGGGGCAACCAGAGGCGGAGCAGGGGGGCGCCTGGGGTGGGGCCGCGCCAGGTGGCCGCCTGGGCCACCCCTGGCTCCCCTCTGGCCCCGCTTTGGTTCTTCACGAAGCTTCCTGTACGCTGATTTTTCCTGTATTTTTCCCGGAATTTTTGGAGCACTTTTAATATGGAGGAAATCTGAAATAGAAAAACAGCAGAAAACAGGAACTGGCACTGTGGTGCACTGAGTTAATAGGTTAGTCCAAATATGATCAAAAGTGTATGGAAGTGCATCAATATCATAGCAATATCACACAAAAGAAGCATGGAGCAAGCAGAAATTATAGATACGTTTTGGATGTATCAACATCCGCAAGCTTAATTCCTGCTCGTCCTCGAGTAGGTAAATGATAACAAGCATAATTTCTGTGGTGACATGCTACCAACCATATAAGAACTTTTAAGTAAAGCAATCAAGGCATGTAATTCAATTCAAGTCATAACAAGCAAGAGTCTATATTAGCATTGTAATAAGCAACATAAGAACATAAAGGTGCAAGAGCTCTCGCTGTCCGTGACTCGAATGTCTCCAAATGGTGTTTGCGTGCAAGAAAGGGGATAGGGATATACGAGAGTGTAAAACATAGTTTTTGTATTGTTGAGAACTTAATCTACTAAAGTTTCACACTTGGTCTTCTTTGGAATCTTATCTTGACTCATCCCCAGACCACCAGCCAGGTACAAGTCAAAATGATCCACTCCCTTTCGATATTTTGAGCACTCATGCAATGGATGAGCGTAAGCAAGAAAGTTGACACTTAGGATGGCAAAGAGTGAAAAATGATGAAGGGGGAAGACAAAAAAATGTGAAAGGCTCACATCAATGAGGACAATCATAGGCGAGAGAAAGCCAAATGATAGATATGATGTGAGGAGTAGGGATTGCCATGCAACGGATGCACATATGAGCTAAGGTAAGCTCTCCAATGGAACTAGTGGGGGTGCATCCAACTTGCTCACTCAATAAGACCTAGAGCTCTTTTGAGGAGGCTCGTCATTGGAATATACAAGCCAAGTTCTATAGTGTAAAGGTCCCCACATAGCTATATGCATGAATGATAATCTCTATGGAGTACAAGGTATAAGATGGAGTACAAGTGTGGATCTCTCAAAAGAAATAGTAGTGTGCCCCCTTCTCTCTTTTTATTTCTTTTTCTCTTTTTTTCTATTTTTTATTTTTTTTGTGGCCTCAATGGCTCTTTCTATTTAACTCTCATTTGTCCTCTTTGGGATCTTTTGATTTTGTCCTCTTTGGGATCTTTTCCTCACTTTAGGGGCAACACTCTATATATTACAAGAAGTATAGAAGATCTTTCACACTTTACAAAAGTACTCAACATAAAGAAAATGAAACTATCATGATGTATGCAAATGTATGCCTCTGCCAGTGTAGCAGGATATGCAATGATACTAGCGCGTCATGTAGCAATGATTAGGGCAAGGCCCAACTAGCATGCGGCTCATCGATCAAGCAAAAAGCATGTATGACATGAAGATCAAGTCATGAGAAGATGGATGTTGCATGGCAATGTATCTCAGAAAGGCTATGAAAATGCCTTGATAGGTAGGTATGGTGGCTGTTTTGAGGAAGGATATAATGAGGCTTATGATGACAGAGCGTATCGTGCCAAGGATTTGGATGCACCGACGAAGTATGCGCCAACTCTCGAGGTGAGAAAGGGCAATGCACGGTACCGAAGAGGCTAGAAAAATATGGCTAGGTGGAAGTATCAACTTTCGAATACTCACATTAGTCCGAAGAACTCATGCACTTATTATCGGTAACTCTCAATCTAATTAGGAGGTTCACAAAGAGACAAGTACCCCGAGGAGGAGTGTATGGGGGTTTGGTTATCCTTGCGCATCCTCGACTCATGGTACGTGAGTGTACTCTAATATTCGATCCCTCCAAAGATTAGTGATCCATCTAGTGGCTAAAGTTCTCAACTATTTTGTAGGTTTTCGAAAATAAACACGGATTTCCCAAAATACGACATCTATCACTAATAGGCTAAAGCTCTTGACACCAAAAGTTCAGACATTACTCATGGCAATACCTCAAAACTATTGCAAGTTACTACTAAAATTAAATAGCAACCTCAATTACCTACTTTAAGTTAAGACACACAACTCAGTGCAACAGGCAAACTCTCTTAACAAGATAAACATGAAAACTCCAGAGAGTTCAGCAACCAACTAAACAAAAGCTCTTTAAAAAGAAAAGCATGAAAACTAAGAGCTAAATATGACAGCAGCTATGGAAAGACAAAGAACACACACAGCAAAGATAAGCATGAACATCCTATGTTGTGTTCTAGGTTGAAGTGGAGCGTGTTTCTCTCCCACACAAAGAAAGCTGTGTTCTAACTTGTTATGAACAGCAAGCAAAGCTAAAGAAAACTAAAAAGGAAACTAAGAGCAAGACGCTCCAAGCATAGCACATAACGCATGAAGTGATGAATATAGTGGAACGAAGAAAGAACTGATAATTGTTGATGGAGAAGGGGATGCATGGGGGCATCCCCAAGCTTAGATGCTTGAGTCTTCTTGAATATTTCTTAGGGGTGCACGGGGGCATCCCCAAGCTTAAGCGTTTGACCCTCCTGAATCTTCTTTTATCATCTTCCCTCGCATACTTGAAAACTCCCTTCATACATAACTCATCATAATCTGATTAGCGAGGTTAATACCCACAATAAATTAACTTTTCCCTACTGGAAATAAAGATAATCTTGAAGAGCTATTGTTTCTCAAGATTGCCAAAAGGTTTTTTCAAAGAAAAAGCAAGCTCAAGGTTTGCAAAACGAAGAAAAGGCAAAACAGGACAGAATCTGTGAAAATTAGACTAGCAGGTAGTAAATAATTTTTTCGGGGCACTTCTGCAACTCAAATCAAAAAACTCAGAACAGACGCTCGAAAGCCAATTGTATAGAGCACGCTGTAAAAAAATCAGATAAAAAAGATGATCTGGTGATTTTATTCGAATTTTTTTGTCCAGGACAGAATATGTTTTCTCGACAGCACGTCACAACTTTTGAACTTTCTTGCAATCGGCGGCTAAACTTGGCACAAATCTGAAAAGAAAAGATACAATGATGATGCTACTGTAGTAACAAACATCAAGACACAACAAAAGCAAAATAAAACCTAATTCGTTGTGGGCTGCCTCCCAAAAGCACTTTCTTTTATGCCTTTAAGCTAGGCATGATGCAAAAAGGAGAAGATCAAGTTTTATCAAGAGTAAGAGAATAGCTAGCCCGTGTAACGGACTCAAAAGACAACTTAATCTTCTTTCTAGGGAAGTGTTCCATCCCTTTCTTGAGAGGGAATTGGAATTTTATATTCCCCTCTTTCATGTCAATGATAGCACCAACGGTGCGAAGAAAAGGACGTCCCAAAATAATTGGACATGAAGGTTCACATTCAATATTCATAATAGTAAAATCAACGGGAACATAATTGTCATTGACAATGATAAGAACATCGTCAATCTTCCCCAAAGGTTTCTTTACGGAAGGATCAACAAGACGAACACCAAAAGAACAAGGATCAAAAGGTTTCAATTCAAGCATATCATACATTCTTTTGGGCATAACGGAGGTACTAGCTCCAACATCACATAAAGCATAGCAGGAGAAGTTATTCAACTTAATTTTAATCATAGGATCCCAACTATCTTCTAGCTTTCTAGGTATGGAGGCTTCTACCCTAAGCTTCTCCTCCCTAGCTTTGATAAGAGCGTTAGTGATATGCTCCGTGAAGGCAAGATTAAGTGTGCTAGTGTGGGGATCTCTAGACATCTTGTGAAGAAAACCAATAACTTCAGAAAGGTGCAATTATCAAAATCAAGGTCACTACTATCAAGTAAAGTGGTAGTGGTGTCCTTTAGGCTCACTTGTTTGGTAGCTTCTATGGCCATAGGAGTTTCTTCTTCTACGGTTGAGGTCATAGCATCACCATTAATAGGTCCAATGGGACTAGGAGTGCATTGGGTGCTGATACGTCCAAAACATATCTATAATTTCTGCTTGCTCCATGCCCTTTTTGTGTGATATTGCTATGATATTTATGCACTTCCATACACTTTTGATCATATTTGGACTAACTTACTAATGGTTGCAAAAGTGCACAATGTTCTTGTTTTACACTTTATTGTGTAGGAATTACTTGGAAATTGACAAAAACGCAAAAGGAGTCGTATTGGAGTAGGACTCTGACTTTCCTGAAATCTGTCTGAGAACGTTTTTTAAAGATGGTCACGTACCGGCCCGAAGACGACATCAAACGGAATAAGTCTAGTTGCGAAAGTTGTGGGGAATTTCGAGGCTATGCTTCTGGATATAAAATTCGTTCAAATCGGAGTCCGGACGGCCGAGTAAAACCCGTTTTACTGAGGCCCAAAATCTGATGACGGGAATCCGAGAGTCTATATAAAGAAAGGAAACCTAGGTCACCAGGGGCCACGAATTTTCCTCCTCCCGAGCCGCCGTATTGGAGGGGAGGACCAGCACCATTGCAGCACCATCCACAAGGAAGAAGGGAGGCCAAGGAGCCGTTGCCCCCTAGGGCCGCCGCCACCGCCGCACCCCCAAGGGCTGCCGCCGCCGCCTCCGTGGCTGCCGCCGGCCGTCTCCTCCTCGCGGTGCTGCACCTCTCCATCAACACCATCATCAACCTCCTCTTCACCATGTCCATGTGTGAGTAGTCTTCTCCGGGGCCGAGGGCTCGTGCGTGTAGCTATGTGGTTATCTCTCTCTCCCATGATGTGATCTTCGTTGTGATCATAGGCTATGTTAATCTAGGGTGATCCCATGATATTTCCCCTTCCTCTATGTATTGGATTGATGTACTCACTTGTCTTTATCTAGTATAATCCCCGAGACCAAGGTGACAGCGGTCTATTGGACATGGATTAGAAAAATATTTTCATGAGTGATTTCCTCTCTTGTGTGTTGATTGAAGATTGAGAGTCTCTTGGTGCTTGTCTTTGACTATCCTTTAGATATGTTGTGGTGATTATAGGACTCTCATTGGATGGCCGCGGTGACATTAGGAAATCCTTAGATTGAGAACTACGAACTTTGAGGTGTGCTTTTGTAGCCCTACATAATTCTCGTCCTCTCTTGACCACGAAGGAATGACCTCCGGGTGCGTCTCCATTGCATGTTTTATGGGAAATATCATGTGATTCGATTATGTTAATGTTGTTGGGAGTTGCCACTAGTGAAAGTATGAACCCTAGGCCTTGTTTCCACCATTGCAATACCATTTGTGCTCACGTTTACCACTTGTTTGCTTGCTGCACTTTTTATTACAGATTTATATTACTTTGTTTTGCCATCCATATCACTTGCCATTTAACATCTCTTCGCCGAACTAGTGCACCTATACATCTAACAAGTGTATTAGGTGTGTTGGGGACACAAGAGACTTCTTGTATCTTAGTTGCAGGGTTGCTTGAGAGAGACCATCTTCAACCTCTACTTCCCTGAGTTCGATAAACCTTAGGTCATCCACTTGAGAGAAATTGCTGATGTCCTACAAACCTCTGCACTTGGAGGCCCAACATAGTCTACAAGAGTAGAAGCGTGTGTAGACATCAAGCTATTTCTGGCGCCGTTGCCGGGGAAGTGAGTGCTTGAAGGTATATCTTTAGATCTTGCAATTAAATCTTTTTGTTTCTTGTTTTTATTTCACTAGTTATGCTTATGGACAACCTTGTTATTGGATCGTTGCTTGTGGGAAGACGCCCCACACCTGTGGTGGTTGCTCCTCCCCCTACTGAAATTGTGCCCTATAAAATACCAACTGGTATTATCGATTATGTTTTGGCTAATCGTTATGCAGGAGACAGACATCCCGGTGAACACTTGCTGTATCTGTCACAATTATGTTCATTATTTAAGCTTGCAGGTGTATCAAGGGAGTTTGTCATGAGGAAATTGTTCGCCGTATCACTTATACATAAAGCTTCAGATTGGTATAAGCTTCTCGATAACGCGCACTTGCTTGATTGGCAAGAGCTTATGTCTCTCTTTTATACTAAGTTTTATCCTCTTTATGAAATTCATCGAAACAGGAACTATATCTATAACTTTAGGTCTCGTGACGAAGAGAGCGTAGCTCAAGCTTGGGGGAGACTGAAAACGTTAATGCTAAGAAGTCCTAACCATGGGCTCCCCAAAGATGCTTATGTGGAGAGTAAGAGTACCTTTTTGCATGTGGATCATGGTAACAATGCTTTATGTGATGCTTATATTGTTGAGTTTATTCGTGATCCCACTGAAAATTATTATGAGAAGGGAACATATGCTTATAGATATTTCAATAATATCAAGTTCCCTCTCTTTATGTTGAATGTTTTGAAGCTGCACTTGTTTTGTCTTCCTATGCTTATTGCTTTGTGCTTCAATGAATTATTCTATTGCATATTCCTATGCACAGGAAGCATGTTAGGCTTAAATGTGTTTGGTATTTGCTTCTTGATGCTCTCTTTTGTTCTTCAACTCTTATTCCTACGAGAGCATCATTAAAGTCTTATGCCTAGCTTAAAGGCATAAAAGAAAGCGCTTTTGGGAGGCAGCCCACAATGAATAAAATTTTATTTTGCTTTTGTTGTGTCTTGATGTTGTTACTACAGTAGCATCATCATTGTATCTTTACTTTTCAGCTTTGTGCCAAGTGTAGCCTCTCATTGCAAGAAAGTTCAAAAGTTGTGACGTGCTGTCCAGGAAACAGATTCTGTCCTTGGACAGAAAAATTCGTATAAAATCACCAGATCATCTTTTTGGTCTGAATTTTTTCGACAGCGTGCTCTATACAATTGGCTTTCGGGCGTCTATTCTGAGTTTTTTGATTTGAGTTGCAGAAGTGCCCTGAAAAAATCATTTACTACCTGCTGGTCTGTTTTTCACAGATTTTGTCCTGTTTTGCCTTTCCTTCATTTTGCAAACCTTGAGCTTGCTTTTTCTTTGCAAAAACCTTTTGGCAATCTTGAGAAACAGTAGACCTTCAAGAATATCCTTATTTCCAGCAAGGAACAATTATTTTATTAAGGGTACTAACCTCGCTAATCAGATTATGATGAGTTATGTATGAAGGGAGTTTTCAAGTGTGCGAGGGAAGATGATAAAAAGATTCAGGAGTGTCAAACGCTCAAGCTTGGGGATGCCCCCATGTACCCCCAAGAAATGTTCAAGAATACTCAAGCGTCTAAGCTTGGGGATACCCCCGTGCATCCCCTTCTCCATCAACAATTATCAGTTCATCTTTCGTTCCACTATATTTTTATCACTTCATGTGTTATGTGCTATGCTTGGAGCATCTTGCTTTTAGTTTCCTTTTTAGTTTTATTTAGCTTTGCTTGCTTTTCATAACGAGTTGGAACTCAGCTTTCTTTGTGTGGGAGAGAAACACGCTCCACTTCAACCTAGAACATAACATAGAATTTTCATGTCTATCCTTGCTGTGTGTGTTCTTTGTCTTTCAATAGCTACTATCATGTTCAGCTCTTAGTTTTCATGCTTATCTTTTTAAAGAGCTTTTGTTTAGTTGGTCGCTGGAACTCTCTTTATTTATCATGCTTATCTTGTTAAGAGAGTTGGCTTCTCTTGCACTGGTTGATATGTCTATGATAAAAATGCTATGTGCATAATGGTGCTTAGTAGTTCATGTTTTCTTATGGTTAGTCTCAAATAGCTGGGGGGTTCTCAATGTGTTATTGGAGTACCAACATGATTTGTTTGCTTATGATGTGGTATGGTTTAGTGATATCTTCCTTCAAGAATTTATTTTGATTGACTTGGCGTATGCTCACGCATATTTAAGACTGTAAAGAAAGTCTATCAAGCCTTGATGATCTTTAGTTTCTGAGTAGCGATATAACTTCCATGCCTGATTCAATGTTGCTTTGTCGCTCTGCATGATTATGACCGTCATTGCTCTTTTAGTTGGTCGCTCCCAGTCTTTTGCTAACCTTCGCCTGTACTAAGCGGACTGACTGCTTGTGCATCCAAAATCCTTTAAACCAGTTATGCCATATGAGTCCACCATACCTTCCTATACATGGTATTTACCTGCCATTCCTAACAAAGAGTTTCATGTACCATCTCGGAATTATTAAAAAAACATTTCTCTTTTGTGCCTCTGTTTTAGCTCATGAGGAAGTAGTAGTTAATTCATGATCTTTTTAAGTTGGACAAGCTTCACCCCGGGATTGCATGTCTAATGTGCAAACCCATAATACGAGAAGGAACTGGCATAGAGTGCGCCCGGCTCATTAAAAAATTATACAACAAACAAACCCTCTTTCACGCTTTGTTCATGAGAAATCAGAAAACTTTGGCAGTGATAAACAAAGGAGATTAAGAGGATGTGATCGTTCTCATTCGGGAGCCGTTCCTCGAAACTTGTCCAGCTCGAGAAGTAATTGAGTTATCTGCTAGCATTCGTTGACGAAATATGCATAATCTAAAAAAATAATTATTACCTCTGTTTTTAAAACCAAGAGCTCTGGTACATGTTTAGTTTTTGTTTCCGACCACGGGTTTTCAACCTTGCCAACAAAAGCCACGGTTCGAGAGTCTCCACCTTCTTTAAAGCACCAACTATTGAGAGTATGATTGTCATTCTGAGTGTAATGTGCATTGTCCCAAAGTACCATTGTCTTTTGCATGATTATAATATCGTTTATTCTGAAATCATTGTATCTAGTCGTCACTTAAACCTTGGAGGTGCCCCTGCATTTATGTTTTGCTTCACTAAAAGGGGCAAGTGAGGTACCACTTTATCATATTTGCACACCATGCTCATGACAAACCTATTTGAGTGTTTCAGTATCATATTGTAAAACTTTCAGTTCTTTGTGATTCTCTCATGAGGCAACTTAATTACTACAGATTCATTGTCTCAGTAAGCACTTGTCATGTGACTGTGAAAAGTCCTTATATGGTTAATAGCATGTCACCACAGAAATTATGCTTGTTATCATTTACCTACTCGAGGACGAGCAGGAATTAAGCTTGGGGATGTTGATACGTCCAAAACGTACCTATAATTTCTGCTTGCTCCATGCCCTTTTTGTGTGATATTGCTATGATATTTATGCACTTCCATACACTTTTGATCATATTTGGACTAACCTACTAATGGTTGCAAAAGTGCACAATGTTCTTGTTTTACACTTTATTGTGTATGAATTACTTGGAAATTGACAAAAACGCAAAAGGAGTCGTATTGGAGTAGGACTCTGACTTTCCTGAAATCTGTCTGAGAACGTTTTTTAAAGATGGTCATGTTCCGGCCCGAATACGACGTCAATCGGAAAAAGTCTAGTTGCAAAAGTTGTGGGGAATTTCGAGGCGATGCTTCTGGATATAAGATTCGTCCAAATCGGAGTACGGATGGCCGAGTAAAGCCCGTTTTACTGAGGCCCAAAATCTGATGACGAGAATCCGAGAGTCTATATAAAAAGAGGAAACCTAGGTCACCAAGGGCCACGAATTTTCCTCCTCCCGAGCCGCCGTCTTGGAGGGGAGGACCAGCACCATTGCAACACCATCCACAAGGAAGAAGGGGGGCCAAGGAGCCGCTGCCCCCTAGGGCCGCCGCCGCCCCGAGGGCCGCCGCCGCCGCCGCGCCCCCAAGGGCCGCCGCCGCCGCCTCCGTGGCTGCCGCCGGCCGTCTCCTCCTCGCGGGGCTGCACCTCTCCATCAACACCATCATCAACCTCCTCCTCACCATGTCCATGTGTGAGTAGTCTTCTCCGTGGCCGAGGGCTCGTACGTGTAGCTATGTGGTTATCTCTCTCTCCCATGATGTGATCTTCGTTGTGATCATAGGCTATGTTAATCTAGGGTGATCCCATGATATTTCCCCTTCCTCTATGTATTGGATTGATGTACTCACTTGTCTTTATCTAGTATAATCCCCGAGACCAAGGTGACAGCGATCTATTGGACATGGATTAGAAAAATATTTTCATGAGTGATTTCCTCTCTTGTGTGTTGATTGAAGATTGAGAGTCTCTTGGTGCTTGTCTTTGACTATCCTTTAGATATGTTGTGGTGATTGTGGGACTCTCTTTGGATGGCCGCGGTGACATTGGGAAATCCTTAGATTGAGAACTACGAACTTTGAGGTGTGCTTTTGTAGCCCTACATAATTCTCGTCCTCTCTTGACCACGAAGGATTGACCTCCGGGTGCGTCTCCATTGCATGTTTTATGGGAAATATCATGTGATTCGATTATGTTAATGTTGTTGGGAGTTGCCACTAGTGAAAGTATGAACCCTAGGCCTTGTTTCCACCATTGCAATACCATTTGTGCTCACGTTTACCACTTGTTTGCTTGCTGCACTTTTTATTACAGATTTATATTACTTTGTTTTGCCATCCATATCACTTGCCATTTAACATCTTTTCGCCAAACTAGTGCACCTATACATCTAACAAGTGTATTAGGTGTGTTGGGGACACAAGAGACTTCTTGTATCTTAGTTGCAGGGTTGCTTGAGAGAGACCATCTTCAACCTCTACTTCCCTGAGTTCGATAAACCTTAGGTCATCCACTTGAGGAAAATTGCTGCTGTCCTACAAACCTCCGCGCTTGGAGGCCCAACATAGTCTACAAGAGTAGAAGCATTGTTATTGAAATTGTTTCTAGAGATAAAGTTCACATCTACTTGATATTGGGCAATCAAAGAATTTAAAGGAACATCATGAGGATCAATAGAAGATTGCTTGGAAAGTAGAGACATGATCAAGTCAACTTTTTCATTTAGGGAGGAAATCTCCTCGACAGAGTTTACCTTCCAACCTGTTGGAGCGCGTTCGGTGTGCCATTGGTAATAATTGGTCATCATCTCGTCGAGAAGCTTCGTGGCAGCACCAAGTGTAGTTGACATAAAGGTTCCTCCCGCGGCCGAATCTAACAAGTTCCGCGAGGTAAAGTTCAAGCCTGCATAAAAAGTTTGGATAACCATCCAAGTAGTCAAACCATGAGTAGGGCAGTTCTTGACAAGAGATTTCATGCGTTCCCAAGCTTGGGCAACGTGTTCATTATCCAATTGATTAAAATTCATTATGTTACTCCTTAGTTTGATAATTTTAGCAGGGGGATAGTACTTCCCAATAAAGGCATCCTTGCAATTGTCCCAAGAATCTATACTATTCCTAGGCAAGGATTGAAACCAGATTTTAGCTCCTCCTCTCAAGGAGTAAGGAAAAAGCTTAAGCTTAACAATATCACCATCTACTTCTTCGTACTTTTGCATATCACAGAGCTCAACAAAATTATTTAAGTGCAAAGCAGCATCATCTCTAGCACCGAAGAATTGATCTTTCATAACTAGGTTCAGCAAAGCAGGTTTAATCTCATAAGAAGGTGCTGAAGTGGCAGGTGTAGCAATAGGCGTGCAGATAAAGTCATTGTTGTTATGACTAGTGAAGTCACACAACTTGGTGTTCTCGGTGGAACCCATAGCAGCAGCAAGCAAGATAACTATTTTTGTGATTTTTTTGGTAAGGGACACTAAATCAAAAACTGCAAGATAAACTAACAAGACTAAAAAGCAAAGATAAAAGATAGCGTGCAACTCCCCTATCTTGAAGAGTGGAGTCCCCGGCAACGGCGCCAGAAAACTTGCTTGATGGCTTCTCGCCTTGGTTACCCCAAGTGGAAGGTTGAGATGTAGCGTAGCGGCAAATTTCCCTTGGCAAAGATACCAAGGATCGAATCCCGTGAGACTCCGAGGGTCAACAAGTAGGTGTCAACGGCGCCAGAAACTTAGCGGTTGATAGGACCTGCACACAGATACAGATAACTTTGCTCCCAACGAGTACAGAGAGGTTGTCAATCCCTCCGGTCTTGTTGTTTACAAAGGATCAAAAGCAAGAGATAATAATGATAGCTATGACTGCAACTAGTAAATAAAAACAGGAAATGAATAGAAGGTGTGATCAGTGGTGGTAATATGGACCGGGGTCCCATGATGTTCACTAGTGATGTCTCTCTCCCAAAAGACGATAAAACAGCAAAGCGAGGTAAACAAATTACAGCTGGGCAATTGACAGGATTATGTGCGCAAACCAATGCTAACTATGCTACAAAGAAAGGTAGAGGCTCAAAAGCATGGGCGGTACGCCAAGGCAAGTAGACCGAAATCCATTTACTACTAATCATCCACCTTGAGATATCTATCCAGAACATCTCGCTGGTATTAAGTTGCGAATCCCACCCAAAGTGTAAACTCAAAGCACCAGACAACTGCATTAAAAGAACTTTGCGTAAAGTAAACAATCCTTGCACCCGCAAATACAAGCACCGTTGTTTTCCCCCTTGTGGCAAAAGCACATCCCCTAGACTCATGTTTCTGTCACTCAAGCTAGTCATCAGGGGGCATGAACCCACAATCAAGCATAACGTTCCCTCTTGGAGTTACTACCTACTACTTGGCCAAAGCAATAAACAGCAACGGAGAACATGCATGAATTACTCAAGAACAAAGATATAACAGAGGTGAATCAAATATATTACTCCAACACAATCTGAACATAGTCTCATAATCCATCAGATCCCAGCAAACTCAGCAA
Organism: Secale cereale; assembly: GCA_902687465.1. Classification (NCBI taxonomy): domain Eukaryota; kingdom Viridiplantae; phylum Streptophyta; class Magnoliopsida; order Poales; family Poaceae; genus Secale; species Secale cereale. The sequence continues at coordinate 624,346,841 of LR738714.1, forward strand.
AGCAACAGCGATAAGATTACATATGTGCCTCGATCATGTAGGGCAGCTCACGAGGTCTAAACCATGAAGAGCAAAGAGAGGAGGAGAACATCACATAACTACTGATCATGGACCCATGGTCCAAGGTGGACTACTCAGGGCTCATCCGGGAAGCGTCCATGGTGATGGAGAAGCTCCCAGTGGTGGTTCTCCCCTCCGGCAGGGTGCCGGGAAGAGTTTTCCTGATGCTCCCGATCTTGGAAGCGCTGCGGCGGCGGAACAGAGGCGAGATCGCGAAAAAGGGTTCCGTCCTCGAGGGTTTCGGGACGAGAGGAATATATATGCGAAGGGGGGCAACCAGAGGCGGAGCAGGGGCCCCAGTGTTGGAAATATGCCCTAGAGGCAATAATAAAAGAGTTATTATTATATTTCCTTATTCATGATAATCGTTTATTATCCATGCTATAACTGTATTGATTGGAAACTCAGATACACGTGTGGATGAATAGACAGATTTTGTGTCCCTAGTGAGCCTCTACAGGACTAGCTCGTTGATCAAAGATGACCGCGGTTTCCAGGTCATAGACATGAGTTGTCATTTGATAACGGGATCACATCATTAGGAGAATGATGTGATGGACGAGACCCAAACTTTAACATAGCTTTTGATCGTGACAGTTATCGCTATAGTTTTTCTGCATGTCAAGTATAAGTTCCTATGACCATGAGATCATGTAACTCACTGACACCGTAGGAGTGCTTTATGTGTACCAAACGTCACAACGTAACTGGGTGACTATAAAGGTGCTCTACAGGTATCTCCGAGGGTGTCTGTTGAGTTGACATGGATCAAGACTGGGATTTGTCACTCCGTGTGACGGAGAGGTATCTCCGGGCCCACTCGGTAATACGTCATCTCAATGAGCTCAAAAGTGACTAAGTAGTTGGTCACGGGATTATGTATTACGGTAACGAGTAAAGAGACTTGCCGGTAACGAGATTGAACTAGGTATAGAGATACCGACGATCGAATCTCGGGCAAGTAACATACCGACGAGACAAAGGGAACTGTATACGGGATTGCCTGAATCCTTGACATCGTGGTTCATCCGATGAGATCATCGAGAAACATGTAGGAACCAATATGGGTATCCAGATCCCGCTATTGGTTATTGACCTGGGAGTGTCTCGGTCATGTCTACATGGTTTCCGAACCCGCAGGGTCTACACACTTAACGTTCGGTGACGCTAGGGTTGTTAGTGAGAAAAGTGTATGGTTACCGAAGGTTGTTCGGAGTCCCGGATGAGATCCCGGACAAGACGAGGGTCTCCGGAATGGTCCGGAGACGAAGATTGATATATAGGATGAAAGGTTTCGGAGTACCGGAAGTGTTTCGGGGAGCATCGGGAAATCGGCGGAGTACCGGAAGGGTTTTCGGGGGTCCGGAAGTGGTTCTGGGCCTAGTGGGCCACAAGGGGGAACACCACAGCCCTCAGGGGGCTGTGCGCCCCCCCTGGGCCCTCTCCTCATGCGGCTAAGGGGGTGGGACCCCCTAGGGCTGGCCGCACCCCTTGGCCTTGGGGGGCAAGGCACCTAGGGGGGGAAACCCTAGGGCCTGGCCGCCCCCCTGCCCTGGCCGCCGCCCCCTCCCCTTGCCCTGGCCGCCGGCCCCTAGGGGGGAAACCCTAGGGCGCCCTCACCTCTCCACCCCCCCTATATATAGTGGGGCAAAGGGAGGGCAGCCAACACAGTTTGTGCCTCGGTGCTGCCCTCCCTCTCCCGTTACATCTTCTTCTCCCGCGGTGCTTAGGCGAAGCCCTGCTGGAGTTCTTCTCCACCATCACCACCACGCCGTCGTGCTGCCGGTTCTCCATCAACCTCTCCTCCACCCCTTGCTGGATCAAGAAGGAGGAGACGTCCCCGAGCCGTACGTGTGAAGAACGCGGAGGCACCGTTGCTTCGGTGCTAGGTCTTCGGCGATCTGAATCACGACGAGTACGACTCCATCATCCGCGTTCATAACGCTTCCGCTTAGCGATCTACAAGGGTACGTAGATCACACTCCCCCCTCGTAGTTGCATCTACTAGATTGATCTTGGTGAACGGTAGGAAAATTTTTGTTTCCCATGCAACGTTCCCCAACAGTGGCATCATGAGCTAGGATCTTGCGTAGATGCTTTCTCGAGTAGAACACAAAAGGGTTTGTGGCGTTGATGTTTAAATTGCTGCCCTCCTTAGTCTTTCTTGATTCAGCGGTATTATAGGATGAAGCGGCCCGGACCAACTTTACATGTCCACGTACATGAGACCGGTTCCATCGACAGACATGTGACTTTTGTTGCATAAGATGGCTGGCGGGTGTCTGTCTCTCCTATCTTAGTTGAATCGGAATAGAACAAGGCGGTCCTTGTAGAAGGTTAAATAGCAACTTGAATATCACCGTTGTGGCTTTGCGTAGGTAAGAAGCGTTCTTGCTAGAAACCCATAGCAGCCACGTAAAACATGCAACAACAAATTAGAGGACGTCTAACTTGTTTTTGCAGGGTATGTATGTGATATGATATGGCCAATGACATGATGAGATATATTTGATGTATGAGATGATCATGTTGTAATAGTTAATATCGACTTGCATGTCGATGCATACGGCAACCGGCAGGAGCCATAGGGTTGTCTTTAATTTTTGTATGACCTGCGTGTCAATCATTAAGCGCTTTGTAATGCTTTACTTTATCGCTAAACGGTAGCAATAGTAGTAAGAGCATGGTGGGCGCCGACAACCCCGATGGCGACACGATGATGGAGATCATGATGATGGGGATCATGGTGTGGCGCCGGTGACGATGGAGATCATGCCGGTGCTTTGGAGATGGAGATCAAAAGCACGAGTTGATGGCCATATCATGTCACTTATGATTTGCATGTGATGTTAATCCTTTTATGCATCTTATTTGGCTTAGGACGACGGTAGCATTATAAGATGATCCTTCACTAAAATTTCAAGATAAAATTGTGTTCCCCCCGAGTGTGCGCCGTTGCGAAGGTTCGTCGTTTCGAAGCACCACGTGATGATCGGGTGTGATAGACTCTACGTTCGCATACAACGGGTGCAAGCCAGTTTTGCACATGCAGAACACTCGGGTTAGACTTGACGAGCCTAGCATGTACAGACATGGCCTCGGAACACGGAGGACCAAAAGGTCGAGCATGAGTCATATAGTAGATATGATCAACATGTTGATGTTCACCATTGACACCACCTCATCTCACGTGATGATCGGACTTGGGTTGGTGAATTTGGATCATGTCACGCTCGAATGACCAGAGGGATGTCAATTTGAGTGGGAGTTATAATTAATTTGATTAGGTAATAACTCACTTATCATGAACAATAGTCTAAAAATTGTCTTTGCAAATCTTATGTTGTAGATGGCTCGCGCAGGAGTTCCCCTGAATTTTAATGCGTTCCTAGAGAAAGCTAAACTGAAAGATGATGGGAGCAACTTTGTGGACTGGCTCCGCAATCTGAGGATCATCCTCACAGCTGCCCAAAAGGTTTATGTCCTAAATGCACCGCTAGGTGACCCCCCCGCTCCTGGAGCCTCTGCGGACGTTATGAACGTTTGGCAGACGCGTTCGGATGACTACTCGATAGTGCAATGTGCCATGTTGTACGGCTTGGAAGGAGGACTTCAAAGGCGTTTTGAACGTCATGGTGCATATGAGATGTACACGGAGTTGAAGTTCATCTTTGAGAAGAATGCTAAGATCGAGAGGTATGAGACCACCGATAAATTCTTCGCTTGCAAGATGGAGGAGAATTCGTCTGTCAGTGAGCACTTACTGAAGATGTCTGGGTACTATACCCGCATAGCTGATCTGGGACTTGTGTTCCCGGATGAGGCTATCATTGACAGAATTCTCCAGTCACTCCCTCCAAGCTACAAGAGCTTCGTCCAGCAGTACAACATGCAAGGGATGAATAAAACCATCGCCGAGCTGTTCTCGATGCTGAAAGTCGCTGAGGCAGACATCCAGAAGGAGTATCAAGTGTTGATGGTCAATAAGACCACCAGTTTCAAGAAGAATGGCAAGGGCAAGAAGGGTAACTCTAAGAAGGGTGGCAAAGCAGTTGCTAATCCAGTGAAGAAACCCAAGGCTGGGCCCAAGCCAGAGACTGAGTGTTTCTATTGCAAGGGGAATGGCCACTGGAAGCGGAACTGCCCCAAGTATCTGGCGGACAAGAAGGGGGCCAACAACAACAAAGGTATATGTGATATACATGTTATTGATGTGTACGTTACCAACTCTCGTTGTAGTGCCTGGGTATTTGATACCGGTTCGGTTGCTCACATTTGCAACTCTAAACAGGAACTGCGGAATAAACGGAGGCTGGCGAAGGACGAAGTGACGATGCGCGTGGGAAATGGTTCCAAGGTTGATGTGATCGCCGTCGGCACGCTCGCTCTTCGATTACCATCGGGATTAGTTATGAACCTGAATAATTGTTATTTAGTGCCTGCGTTAAGCATGAACATTATATCTGGATCTTGTTTATTGCGAGACGGTTACTCATTTAAGTCAGAGAATAATGGTTGTTCTATTTATATGAGTAATATCTTTTATGGTCATGCACCCGAAGTTAGGGGTTTATTCTTATTGAATCTCGATAGTGATGATACACATGTTCATAACATTGATGCCAAAAGATGTAGAGTAGATAATGATAATACCACTTTCTTGTGGCACTGCCGTCTGGGTCATATCGGCGTAAAACGCATGAGGAAGCTCCATGCTGATGGACTTTTGGAGTCTCTTGATTTTGAATCACTTGACACGTGCGAGCCGTGCCTCATGGGCAAGATGACAAGGACCCCGTTTTCAGGGACAATGGAACGGGCAAGTGACTTATTGGAAATCATACACACTGATGTGTGCGGTCCGATGAGTGTAACGGCGCGCGGTGGATATCGTTATTTTCTCACCTTCACTGACGACTTAAGTAGATATGGGTATATTTACTTAATGAAGCATAAGTCTGAAACTTTTGAAAAGTTCAAGCAATTTCAGAGTGAAGTAGAAAATCATCGTAACAAGAAGATCAAGTTCCTACGATCTGATCGAGGGGGAGAATATCTGAGTTATGAGTTTGGTGATCACTTAAGAAAATGTGGAATTGTTTCACAGTTGACGCCACCTGGAACACCACAGCGTAATGGTGTGTCCGAACGTCGTAATCGAACCCTATTAGATATGGTGCGTTCTATGATGTCTCTTGCCGATTTGCCACTATCGTTTTGGGGATATGCGTTAGAGACAGCTGCATTCACTTTAAATAGGGCTCCATCCAAGTCCGTTGAGACAACACCGTATGAACTATGGTTTGGTAAGAAACCTAAGTTGTCTTTTCTCAAGGTTTGGGGTTGCGATGCTTATGTCAAAAGGCTTCAGCCAGAAAAGCTCGAACCCAAAGCGGACAAATGTGTCTTCATAGGATACCCAAAAGAAACTGTTGGGTACGCCTTCTATCTCAGATCCGAAGGCAAAGTGTTTGTCGCTAAGAACGGGTCCTTTCTCGAGAAAGAGTTTCTCTCGAAAGAATTGAGTGGGAGGAAGGTGGAACTTGATGAGGTTATTGAACCTCTGCTTCAACCAGAGAGTTGCGCAGCACAGAAAGATGTTTTTGTGGAGCCTACAGCGGTTGAAGAGGAAGTCAATGATGATGATCAAGAAGCTTCTGATCAAGTTACTACCGAACCTCGTAGGTCGACAAGGGTACGCGCTGCACCTGAGTGGTATGGTAACCCTGTCTTGGAGGTCATGTTGTTAGACAACGGTGAGCCTACGAGCTATGGAGAAGCGATGGTGGGCCCGGATTCCGACAAATGGTTAGAGGCCATGAAATCCGAGATGGGATCCATGTATGAAAACAAAGTATGGAATTTGGAAGTATTACCTGAAGGGCGGAAGGCCATTCAGAATAAATGGATTTTTAAGAGGAAGACGGACGCTGACGGTAATGTCACCGTGTATAAAGCTCGACTTGTGGCAAAGGGTTTTTCACAAGTTCAAGGGATTGACTACGATGAGACTTTCTCACCCGTAGCGATGCTTAAATCCGTCCGAATCATGTTAGCAATAGCTGCATATTTCGATTATGAAATTTGGCAGATGGATGTCAAAACAGCGTTCCTTAACGGTTTTCTTAAGGAAGAGTTGTATATGATGCAACCAGAGGGTTTTGTCGATCCAGAGAATGCTGACAAAGTATGCAAGCTCCAGCGTTCCATTTATGGGCTGGTGCAAGCATCTCGGAGTTGGAATCTTCGCTTTGATGAGGTGATCAAAGCGTTTGGGTTTATACAAGTTTACAATGAAGCTTGTATTTATAAGAAAGTGAGTGGGAGCTCTATAGCGTTTCTAATATTATATGTGGATGACATATTGCTGATTGGAAACAATATAGAATTTTTGGATAGCGTGAAGGGGTATTTGAACAAGAGTTTTTCGATGAAAGATCTCGGTGAAGCTGCTTTCATATTGGGCATCAAGATCTATAGAGATAGATCAAGACGCTTGATAGGACTTTCACAAAGCACGTACCTTGATAAAGTTTTGAAGAAGTTCAAAATGGATCAATTCAAGAAGGGGTTCTTGCCGGTATTGCAAGGTACAAAGTTGAGTAAGACTCAATGCCCAGTGACTGCGGATGATAGAGAAAAGATGAGTGTCGTCCCCTATGCTTCAGCCATAGGCTCTATCATGTATGCAATGCTGTGCACAAGACCAGATGTCAGCCTTGCCATAAGTATGGCCGGAAGGTTTCAAAGTAATCCTGGTATGGATCACTGGACAGCGGTCAAGAATATCCTAAAGTACCTGAAAAGGACTAAGGATATGTTTCTCGTTTATGGAGGTGATCAAGAGCTCGTCGTAAAGGGTTACGTCGATGCAAGCTTTGACACAGATCCGGATGACTCTAAGTCACAAACCGGATATGTATATATTCTCAACGGGGGAGCAGTAAGCTGGTGCAGTTCCAAGCAGAGCGTGGTAGCTGATTCTACATGTGAAGCGGAGTATATAGCTGCCTCGGAGGCGGCGAAGGAAGGTGTCTGGATGAAGGAGTTCATGACAGATCTTGGAGTTGTGCCTAGTGCACTGAACCCAATGACTCTGTTCTGTGACAACACTGGTGCCATTGCTCTAGCCAAGGAACCAAGGTTTCACAAGAGGACCAGACACATAAAGCGACGCTTCAATTCCATCCGCGATTCGGTCAAGGAGGAGGACATAAACATTTGCAAAGTACACACGGATTTGAATGTTGCAGATCCGTTGACTAAGCCTCTTCCACGGGCTAAGCACGATCAACACCAAGACTCTATGGGTGTTAGATTCATTACCTTGTAATGCTAGATTATTGACTCTAGTGCAAGTGGGAGACTGTTGGAAATATGCCCTAGAGGCAATAATAAAAGAGTTATTATTATATTTCCTTATTCATGATAATCGTTTATTATCCATGCTATAACTGTATTGATTGGAAACTCAGATACACGTGTGGATGAATAGACAGATTTTGTGTCCCTAGTGAGCCTCTACAGGACTAGCTTGTTGATCAAAGATGACCGCGGTTTCCAGGTCATAGACATGAGTTGTCATTTGATAACGGGATCACATCATTAGGAGAATGATGTGATGGACGAGACCCAAACGTTAACATAGCTTTTGATCGTGACAGTTATCGCTATAGTTTTTCTGCATGTCAAGTATAAGTTCCTATGACCATGAGATCATGTAACTCACTGACACCGTAGGAGTGCTTTGTGTGTACCAAACGTCACAACGTAACTGGGTGACTATAAAGGTGCTCTACAGGTATCTCCGAGGGTGTCTGTTGAGTTGACATGGATCAAGACTGGGATTTGTCACTCCGTGTGACGGAGAGGTATCTCCGGGCCCACTCGGTAATACGTCATCTCAATGAGCTCAAAAGTGACTAAGTAGTTGGTCACGGGATTATGTATTACAGTAACGAGTAAAGAGACTTGCCGGTAACGAGATTGAACTAGGTATAGAGATACCGACGATCGAATCTCGGGCAAGTAACATACCGACGAGACAAAGGGAACTGTATACGGGATTGCCTGAATCCTTGACATCGTGGTTCATCCGATGAGATCATCGAGAAACATGTAGGAACCAATATGGGTATCCAGATCCCGCTATTGGTTATTGACCTGGGAGTGTCTCAGTCATGTCTACATGGTTTCCGAACCCGCAGGGTCTACACACTTAACGTTCGGTGACGCTAGGGTTGTTAGTGAGAAAAGTGTATGGTTACCGAAGGTTGTTCGGAGTCCCGGATGAGATCCCGGACAAGACGAGGGTCTCCGGAATGGTCCGGAGACGAAGATTGATATATAGGATGAAAGGTTTCGGAGTACCGGAAGTGTTCCGGGGAGCATCGGGAAATCGGCGGAGTACCGGAAGGGTTTTCGGGGGGTCCGGAAGTGGTTCTGGGCCTAGTGGGCCACAAGGGGGAACACCACAGCCCTCAAGGGGCTGTGCGCCCCCCCTGGGCCCTCTCCTCATGCGGCTAAGGGGGTGGGACCCCCTAGGGCTGGCCGCACCCCTTGGCCTTGGGGGGCAAGGCACCTAGGGGGGGAAACCCTAGGGCCTGGCCGCCCCCTGCCCTGGCCGCCGCCCCCTCCCCTTGCCCTGGCCGCCGGCCCCTAGGGGGGAAACCCTAGGGCGCCCTCACCTCTCCACCCCCCCTATATATAGTGGGGCAAAGGGAGGGCAGCCAACACAGTTTGTGCCTTGGTGCTGCCCTCCCTCTCCCGTTACATCTTCTTCTCCCGCGGTGCTTAGGCGAAGCCCTGCTGGAGTTGTTCTCCACCATCACCACCACGCCGTCGTGCTGCCGGTTCTCCATCAACCTCTCCTCCACCCCTTGCTGGATCAAGAAGGAGGAGACGTCCCCGAGCCGTACGTGTGAAGAACGCGGAGGCACCGTTGCTTCGGTGCTAGGTCTTCGGCGATCTGAATCGCGACGAGTACGACTCCATCATCCGCGTTCATAACGCTTCCGCTTAGCGATCTACAAGGGTACGTAGATCACACTCCCCCCTCGTAGTTGCATCTACTAGATTGATCTTGGTGAACGGTAGGAAAATTTTTTGTTTCCCATGCAACGTTCCCCAACACCTTTTTGGGCTCAGAATTTTCCACGCACGTGATCCTGTGTGTGCACGTATGTAAAATCGTCCAGATCATAAAAACTAGAAGTCCTATCACCTCAATTCCCCAATAGCTTTCCAACACCTATGAAAACGACGAAATCGGTGCTTGTTCTCACTTGCTTTGAGAGTCTCGATCAATTCGGACTCTAGGTTGATTTTTGTATTTTCTTTGATCACCGTTTCTTCGCGAGAGTTGGCCTAACACCCTATTGTATCCATACATGGGTGGGGCGCCAAGGACCTAAACACCAAAGTGATATGCCGGCTCATCAAAATTTGAGCTGTAATTGCGATAACTTTCATTTTTTCCAATCCTGCAGGCCATTTTTGAGGGCCAAGACGACCCTTTTTGGGCTCAGAATTTTCCATGCACGTGATCCTGTGTGTGCACGTATGTAAAATCCTCCAGATCGTAAACACTAGAAGTCCTATCACCTCAATTCCCCAATAGCTTTCCAACGCCTATGAAAACGACGAAATCGGTGCTTGTTCTCACTTGCTTTGAGAGTCTCGATCAATTCGGACTCTAGGTTGATTTTTGTATTTTCTTTGATCACCGTTTCTTCGCGAGAGTTGGCCTAACACCCTATTGTATCCATACATGGGTGGGGCGCCAAGGACCTGAACACCAAAGTGATATGCCGGCTCATCAAAATTTGAGCTGTAATTGCGATAACTTTCATTTTTTCCAATCCTGCAGGCCATTTTTGAGGGCCAAGACGACCCTTTTTGGTCTCAAAATTTTCCGCGCACGTGATCCTGTGTGTGCACGTATGTAAAATCCTCCAGATCATAAAAACTAGAAGTCCTATCACCTCAATGTTGGGGAACGTTGCATGGGAAAAAAAAAATTTTCCTACCGTTCACCAAGATCAATCTAGTAGATGCAACTACGAGGAAGGAGTGTGATCTACGTACCCTTGTAGATCGCTAAGCGGAAGCGTTATGAACGCGGATGATGGAGTCGTACTCGTCGCGATTCAGATCGCCGAAGACCTAGCACCGAAGCAACGGTGCCTCCGCGTTCTTCACACGTACGGCTCGGGGACGTCTCCTCCTTCTTGATCCAGCAAGGGGTGAAGGAGAGGTTGATGGAGAACCGGCAGCACGACGGCGTGGTGGTGATGGTGGAGAAGAACTCCAGCAGGGCTTCGCCTAAGCACCGCGGGAGAAGAAGATATGACGGGAGAGGGAGGGCAGCACTGAGGCACGAACTGTGTTGGCTGCCCTCCCTTTGCCCCACTATATATAGGGGGGGTGGAGAGGCCAGGGCGCCCTAGGGTTTCCCCCTAGGGGCCGGCGGCCAGGGCAAGGGGAGGGGGGCGGCGGCCAGGGCAGGGGGAGGCGCCCAGGCCCTAGGGTTTCCCCCCTAGGTGCCTTGCCCCCCAAGTCCCAAGGGGTGCGGCCAGCCCTAGGGGGTCCCACCCCCTTAGCCGCATGGGGAGAGGGCCCAGGGGGGGCGCACAGCCCCCTGAGGGCTGTGGTGTCCCCCCTTGTGGCCCAATAGGCCCAGAACACCTTCCGGACCCCCCGAAAACCTTCCCGGTACTCCGCCGATTTCCCGATGCTCCCCGGAACACTTCCGGTACTCCGAAACCTTTCATCCTATATATCAATCTTCGTCTCCGGACCATTCCGGAGACCCTCGTCATGTCCGGGATCTCATCCGAGACTCCGAACAACCTTCGGTAACCATGCACTCTTCTCACTAACAACCCTAGCGTCACCGAACGTTAAGTGTGTAGACCCTGCGGGTTCGGAAACCATGTAGACATGACCGAGACACTCCCAGGTCAATAACCAATAGCGGGATCTGGATACCCATATTGGCTCCTACATGTTTCTCGATGATCTCATCGGATGAACCACGATGTCAAGGATTCAGGCAATCCCGTATACAGTTCCCTTTGTCTCGTCGGTATGTTACTTGCCCGAGATTCGATCGTCGGTATCTCTATACCTAGTTCAATCTTGTTATCGGCAAGTCTCTTTACTCGTTACCGTAATACATAATCCCGTGACCAACTACTTAGTCACTTTGAGCTCATTGAGATGACGTATTACCGAGTGGGCCCGGAGATACCTCTCCATCATACGGAGTGACAAATCCCAGTCTCGATCCATGTCAACTCAACAGACACCCTCGGAGATACCTGTAGAGTACCTTTATAGTCACCCAGTTACGTTGCGACGTTTGGCACACACAAAGCACTCCTACGGTGTCAGTGAGTTACATGATCTCATGGTCATAGGAACTTATACTTGACATGCAGAAAACTATAGCGATAACTGACACGATCAAAAGCTATGTTAACGTTTGGGTCTCGTCCATCACATCATTCTCCTAATGATGTGATCCCGTTATCAAATGACAACTCATGTCTATGACCTGGAAACAGCGGTCATCTTTGATCAACGAGCTAGTCCTGTAGAGGCTCACTAGGGACACAAAATCTGTCTATTCATCCACACGTGTATCTGAGTTTCCAATCAATACAGTTATAGCATGGATAATAAACGATTATCATGAATAAGGAAATATAATAATAACTCTTTTATTATTGCCTCTAGGGCATATTTCCAACAGTCTCCCACTTGCACTAGAGTCAATAATCTAGCATTACAAGGTAATGAATCTAACACCCATAGAGTCTTGGTGTTGATCGTGCTTAGCCCGTGGAAGAGGCTTAGTCAACGGATCTGCAACATTCAAATCCGTGTGTACTTTGCAAATGTTTATGTCCTCCTCCTTGACCGAATCGCGGATGGAATTTAAGCGTCGCTTTATGTGTCTGGTCCTCTTGTGAAACCTTGGTTCCTTGGCTAGAGCAATGGCACCAGTGTTGTCACAGAACAGAGTCATTGGGTTCAGTGCACTAGGCACAACTCCAAGATCTGTCATGAACTCCTTCATCCAGACACCTTCCTTCGCCGCCTCCGAGGCAGCTATATACTCCGCTTCACATGTAGAATCAGCTACCACGCTCTGCTTGGAACTGCACCAGCTTACCGCTCCCCCGTTGAGAATATATACGTATCCGGTTTGTGACTTAGAGTCATCCGGATCTGTGTCAAAGCTTGCATCGACGTAACCCTTTACGACGAGCTCTTGATCACCTCCATAAACGAGAAACATATCCTTAGTCCTTTTCAGGTACTTTAGGATATTCTTGACCGCTGTCCAGTGATCCATACCAGGATTACTTTGAAACCTTCCGGCCATACTTATGGCAAGGCTGACATCTGGTCTTGTGCACAGCATTGCATACATGATAGAGCCTATGGCTGAAGCATAGGGGACGACACTCATCTTTTCTCTATCATCCGCAGTCACTGGGCATTGAGTCTTACTCAACTTTGTACCTTGCAATACCGGCAAGAACCCCTTCTTGGATTGATCCATTTTGAACTTCTTCAAAACTTTATCAAGGTACGTGCTTTGTGAAAGTCCTATCAAGCGTCTTGATCTATCTCTATAGATCTTGATGCCCAATATGAAAGCAGCTTGTAGGATCGAAGAAGTAGGTCTAGAGGGGGGGTGATTAGACTACTTGACAAGATAAAATTTCTCCCTTTAGATCATGCAAAGTTTTTGGCAGTTTCACAAACAAGATCAAGTCAAGTAACATACTACACATGCAATTCTAGAGTATGGGCAGCGGAAAGTAAATTGCATATATAGTAAATGGAGATGGAGAAGATCAAACGCAGTTTGGTGACACGGAGATTTTTGTCGTGGTTCCGATAGGTGGTGCTATCGTACATCCACGTTGATGGAGACTTCAACCCACGGAGGGTAACGGCTGCGCGAGTCCACGGAGGGCTCCACCCACGAAGGGTCCACGAAGAAGCAACCTTGTCTATTCCATCACGGCCTACGCCCACGGAGGACTAGCCTTACTCGGGGTAGATCTTCACGAAGTAGGCGATCTCCTTGCCCTTACAAACTTCTTGGTTCAACTCCACATCACGACGGAGGCTCCCAAGCGACACCTAACCAATCTAGGAGGCACCACCCCCCAAAAGGTAATAGACGGTGTTGATGGTGATGAACTCCTTGATCTTGTGCTTCAAGTGATAAACTCCCCAACACTCAACTCTCCTCACTGATATGGCTGTGGTGGAAGAAAGATTTGAGTGGAAAGCAACTTGGGAAGGCTAGAGATCAAGTTTCATATGGTAGGAATGGAATGGCTTGATCTCAACACAAGGGTAGGTGGTTCACTTCTCAGAAAGTGTGTGGTAGAAGTGGTGGTACTTTCTGATGGCTCTCCTCACGAATGAGGAAGGGGTGGAGGGGTATATATAGCCTCCACACAAAATCCAACCGTTACACACACATTTGACCAATCTCGGTCAGACCGAAGTTAAAACTCGGTCAGACCGAAAGTTCAAATATAGTGAACGTTGGGATTTTCGGTGGGACCGAAAATACCATCTCGGTGAGACCGAAGTGAGTCAAAGGTTAGGGTTTGCCATCTCGGTGAGACCGAAAATATAAACTCGGATATTACGAATTGATGTCAACTGATCACAGAAGGTTGGCAGCCCTTTTTCGGTGAGACCGAAACTCAGAATCGGTGTGACCGAGAATCTAGGGTTTGGAGAAACAACTGAAGTGGTTCATCTCGGTGGGACTGAGTTGGAGAAATCGGTGTGACCGAGATTACTTATGGGTGTGTGTTAAGTAGTGAATAGTGCTGATAGTTGAGGGAGTTAGATCACCAAGCACTTGAGCAACGAGAACATTAACACAACCTCATCCCCTTTTAATAGTATTGGCTTTCCTATGGACTCAATGTGATCTTTGATCACTAAACCAAAAATGGAGTCTTGAGCTTTTGCCAATGCTTGTCTTAGCATTTTGAGGGGTCCACTTCTTCAGACATTTCCATACCCACATCATCGAACTTTTCTGAAATGATTCTCAAGAGAATATTAGTTCAATGATATATATGTTGTTATTAATTACCAAAACCACCCGGGGATTAGTTGCACTTTCACAAGACCATCGCCGAGCTGTTTTCGATGCTGAAAGTCGCTGAGGCAGACATCCAGAAGGAGTATCAAGTGTTGATGGTCAATAAAACCACCAGTTTCAAGAAGAATGGCAAGGGCAAGAAGGGTAACTCTAAGAAGGGTGGCAAAGCAGTTGCTAATCCAGTGAAGAAACCCAAGGCTGGGCCCAAGCCAGAGACTGAGTGTTTCTATTGCAAGGGGAACGGCCACTGGAAGCGGAACTGCCCCAAGTATCTGGCGGACAAGAAGGGGGCCAACAACAACAAAGGTATATGTGATATACATGTTATTGATGTGTACCTTACCAACTCTCGTTGTAGTGCCTGGGTATTTGATACCGGTTCGGTTGCTCACATTTGCAACTCTAAACAGGAACTGCGGAATAAACGGAGGCTGGCGAAGGACGAAGTGACGATGCGCGTGGGAAACGGTTCCAAGGTTGATGTGATCGCCGTCGGCACGCTCGCTCTTCGATTACCATCGGGATTAGTTATGAACCTGAATAATTGTTATTTAGTGCCTGCGTTAAGCGTGAACATTATATCTGGATCTTGTTTATTGCGAGACGGTTACTCATTTAAGTCAGAGAATAATGGTTGTTCTATTTATATGAGTAATATCTTTTATGGTCATGCACCCGAAGTTAGGGGTTTATTCTTATTGAATCTCGATAATGATGATACACATGTTCATAACATTGATGCCAAAAGATGTAGAGTAGATAATGATAATACCACTTTCTTGTGGCACTGCCGTCTCGGTCATATCGGCGTAAAACGCATGAGGAAGCTCCATGCTGATGGACTTTTGGAGTCTCTTGATTTTGAATCACTTGACACGTGCGAGCCGTGCCTCATGGGCAAGATGACAAGGACCCCGTTTTCAGGGACAATGGAACGGGCAAGTGACTTATTGGAAATCATACATACTGATGTGTGCGGTCCGATGAGTGTAACGGCGCGCGGTAGATATCGTTATTTTCTCACCTTCACTGACGACTTAAGTAGATATGGGTATATTTACTTGATGAAGCATAAGTCTGAAACTTTTGAAAAGTTCAAGCAATTTCAGAGTGAAGTTGAAAATCATCGTAACAAGAAGATCAAGTTCCTACGATCTGATCGAGGGGGAGAATATCTGAGTTATGAGTTTGGTGATCACTTAAGAAAATGTGGAATTGTTTCACAGTTGACGCCACCCGGAACACCACAGCGTAATGGTGTGTCCGAACGTCGAAATCGAACCCTATTAGATATGGTACGTTCTATGATGTCTCTTGCCGATTTGCCACTATCGTTTTGGGGATATGCGTTAGAGACAGCTGCATTCACTTTAAATAGGGCTCCATCTAAGTCCGTTGAGACAACACCGTATGAACTGTGGTTTAGTAAGAAACCAAAGTTGTCTTTTCTCAAGGTTTGGGGTTGCGATGCTTATGTCAAAAGGCTTCAGCCAGAAAAGCTCGAACCCAAAGCGGACAAATGTGTCTTCATAGGATACCCAAAAGAAACAGTTGGGTACACCTTCTATCTCAGATCCGAGGGCAAAGTGTTTGTCGCTAAGAACGGGTCCTTTCTCGAGAAAGAGTTTCTCTCGAAAGAATTGAGTGGGAGGAAGGTAGAACTTGATGAGGTTATTGAACCTCTGCTTCAACCAGAGAGTAGCGCAGCACAGAAAGATGTTTTTGTGGAGCCTGCAGAGGCTGAAGAGGAAGCCAATGATTATGATCAAGAAGCTTCTGATCAAGTTACTACCGAACCTCGTAGGTCGACAAGGGTACGCACTGCACCTGAGTGGTATGGTAACCCTGTCTTGGAGGTCATGTTGTTAGACAACGGTGAACCTACGAGCTATGGAGAAGCGATGGTGGGCCCAGATTCCGACAAATGGTTAGAGGCCATGAAATCCGAGATGGGATTCATGTATGAAAACAAAGTATGGACTTTGGAAGTATTACCTGAAGGGCGGAAGGCCATTCAGAATAAATGGATTTTTAAGAGGAAGACGGACGCTGACGGTAATGTCACCGTGTATAAAGCTCGACTTGTGGCAAAGGGTTTTTCACAAGTTCAAGGGATTGACTACGATGAGACTTTCTCACCCGTAGCGATGCTTAAATCCGTCCGAATCATGTTAGCAATAGCTGCATATTTCGATTATGAAATTTGGCAGATGGATGTCAAAACAGCGTTCCTTAACGGTTTTCTTAAGGAAGAGTTGTATATGATGCAACCAGAAGGTTTTGTCGATCCAGAGAATGCTGACAAAGTATGCAGGCTTCAGCGTTCCATTTATGGGCTGGTGCAAGCATCTCGGAGTTGGAATCTTCGCTTTGATGAGGTGATCAAAGCGTTTGGGTTTATACAAGTTTACAACGAAGCTTGTATTTACAAGAAAGTGAGTGGGAGCTCTATAGCGTTTCTAATATTATATGTGGATGACATATTGCTGATTGGAAACAATATAGAATTTTTGGATAGCGTGAAGGGGTATTTGAACAAGAGTTTTTCGATGAAGGATCTCGGTGAAGCTGCTTTCATATTGGGCATCAAGATCTATAGAGATAGATCAAGACGCTTGATAGGACTTTCACAAAGCACATACCTTGATAAAGTTTTGAAGAAGTTCAAAATGGATCAATCCAAGAAGGGGTTCTTGCCGGTATTGCAAGGTACAAAGTTGAGTAAGACTCAGTGCCCAGTGACTGCGGATGATAGAGAAAAGATGAGTGTCGTCCCCTATGCTTCAGCCATAGGCTCTATCATGTATGCAATGCTGTGCACAAGACCAGATGTCAGCCTTGCCATAAGTATGGCCGGAAGGTTTCAAAGTAATCCTGGTATGGATCACTGGACAGCGGTCAAGAATATCCTAAAGTACCTGAAAAGGACTAAGGATATGTTTCTCGTTTATGGAGGTGATCAAGAGCTCGTCGTAAAGGGTTACGTCGATGCAAGCTTTGACACAGATCCGGATGACTCTAAGTCACAAACCGGATACGTATATATTCTCAACGGGGGAGCGGTAAGCTGGTGCAGTTCCAAGCAGAGCGTGGTAGCTGATTCTACATGTGAAGCGGAGTATATAGCTGCCTCGGAGGCGGCGAAGGAAGGTGTCTGGATGAAGGAGTTCATGACAGATCTTGGAGTTGTGCCTAGTGCACTGAACCCAATGACTCTGTTCTGTGACAACACTGGTGCCATTGCTCTAGCCAAGGAACCAAGGTTTCACAAGAGGACCAGACACATAAAGCGACGCTTAAATTCCATCCGCGATTCGGTCAAGGAGGAGGACATAAACATTTGCAAAGTACACACGGATTTGAATGTTGCAGATCCGTTGACTAAGCCTCTTCCACGGGCTAAGCACGATCAACACCAAGACTCTATGGGTGTTAGATTCATTACCTTGTAATGCTAGATTATTGACTCTAGTGCAAGTGGGAGACTGTTGGAAATATGCCCTAGAGGCAATAATAAAAGAGTTATTATTATATTTCCTTATTCATGATAATCGTTTATTATCCATGCTATAACTGTATTGATTGGAAACTCAGATACACGTGTGGATGAATAGACAGATTTTGTGTCCCTAGTGAGCCTCTACAGGACTAGCTCGTTGATCAAAGATGACCGCGGTTTCCAGGTCATAGACATGAGTTGTCATTTGATAACGGGATCACATCATTAGGAGAATGATGTGATGGACGAGACCCAAACGTTAACATAGCTTTTGATCGTGACAGTTATCGCTATAGTTTTTCTGCATGTCAAGTATAAGTTCCTATGACCATGAGATCATGTAACTCACTGACACCGTAGGAGTGCTTTGTGTGTACCAAACGTCACAACGTAACTGGGTGACTATAAAGGTGCTCTACAGGTATCTCCGAGGGTCTCTGTTGAGTTGACATGGATCAAGACTGGGATTTGTCACTCCGTGTGACGGAGAGGTATCTCCGGGCCCACTCGGTAATACGTCATCTCAATGAGCTCAAAAGTGACTAAGTAGTTGGTCACGGGATTATGTATTACGGTAACGAGTAAAGAGACTTGCCGGTAACGAGATTGAACTAGGTATAGAGATACCGACGATCGAATCTCGGGCAAGTAACATACCGACGAGACAAAGGGAACTGTATACGGGATTGCCTGAATCCTTGACATCGTGGTTCATCCGATGAGATCATCGAGAAACATGTAGGAACCAATATGGGTATCCAGATCCCGCTATTGGTTATTGACCTGGGAGTGTCTCGGTCATGTCTACATGGTTTCCGAACCCGCAGGGTCTACACACTTAACGTTCGGTGACGCTAGGGTTGTTAGTGAGAAATGTGTATGGTTTCCGAAGGTTGTTCGGAGTCCCGGATGAGATCCCGGACAAGACGAGGGTCTCCGGAATGGTCCGGAGACGAAGATTGATATATAGGATGAAAGGTTTCGGAGTACCGGAAGTGTTCCGGGGAGCATCGGGAAATCGGCGGAGTACCGGAAGGGTTTTCGGGGGGTCCGGAAGTGGTTCTGGGCCTAGTGGGCCACAAGGGGGAACACCACAGCCCTCAGGGGGCTGTGCGCCCCCCCTGGGCCCTCTCCTCATGCGGCTAAGGGGGTGGGACCCCCTAGGGCTGGCCGCACCCCTTGGCCTTGGGGGGCAAGGCACCTAGGGGGGGAAACCCTAGGGCCTGGCCGCCCCCCCTGCCCTGGCCGCCGCCCCCTCCCCTTGCCCTGGCCGCCGGCCCCTAGGGGGGAAACCCTAGGGCGCCCTCACCTCTCCACCCCCCCTATATATAGTGGGGCAAAGGGAGGGCAGCCAACACAGTTTGTGCCTCGGTGCTGCCCTCCCTCTCCCGTTACATCTTCTTCTCCCGCGGTGCTTAGGCGAAGCCCTGCTGGAGTTCTTCTCCACCATCACCACCACGCCGTCGTGCTGCCGGTTCTCCATCAACCTCTCCTCCCCCCCTTGCTGGATCAAGAAGGAGGAGACGTCCCCGAGCCGTACGTGTGAAGAACGCGGAGGCACCGTTGCTTCGGTGCTAGGTCTTCGGCGATCTGAATCGCGACGAGTACGACTCCATCATCCGCGTTCATAACGCTTCCGCTTAGCGATCTACAAGGGTACGTAGATCACACTCCTTCCTCGTAGTTGCATCTACTAGATTGATCTTGGTGAACGGTAGGAAAAATTTTTGTTTCCCATGCAACGTTCCCCAACAGAACTGTTGGAAATATGCCCTAGAGGCAATAATAAAAGAGTTATTATTATATTTCCTTGTTCATGATAATCGTTTATTATCCATGCTATAACTGTATTGATTGGAAACTCAGATACACGTGTGGATGAATAGACAGACTTTGTGTCCCTAGTGTGCCTCTACAGGACTAGCTCGTTAATCAAAGATGACCGCGGTTTCCAGGTCATAAGACATGAGTTGTCATTTGATAACGGGATCACATCATTAGGAGAATGATGTGATGGACGAGACCCAAACGTTAACATAGCTTTTGATCGTGTCAGTTATCGCTATAGTTTTCTGCATGTCAAGTATAAAGTTCCTATGACCATGAGATCATGTAACTCACTGACACCGTAGGAGTGCTTTGTGTGTGCCAAACGTCGCAACGTAACTGGGTGACTATAAAGGTACTCTACAGGTATCTCCGAGGGTGTCTGTTGAGTTGACATGGATCGAGACTGGGATTTGTCACTCCGTGTGACGGAGAGGTATCTCCGGGCCCACTCGGTGATACGTCATCTCAATGAGCTCAAAGTGACTAAGTAGTTGGTCACGGGATTATGTATTACGGTAACGAGTAAAGAGACTTGCCGGTAACGAGATTGAACTAGGTATAGAGATACCGACGATCGAATCTCGGGCAAGTAACATACCGACGAGACAAAGGGAACTGTATACGGGATTGCCTGAATCCTTGACATCGTGGTTCATCCGATGAGATCATCGAGAAACATGTAGGAGCCAATATGGGTATCCAGATCCCGCTATTGGTTATTGACCTGGGAGTGTCTCGGTCATGTCTACATGGTTTCCGAACCCGCAGGGTCTACACACTTAACGTTCGGTGACGCTAGGGTTGTTAGTGAGAAAAGTGCATGGTTACCGAAGGTTGTTCGGAGTCCCGGATGAGATCCCGGACATGACGAGGGTCTCCGGAATGGTCCGGAGACGAAGATTGATATATAGGATGAAAGGTTTCGGAGTACCGGAAGTGTTCCGGGGAGCATCGGGAAATCGGCGGAGTACCGGAAAGGTTTTCGGGGGTCCGGAAGAAGTTCTGGGCCTAGTGGGCCACAAGGGGGAACACCACAGCCCTCAGGGGGCTGTGCGCCCCCCCTGGGCCCTCTCCTCATGCGGCTAAGGGGGTGGGACCCCCTAGGGCTGGCCGCACCCCTTGGCCTTGGGGGGCAAGGCACCTAGGGGGGAAACCCTAGGGCCTGGCCGCCCCCCCTGCCCTGGCCGCCGCCCCCTCCCCTTGCCCTGGCCGCCGGCCCCTAGGGGGGAAACCCTAGGGCGCCCTCACCTCTCCACCCCCCCTATATATAGTGGGGCAAAGGGAGGGCAGCCAACACAGTTTGTGCCTCGGTGCTGCCCTCCCTCTCCCGTTACATCTTCTTCTCCCGCGGTGCTTAGGCGAAGCCCTGCTGGAGTTCTTCTCCACCATCACCACCACGCCGTCGTGCTGCCGGTTCTCCATCAACCTCTCCTCCACCCCTTGCTGGATCAAGAAGGAGGAGACGTCCCCGAGCCGTACGTGTGAAGAACGCGGAGGCACCGTTGCTTCGGTGCTAGGTCTTCGGCGATCTGAATCGCGACGAGTACGACTCCATCATCCGCGTTCATAACGCTTCCGCTTAGCGATCTACAAGGGTACGTAGATCACACTCCCCCCTCGTAGTTGCATCTACTAGATTGATCTTGGTGAACGGTAGGAAATTTTTTGTTTCCCATGCAACGTTCCCCAACACCCAGGCGCCCCCCTGGCGCGACCAGGGGTGGGGCCGCGCTAGGTGGCCGCCTGGGCCACCCCTGGCTCCCCTCTGGCCCCGCTTTGGTTCTTCGCGAAGCTTCCTGTACGCTGATTTTTCCTGTATTTTTCCCGGAATTTTTGGAGCACTTTTAATATGGGGGAAACCTGAAATAGAAAAACAGCAGAAAACAGGAACTGGCACTGTGGTGCACTGAGTTAATAGGTTAGTCCAAATATGATCAAAAGTGTATGGAAGTGCATCAATATCATAGCAATATCACACAAAAGAAGCATGGAGCAAGCAGAAATTATAGATACGTTTTGGACGTATCATGTTCCTTTAAATTCTTTGATTGCTCAAGATCAAGTAGATGTGAACTTTATCTCTAGAAACAACTTCAATAACAATGCTTATAGGAGTAATTTTGGTAGCAACCCTAGACCGTTCCCCTCTAATTCCTATGGGAACAACAATACTTATCCTAGCACCAAGAACTCCACTTCTGAACTAGAGATTATGCTTAAAGACTTCATCACTACCCAAAAGGCCTTCAATAAGAGTGTAGAAGAAAAACTAGACAAACTAGATAATCTCTCTTCGAAGGTAGACAATTTAGCCCATGAGGTAGAGTTGCTTAAAATTAGAACTTCTCCTCTTGAGGAGAGGAAGACCACTCCTATGAATGCTATTCAAGTGCAAATTAATGAAAACATTAGGATGATGGCTAAACTTAAAGAGAGATGGGCTAGAGAAAAGGAGGAAGAAGATAGGATTAAGAGCCTTCCTACCCACCACACTGTTGCTACTATCCAAGTTGTTGAGGATATCCAAGCTCTTAGCACCCAATGCACTCCTAGTCCCATTGGACCTATTAATGGTGATGCTATGATCTCAACCGTAGAAGAAGAAACTCCTATGGCCATAGAAGCTACCAAACAAGTGAGCCTAAAGGACGCCACTACCACTTTACTTGATAGTAGTGACCTTGATTTTGATAATTGCACCCATTCTGAAGTTATTAGTTTTCTTCACAAGATGTCTAGAGATCCCCACACTAGCACACTTAATCTTGCCTTCACGGAGCATATCACTAATGCTCTCATCAAAGCAAGGGAGGAGAAGCTTAGGGTAGAAGCCTCCATACCTAGAAAGCTAGAAGATAGTTGGGATCCTATGATTAAAATGAAGTTGAATAACTTCTCTTGCTATGCTTTATGTGATGTTGGAGCTAGTACCTCCGTTATGCCCAAAAGAATGTATGATATGTTTGAATTGAAACCTTTTGATCCTTGTTCTTTTGGTGTTTGTCTTGTTGATTCTTCCGTAAAGAAACCTTTGGGGAAGATCGACGATGTTCTTATCATTGTCAATGACAATTATGTTCCCGTTGATTTTACTATTATGGATATTGAATGTGAACCTTCATGTCCAATTATTTTGGGACGTCCTTTTCTTCGCACCGTTGGTGCTATCATTGACATGAAAGAGGGGAGTATAAAATTCCAATTCCCTCTCAAGAAAGGGATGGAACACTTCCCTAGAAAGAAGATTAAGTTGCCTTTTGAGTCCGTTACACGGGCTAGCTATTTTCTTACTCTTGATAAAACTTGATCTTCTCTTTTTGCATCATGCCTAGCTTAAAGGCATAAAAGAAAGCGCTTTTGGGAGGCAGCCCACAACGAATTAGGTTTTATTTTGCTTTTGTTGTGTCTTGATGTTTTTTACTACAGTAGCATCATCATTGTATCTTTTCTTTTCAGCTTTGTGCCAAGTTTAGCCTCCGATTGCAAGAAAGTTCAAAAGTTGTGACGTGCTGTCCAGAAAACAGATTCTGTCCTTGGACAGAAAAATTCGAATAAAATCACCAGATCATCTTTTTGATCTGAATTGTTTTGACAGCGTGCTCTATACAATTGGCTTTCGAGCGTCTGTTCTGAGTTTTTTGATTTGAGTTGCAGAAGTGCCCCAAAAAAACTATTTACTACCTGTTGGTCTATTTTTCACAGATTATGTCCTGTTTTGCCTTATCTTCGTTTTGCAAACCTTGAGCTTGCTTTTTCTTTGCAAAAACCTTTTGGCAATCTTGAGAAACAGTAGATCTTCAAGATTATTTTTATTTCCAGTAGGGAAAAATTATTTTATTGTGGGTACTAACCTCGCTAATCAGATTATGATGAGTTATGTATGAAGGGAGTTTTCAAATGTGCGAGGGAAGATGATAAAAGAAGATTCAGGAGGGTCAAACGCTCAAGCTTGGGGATGCCCCCGTGCACCCCCAAGAAATATTCAAGAAGACTCAAGCGTATAAGCTTGGGGATGCCCCCATGCATCCCCTTCTCCATCAACAATTATCAGTTCGTCTTTCGTTCCACTATAATTTTATCACTTCATGCGTTATGTGCTATGCTTGGAGCGTCTTGCTCTTAGTTTCTTTTTTTATTTTTCTTTAGCTTTGCTTGCTGTTCATAACAAGTTAGAACCCAGCTTTCTTTGTGTGGGAGAGAAACACGCTCCACTTCAACCTAGAACACAACATAGGATTTTCATGCTTATCTTTGCTGTGTGTGTTCTTTGTCTTTCCATAGCTGCTGTCATGTTTAGCTCTTAGTTTTCATGCTTTTATTTTTAAAGAGCTTTTGTTTAGTTGGTTGCTGAACTCTCTTGAGTTTTCATGTTTATCTTGTTAAGAGAGTTTGCCTGTTGCACTGAGTTGTGTGTCTTAACTTAAAGTAGGTAATTGAGGTTGCTATTTAATTTTAGTAGTAACTTGCAATAGTTTTGAGGTATTGCCATGAGTAATGTCTGAACTTTTGGTGTCAAGAGCTTTAGCCTATTAGTGATAGATGTCGTATTTTGGGCAATCCGTGTTTATTTTCGAAAACCTACAAAATAGTTGAGAACTTTAGCTACTAGATGGATCACTAATCTTTGGAGGGATCGAATATTAGAGTACACTCACGTACCATGAGTCGAGGATGCGCAAGGATAACCAAACCCCCATACACTCCTCCTCGGGGTACTTGTCTCTTTGTGAACCTCCTAATTAGATTGAGAGTTATCGATAATAAGTGCATGAGTTCTTCGGACTAATGTGAGTATTCGAAAGTTGACCCTTCCACCTAGCCATATTTTTCTAGCCTCTTCGGTACCGTGCATTGCCCTTTCTCACCTCGAGAGTTGGCGCATACTTCGCCGGTGCATCCAAATCCTTGGCACGATACGCTCTGTCATCATAAGCCTCATTATATCCTTCCTTAAAACAGCCACCATACCTACCTAGCAAGGCATTTCCATAACCTTTCCGAGATACATTGCCATGCAACATCCATCTTCTGATGACTTGATCTTCATGTCATACATGCTTTTGCTTGATCGATGAGCCGCATGCTAGTTGGGCCTTGCCCTAATCATTGCTACATGACGCGCTAGTATCATTGCATATCCTGCTACACTGGCAGAGGCATACATTTGCATACATCATGATAGTTTCATTTTTTTATGTTGAGTACTTTTGTAAAGTGTGAAAGATCTTCTATACTTCTTGTAATATATAGAGTGTTGCCCCTAAAGTGAGGAAAAGATCCCAAAGAGGACAAAATCAAAAGATCCCAAAGAGGACAAATGAGAGTTAAATAGAAAGAGCCATTGAGGCCACAAAAAAATAAAAAAATAGAAAAAAGAGAAAAAGAAATAAAAAGAGAGAAGGGGGAACACTACTATTCCTTTTGAGAGATCCACACGCGTACTTCATCTTATACCTTGTACTCCATAGAGATTATCATTCATGCATATAGCTATGTGGGGACCTTCACACTATAGAACTTGGCTTGTATATTCCAATGATGAGCCTCCTCAAAAGAGCTCTAGGTCTTCTTGAGCGAGCAAGTTGGATGCACCCCCACTAGTTCCATTGGAGAGCTTACCTTAGCTCATATGTGCATCCGTTGCATGGCAATTCCTACTCCTCACATCATATCTATCATTTGGCTAATATAGACTCTTGCTTGTTATGACTTGAATTGAATTACATGCCTTGATTGCTTTACTTAAAAGTTCTTATATGGTTGATAGCATGTCACCACAGAAATTATGCTTGTTATCATTTACCTACTCGAGGACGAGCAGGAATTAAGCTTGGGGATGTTGATACGTCCAAAACGTATCTATAGTTTCTGCTTGCTCCATGCTTCTTTTGTGTGATATTGCTATGATATTGATGCACTTCCATGCACTTTTGATCATATTTGGACTAACCTATTAACTCAGTGCACCACAGTGCCCGTTCCTGTTTTATGCTGTTTTTCTATTTCAGGTTTCCCCCATATTAAAAGTGCTCCAAAAATTCCAGGAAAAATATAGGAAAAATCAGCGTACAGGAAGCTTCGCGAAGAACCAAAGATGGGCCAGAGGGGAGCCAGGGGAGGCCCAGGCGGCCACCTGGCGCGGCCGCGCCAGGGGGGCGCCTGGGGCCCCTGCTCCGCCTCTGGCTGCCCCCCTTCGCATATATATCCCTCTCGTCCCGAAACCCTCGAGGACAGAACCCTTTTTCGCGATCTCGCCTCTGTTCCGCCGCCGCAGCGCTTCCAAGATCGGGAGCATCAGGAGAACTCTTCCCGGCACCCTACAGAAGGGGAGAACCACCACCGGGAGCTTCTCCACCACCATGGACGCTTCCCGGATGAGTCGTGAGTAGTCCACCTTGGACCATGGGTCCATGATCAGTAGCTATGTGATGTTCTCCTCCCCTATTTGCTCTTCATGGTTTAGATCTCGTGAGCTGCCCTACATGATCGAGGCACATATGTAATCTTTCTGTTGTTGCTTTGCTGAGTTTGCTGGGATCTGATGGATTATGAGACTATGTTCAGATTGTGTTTGAGTAATATATTTGATTCACCTCTTTTATATCTTTGTTCTTGAGTAATTCTTGCATGTTCTCCGTTGCTGTTTATTGCTTTGGCCAAGTAGTAGGTAGTAACTCCAAGAGGGAGCGTTATGCTTGATTGTGGGTTCATGCCCCCTGATGACTAGCTTGAGTGACAGAAACATGAGTCTAGGGGATGTGTTGTTGCCACAAGGGAGAAAACAACGGTGCTTGTACTTGCGGGTGCAAGGATTGTTTACTTTACGCAAAGTTCTTTTAATGCAGTTGTCTGTTGCTTTGAGTTTACACTTTGGGTGGGATTCACAACTTAATACCAGCGAGATGTTCTGGATAGATATCTCAAGGTGAATGATTAGTAGTAGATGCAGATGGATTTCGGTCTACTTGCCTTGACGTACCGCCCATGCTTTTGAGCCTCTACCTTTCTTTGCAGCATAGTTAGCATTGGTTTGCACATATAATCCTGTCAATTGCCCAGCTGTAATTTGTTTACCTCGCTTTGCTGTTTTATCGTCTTTTGGGAGAGAAATATCACTAGTGAACATCATGGGACCCCGGTCCATATTACCACCGCTGATCACACCTTCTATTTACTTCCTGTTTTTTATTTCCTAGTTGCAGTCATAGCTATCATTATTATCTCTTAGTGTTTGATCCTTTGTAAACAACAAGGCCGGAGGGATTGACAACCTCTCTGTACTCGTTGGGAGCAAAGTTATCTGTATCTGTGTGCAGGTCCCGTCAACCGCTAAGTTTCTGGCGCCGTTGACACCTACTTGTCGACCCTCGGAGTCTCACGGGATTCGATCCTTGGTATCTTTGCCAAGGGAAATTTGCCGCTACGCTACATCTCAACCTTCCACTTGGGGTAACCAACGAGGGGCGAGAAGCCATCAATGCTCTACATGTCGCAAAGCTAAGTCAAAAGCTCAATCTCATGGTCTTTACATGCCACTTCCTATTCCATTCCATCCATGGGAAGACATAAGCATGGACTTTATACTTGGATTGCCTAGGACTCAAAATGGCAGAGATTCAGTGTTTGTTGTCGTGGATAGATTCTCTAAAATGGCTCATTTCATTCCTTGTAACAAGATCGACGATGCTTCACATGTTGCGAATCTCTTTTGTAGGGAAATCATTCGTCTACATGGAGTACCCAAGACGATCGTGTCGGACCGGGACGTAAAGTTCTTGAGCTACTTTTGGAAGACTCTATGCGCCAAACTCGGCATCAAGCTCCTCTTCTCTTCGGCATATCATCCACAAACCGACGAACAAACGGAGGTGACGGACCGCACACTTTCTACGCTTCTTCGCGTGTTGATCAAGAAGAACATCAAGGAATGGGAGCAATGCTTTCCCATCGCCGAGTACGCCTACAACCGCGCAAGACATTCGACTACCGGCAAGTCCCCCTTCGAGGTCGTCTACGGCTTCAACCCGTTGTCCCCATTGGACATCCTACCTCTACCTCTACAAGAACGCATCCACATGGACGCAAGTGCACGAGCAAGCTATCTCAAGAAGGTGCACGAAGATACAAGGGCAACGATCGAGCGCCAAGTGCAACGCATAGCCACCAAGCGCAACGTCGACAATGCACCAATAGTGTTCCAACCGGGAGATCTCGTATGGCTTCATCTTCGAAAGGACCGCTTCCCCAACGAACGCAAGTCCAAACTACTACCTCGAGTCGACGGACCTTTCAAGGTGCTAGCACGCTACAACAACAATGCCTATAAGATCGACATTCCACGAGACAAGTACAACGTGAGCAATACCTTCCACATCAAGGACCTATCTCCTTTCCATGGTGATGAAGATTTCGATCCGAGGTCGGATCTTTCCCAAGGGAGGGGAGATGATGCGGACCATCCCAAGGTCATTCCCATGGACCTATCGTCGACTCACCAAGTGCCCAAAGGACCAATGACATGAGCCCGTGCAAGAGCTCTCAAAGCCGAGGTGAACTCGCTCCTTTATCAATTTCCTATCGATTCACATGGGACAGGGCTTCTACCCTCATCAGAAACACTATGCGTACTCAGGTACTTGGATGAAGGCCACGGGACAGCTCTGCACAGTGGACAAGGCGGCGGGATCGACAAGTGCTTGGAACAAGAAGAAGGGCGACTGAAGACGCTACAGGCACCGGACGTCCGACCCCTACCGGATGACCGGTCACCCCCCCAGGAACCGGACGTCCGACGTTCACCGGGCGACCGGCGACTCCCAGACGACCGGAGGCCACCGGACGTCCGTGACACCGACTACAGAACGTAATTAGCGGAAATCCGAGGGTTACCGGACGTCCGGCCCCTCTCGAGCCACCGGACGTCCGGTGACCCAGCGGACGTCCGACCCGGCTGTCCGCGCACAGTACAGGGCGTCGGCCCATGTATTATATACTCGTTGACTTCCTCCTTCCTAGGTAGCTTTGTGATAGCTCATCTAAAAACCTTAGTGGTTCCTCTCCTACCTGACCGCGGCCTCCTCGGAGAAGATCCACCGGATTCAAGACCTCCTTCACGGAGAAGAACATCAAGACCTCCTCACAGAGATGACTACCGCTACTTGTATCGTCCTTAGTTGACCGTGTATCGTGTATCACTCTTTGTGTTCCCGGATCTAGCATTTGTGTGACCTAAACTCGTTGATTTGAGTGTTTTGATTCTCTCGTGTTTCCCCTCGTGTTCCCTCTCGTGCTGTTCGTGTTCTTCGTGGAATCCCCTCCATTTCGTGAAATATCGGCCATCTAGGGTTCCACCCTACATCAAAGACCTTTCGGAGCTAAGATGTTCATAGTGTCCTCACTCAAAAATTCACAGTTGAAGACTTAACTTTTGTACCCATCGATTTAGTAAGCCGAGTGATAAGGTTGTCGCCTACTCATGGTGGCTATACCTCTCTTCAACTACAAACATGCATATCTAGTTCTTTCCTGAAAAGCATTGTATTGATTTGTATACCATATGTTGCACCGTCTATGTGGTTTTGTTGTTGGTTTCTTCTTTGTAAAAACATGTGTCAGCAAATTCATCAATTATACAAGCAGTTTGCAATGATGACTTTTCTCATGAAATTAAGTTTGTAACAACCCCTTATATGTAGGGGCAACATATTCTTCACTTAACTGAAAAAGAAACATCAACTCCAATCACCCTCGTTACTCTCATCCGCCTCCATTGACCTACCCGCCGTGCGGTGTCGCTACTGCGTAGCCTCGCCGCACCGCCCTATCCTACGTATACATTCATCATTACAACATTTGTAGACCTAATCCAACAAATAAGACAAGAATTAATTACGAATTATGAAAGGATCGATTTCACATATACTTGTCCTTGTATTGTGTATGAGAATATCCTTTCAGAATTCTTTATCCAAAGCTATTGATTATTAACTTAGATTTTCGCAAGGTTTGACTGCCTCCTCCGAGTCATTGTCGGTTGTCGCCTTGAGCATTGCTCTCAACCCCACTTTCATCGAAAAGTCTGCACTTACGGACGACTGCTACGAAAAGTCTCCTACAGACTGGTGTGGCAGCTCCTAATTCATCCTTTCCCCACTAAATTTCAGGGTGGGGCCCTTCTACCCCTAACGACGTGATGCCATCTCTACCTGTATGCTTCCCTCGGTAAAAAATTGCGGGTAGCTGTAGCCTTTCTCCACTTTCATGGAGCTGAAAAACACCTACCACCTCCACCACCAACCACACCGGATAACCCCTGGACTCCCCCATCAGTCATGTCTTTCCCATCTTCACGTTGCCTTCGCCTGCCACATTCTGTTCGGACGTGTCGTCCTCATGTCCGGCTCAGTCTTGAGTCGTTTCCAAATCGCTTAAAACACCAAAGATTATCGAGCAACCGAAGATTAGCAAATGTGTCATATACTTGTATTTATGGCGGAAGTTTCCGTGCGGCATCATATTAAGCCAGGTTGCTTTGCCTTCCTTCTGTGTTTCACCAGATCCATCATTGTGATTAGTCGCAAAAAAAAAAAGATTCAGCAATGATATGATTCCTGCCCCTCCAATGCCAGGGCTCCTCAACTCACAGCGACGGTCCAGAATAGTACAGTTTGACCAATTTGATGCCTTCACTCATACGCCAAATGTGCACAACTAACGGCAACCAACCTCTACTAATTCAATACTTGTCGATCAGTTGACAGGCACCACAATAAGTTTAAGGACAACACGCCATTGGAGCAATGCTCCATATTTTTCTTGACAAAGACATAATGGAGGCGTCATGCGTTCTTACAAGGAAACGAGCCAGCGAGAAAATGGTGGCAACGTGCATTTTGTTTTTGGCGTTCGTACAAGGGACGAGACAACAACAAATTTAGAAAGCAGCACGCGAGAGTCTTGCTGCCGGCCTCTGGCAATAATGCAGTGCTAGAATATCTGGGAGTTTATCTCGTGGAAACATTAACAAAATCGGTTCCCGCCAATTGTTTGGGACGGCAGCTAGGCCAATTGGGGAGAATATCTAGTGCTCCGGGAGCACATAAGAGCATCTCCAGCCGCGCCACGAACAGCCCCC